>CANTUR010001003.1:802500-1450769 GCA_947683625.1 Mallotus nudiflorus
ATGTAAAAATTTTATGTTGTTATTCTTTCTTAATTTGTAGATGGACACTCCAAGTGATGCGAGTGGTAGTTCCATTGCTACTGGTGATCTTGTAAATACTGTGGAAGCCAATGAAAACACTCAGTAGCAGCCTAATGATTATGTTGAACCTCAACCTATCCCTTATACAAAACAAACTGTTGCTAAAAAAGGAAAGCAGAATGAAAATAAATCTACAACGTGGGAGGATTTTGAACCAATAAAGGAAGGTGATAAAACTGTAAGAGTTAGATGCATATATTATGTTGATGTTTTTGGGTGTTGATTCAAAAAAACATGGGACTTCATCACGATCAATTATACCCAAAAGACTTATTTCACAAATAACTTACAAAATCCCAATTCTCAGTTCAGATGCCAATGTATATCTAACTTAATCCTGCAACATACAATTTTAACAGTCTCTTCTTATACTGTATCACGTCTACAACATGACGTGACAGATTGAAGAGTTTACAGGTATTCTTCTCAATTGACTGCTCTTCCTTTACTCTGTGCAATAACAACCACAAGCGATTATCCTTCCTTAAAGATGGATGGAAGTATCATAGAAATTACTCTTTAACTCAAATTATGTGCTGCAGTTAGAACTGACAGATTACCATAAAGAGTACAAGAGTGTTTTATCTTCATTAGACATCTTCCAATTCCTCCATCAAAGCATCTCAAACAACTGTCAAACTTAGCTAAATACTCATAAGCTCTTATTAATCTCGGCTATTGTCGCCATAATTGCTGCTTATTCGAGTTCAAAGGGATGCTTGTACCTCTTACAATGACTACCTCGACCTTTGAGTTACAATTGCCTCTAACTTACCCCTATACTAGATAGGGGTAGTAGGGCTGAAACTGTAACCATAACCTCAACTTAAAAAGAATGATTACCAATATTTTCTCTATCGAAGAAATAATTCACATTCATGACACTGAAAGGACAAAGCAATTGACATGATTTCGAATATAGAATATACACAGAATTGATGTATCTCGAGTTCTCGGCTGAAATAGAAATTACATCTGCTGCACGATTAAAAGTATCGACATTGCACCCTACGGAACTTCTTTTGCAAAAGAAACATCATCACAATACTAAGTCACAAGCTCCTCATTCATTGTTCCCACTATCCACGATGATCATTTGGCCTTCTAAGTCCATCCCTACCCCTATGCCTAACAGGCTGCACAAGGGGGTAGAACCTCATGCTTATCTATCATCGATCTCATTGACCGATGGAGTGACTCATGCTCACGGTAATAAAAAAGAACAAAAATAAAATAAATAATTCAACCAATCATAAACATCAATAGACATCCTAACAGTTACGTGGAATTCCTAATGCAAGGAAGAATTTTCAAAGACATGATCGAACCTAATTTAACTACAGTAATTCCAAAGAAAACACGACTCGATAACTTAGGTCCACATCTCTAAACCTAGGCTTTGATACCAACTTTGTCATGACCTAAAACAAGGGCCATGACCGGCGCTAGGGAACAAAAATTCTTTCGAATCCGGAACCAGTAACAAGCCTTAGAAAATAAAATCATGCAATAAATAAATAAAAAGTATGACAAAATTAAAATTTTTTGAATCAATATATAAAATAAATACTCCAAATCCTTTCATAAATAAATATATTCATATAATGTTGGATACAACTCTCTGAGTATTAAATATCAAAACAAAATAATACTCTTCTGATACAATAATACTACTTTTGTAGTTTCTAGAATACAAATCAGAGTTCAAAATATATACGTTTACATAAAATAGCCGGGATGGAAGAACACCGGTGAGGAACTCTACTACTAAGGTATGATGATATAGGATCTCCTGAAAAAAAATAATTGAGGGAAGGGGGGGTCAGACCTCATTGAGTGAATTATTATACAATATATACATGTAATCTAAAACATATCCAGTCATGCATTCATATATATATATATATATATATATATATATATATATATATATATATTCATGCATTCCACTCATATGCCAACTCTACTTTTATAAATATACTAGATGCAAAAAATATTTATTTTAATACATGAAGGATCAAATAGAACCCTATTAATCGCAACCTCAATCAATCATATCATCACTCTAGCCATATAGGCTCACTTAAATCCAAATAGGTCACTTATTCCATTCTAGACAGTAGACTGGCCACGAGACACTAAGTCAACCAAGCTCCAACAGTCTGACTGTCGGTGTGATTGGCCCCGAGACACTTGGTCAACCGAGCTCCAGCAATCATACTATCTATCACATCATATCTCAAATCATAAATCAATCATATCATCAATCTCAATCAAATCATAATTCACCTCAAGTAATCCTTACTCAAAACCTAAATCTATTGCACCGGTACGTACACAGTCCTAGTACTGCCCACTAGGAAGCACATTCTATTGATATCCTTCATTTAAAATAAATCATTCATTCGAAAAAATAATTAATGTAGAATGACATTCATTATAGTAAAACAAACCATATATATACCAGAAATATACCTAAAATATACCCAGTATATTTCGGGTATATATATGTCAAATAAAATATGAAATATACTAAAGATAAACCATTAAAATAGTTAAAAATAATTTAAGCGCATTTTAATAATACAACATGCATTTGCTTAAAAATGTACCTAAATATACTGAGAATATACCCTAAGTACACAACTCACTTAATAAAAAAATTATGTATAAATATTCATTTAAACATGTGTATGTACTAAAACATGCATTTAGGTTTAACATATATTCACAAATATACCAAAATAACCTAATTTTCTAGCATGCATATATCACATATAAACCCTGAGTATACCACTAATGTGTTAGGTTTGAATTAATAATAAAACATGCATTTATTTGGAAATATATAAAAAATATACCAAAAATAAACTTAAAAACAATTTGAGTGTAAGTCAATAATATGGCATGCAATTATTTAGGCATAAACCTAAAATATATTGAAAATATACCTAAAATATACTAATCAATCAATAAAATAATTAGGACTAAATATACATTTAAAAAATATATATATATACTAAAATGTATTAAACATAAACCTAATTGTTTAACGTGCATATATCAAAATAACATGCATAATTATTTAACATGCATACATATAAAATATAAACCCTAGAAATACCAAAAATATTATAATCTAAATCACTTTTTAAAAACATATAATGAAAATGAAAAAAAACCCTAAGTGATACATCCTATATGCAATGCATATATATACAGTATAATAACTCACTGATGTGCGCTCCCTGGGACAAACTCGGCGGGCCTGGTTAGTTAGGCCTCGGTCTCAGCACAGTTAGGAAAAATAAAATAATAATAATTGTCAGAATAAACTTCTAACTCTATTCTTCTAGGATTACTATAGACAAATTAAATCAAGAATTCAGAATTAGACTCAGACCGGTTGTCACGTTTTACGAGAAATCTAACTAAATTTCGATAGAGTCTCCTCTGTAAAACGAATATCTCCCTACAAAGTAGGGCCGATCCTGCACAGAAAACACACTCAAAATACAACATTCTCCCAATTCCTCAATTGAGATTCCAAACTACAATTTCCTCCGACTGAAGTCCACAATTCACCACAAGATATAATAAAATATACATAAATGCAACAAATACAAAAAATGCGCTTTACGTATCAAAATATGGCAATTTAAACATTAAAATCATCAAAAATAATTACTTTACCCGTAATTACTTAAAAACTCTAATAATAATATAATATAAGTAAAAATCGATATTTCTCGAAAAATACACCAATATTAATAAAAATTCATTTTATAAATCCAAATTACTTAATTAATCTATAAACATACTAAAAGTTACTAAAAACCAATTTATTTACAAAAATAATATATTATATATAATTTGAAAATTATTTTCAAAAAATATAGTATTAATTAGTTAAAAATAGTAAATAATTTATAAAAATCATTTTTATACTTCAAATAGTTATTAAAACCAATTAAATTTAATATTTAGCCAAAATTACTACCAATTTACCAAAATGCCCCTAATATATAAAAATTCACATAAAATACTAATAATATTCAAAATTTCAATAAAAATGATGTAATTACTCAAAATTTATTTCCTCAACATATTATTCACCAAAACCAACAAATACACCTAATTAACCAATAATTTCTATAAAAATACATTTTTAATCTATTAATCCCAAAATACACATAAATTATATATAATTCCATAAAATTATATAAATTCATAAAAATTATTTTATAAATAAATAACATTTTAATATCAACTCAAACACACAATAAATCTTTAAATTCAACCAAAATACTCATTTAATTCAATACTCCAAAATTTACATAAACTATAAATATTTCTAAAAATTATATAATAATTCTCAAAAATTAATTTCTCAACATTATAATTACTAACAATATATAACAACAATAATTTAATGAAATTCATAATTTAATTAATTAATGAACGAAAATTCATTTTTTTAAATATTAAAATATTCAATAATTAACCAAAAAATCAAACAAAATCAGAAAAATACATAAAAAATATCTATGAATAGATTAAGATGCATAGATTAATATTTTCAAAAAGAAATATAAAAAAAATCAATTAAACTCAAGCTAAAAAAAAATTAAGAAAAAATTTGACATAAACTAAAATCAATCAAAACTTACAAATGAATAAGTTTAAGCTTGAATGGAGCTTGGGATCGTCTTCCCCACAGCTCAGGGAGTTGACCAAGCCAAGGAAGCCAAGCTCCCGCCACCGGGAAGTCACTGGTGATCACTACTGCTTTGCATGCTGTCCACCGGCGGCTTGTGCAGCTCTTCCATGGCGGTGACGACGAGAAGGAGAAGATGATGGCGCTGGTAATGATTGAGCAGATCGTGAGGAAGAAGGAGAAGCGCATTGATGAGGGGAGGCCGGAGTTGTGGGAAGAAAGGGAAGAAAGAAATGGTTTTTGTATACATATATATATATATATATATATATATATATATATATATATATATATATATATATATATATATATATATATATATATATATTCACACACTCACAATATAATCACACACACCTATATTAACAATAATACACACAATATAATATAAAATAACACTCAAAATAACATTAATAAAATATCACAATCAAAATTAATAAATATTAACAATGTAAATTAATAAAATAAAATAATAATGAGGTACTTGTAAGCACCCAATTTCGGGATGCAATTGTGCACAATTGCGACGTAAGCCCCTATGATGAAATTTATTCAAAAATTGAACTTGGTTGTTGATTTTTTGGACTTTAGGGACTAAATTGTAAGATTTTTTAGGATTTGATTGCAAATAAGTCATTTTCTCAGGGGTCTTTTGGTAATTAAAAGTAAAAAAAAAAAATTAGTATCGGCATTGGTGTAATGCTACAATTCCGACGGGCATTGTGTAATGCCGATCGGCATTAGACAATGCCGATCGACATTATACAATGCCGGTCGGCATTGCACAGTACCGATGCGCTATAATTCCATTTTTTTTATTTTTTTGCATATTTTTTGGATTTTGTTCAGTGCTTTGATTAGTTGAAAAATTCAAATTTTATCTGATAAGTTTTTTTAAAAAAGAAACACTGAACATATTTTTTTTTGAAATAAAAACAAACGCTATTTGATATGATCAGATAGGTCTGTTCCTCCTTTGGAGGAAGTTGAGTACGCACAGACTCTGCATTTAAAAGTAGAGTTTGTAGGCGTACGTGAAAAAAAAGGAGGGGAGGCGAGGCTAGAGGATTTTTTACAGACAAGAAAAAAAGCTTTGATTTCTTCTATTCTTTAAAAAACACTAATTTTTTGTAGTTCATTTGAGGAAGACGATACAACGATTTTTAGTCTCAGTCCATAATCAAATCAACATTGAGTTGATTTCAACGGTGAAAATCCTAATCTAAGGGGCCAAAAAAAGGGCATGTGCACAACATTCATTTTTCCTTTCTTCTCTTTTGTGATTTTTATTCATTTCATTAATTGTTTTATTATTTAATTTCACTACTAATTTGATTGCTTTTTTGTTTTTTTTGTTTTGTTTTGATGTCTGTATGTGGATTGAGGAGGAGGATACCGCCTGTGTTTAATTGAATAGAAGATCCATGGAATGCCATGGATGAACCTATACTGTTTTAATAATAGTTCTTAGGATTTTAATTTTTTATTCTGCATTTTGGTATCTTGTATAGTTTATTTTTAATTCATGGGTGTATAATTATTAATTTTAATTTTGTACGTAGTTTGTAATAGCCCCAGTAGTGGGAATAGTGAAAGATTTAAATTTCTGCACTTTAAAATTAATTAGTAATTAGGTTCAATTGGGTAAAAATTAATTAAAATTAATGGTGGTTTTAGTTAATTAGGTTTGCATGTAATTAATTTAGGATTTTTTAGAAAATAACTATAATGTTTGTTTGATCTATTTTTTATGTTTTATTTATTTTGGGCTTATTTTTTTTATGTTTTTATGTTTTTGGGCCCCAAGCCCACGTTTAGGTTTAACCCACTACATAAATAGGCTTAAAAATGGTTTAGGACTTTAAATAATTAAAATCAACTTAGGCCCATTAAGTTAATTAGATTTTAGGCCCACTTAGTTAATTAAAACTTGTTTAGACTTAGCTCAGCCCACTTAATTGCATTTCTTTTAAAATAAATAGACCTAGACACACATTTCACTTAAAATAAAACCAAGTTAGACTTAGGCTCACTAATTTAATTTTTTTCTTTAAAATTGAATAAACTTAAGCCCATATCTTAGAAAGACTAAAAAATAAAAATGTAGATTTAGGCTCACTAATTAATAAAAATGTAGGCCCACTTTTTCCATTTCATTTGTAAATAAAATGTAGATTTAGCTAAATTTTTAATAAAATTAACATAGTTTAGACTTATGGACAACATGATCTTGAGTACATTTTTTACTTGTAATTTTATTGACTTGTTGCCTTTGTGGGTAAATGGATGTTAATTAGGGTTTAATAAAATTACATGTAATTAGAGGATGAAACAATTATTTATAAAATTATTCTAAATGAACACGAGACTAAGAGAAGTTAGTATTCCATATCCAGAATCTCTTGGTTGTGGTGCTAATTTTCTTTTAGAGAATCGAGTACCACCAATCAAATTGTCCTAGTTATTACCCTGGGTGGCAACTCCTCATCTCCACGCCATGTCTTTGTGACAGTGGTTAGTGTGTTCTTTAAGGCCCTGAGCCTAAACAGTATCGCGGTTGCTAAAATATTGGACGTATGCTAAACCCCGCCGTTTGCAGTGCTCACAATATTAATAATGCTCAAAATCACGTCAACTAAGAAAATAATATTAGTGCTTAAAAATAATAATATTAAAATAACCATGCACTAAATTAACATTATTAAAATAATAGTATTCAAAAATAATAAACATACATAATAGAATTTTAAACGTCGAAAATAATAAATTCCAAATTAATATATTTACGTAGAAAATTCAATTAAACTTAAAATAATGATAATAAATAATCAAATAGTGAAATAATTAAATATAATTTTTAAACTTTATTAACACTGCATATCTCAGTATTTAATAAAATAATTTAAAACCAAGGTTATCACAGAGTTATCACAGATTGGATTAAAAATCCAAATATTTTTATGTCTGTTAAAGAAAACATTGCTGAATTATAAGCATTTACAAAAGGTATCAATTTATTTGACATTTGACATTTTACTGCTTTAATTTATTTTACTTTTAAAAAAAAAATTTGATTTTGCCTTTTTTTTTTTTTTTTCTAATTCTCTTCTTTTATTTCTTGGCAGACCACCCTTCAATTAAAATGCGTTCTATAACCACTTCTACTCCTGGATTTTGATGCTCATTAACTTGAACATATGCTTATCCTGTCTTCATTTTATTGGCCACTCAGTAACATACCTTTTAAACCTTGTTTTCATTTCTATTTCTCATATTTTTTGCTCAATGGTTGCCTGCTACTTTTGGTGGTTATTTGTCTGTTGAATTTGGTGATCATTCGGCGCCTTCATATATTGTGCCATTATTAAACCTAAGCTGTATTATTTACATTGTATTTATGCTATGACTTAAGCTTGTGACACTTGTGTGCTTTATTTATGTTGCTACCTCTTTAATGTGAACTCGAAATTGGTTAAATAGTTGCCAGGGTTTTTATTTTTGATTGTTGTATATAAACCCTCAGGTGGCTTATCAAATTTGGCCAACTAGTTTTAGAGTTGAGGTTTGCAACCCAGAAATGTCATACCTGTGTTAGTTGCAGACCTCAAATAAGACAATGATGAAGCTTCCACCAATTTTTGACTATTGGCTACATGCAATGCTGTGTGTTTCTTAAGTAGCAAATGGTTTGCAGTTTATTACCAGAAAATATAGCTTGCATTCATCCAATGACATGAAAAATTAATTTTGAGCCTCATTTTTTTTGATTTATTTAATTTGTGTATTTTGCTTATTTGCTTTAGTTGATCTTTGCCATCTTTTATTTTGCAGGTTTCACTACTTTTGTGCATATGTGAAAAGTGAAAACACACTTCTAGTCTGCCTTCATTTTTTTGTTTAAGCAGGTTCTTTAGTGAGTTTCAATGTCTGATGCTTTAAACAAATAAACAATATAATATAAAACAAAATATATAAGATTATTTAGAAGAGAAACATGAATTATTATTAATAATAGTGCATATTTATATTTCGATATTACTTTGGAAGTACCACTCTAGCAATTAATAAGAACTACAATTGTCGTGGTGCTAATATACATCGTTTCATTAGTATGGCCCCATCCTTTTAAACTATCGACATGGTTCCAATTCGCATAGTCTTATTAATTTGTAATTTTTCTTTGATTAAATTTTAATAAATTTCCATGTACTCTACATATATTTATATTGAAACATCAACATCATATTTTGGTACCACGACAAACAATGTTGAAAAAACTAATAAAATCAATTCTTTTACATATATTGATATTGAAACATCGATATGCTTACACAAAGAAACATAAATTTTATTCATATAATTTTAAAAATAACACCAATGTCCTTAATCTAAACTAACATCAATTGAAATGTGTGTTTACAAAAATGTTGAAGTGTAATTACCTAATAACATGTGTTTGAAACATTAGTAAAAAAATAACTTAAAAAATCCAAATTTATACACATGTTACATTTAAACATAAAGTCTATGTCCTTTAATGAAAAAAAAATCATTAATGAGATGAATCGAATTAATATGAATTCAAACATATGTTCGACCTTACAGTTCAAGTTAAATTACATGTTTTATGTGATTAATGAAATGTACATTACTCTAAACCTTAATCATTGATAAATTCACATGTTACATTCATAAACTACTTTCAATTAGATGATTGAAATTGACATCTATATTCTTAGTTTCCTTAACCATCATTTAAAAATGCATTTCAAATTCATATTAAAGACATTAATATTAATCTACTTGCTTGATTTCCCCTACCATCGATTTATGTATTAGTTACATTCTTGGTGAAGCATCTTTAGTGTGTTATAAAACAACAATCCTTAGTGAATTCATTCGTGCAATTTATTTCAAAAAATAGTAATTATAAACATAGTGATCAAATTTCCATTCAACTATTTATATGTTACACTTCTAGCCAATTTTGGCCCATATATTGTCCATTTTCATTATTGAAATTGTGAAAATTTGAAAAGCTAGCTTGACTACCCATTACTTCACCACCATTAAATAGTTACCTCTACACTGTCAAATTATTCAATGCACTAACACTAATACTTTACTATTGCAAAACAATTAAAAAAAAGTCCCTGTCATTATTCCAATTTATAAAAATAAAAAAATTTGAAAATAATTTACATGGTATGAATTCATTATACCGGGTTATCTTATAAAGAAGATTGTACATCTCTCCAATGACCTCAACCACCTTAGTCCCCTCGGCTACCACCTTATTTTATTCTCCTACCACTAACAATAGTGGTTTCTCATCTTGATCTTATTCTAGAATCAGGAGGAGTTCCATGAGGAACTGTGACATTTGGATTTAGAATTGCTTCATTAACATTTTAATTGCCTTCAACAGCATTCTGCTTTTCGGCATTATTTTTATCCAATGCTCCATTCCAATTCAAAAGCTCATTACAGGCGACTTCCAATTTTTCAATTAATAACACCCTTTTAGTAATTTCAAACAAATCTAAATCAACACATTTGTTGAAGTACTTCTAGAATTCAATGCTTTTCTTATGCTCCTCAGTTATGTTAGGATAACCATTAGAAAAAATATTGTTAAATAAGGATGATACACATCCTTTCGCCACCTTCTACTCATATACCATTTGTTAACTATAGTTAATAGACAACACTGTAAGTATATGGCAGCACAGTACATTACTTGATTCAAAGTTTCGATAGTTATAGCTGATGTAATTACCTTTTGTCCTAAAATCAATTGTATAAACAAACTCTTTCATAAAAAAGTCATTCATTAAGCATCTTTCATGCACTGGGTGTAACTTAATGCCTCTTGGGTTGATTTGAGTATGGTAACCATTCAATACATGACAATATATCATCCTTTTAATTTGTTCCTACACTTTTTTAAATATACTATTGGCAAAGGCATGCTGAAATTATTTTTCCCAATTGAAATTTGTAAAAGAAAATTTTCTTTATTCTTGCTTTTAAATTCAGTAGTAAATTCCTTCTCAACCTTGTCAGTTAATGTTATCTCATATTGGTCAATAAACTATTTCAATGTACTCCTCGAGTGGACAAACCTATCAAAGTATGCATGCATGCTTTCACTTCTCTGAGTTGATGTCATTCCAGCCCAAAATCTATGATTTAAGAATACAGGAACCCAACTCTCCTTCTCATTATTCAACTTCACCAGCCATGTATTTCTAGTAAGATTGTACCTATTTTTGAAGTTTTTTCAATTATTCTCAAACATCTCAATACTTAGACTGTCATACACCAAACCTTTAAATTCCTTACACTAGCCATTAAATTTGTTAATGTGTTTAAACTTTTCTCTTACCTTTCACATTATATGCTATATATATAAATGATGAATGGTATTTAGCATAATTTCTCTTACAGCTACATTAATGCTCTCAAACTAATCAGTTATAATTATGTGAGGATGAATCTTGCCTATAACAGTGATCCATAAAGAGAACAACCATTTAAATGATTCAACACTCTCATTTGCAACTAAAGCACATCCTAACAAAATCAACTGACCATGATGGTTCACACCAATGAAAGTAGCCAGAGGCATCTTGTATTTATTCACAAGGTAAGTTGTGTCAAAAGATATAACGTCATTGAACTCTTGATAAGCCATTTCACCTCTAAAGATGAATCCACAACACATTTCTTAAATAGCTTTCCTCATCAAGATCAATCAAATAAAAAATTCTCCATCTTTCTGCTGCATTAATATAATTTTTTTTTTGATAGCTTCTACATCTCCTTCACTAATCCATAACCTCCTCTCCTTATCTATGAAATTCCTCATGTCCCTTTGCGAGCATTCTAACTTTTTTGGACCACTAGCTTGCACAATTGCCATTCTCAAGCTTTTACAAGGCCTAAGTCATGCAATGTTATTAGCAACCAATATTCTCTAAAGTGTTAGAGTCAAACACCTATAGCCAGTCATTAACCTAGAAATTAAAGGATTAAACTCATGGTTGTGTTCATGTTTCATTAAACTAACAACCCACATTCCATCTCTCAGAATTGCATTCAAATGAGCTAGGTAATATGATTTCATTGATTTTATCCTTGCTTTTAATTTCCTCCTTTTTTCACAATTAATAGTTTGATATCTTCTTAAACCATTTTTACCCTTATGAGCATATCTCTTAGAAATAGAAATCCTTTTAGCCTAGCATGTTCTTGATAAGCTTTTAATAGTTTATCTATAGTTCCAAAACACATACCTAGTACAGGACCATCCTCTGCAATACGTTCATTCAAATTTATATTCTCATTATTTTAAGAATTTAATTCACAAACTTCACCTATGTTGTCATCATCATCATCCCCAACAAGTTTAGTAGAGTTTTCTTCTAGTTCAATAGAGTTTTCACCCAGTTCAAAAAAGTTTTCCTCTCCATTCACAGTATAATCATAAATTTCAAAGCCAAAAATCTATCGAATTATTTATCTACGATCCATTTCCTTAAACAATACTTATAGAAGACAATGGAATTGTAATTTTGATCCATTTTGTTGTTATGTTTCCTGCCAAATTTAGAAATTAATTATGTCTTGATTATGGTGCTTTTTTGCTTTTCTTTTAGAAATAGAATTGAAGTTAGCACACCTAACAGTAGCACTTAACAAGGTAAAGCAGTTCAATGAGGGTGTATTAGACATTTGCATAGCCATTAATTGCTCATTTACTTATTCTATCCAAATAGATTCTATATGTTCATCTTTGCCGTAATTTTATATTTGAATAACTTGAATCAAGTGGGACTAAATGCATAGCTAATTAACCTGTCGAGTATGAATTTATAAATAAATTCCATTAAACTCAATGAAATATATTTAAGAAAAAAGCAACTTATTTTCAATTGAGCAAACCTAAGGAACTTAACAAAAGAGAAGCCACCATGGATATTAAAAACATTAGAAAAGGAGAACTTATTAAGGCCATCACGTGCACCCTGCATTAACAAAATCTCATAACTACATAAACAAATAAAATACTATCACCTACACATATTTCCACTTATCTAAGCTCCTCCACTAAGAAGCATACTTTTTGGTGCTCCTCCAATTCCTTCTTATAAAGATCCAATTCTTCAATAGTAGAAGCTTTAAGTTTTGCCTTCTCTATTTTTTGCTTGCATTCATCAATCTTCCTCTCATAATCTGTATACTTGAAAAGAAAAAAAATGAAAAAAAAATTCTAAAAAAATTATTAAAGAGAACGGAAATCGAAATTAGACATTGCAAAAGGTAGAGGGAATTGCTAAATTCGGCATTATATGAGGTGTGAAGAACTACATTAACATCATTTTTGTATGATTTTAGCTTCTCTATAATAATGTTTATTGAGAAATCCCCCATTTTCTCTTCTCTTACAGTAATGATGGTAGCTGAATGTGTGATTTTAGCTTGCTGAAGAAATTAAACAACCAAAAACTATAGAAATTTAATTTCAAACAATACATAATAGAACATATTAAAATAGAGGTACTAAAATCCTTGCATTTAGGCTCCCTTTGATGCTTTCTCCCTAAAAAGGACTACCTCTATTAATGTCATGGCAGCCTTTATGCCAGCACAACAAGAATCCATTATTGAACCAACCAAAATAGCCTAAAAGTTTATTAGAGAATATATATGGAAGAATAATCTGAGATATAAGATCCATAGAATTAGGAATCCTTAGAAAGAAGAAAGAAAAAAAAAAGAAAGCTTTTACAAATGAATATGAAAAGGCTAAAACTATTAATAGTACTAGAATGAATGAGACGTGCAAATTTGAGTGGAGACAACAAAGGATCATAGTGAGAAAAGAAAAGAAGAGAAGAACCATAAGTGCCTAAATGGCAGAAAGGATTGGTATAAAAGGGGTAGTAGAGCAATGCGAAGTATGGCTATATCGAGTCATGTACTGTTAATAAATATCATATGTGAGGAGGGAAGAACAAAGAGCTAAAAATGGGTTGATAAGAAAAAAAGAAAAATTTGGAGTTAGTGACATTAATTAGTTAAAGAAACAATAATACTAAATGAACATAACAAATGCCATGAGATAGCATTACCTAGCAGACATCATCATCTTGTTCTGCATCGTGAGCTGATGTTTGTGGTAATTTCACTAAAGACTGAAAGAAAAGCACAACAGGATGCTGCTTGTCAATGTTTCCTAATTAAAAAAACATATAAAAATTAAAAGGAAAATAAAAAAACCATCATAGAAAACCAATTGAGGCCATCTGATCGAATGACAATATAATCTTCCATCTCATCATGTGCACCTTGCAAGCTTGCAGACCCCAACGAATCCCAATAACATCAGTTAAACATCCTTCTCTATTTTTCGCTTGCATTCATCAATCTTCCTCATTTAATTTGTTATAAAATTGAGGATTGGATCGAAAATGAAATGCAGCAAATTGAGTTAAAATAATTGAAATGGTAAAATCGAAGAAAATATATAACATAACTTTTAGAAAATCATAACTTTTAAAACTAATGGACAAGTGAATAAAGTCTAAATGATTGTACTAAAAAAATCACCACAAGGAAAAATTTTAAGTCAGTATGGTAGGTCACAATGGTCCACTTAAGTACCATACTCCTAGATGGAATTTTATTAGGAAAAGTAATTTAATAGAATAAATAAATTTTATGTGGAAAACCCACAGGTAAGACTAGAAGAATTTCACTATGAAAAATAATAGAAGTTAAAACAATTTTCTCTCTACTTAGCCTAAGGAGAGAACAATAACACTTTCTTTTGAAATAAAGAAACACACTCTCTATATTTTTCCCATATAAGGAGATTACTCACAACTCACTCACTAACTTGCTCACACAACACAAAATTCTTATGCTTGTGTTTCTCTCCCTCACAATGCTTTGCTTGTTTGCATTTTTCTTCACTCATTCGGATGCCTTTATATAGACATTAGTGAGCACTAAAATCAAAATAAAATCCTTCTTCTTTCAACTTAAGTTAGGCACTGAATTTCCATGAAGAATAGTAGTTTTCACATTTAATTACTCTAGATGTAAATCAAATGTAACACATATCACTAAGACCACTCAAATTGTTGCAAGATAGACCATAGGGGGAAAATTTCACTGAAACCAATGCCTTCTTTCTGAGCATAACCTCACACCACTAATCTTGCACGATACCGCTCCACTTGATTATTACTGTTATGCTTGATCTTGTAGACTTATTTATTACTAATTGGCTTCCTTCATTATGGTAATGACACAAGTTTCCAAGTTTAATGCTTATGCAAAGCTTTAATTTCTTCTTGCATTGCTGCCATCCACTGAGATGCTTTTGGACTCTCCATTGCTTCTTGAAGAGTTGATGCCTCTCAATCCTTTATTAGAATGTAGTATGCAACATTACTCTCTATAATATAATCAGAATGCCAAGATGGTGCTTTTCTAACATAAGTTGATTATCGAACTCTAGTTTCTTTAAACTCAACTGGTTCTCATTCTTCATTTTCCAGTGCTAGTTTAGAAGAATCCTTTTATTCCACTTGTATCATTATAGCCTATGAATTGTCTTTTGATGTGCTACTATCAGATTTTTCTTCTAGCTTATCTTCTACAAACATCACATCTCTACTGATAATGACCTTATGGGTAGTGTGATCCCATAAGTGATACCCCTTAACTCCTTATGCATATCTTAAAAATATGGATTTTATTGATTTTAGATCCAGTTTTGTAGTTTCTTAGGCATTATACACCACGCATACAAGGCTTCCATATATATAGAGGTTTGAATAATCAACAGTCTTACCATTCCACATCTCTTTAGGTGTCTTCAACTCAGTTATAGTTTATGGTGGCCTATATATCATATAATAGACAATGTTGACTGCTGCTGCCTAAAATGACCTTTTTAGACCTATAGCTCCCAACATTGCCCTTGTTCTTTCTAACAAGGTACTGTTTATCCACTCTGCCACTCCATTCTATTGAGAAGTGTGTAAACACCCAATTTTAAGATAATAAAATATGGATGCAACAAAGGACTTTAATGATGAAAATGTTATAATTAGGTCTTCAACACTTGAACTTTAAAACCTCAAAACTTTGAATATGTTTTCAAAAAGAGTTTTATTAGTTTGTGAAGGACTTAATTGTAATACTTTTTAAGACCTAATTGAAAATTTTAATTTCTTTCAGGGATCTTTTTATAATTAAAAGTTAAAAAAATTGAAATTATAGAATTCCAATTGAAATTCTATAATTCTAATCGGAATTACGTAATTCTAATAAGAATTACGCAATTTTGGTCGAAATTACATGTTTTCCATATGTTTTTTGTATTTTTACAGAAAACAAAAAATAGTTTTCCAGAGTTTTGATTGGCTAAAATATTTTTTTATTAAATTTATTTTTGGGATTTATCTACTTTTTTTTAGGAAATAAAGTCCTTTTAAAATTGGAATTCTTTAGTACGTAAGACCTAGGGTTTTTTTAGCTTTTTCCTATAAAAAAAGAGCTTAGGCACCTAGAAAAGAAAAAGTGGAAGAAAGAGGAGATTCTTAATCCTCATCATTCTTTTTTGCAATTTTGGCTCTCTTCTTCTTAAGGATCTCTAGACTTTTCTTTAGGTTATACATAAAATTCTTTATGGTTTATTGGTAGGAGATTTTTGAGAAGAAGAATAACAAGTTTTGAAATCCTACTAAAAAATAACGGTGATCTTACTAGTCGAAAGAGCAATTTATTCAGTATCCATAAGCATTATCTTCTCCCTACTTTCTTTTATTTTTTTATTATTTTTATTGAATTTTATTTTAATTTATTTTTATTATAATTTTATTCATTAATCATTGTTTTATCCTTTTATGATGGTGATTCTGGAGGAGATTACATGATAATCATACTTGGAGAACCAAATCCATAGAGGTCTATGGAATGCCATGGATGGAACCTAGTAGCAAAATGTAGTTTCTAGGTTTTTTTTATTTAATTGTCTTATTTTTATTTATTTTTGGGATTGTATTAATTCTTTTTTTATTACTCTCAATAGTTCATTGTAATAGCCTCAGTATTAGGAATAATGAAATTTGGTGTGTGTGCTTGTGTGTTTTATTTTAAGTAATTAGTTAGTAAAATTAGGGTTTTCTTTTGTAAATTAATTAAAATTAATGGTTATAGAAATCATTAGGTTTTTTAATTAAAAACTGAATTAGATTTAAGTGGATAGAATTAGGGTTGCCTATTAATTGTTTTGTTTTATTTGTTTATGGTCACTTTAATTAAATTAGGGTTTTTAGAAAAGTTAAATTCATTGTACGATCTTTTATTTGTTTGTTTTGATATTTTTATTATTTTTGGGCTTGTTTGCTTATGTTTATGTGTTTTGGGCCCTAGGCCCACATTAGGCTTTAACCCATTTAAATTTAGGTTTTTTTAGGTTTAATTAATGAAAATGCATCTTTAGGCCCATAATTAATTAGATTTAGGGTAGAGATAACTTAGACATATTTAGTTAATTAGACATAGGCCCACTAAATTTAATTTAATTAATTTAGACTTAGCCTATTTAATTTAAGCCTTTTTCATAATGTGTAGATTTAAGATCATTCTAGATTTAAAACATGTAGAATTAGGCCCACTAAATTAAATACTTCATAATTTGTAGATCTAAACCCATTTTTAAAATTAAAATAAATAGACTTAGGATTATTTAATTAAAAGGAAATAGGTCCATTAGTCTTTAGACTCACTTGTAAATTAAAATATGTATATTTAGCTCATTTAATTAAAATCAATGTAGATTAGACTAACCTAGGGATTATGATGAATGCATTATTTACTTGTATATTTCATGACTATTTTGTCTGGAGTTGATATTTTTTAAGGGTTTACATGAAATTGCATGTAAATAAAGGATAAAATAGTAATTCATAAAGTAATTCTAAATGAACACAAGATTGAAAGAAGTTATTATTATGTACCCAAAATCTCCTGGTTGTGGTATTGGCTTTCTTTTAGGGAATTGAGTACCACCAATTTTCAATTTGTCCTAGTTATTACCCTGGGTGATGACTCCTTGTCTCCACGCCATGTCTTTGTAACAGTGATTAGTGTATTCTCTAGAGCCCTGAGTTCAAACAATGTTGGAGTTGCTAAAATCTTGGGCGAGTGCTAAACCCCGACATCTACAATGGCATCTCCACTTGGGATAAGAGATATTAATTCTACTTGTGTTCTTTTGAATTATTTTATTAACTATTATTTTATTCTTGCAATCATTCTGCATATCTCAATTAACCGATGGCATTGGTTTATAGTTCCATGATTCCACTAGCTATTGTAAACTGACTAACCATCACTTTTAGCCTTAACTTGGTTCAAGAGAGATTACCGGGCTCATCTAACTAGAGTTTGTAACCCAAGTCCTAAAGGGGGGGTAGTCTTCTCTCAAGTTTACAAAGGATGCTGGGTCCCTCTGTCCTTGGCCAATAACTCAAGTCTTAAAGGAGGGCATCTTGCTAAAGGAACCTTAACCTTTTCCACCAGACTTAACCATATATAATGGCCTAGTTATTTTCCTTAGAATTACCCAAATTACTTATGAATGTTGCCATGAGGTATTTCTATCTATAAAGGCCCAAGCCCACACTTTAAAAGCCCAAAAAGGACTAATAAAGATTGAGTTGTACTTTTATACCTACAAATATTATTTCTATGCATTACTACTTTGAGAGATTTGGCATGTGCATCGATCCTTGATATCCTCTATTGATATTAAGGCCAAAAATGAAAATCCTAGGAAAAGAGACTCGCCATTGAATACATATATAGGAGTAATAAGGTTGGAAGGATGTATATACTTGACTTAATTGTTACTTATTACTTATTGCATAGCACATGCATTACATGCATCATACTAACAATTTTTCTTTCAGCCATCATAGATTCATTCAGATCTTCCTGTGTTTGGAGTCAGAAATGTGGCAAACTAGTGAGAACTATTCAAGTTCGTAATCAATTATGAAAGAGATCCTTAACATAATAGAAAGGAGTCCCATCAATCCACTCTACCTAGAAGCTGCACAGCCTAAACAAGTTGAAGAAATGGTACAACAAAAGGAAGGAAACTGGACTTTAAAGGATGTTAAATGAGCATTAATGGATGACATGAGAGTAATGATGCAAGATGAGCTTTGGCTGGATTAATGCCACCACCTACTACTGTTGCACCTCCCATTGCTGCCAATCCACCTATTATAGGTACACCACCCACTAACAATGACAATGCTGCTAGGAACATTCCTATTGTGGAAATGAAGTTGGAGGATGTTGAGAGTTACATGGTTAAAAAGGTGAAAAGGGAACCACTTGAGCAAGTTCAAGAGCTAGAATCCAAGCAGATGAAAGCACTGACTTAGACGATGTCCAAGATGGAGAAGTTGATGAGAGGATAGGGCATTGAATACTCATTTGACTTTGATGATATGATGTAATTTGAGGAGGATAAGTTGCCTGATAAATTCAAGATACCACATCTATAGAAGTTTGACAGTACTGAAGACTCGAGGATCCACCTTAGTTAATACAAAACTACCATGAGCACCACTAAGGTTCCTTTGTCTATAGTTACCAAGTTGTTTATGCTATCCTTGGAGGGTACGACTGTCAATTGGTATCATAGGTTAGAGAAGTCTATTCAAGCAGATTGGAGGGAACTATATACTGCTTTTTTGAAGTAATATGACTACAATACCAAGCTCGAAGTGTCCATTAGGGATTTAGAATTGACCAAGCAGAAGCCTAATGAATCATTCTCAGATTTTCTGACCAAGTTCATGAATAAGGCGGGATTAATAAAAAATAAGTTGGCTGAAAAAGATCAAGTTAGGATGATAGTCCGAAATGTGTCACCCAATCTAGCTGAGAGGTTGTAGATGATGAACCTTAGGACATTTATAGACCTTAATGATGATAGGTTGCAAGTTAAAGAGATCAAAAGCGAAAAGAAGAAGATCACTAGAAGCACTGGAGTGATAAATTACCCAATTGGGGGCATACAACAAGGAAATGCTAGTCGGGTTGTAGGATTCCATGCTATTTAACAACCCAAGAAATTCTCAAATTTTAATAAGCCCTTATCTGAATTCCTAGACCGATTGATCCAAAAAGGCCTCTTTGGACCCTTAACCGCCTTTAGACCACCAAACCCAAATCTCCCTAGCTTTGAACCAAACAGTTATTATAAATTTCACCAAGTTGCTGGCCATTTCACTGACTTCTGCATACGCCTTAAACATAAAATTAAAAACCTCATAGACTCTAGAAAGATCACGAACCCTGAGAAATCCAATCTAAACCCAAACACCAAAAATAACCCTTTCCCAAATTACTGAAACATGCCACCCCCAACTACTATGATGATTAACTTAAGAGTTAGTAAGCAAGAAGTGCTTAACTCCTTTGAGGATCTAAACCTTAAAACCAATAAGAAACCACCTAATGCCCCCAAAGAAGAGGAGAGAAGAGAAGACTTATTGGGATAGCCTTCAGGCAAATTCGACCATAAGGTGTGTTATTCCAAACCACCTTCTTTCAATATATTCATTAAGTTAACCATACCTATAGGATGGGGTGATGAATTTGATGATAAGAAGATGCCAGATAAAAGAGAGAAATGCATGGTTGAGGTATGGAAAAATGGAAAGAAGGAGCGAACCATTGGGGTTATAGACATCTGGTATAACTCTGATGAAGAAGGCACTGAAGGCTACAATGTATGGGTTGATAATCCATAAGTCAGTCATGTCACTAGAAGTAGTAAGGGTTATAAACCAATGGAGAATACCATAGAGAGGGAGGAGGTTACTAAAAAAGAATACTTGAATGAACATGATAATGACTTGATCCATGAATAGCTTAAGAAGGCGAAAGTAAATGTGAGCATTTGAGAGCTCTTGATGTACTCAAGTAGCCACAAGAAGGCTCTAGTTAAGGCTTTAGCTAAGATGAACATTGATACCACTGCAACACCTGAAGCAATAGTGGCCAATGTTATTGAGAAGAAGCATGGTGTTATCACCTTTTATGATAAGGATTTACTTGTGGAAGGGAGGAATTATAATAAAGTTCTATTCATCCTAGCTAAAGTCAGAGGGAAGAACACTAATTATATGATGGTGGATGATGGCTCTAAAATTAATGTTTGCCTGCTATAGATCCTGCCTAATTTGGGAGTTAAGGTGGAGGATTTAACACAATTAGACCTTATAATCAAAGCTTACAATGATAGCACAAGGAATGTAGAGGGAACATGTATGCCTCCTGTAAAGACCGGACCTATAAAAGCAATAGTGGAATTCACTGTGTTGGATATCCCTGTGACTTATGCCTTGCTTTTATGTAGGCCTTAGTATCATACTGTAAGGGGAGTGCCTTCAATAGTGCATCAAAAGGTGAAATTCCTGTTGGATGGAGAAGTTGTAACTTTATATGCTAGTATGGGCAAGACTATGTTTGTAGTTATGGATGGTCAGAAGCAAGTAGTTACCCCTTCCAGTTTCCAAATAGACATGATTTCTGATGGAATTGATATGGATCCAAGGGTTATGAGCATGATTAAGAAGATGAATTATTGACTTGGATAAGGATTGGGAAAGAATGAGCAAGGAAGTCCAAAGTTCCCAGATTTTAAAGGCAAAAATGATACCAGAGGATTGGGCTATACAAGAGTTGGGCTTGGCAATAAAGGAGCTAGAAGAAGGATTCTCAATGAGGAAAACTTCTCAAAGAATGTGGGACTGCAGCAGGTTAAGTTTGTCAAAGAAAGGAAAGAGAAACTCTACCTGGGTGAAAGGGAGCTTATCCAAGTAGTTGGAATGAATGTTTGTGGGTTTGAGATCTTTAAGAAGCAGATAGTTAAGGGTCTAGTGCAAGACAACAAAGACTAGGTGATGAAAAAAGTTGCTGAGAAAATGGGGACTGAGGCCATTGAAGAGTTGCTATGTTTACCACCTAATGAAGAACCACCACAAGGTTTAACTAGCATTATTAATAATAGTTTTAATGATATTTTTTTATGAAGAAACTGATTTAGTACCATTCGGTCTATTTGAGGATGAAAACACTATTTTTTTGTGATCAATGATATAAACTTTAGTTTTGCTTACTTATGTGATGTTGATTTTAATGGTCTTATGCACTTTAATAATGATTAGTCATGCATGTTTGACATTAATTCTATTCAATTAGATTCATTAAACATGGGCACAAATGAAACCAAAGCACATTTCTATATCATATGATTTAACTCCTAAAAAGAGGGGAAATTTAGAGAGAATATTAATAAAAAGAAAGGTAGTATTCACTTGGTCCTATGAAGACATGCTAGGTCTAGACAGAGAGATTACAGAGCATCAAATTCTGATATATCCAGAGGCTAAACCTGTTAAGCAAAAATTTTATAGGTTAAGGCCAGAGTGGGCAGAAAAGATAACGAAAGAAATTGCTAAGCAAATCCAAGCCAATTTCCTAGAAGTGGTAGAATATCCTCAATGGTTGGGAAACATAGTACTTGTTCCTAAAAAAGATGGAAAAGTTTGAATGTGTGTAGATTTCAAGAATCTAAATAAAGCATGTCCGAAGGATGATTTTCCTTTACCCCATATTAATGTGATTGTCAACAACATAACATTTAGTGCAATGTACTCTTCCATGGATGGGTTCTCAGGTTATAATTAAATAATGATGGCACTAATGGACAAGATCAAGATGGCTTTTATCACAGAATGGGGGACATATTACTACAAAGTGATGCCTTTCGAATTGAAGAATGCAAGAGCGACCTATCAAAGGGCAGCAACAACTATATTCCATGATATGATACATAAAGAAGTGGAAGTGTACGTCAACAATATGATGGTTAAGTCAAGAACCAGGGAAGGAAATTTTGAGGCTTTAAACAAGTTTTTGGCAAGAATAGAAAGATATAATCTGAGGCTTAATCCGAATAAATGTGTCTTTGGGGTCACTTCGGGGAAGTTGTTGGGGCACATAGTCAGTAATAGGGGAATGGAAGTCGATCCATACAAGAATAAAGCCTTTCAAGAGATGTAAACACTAAGAACAGAAATGGAAGTATGATGATTTATTAGAAATCTAAAGTACATTAGTAGGTTTATTACAAAACTCACCATGGTTTGCAATCCAATTCTCAAGCTCTTACGGAAGAATCAGCCTATGGAATGGAACGAAGAATGCCAAGAAGCCTTTGATAAAATTAAAGAATACCTTACTAATCTGCCTATGTTAAGGCCACCAAGACAAGGTAAACCCTTAATCCTATATTTGGATTTAGAGGAAAAGGCAATGGGGGCAATGCTAGCATAAGAAGGACCAGAAGGGGTGGAGTATGTAGTGTATTATCTTAGTAAGAAGTTCTTGCCATATGAAGAGAAGTATGATCTTGTGGAGAAGACATGTTTGATTATGGAAGTTAAGGAATTATTTCTAGTCTTATAAAGTACAAGATATTTCAAAGATAGATCCTTTAAGGTACTTGTTTCAGGCACTACCCTTAATTGGAAAGATGTCGCGATGGTTGATACTTTTGATTGAGTTTAATATTGAGTACATCAATACCATGGTAATCAAAGGAAGAGTAGTGGCAGAATTCCTGGCACATAATGCAGTTGAAGGAAATGAGCAGTGGGATTTAGAGTTTCCAAATGAGAACTTAGCAGTAATATAGTGACGTGAGTGGAAGCTTTATTTTGATAGGACTGTGAATAATAGAGGAGTAGGGCTAGAAGTGATTCTTATCACACCAAGATCAGAAACCATCCTAATGGCTAAGAAATTGAACTTCAAGGTTTCGAACAACATGGCTGAGTACGAGGCATGCATCTATGGGCTAGAAGCAGCACTAGCAATGGGAGCTCAAGACCTACCAGTTTATGGAGATTCCATATTAGCCATTAGTCAGGCTAAAAAGGAATGGGAAGTAAAAGAAGAGAGGTTGAAACCTTACATCTGTTATTTGAAGAAGCTAATGAGAAATTTCACTAAATGTCTCTTTATGCATTTACCAAGAGATGAGAATCAAATGGCCAATGCTTTGGCAACACTCTCTTCAATGTGGGATAAACTGATGAGATTGATGATAAATCCTTTAGTGATAATGAAAGTGAAAGCTCCATATTATGGTGAAGAATTGGTTATGAGTATTCAGATAGGCCCAGAAGAAAAACCATGGTTTTATGACATCTAGAGATTCATCAAGGAAAGGAAATACCCAAATGAGGAAACTTCCAAAGAAAGATATGTCCTTCATGTTCTTGCATGTCATTATGCAAGTCATGATGGGGTATTATACAGAAGAATGTTGGATGGAATACAATTGAGATGTCTTAAGAAGGATGAAGCAGAACAGGCAATGAGAGAAATTCATGTAGGGGTTTATGGATCTCATATAAATGGGGTGATTCTGATGATGAAATAATTCGATTGGGTACCACTGGATGAGCATGGAAAGAGACTGTATCCAAATAGTGAGACAATGCCATCAATGCCAAATACATAGAAACCTCAACCATCTTCCCCCTACAGTGCTAAATAGTTTAGCATCTCCATGGCCCTTTGCATCATAAGGGATAGATATAATAGGGGAGATAAGACCAACTACCTCAAATGGGCATAAATATACAGTGGTGGCGATTGACTATTTCTTTAGATGGATAGAAGCATAATCTGTTGTACCTTAAAGGCTAGACATATGGCAAGATTCATCGAGAAGAATCTCATTTGCAAGTACAAGATCCCATATCATGTTCAATTTTAGGCAGAGACAGCTGAATTATTACAAAGATACAAGATCGAGCATCATAAATCCTCACTTTATCGACCTCAGGCTAATGGTGCAATTGAAGCAACTAATAAGAATATAAAGAGAATCCTCTCTAAGATGGTGAAAACGCATAAAGATTGGTCCGAGTATCTTCCTTTTTCCTTGTGGGGATATAGAACTATAACATATAATGCTATATGATAGACACCATTCTCATTAGTGTACAGTTGTGAAGCAGTTTTGCCTATAAATATGGAAATTAAATCTTTGAGGGTTGTTATGGAAGCAAAAGTCCCTGAGAGTGAATGGATACAAAAGATATATGACCACCTCTTGTCTCTATATGATAAAAGGATGGAGAATCTATTTCATACTCAAATTTATCAGAGAAGGATAGCAAGAGCCTTTAACAAGAAGGTCAAACCCGGAAAGATAAAGGCTAGAGATATCATGCTAAAGCAGTCAAGGGCAATGGTGTTTAATCCAAGATGAAAATTCATACCAAATTAGGAAGGGTCGTAATTAGTCAATACAATCCTACCTAAGGGAGCTGCAAAGATATTGGATTTAAAAGGGAATGAGTTCATTGAGCCAATCAACCTAGATCGCCTCAAGAAATACTACCTTTAAAAAAAAGAGTCTGTTGTCTAGAAAACCTAAAAAGGCTAGTCGAGAAAAAATTAGGACATTCACGCTGTTTAGAAAACCCGTAAAGGGCTAACAGGCAAAAATTAGGATAATAAAAGTGAGAGAAAAATGTTCGGTTAAAAAATATGAAAGGACTAGCTAATAATAGGAGTTATGTCATGTGATGTAATAAATGTACTCTTTTTGGCCCTAATTAATGAATAAAATTGAAATGAAATTTTTGTTTGAATATTGCATATTCTACCTTTATTACAAAGCATAAAGACTTAAAGGAAAAATAAAGCATGAGAGCCTAAAAGACCATGCTTATGAGATCATTATACTAGTTATGTTTTTGTTTCTTCTTTTATGACTCATCCAACAATACTTTAGTCCTTTCGTACTTAGCAAATCCTAGTGGTTCTATAGCTTGCATGATAACCTAAGCCTTATAATTGTCATCAGTAGGCATATCAGCATCCAAATGCATATTCCTTTTTAATACTTTGTGAGGCCATAGGTTCTTCATTTTGTCCAATAAATCTTACCTTAAGGGGAAGCCTTCAAAGTTAGGTATAATAGTCACAAGAAATTGTAGATGACTGTACTGATGATAAAGGCATGACGGGGAAAAGAAGGTTGAAAAGTGTAACCCTGGAATAGGAACACAGTGGTCATATAGGTTTATCGTCATAAACTTCAACTTCCACTAAGGATAGATCCATGTAATCTCAGGGTCAATAATGACTTTCATCCAATCAATCCATTGACCTATAGTACACTTGCCCTTCACCTTCAAAAAACATGACTGTATATGGTGAGGTTGATAAATCAAGGCATTGGTGGGGGGGATTAAGTAGACTCAATTTCTCTGGTAGCCAAATCTAAAAAAAAAAAGAAAAAAGCTAATTTGAAAACCTAAAAGGGCAGCTTAGAAAAAAAAAGGTTACATACTTGAAAAAGAAGCAAACTGCCTGAGAATCGATTTTAAACCCTGAAATTATCTAACCCAATGATAGTTTTAACAAGTATAATAGGCACAGGGTTAGCTCTAAATTCTACTTGTTCTAGCAGAAACTGGGCATACAAGCAAAAAGAGACAGTCCTAATCCAGGCATTGTTCTTATCCCTAGTCCCACAAGAAGTTATCAAAGAAGGAAGACTAACAGTCCCAAGGTTATGTGCGTACATATAGATGTCACTTAGGGGCATATCAAAGAATGTCACTAATCTACCAGGAAATTGCATCTTAAGATCAAGAAGAGTAATCATAGTAGTTAAGTTCAAAGAACAACCAAGGATAGCAGTAAACTCCTCGATTAATGGACACAACTCTTGTCCATTAAATCTAAATACACAGTCCTTAACAAAAAGGTGGCAATAACATGAAGAAAATTATAGTCTATTTTTAGATGTTGAAGGGATTTCAAAGATTTAACATGATAGGGTAGCAGTCTATTCCAGTCATCCCCATTAAGGCTTTTAAGAAACATTTTAATCAAATTAAGGGTGATTTATGTCATGATTAAGCAAACGAAAGATAGGAATAGTGACTACCCTTTGACAAGCTATTTATACAGGCATAAAGTTTAATCTTGAAGGGAATATTTAATCAAAAGGGATTAGGATTTTATGTGTGCAAATCAAACTCAAATAAGAAATCATAACAAAAAAGGACCATAGAGCTGGAGCTGAATTTTTGATTAGAAATCTAGAATTTTGATCAAAATTCCAAAAATCCAATTGAAAATCTATAATTTCGATCGAATTTCCAAGATTTTTAAAAATAAAGGATTCATTAAATTCTTGGGTTTGATCCAAAAAAAATGTCTGTAATCCATTCAGGAACGGGAGAACAGTTAACAGGGAAAAGGAAAATACAGTCGTGAAAGCATAAGTCCTAAAGATGAAAGCTTACTCATCTTGAGCTCTAGTGTCGGGCCAAGGACTCCATCCTCTAGGAGGATCATTGCTCTAACCTGGGGGCATAGAAGTCTAAGCATCATGACCGTCAAAGCCAAGACTAATAAGCTATTTGTGAAGCCTCTCATTCTCATGCTCCATATCTCCAGCATAACTATATCATATTAAGAATAGTTAAAATCATGCATAACATGGATACATTTGCATACTTATTGTAAATACTAACCCTCTAACTATTCATGAACTACATAGTAAATAATCTCTAGGATGAGGCGAGTCCATATAGATACTCTACCTATGTCTGAGGGATCTATAAAATGGCATATACTAATTTAGCAACAAGTGTCAATTTATGCAGGATTGGAAATGTAAAAATACACTTACATGTGAAGCATCAAGAGGAGAAAAGCTAGGAATCTGAACTGTATCAAGGTACATGTGCTGCTCATCGGGAGTCTGCACCGTAGGAGCCCAATAGTACATAGACCTATCAAGTAGGGGAATATCACCCATAATGGTACTCAAGGAAGTATCACCTCAAGCAGCTCCATTATATTGAGTATGCTCAACCTCCTACTCAGTCCTTTTAGTGTCATCCCCAGTCTCCTCCTCTACAGCAACATCAGTAGCATCTTCAACCTACATAAAAAATAAATGTCATATGCAATGACGAAAGAGAATGAAGTAAGATATTGATAAGGAGGAATGGTGACATAAAGTATACCTCAACTAGATCTATAGGAACCTGCTCTAGGAGATTCTCTCGAATATACTCATAATAGTGGCAAGAATACTCGAGCAGTGTCGAAGCATCATATCCCTCAAGAGCTGCTATGAGCTCAAGACCAGTCAAGCTATAACTCCCCAATATGGAAGAGGGAATAGAAGAAGGAACACGCCTCTTAGAAGGTCCCATATGACAATGATAAACATGCTCACCTAGATACCTCATATGGCAATTATAACTAGGAAGCAAAATCCTTATAGTCTCAAGCCTCATAGTAGCAGTCATGAAATTTTATCACTAAATGTCTTCAACATTAACTAACCAATTTGATCTTACCTGCAAATTCATTCAAATAAAATTTATTTGACTTTTATAACTGATTAAATGCTAATAGTTAAATTTATCTTACAACGTCCCACTCTAAAGAGTTCTGCTGGTCCCAACAAGTCTATAAGTCATACTTGACACTAATAAGATGAGAAGAACCCTATCTCTACACCAATGGAAGACTCCTATCAGAGTTAATAGCACTAAAGCCTCAAATCATCCCGATCTCAATGCCCTATATATGAAAAGGAAAAGATAGTTGAAATGAAAAAGAGTTGTAAAAGAGCAAAAATTAAAAAGGACTAGAAGAAACAAATAAGGCATACATGCAAAATGTGCCAGAAGCCACACATCATCACAACACCTCTATAGATAGTATCCAGTCTATAGTAGAGATAGGTAAGAGCTGTGGATCCCCAATGGAAAGTAGCGACTCTAGTAAGATCCTAAAAAGGACCAAAAAGCGTAATGCTAACCTCATGACAAGTCTCACAAAAGAGGGTAGTGCCTAGTAGTATCAATAAAAAGCATCTTGACTTCTAAAGGATCTGGTGAGGTGTGGTAGTGGGTAATCTCCTAAAACCCTCAACAAGAGGAGAAAGAAGCATGTTCTTCCGATTCTTCCATGTCAAAACGAACCCAAGCAAGTTGCGAACATAGCGACTTATGGCATCCTTTGGAAGAGTGCAGTAGGGATACCAAAAAGAACTAGGGCACCCCCAAAGGTGATCCTAGTGATAGCAGAGAAGCTCATGGGAGAAATAGTCAACTCACCCACTTATGTGTGGAAGGTGTGAGTAGTATCCTTCCACCTCTCGATAAGAGCAAAAAGTGAATAGTGATCTGACCTACCTCGAGCAGTCGGTAGAGCAGCAATGAAGTGTTGAAAGCCAAATGCCCATATGTGTTGTACTACCTCTCCCGATAAATCATGAAAGAGTTTTTAAGCCAAGTGAAAGCAACTTAAGAATTTTAGTGATTTCTAAATAAAATTTAGAAAATGATGGGATTATCTTCCTTTATTAACTTTTGGTTTTTTTCATTTCTACCTTTGGGTAAAAAAAAAAGAGATCAGAAGATTAGATTTCCAATTGGAAATCCAGAATTCCAATTGGATTTCTAGATTTCCAATTGAAAATCCAAATTTTTTATCGGTATTTCTAGATTTTCGATCAAAAATCCAAAATTTAGATTTTTGATTGAAAATGTAGAAATCTAACTAAATTATGTTAGTCCCCTAATATGTTAAAACCAATTTTGCAAAATTTTGCTTCAAAATTAATAATTTCATGCAGTTTTGTCTAATTTGTATAAGAGATGTTCTATAATTACATGCATAAATAAATTAATGTATTGACAGGAATATATTTTGTTGATAGAATTAAAGATGGAAGATAAATTACCTCATCTCTAGCTTGTGAGCACCTATGAAGGTGCAAGCAAGTCAGAGGGAGCACCTCTTCCCTTTCATTGAGCCCCTGACTATTTTGAGGGAAATGTAGTTGAGATACGACTAGATATTATTGTCTAGAGTTACTTCCACATAGTATGCATTGAGGGTGAGCCATAGGATCAGATGGATCTTAAATTTGAGGTCAGATGAAAAAATAATTGAAGAAACAAGATTTGAAAATCAAGAGAAAGGAAAAGAAAAAAAAAGAAAAGAAAAGGATGGGAAATGAAGAAATGGATCAGAAAAATGCAAATATTATATTAAAGTGGCAAACATCCACTTTATTCCCTTAATTTCATTTTCATTTAAGTCTAGCATTTCTCTTACAATGTAGTCCTAAATTGCAATGCTACATGATTTGATAATTCCTTGAATTACTAAATTGTCAACATAAGAGAATTTAGACTATACAACCGAGTATAGTCGACATTGTACGACCAAGTACAATGTACCTATTTTAATTCAGACTATATATTCGAGTGTAGTTGACATTATATGACTAAGTATGATGTATCCTTTCAATCAGACTATATGACCAAGTATAGTCGACATTATACAACCGAGTACAATGTACCTATTTCAATTCAGACTATACGACTGAGTGTAGTTGACATTGTATGATGGAGTACAATGTCTTAATTCAATTCAAACTATATGACTAAGTGTAGTCGACATTGTACGACCGAGTATAATATACCTATTTCAATTCAGACTATAGGTCCAAGTGTAGTTGACATCATATGACTGAGTATGATGTATCCTTTCAATTAGACTATACGACCAAGTATATTCAACATTGTATAATTGAGGACAATGTACCTATTTCAATTTAGATTATACGACTGAGTATAGTCGACATTATATTACCAAGTACAATGTACCTATTTTAATTCAAATTATATGATTTAGTGTAGTCGACATTGTATAACTGACTGCAATGTGTCAATTCAATTTAGACTATATGATAGAGTGTAGTCGACATTGTACGATAAAGTATAATGTACCTATTTCAATTCAGACTATACATCCGAGTGTAGTCGACATCATACGACCAAGTATGATGCATCCTTTCAATCAGACTATACGACCGAGTGTAGTCAACATTGTACGACTGAGTACAATGTATCCTTCCATTTAGACTATATGACCGAGTGTAGTTGACATTGTATGATCAAGTACAATGTATCCTTCCATTTAGACTATATGATCGAGTGTAGTCAACATTGTATAACCAAGTACAATGTATCCTTCCATTTAGACTATACGACTGATTGTAGTCAACATTGTATGACTAAGTACAATGTATCCTTTTATTTAGACTATACAACCGAGTATAGTCAACATTGTATGACCTAGTACAATGCATTTTTCCAATTAGACTGTATGACCAAGTATAGTCAACATTATATGACCGAGTATAATGTGTCCATCCAAACCAATGTTATACATCCGAGTATAATGTTTCCTTAGATGTTTTAGATTTATGGCTAGTGTAGTATGACAACATAAGCATTCATCGTGAACTGATGATTACTTATAAGCATACACCTTAAAAACCACAAGTACTCAAACTTTGTTCTTAAGAAATTGTGTGCTTATTTGCTTTGCCGTAATTTGTCAAGCAAACAGCAACAAAGGGGGAAAACTGTAAACACTCAATTTTAGGATAATAAATTATGGACGCTACAAAATACTCTAATGATGAAAATGTTATAAGTAGGTGTTTAACACTTGAAGTTTGAAACCTCAAAATTTTGAATACATTTTCAAAAACAGTTTCATTGGTTTTTTTAAGGATTTAATTGTAATACTTTTTAAGACCTAATTGAAAATTTTAATTTCTTTCAAGAATCTTTTTGTAATTAAAAGTTAAAAAGGAATTCTATAATTCTGATCAGACTTATGCAATTCCAATCGAAATTATGTTCTTTTCGTCTATTTTTTGTATTTTTACATAAAATAAAAAAATATTTCTCCTGAGTTTTGATTAGCTAAACAATTTCTTTCTTAAATTTATTTTTGGGATTTATCTAATTTTTCATAAAATAAAGTCCTTTTAAAATTGGAATTCTTCAGTATGTAAGACCTACGGTTTTTTGGGTTTTTCCTATAAAAAGAGAGCTTAGGCTTATAGAAAAGAAAAAGAAGAAGAAAGAGGAGATTCTCAATCCTCGGCGTTCTTTTATGCAATTTTGGCTCTCTTCTTCCTAATGATATTTAGAATTTTCTTCAAGCAGTACATAAAATTCTTTATGGTTTATTGGCAGGAGATTTTTTAGGAGAAGAATAACAAGTTTTGAAGGCCTACTAAAAAGCAACTGTGATCTTCCTAATTTGAGGAATAATTTATTCAGCTTCCATAAGCATTATCTTCTCCCTACTCTTTTTTTATTTTTTTTACTGAATATCAATTTAATTTATTTTTATTATAATTTATTCGCTAATCATTGTTTTATCCTTTTGTGATGGTGATTATGGAGGAGATTACATTATGATTATACTTAGAGAACCAAATCCATAGAGGTCCATTGAATGCCATGGATGGAACTTAGTAGCTAAATGTAGTTTCTAGTTTTTTTTTATTTAATTGTCTTATTTTTATTTATTTCTGGGATTGTATTAATTCCTTTTTTTTATTATTCTCAATAGTTCATTGTAATAGCCCCAATAGTGGGAATAATGAAATTTGGTGTGTTTGCTTGTGTGTTTTATTTAAAGTAATTGGTTAGTAAAATTAGGGTTTTCATTTGGAAATTAATTAAAATTAATGGCTATAGAAATCATTAGGTTGTTTAATTAAAATTGAATTAGATTTAAGTTGATAGAATTAGGTTGCCTATTAATTTTTTTCTGTTTTATATGTTTATGGTCACTTTAATTAAATTAGGGTTTTTAGAAAAGTTAAATTAATTGTTCAATCTTTTATTTGTTTGTTTTGATATTTTTATTGTTTTTGGGGTTGTTTGCTTATGCTTATGTCTTTTTGGCCCTAGAACCACATTAGACTTTAACCCATTTAAATTTAGGTTTTTTTTTAGGTTTAATTAATGAAAATGCATATTTAGCCCCATAATTAATTATATTTAGGGTAGAGATAACTTAGACCTATTTAGTTAATTAGACATAGGTCCACCTAATGTAATTTAATTAATTTAGACTTAGCCCATTTAATTTAAGTCTTTTTCATAATTTGTAGATTTAAGATCATTCTAAAATTCAAACATGTAGAATTAAGCCCACTAAATTAAATACTTCATAATTTGTAGATTTAGGCCCATTTTTAGAATTAAAATAAATAGACTTATGATCATTTAATTAAAAGGAATTAGGTCAATTAGTCATTAGACTCACTTGTAAATTAAAATATGTAGATTTAGCTCATTTAATTAAAATAAATGTAGATTAGACTAACCTAGGGATTGTGATAAATGCATTATTTACTTGTATATTTCATGACTAGTTTGCCTGGAGTTGATTGTTTTTTAAGGGTATATGTGAAATTGCATGTAAATAGAGGATAAAATAATAATTCATAAAGTAATTCTAAACGAACATAAGACTGAAAGAAGTTAGTATTTCGTACGCAAAAGCTCCTGATTGTGGTACTAGCTTTCTTTTAGGGAATCGAGTATCACAATTTTTTTATTTGTCCTAGTTATTACCTTGGGTGGCGATTCCTCATCTCCACACCATGTCTTTATGACAATGGCTAGTGCATTCTTTAGAACCCTGAGCTAAAACAGTGTCGCGGTTGCTAAAATCTTTGCTGCGTACTAAACCCCACTATCTACAGGGTGTATACTATAGTGAGCTGCCTTTTGATGCCTTCCTACTTACATAATTTAATAAATTCTTCTCTATTATATTCTCCTCCATTATCTGTCCTCAAACACTTGATCTTATTTCTAGAATCAAGTTCCACCCATGCTTTGAATAATTTGAAGACTTTAAATACATTAGCTTTCCTTTTAATAAGATACTCCTAACATCTCTTAAAGTAGTCATCAATAATGAACATAAAGTACTTTGCTCCTCCTAGGGGCGGTACTGGTACTTGCCATATATCAAAGTGAACTAATTCTAGAATAATTTTACTTTTATAATTAGATGTGTTGAACTTCACATGATGCTACTTACTTGTAACACAATGCTCATAAAAGGGTAAGAATACCTTTATGACACTAGGAAGTAGCTTTTGCTTGGCCAAAATTTTCATTCCTTATTCTGACATATGGCCAAGCTTGTAGTGCCACATCATTGCAAACTTTTCACTTAAATCATCTGAAGCAACACATGCTTCTACCTCTTATAAAGTCTCTTCCATCAGTATATATAAATTCGCAGTTATCTTTTATGCCTTCATTAGTAAGAGCACGCATCGAATTATTTTTATAATTTCATTTTCAATTTCAACCATGCAACCGAGATTATCTACCACTCTTATAAATAGTAGATTTTTATTTGAACCCTGCACATGCCGCATATTTTGAATAGTGTGAATTGTGCCATCGTACATCCTCAACTTAATGATTCCAATATTGATGATCTTTAAAGGATGATCATCAACTATATATATAAATTCTTCTGAGAAAGGTTCATAATGAGAAAAATAATTTGTTTAACTAGTCATATGCCAAGTAGTTGCTGTGTTAAGAATCCACACATTAGAACTATATCTGTCAGTCATCGTCACTTCATTGCATAAAGCGATGCCATCATCTGATGTACTTGCAACATTTCCTTAAGGTTTGGAATCTTTTAGATTTCAATAATCCTTCTTCAAGTGACCCTTTTTGCCATAGTTGTAGCACTTAAAATTGTTCTTGCTTTTTAATCTTGATTGGCCTTATCTCTACCTCCCACTAGAGCCAAGTTCAGTTGATCTCCCTCTCATCACACTAAAGCCTCCATATGTTGTGAATTCACCATCTTGTTTTCTTTATTTTTGTGCCTACTTTTTCCTTCAAGATAATAGCTACAATTTCATCAAAGACTAGATAATCTGTGACAAGATTACTTGCTAGGTTGATGATGAGTTGATCATATGAATCTGGAAGACTTTGAAGTAGAAGTTTAGCACATTCATTTGCTTTTACTTTATATCTTAATAATGTGAGTTGGGAAAATAAAGTATTTAGAGTATTTATATGCTCTGCCACTGAAGTAGATTTTGCCATCTGAAAAGTGTAAAGCTTCCTCTTAAGGAAAATTTTATTATGGATTGACTTGGCCTCATAGAATCTAGTGAGCTGATCCCAAATCACCTTTGTAGTTTTCTTTCTTCTACACTTCCTAGTATCTCATTTGCTAATGCCAGATGAAGATCTAAAATAACATTCTCATCCATATTTTTCCATTTGTTGTCATCTGTGAATTCTTTTGACCTTCCATTGATAGCTACTAGGCAATTATCCTTTCTCAATATTTCCTTCTTTAATTTCCACAGTGAGAAATTTCTCTCGTTAAATTTTTCAATCTCGTATTTTGTCGCCATTGCTTCTATCATTATTCTCAAACCAAATGCTTTGATACCACTTATTGTAAAAATTAAGGATTTGACTATTAATGAAATAGAACAAATTGCAGCTAAAATAATTGAAATGATAAAATTGAAGAAAATATATGACATAACTTTGAGAACTATTGCAATATATGACATAACTTTGAGAACTATTGCACAAGTGAATCTCTAAATGATTATGCTAAAAAAATCATAAGATAAATTCTCAAGAAAGTGTGGTAGGTCACAATGATCCATTTCAGTACCACACTCATAGATATAATTTTATCAGGATAAGTAATTTAATACTACAATAATTCATGACAACTAAACTCGACATAGCAAAAAGAAAGAGAACATACAAATTTTATGTGGAAAACCCTAAACAAATTGGGGAAAAACCACAGGCAAGACTAGAAGTATTTCATTATGAAAAATAATAGGAGTTACAACAAGTTTTTCTCTACTTAATGCAAGGAGAGAACAATAATACTCTCTCTTGAAATAAAAGAAAACACCCTCTCTATGTTTTTCCCACACAGGAGATTACTCATAACTCACTTACTCACTTGCTCACACAGCACAAACTTCTTATGCTTGTGTTTCTCTCCCTCACAATGCTTTTCTTGATTGCAATTTTCTTCACTTATTCGGATGCCTTTATATAGGCATTATTGAGAACCAAAAATAAAAAAAAATCATTCTTCTTTTAACTTAAGTTAGGCACCAAATTTCAAGTCTTATGGCAATGTAAGAAACTTGGACATTTACTTCATTTTGTTTTTACAAATCTTATGGGCTTATCAAGTTGATTTAACATAATTTGTACACTTTAAAAGAAAAAATGAAAAAAAATTCTAAAAAAACTATTAGCACCAAATCCTTTCCAGACTTTTACTTGAATAAAAGACACAGGGATTAGAGAGCTTTAAGCTATACAATAAACTAAAAGTTAATATTGGTATATACACACATACATAAACATTCTATATGTTCAAAGTTCACTTTGACATTAAGTTTATTCTATTCTAGTGCAAGTAAATACTTTTAACTTGGTTGTAGGATCCTTCATGGCTAGTCTTTTCATATGCAGAGCCACTTCACTATTTATGTCTTGAAACAACTAAATGCATACTTTGTGATAATGTAGAGAAAAGTAATGAACATTTATAGAAAAACAAAAAAAAAAGAGCAAAGAAGGCATACCAACAAAGAGGTGGACAATTCTTCAATGGATAAGGAAGCATCGAGATGAGAGCTACCAATATAATTGCCAAAACTAATAGTGGTTATAGAACCCAATGGCAACAGTGAAGCAGCCAAAGTGAAATTAATTATATCAACTATAATTACCATTAAAAGGCATAAAATTATTTAGGTCGTTTGTTAAACAAATAATTTGTTCAAAAAATAAACAAAGTTGGTGCAGCGGAATAATATTCACAGAGACAAAATAAAAATTACTGCAATAATAATCAAGCAAATAAATAAATGGGGTCAGTTAAATTGACCAATGGGTGAATAAATTAAGAGGTAAAACCTGCTGTATAAATAATAAAAATGACACTAATATTTTAACGTAGTTCACCCTTAATTCTTGAGCTACATTCACAAGACAAAATCTAAGATTTTCTTCTACTATAAAAATTATAGGTACAAGAGAGAGTCTTCTCTAGATCAACACTAGAGGTACATAATAAAAATAATTCTCACCAAAATAGTGCACTCAAAGTGATTCCCAAACACCCCAAAATAATTACCTCACTATTTTGTCACTCACCCTTTGAGAAAAATTTTCCAAACCCTTAAAACCCTCTCACACTCATCAAAGCAAAATTGCTTTGGCTCTCACCTCATAAGCACACACCTTACTCACTTACTTTTCTTTTGCTTATGGCTTCCTTCACTCCATGGCCATGGCTTTGTATAGCCATTGTGTTGGCCAATTTTTCAATAAAAAAATCAACAAATGTAGCACCAAATTTGATGTTGCAAACTTTAATTTTTTTAAAACTTATAGTCTCTACTAAGAGGGACCCATAAAAATTCTCCGCCTCCCAAATACGTGGAGGTCATCACTATTCTAACGGCTAATCGATAGAATTTGAACTTCTCCCTTGGTAGAGTCTTTGTGAACATGTTTGATCTATTTTCATTTGTATGGATCTTCTCAAGCTGTAATAACTTCTTCTCTAATAAATCCTGTATATAGTGATATCTCACATCATGTGCTTTGATCTTGAATAAAATGAGGAATTCTTACCAAGGTGGATTTGTCTTACTAAATATTGAATTCATTTAAGAACTTCTTCATCCATAGCAACTCTTTACAAGCTTCTGTTGCTGCAATAAACTCTACTTGAGTGGTAGACAAAGCAATACATTTTTATAATTTTGAATGCCATGACACAACTCCCCTTATAAATGTAATTAGGTAACCAAAGGTTGATTTTCTTGAATCAACATCTCTCACCATATCTGCATTTATGTATCTAGTTAACATAGGTTTGGCATCTCTAAAACACAAACACATTTTGATGTTCTATGAAGATACCTAGAAATCTATTTCACTGCAGCCTAATGCTCCTTTCTAGGATTTAAAAGGAATCAACTCATAACTCCAACTGAGTGTGCAATATCTAGCCATGTACACACCATGGCATACATTAAACTACCCACTACTGAAGCATATGAAACTCTATCAATCTCTTCCTTCTCCTTATCGGTGGAAGGACTTTATTGAGAAGTCAATCTAAAGTGATTAGCAAGAGGATAACTAACCACTTTAGCATTGTACATGTTGAACCTCTAAAGTACCTTCTTAATGTACTTCTCTTATGAAAACCACAGTTTCTTTATGCCTCTATCTCTGATAATCTTTATGCCAAGAATCTGCTTTGCTAGTCCCAAGTCTTTTATAGTAAAAGACTTACTCAACTGCTTTTTAAAGCTATTGATTCTGGAAACATTTCAACCAACAATCAACATGTCATCCATATAGAGCAACACCATAGTAAAGTCATCATCAGAGAATTTCTAGACAAATACACAATGGTCTAAAGTGGTCTTCTTATAGCCTTATTCCCCCACAATAGACTCAAACTTCTTATACTATTATCTCGGTGCCTATTTTAAGCCATATAAGCTTTTCTTCAATCTACAAATATAGTCCTATTTTCCCTTTCCTTTAAAACCCTATGATTGCTCCATAAATATTTCTTCTTCTAAATCACCATAAAAGAAGGCAGTTTTTTTAAATTCTTATTTTCCCCTAATTTTTTGCCAAGTAAAGAGCCTTTGCTAAAAGCATGATTTACTATATATACATCACTAGATTAGTTACTAATTTTAATAGAAGTTATAGGTTCATTATCTTCCAATTAACTAAACATATTTTCATAAATAATTAAAAATAAAAAATGCCTTATTGATATTGACATATTATCTTCATGACTGGAGAAAAAATCCCATTAAAGTTGATACCCTTTTTTTGGTTGAATCTTTTTACAACTAGTCTAGTTTTGAATGGTGGCTGGAGACGGTGTTCTTCATGCTTGATCCTGAAAACCCACTTATTTTTCAAAGTTCTCTTACCTTTAGGCAACTTCACTAGCTCAAATGTCTTGTTCTCATATAGAGACTTCATCTCATCCTGTAAGGCTTCAAACCATTTCTACTTATGTTCATCATTCATAGATTCTTCAAAGCTTTCTAGCTCTCTCCCATCAGTTAGTAACACAAACTAGTCTCTAAGATATCCGGTAGAAGGTTGTCTGTTTCTATCATATCTCCTTAGTGGCACTAAAGACACTAAAAGAAATTGGTGAATTAGAGATGATTTATTTCGAGATTTTCTATAAAATTTCTCTAATTATTGATATTTAAAGACGTTTTTGAGAAAATGTCTCCAATGAGGAGTATATTAGCACACCAAAGTTGGGTATGGAATGAAATTGTTGTCCTAATTATTTGGGATAAAATTTATACAATTGGAGACATTTTATTTATGTTATTAAATAAGGAGCTTTTGTTATAAAAATTTATGTCTCTAAATATAAATGTTTTGGGACATTTTCTAAAAAAAATGTCACAAGAGTTCATATTTGATAATTGACACTAAGTATTAAAAATGATTTTGAAAAAATTCATCTCTAATAAGTTGCATTATTGATTAGAGAAATTTTATTAATATGTATCCAAAAGCTTTATGTAAATTAAAAGTAAAAAAAAAACTTTTTCTAAATCTAATTTTTCCCTTTCTCTTTTTTGTTATATCCTCCTTAAATGACTAAACCTAATTAACATCAATCGGTTCTTACCATGATCAAGTGATGGTTCATGGGAATTATAGAGTATGCACAGCCTCTTGTTTTCTTTGCCTCTCTATCATTGAACCTCTCATCCTCTATGCATTTCCATTACTAATCCGATAATTTCTCTTTATTTGTTCTTGTTAAAATCTCTTAGTTTTTGCATGCATTTGAGTCAGTTGTGTTATTTTGTGTTGATTTAAGGTATTGATAATTGATTTATTGATATTACTCAAAATACTTACTTAGGAAGTAATCAATTCCTTTAGTCACTCTCCAATTCTCGAACAATGTTTGAAGCATTTGGATGTGCATTTAAGGTAATCTTTTCCCTTTATAACATCTGCTTTTTTCCCCAATAGCTATATCAGTTAGTTTGTTAAAGCATTTGATCTTTTTTTTTCTAATTTGTTGTTGATGCTACTGCATTTGTAGAATTAAACTCGCTTCCTCCCTTTACCGAATATATTAGCTTTTTGTAGAATTCCTAGTGGAAGTAGAATAAAAACCATCTGTGAAATTAATTCTAAGTGGTCCTGAAAACCCTTTTTTTTTTTGGGAAAAAAGGAAGGCCATTTCTGGCTATAAAAGAAGATGAATGAGTCCAAAAAATCATTTGCATATATTGCCAATAACTAATGCCATCATGACATAAAAATCTCAAAATTTATCTCTAAACTGACTTTACATAACAGTACTCACTGCTTAAGGATAGGTCATATTGATTTTGGGTCTAGTAAGTGTTAGTTCATATGTACTTTCATAGTTAAAGACTAATAAGATTTGGATTACCCAATGGTAAAGGTATAAAATTTATTATAGGCCTTAGAATGGTAAGAGATGGCTACATATCCTGTTGTATATAGCTTGCATTTTAAATTTTTAAAGCATTAAGGAAAGAAGTTAAAAGAACTGCATGAATGAAAGACAATATACATTGTATCTATGCAAGATTTGGTGTCTTCAATACATTCACGCATAAATGTTGAACAAGAGAATTTGCATGAAAATTAATGGAAATGATGGTCACCACTTGGCCTTGGAAGTAATTTCATAGATGGAATGTTCAACATGTTTTCAACACCACTTGGAATTAATTTCATAGATGGTACTCAAAGGGTAATAGTGTAGTTAATGGAGACCACACCTTTTTTCACAAAAGGAAAAAAAATTATTTCACGAGATAACGGCAGAGAAATAAAAATAAAAAGCTTTAAAAAAAAAGCTCAATATTATTTTTTACTATTTTTATAATAATTTTAAAATTTCCTTTGAAAACTATTTCATTTTTAAATTTTATTTAATCCATACAATAAATAATGTAATAGATAAATATTTAATTGACTATACTATTGAACATATAAGATCAAAAATAATCCGTGATGGACAGATTGGCTATGGATACAAGAAAATGTTTTTTTGTTGCTATGTTAACGGTATATGTTATTCTTGAACTTTTATATTTTTCCATTCATATGCAATGAAGTGGATGAATTGTTTCAAGGTGAAGAAAAATTTTTAGATTATAATTAGGGCAAGAAGACCCAACACCCAGATTACAAATAAAAGACTTAGTGGGTTTGAGAGCTATGTATCACTTTAGGCAACAAAATAAAAATGTTATAGTAACTGAAAAAATCAATAAAATGGTCTAAAAATATACAAGAAAAAAAGAAAGAATTATAGTCATTTTATCTCTAAATATACATGGACTTCTTTGAAGTGGGTAGCCAATTTTTTACCAATGTCATTTCCCATGAACCATTTAATAATCAAACTTTTATTTGATATATTATTTAATAATTTTTAGAAATTATTTAACACACTAAGTCATTTCCTTTCATATATTTTTTCATTTAATAATCATTTCCCATGAACCATTTAATAATCAAACTTAATTAAGTGTTACTAACCTACCTGTTTTATGTAATCCACCCTTTTTATGAGTTTTTCAAGCCAATTATGACTAAGATCACCATTTTTAAAGAGATGAAAAATTTTAATTTTTCCTTAATAATTTAAGTTTAATTTTTGTTAATATACATAAAAAATTAATTTTACAAATTAATTATAATAAAATTTCAATTATATATTTTATTATATTATTTTAAAAAATAATTGTTAAACCACTTCTCGCTTAGGCATATCTATCAAAATACCTTATATGTTTGAAATAAATATATTTGGTATTTGGTAACATGTACAATTAATATTCCTTTGAGAAACTTTGCTTATGGAATCAATTTTAGAACTATAACATGAGTTGTACAATAGAAAAAAAATTCAAATAATAAATGATGGCTTGAATTGACTTCTTTGTTTGGAATTAGAAAATGTAAACCAGCAGCATTAACAAGTGTTATTTATATTTTAGAATACATTATGAGTATATATGTTTTTTAGTTTATAACGCTTCAGAATGAAGGTTGCTTATCCATTGAGCAAAAACATAAAGATGCATTTGCCTTATGGTTTAGGCAGCACATAAGTTTTTTGTATTAAAATTTTACTACCTTTTTAAACCAAAGTTATATTTAATATTCTTTTCATTAAGGTTTTACTCATTATTTGTGTAGATGTTGCGATTGTATAATCATAGAAAATCAAAAGCAACTAAAGCATTGTATGCACTAGCATCTGGACCTCATATATGTGCAAAAAAAATACATCGGATGTATTATTAATGGAGTGAATTTCATACAAAGGAGCGTGATAGTCACCTTAGAACTCAAAATTGTGGAATTTTTGTCGAAGGAAATCATAAAGATGAGTTTATTGATTTTTATGGTGTTTTTATTGATATTATTGAGTTGGACTATATCAAAGCCAAAAATGTTGTTCTTTTTAAGTGTAAATTGTTTACTTTGGCTGACATAAAAAAGGGTATGCATGTTGAAAGGAAATTGACAAGTGTTAATATGAATGGGTTTTGGTATAAGAGTGATTCTTTTGTATTGGCATGTCAAGCAAAACAAATATTTTATCTTAATGATACAATTTTAAGAAATAATTGACAAGTAGTTAAAAAATTCCACCATAGGCATGTTTGTGATATTCAAGAAATTGAAGATGAATTGTTGGATATTGTTGAACCATAACATTTTACTAATGAGGTTTATCAAGAAATAGACTCAAATGACATTGTTGTTATTTGTGATAGAGGAGATAATGAATGGCACCATTGCACCATGTTGATGTAGATCCTGATATTGTTGGTAGTGATATAGTGAAAAATATAAGAGATGAACATGTGGATGACTTTTTGGTGGATGATTTTGATAAAGAAGACTGCACTTTAATTAAATATATTATTGATGAGGATGATGAACTTGACATGGATGATGATATAGATATTGATGATGACTAAATGATTTTGTAAGTGTTGTAATTTAAAATTTTTTTAAAAATGTTTTTTTCTTGTAATTATTCATTTTAATATGGTTCTTTTTTTATGTAATACATAAATTTATATTATTTGAATTATGAAAAGTAGTGTACAATGGCCTCAGGTAGAAGGAAGAGTTTTGTTGCATCTTCTCAGCCATTGAACAATGTATAAAACTCAACAAATTTAGATCAACAAAATAGATCAGAAAATCAAGTCAATGCACCATCTGATCAAGTTGAAAATTCTATTAATAATGAGCAAGAATCAAGTTTGGTTTTCAATTTTGTTAATATTATGTCAATAATCAGGTTCCATGTATCTTGTTCTCTTGTTTTTGCTTTTGGATTAAAAGTGTGCAATTCAAGATTTAACAGTTTTGCAGTCCATTTTAGGGCAGGGGTGTAGACGGTGCGGTTTAGCACTCGTCTAAGATTTTAGCAACCGTGACACTGTTTAGGCTCAGGGCCTTAGGGAACACACTACTATGTCACAAAGTCATAGTATGGAGAAGAGGAGTCGCCACCCAGGGTAATAACTGGGACAATTTGATTGGTGGTACTTGATTCTCTAAAGGAAAGTTAGTACCACAACTAGGAGATTCTGGGAACGGAATACTAACTTCTCTTAGTTTCTTGTTCATTTAGAATAATTTTATAAATGATTATTTCATCCTCTAATTACATGCAATTTTATTTAAACCCTATTTGAAATCCATCTAACCCTAGGCATCTAGTCAATAAAATTACACATAAAAAATGCACTCAAGATCGCGTTGTCCCTAAGTCTAAACTATGTTAATTTTATTAAAAAGTTAGCTAGATTTACTTTTTATTTACAAATGAGAAATGGACTAAAGGTGGGCCTACATTTTTATTAATTAGTGAGTCTAGATCTATTTCTTTTACTTTGTCTAAAAAATGGGCTTAAGTCTATTTAATTTTAAAGGAAAGTTAAATTAATGGGCCTAAGTCCAACTAACCTAATGGGCCTAAATTGATTTTAATTATTTAAAGCCCTAAACCTTTTTTAAGCCTATTTGAAGTGAGTTGGACCTAAGCGTGGCATTGGGGCCCAAAATAAAAATAAAGAATAAAATAACACAATCCAAAAACAAATAAAATATAAAAAAGATCAAACATACATAATAGTGATTTTCTAAAAAAACATAAATCAATTACATGAAAACCCTAAATTAAGCTACAATAACCATTGATTTTAATTAATTCTAACCAAATTGAACCTAATTACTAATTAATTTTAAATGTAGAAAATTAAATCTTTTCACTATTCCCACTACTATGGCTATTACATACTACGTACAAAAATTAAAATCAATCAATTACATAACTATAAATTAAAATAACTACATAGAATACAATAATGAAAAATAAAGATAAAACCCTAAATTCTAATGGAAAATAACACAGATTCTTCCATAGCATTCCATGGACCTTTTGGTCAGTTTAAACACAAGCAGCATCCTATCTAATCCACATTCGGACATCAAAATAAAACACATAAATAATCAAATTAGTAACGAAATTGAATAATCAAAACAATGACAAAATAAAAATCATAAAAATAAAATAATAGAAAAGAATGAAATAGAAAAGAACATTGATAATTTTAGATGTTGTGCAAATGCCCTTTTTGGCCCCTCAGACTAGGATTTTCACCATTGAAAATTGAAGTACTGTTGATTCTGGACTGGAACTAAAAAAATGTTGGATCATCCTCATTAAATGAACTATAAAAATTAGGGTTTTGAAAGAATAGAAGAAATCAAAGTTTGGTCTGCAGGTGTTATCAGTAATGTTTTTATTTTAGGGGTTTTTTATGCAATAGGGTTTTTTTTTTCTCAATCTGTGTGTGTGTGAGAGTTTCTCTCAATTCCTCTGTCAGTGTGAGTCTCCAGCCCCCTTACGCACACAGACTCTTTGCTTTTCAAAGCAAAGTCTACCTATGTATTGACTCCCTAAGTTTTTAGGAACATATTCATCTCTTCCAAAACAACTTATAAAGATTTTGATTTTGAAAGCTATTTACACATTTTGAATGCATTGAAACCTTTTTCAAATAAAAATAATAATAAAATTAAATTTTCAACCAATTAAAACACTGAAAAAAATCAATAAAAAAAGTAAAAAAAATATGCGAAAAATAAAAAAAATGGGACTTTTACGTGTTGGCATTGTGCAATGCTGATTGGCATTACACAATGTCGGTCGGCATTGCATAAATGTCGATCCTTAATTTTTTTAAAACTTTTAATTATCAAAAGACCCCTGAAAAATTGACTTCCTTGTAATTAAATCCTAAAAAATGTTGGAATTTAGTCCCTAAAGTTTAGAAAATCGACAATTAAGTTCAATTTTTGAATAAATTTCATCATTGGGGCTTACATCGCAATTGTGCACAATTGCATCCTGAAATTGGCTACTTATAAGGGGTCCTTCAATGTGACATGTATATTTCTTGAATCAACTAGCAACTTTCCAGTTGTGAATCTTGCTACATGAATTACAAGTCTTTAACATTTTTTCTCTCAATTTGAATTGATTAGTTCCAGCAGTTGCAGAGTAGCTAGCTTTTAGGATTTCAAGTGTTTAATAGAATTCATTATAGCTATGGCTTCCTGAAGCAAACATCCTAAAGTAGCCTCTAATTAAAACAACTCTTCTTCCATCACTGTTATTACAACACAGCCGTAAAACTAATCAAATTTGATCATGAAATAAATATTTAATTTGTGATATTACATGAAGTAAAATTATTATTATTTGGTATTGTCTAGGGCTGTTATTTAGTATTGTTTAGGGTAGTTATTTGAAATTGTTAGGGTAGTTATTCGGTATTGTTTCATAGTTATTTCATAGTTGTTTTTTCATTTTGTTTCAGAGCTATTTTAGGTTGGATTCAAAACTATTTCAGATCTTATTCAAATATGTTTATTGTTTGCTTTTATGGATGTTTAGACTATATTAGTTTGGTTAAAGATTTATTATTTCATGTTTTTGGTTTATGCCTAATGTTGCTTGTATGGAACTTTTTCTTGTATGTTAATTCCTTTAAAGAATTGCATTTTTTGTAAAGGAAATGTTTATGTTTTATGTAGCTTATACATAAAAAAAGAAGAAGAGGTCCTTTAAGAGGTAAATAATTATAAAGGATAAATGAATTAAACAAGACTCTCTTGGAAATATGTATAGATCCTATACAAGGTAGACAATTAGACAAGGTGCTATCAACAAAATTATCATACGAGATTAGAATATTCTCTTAAGAATTTCAGCTTTGTCCGATGTCACTCCCTATGTTCAAAGTAAATGAAAGGAACCTTGCATATGATCAAATTAAAGTATGTTTAATAGTTATTAAAAAACCTTTTACAATTCATCATTTGTTTACATTCTAATATGGTATATTTGATGTTATTCTAAATATATACGATTGAAGATTCCAGAGTTAGAGTCTAAACCAATTGTAAAGAAAACTATTAATGGTCTTTTTAACAATCGGTTTAGAAATTAAAGATATGCCTTGTATAAATATTATAAAAAATTTGAGTCTCATGAGATAGCTAGCCAAAATAGACTTGCAAAAGTAATTGAGGAACAATGGGATGACTTGTGTGATTATTGGTCAAAAGATGCCATTAAAGTAAGACTTATAAAATATAATTTTTATTGTCATTACTTATATAATAAATTATATTATCTCTAAATATAGGACAAGTGCAAGAAAGCTAATGGAAGTAGAGCTTAAATGCGGACTCCACACAATCAAGGATCGCAAGCATTTATTGTCGTTCGATATAAGCTTGTGAGTTTTTCTATTCTAAAGTACATTTTGGAAACTTCATTTGTTGGTCATGTAATAGTTCACATGAAATCATTAGTAAACTTTTTTTCACATGAAATCATTAATTAAATGTCTATTTATGCTCTTTTAATTTCAAGTATGCTATGTTTTTTTAACATGAGTAGTAATAGTAACAATATGTTTCATGTGTTTAACATCCAAGCTATAAAGTTTAAGGCCCATAAAAAATCTTAGTTTTGTTCAAGAATATGCGACATTAGATGTTTTAATATCTTGTAATAGGTCAGTGTTGAAACTTATTGATGCTTTAGGTTTTTTGTTAGAATATAAAAATACTAGAACTAAGTTGTCTTAGTTGGAGTAAGATTTGTAGGACTGTTGTTTAATGAGAAATTGAGATGTTTTGAACTATTATTTGATCTGAAATTATTGCTAATATTATTATGAGCATGTGGCATTTTGTTACAAGTTTTATCTATTTCTTGTAAATAGACTAAGAAACAAGATAATGGCCAAGAGTGTGGCCACATATCTTTATATAAGCACACACACTTTTGTGAAGGGAAAAGGTGGACATCTTCTAAAGCAGAGGCAAATTTTGTAAGTCATTTGATGTTGGTGATTACTTAGGTTTTTATTACTAACATTATATAATTGAATTATATTGTATTCATATAGACCAAAATGGAAGCATTACTAGCTCAGTCAACTACAACTGGTGAAAAACTTAGTGAAGACCAAATTTATGATCAAGTATTGGGAACTAGATCGGGATGTGTTAAAGGCTTAGGATTTGGTCCAAGACCTACAATCTCTTCTTCAGGCACTACTTCAATGTTTTAAGACCTTCAAAAAAAGTTGAAACAATCTCAAGATGAAAATCATATGCTCAAACAGCTCTTGGATGAAGAAATAAAAAAGGGGGAATGGAGGGAGGCTACTTTGGCAAAACATGAGGCATTATTTCTTCGAATGTTTGGATCAGAATATGACAAGTAAGCATACAAAATTCAATGCTAATTTGTATGTTATTATTATTTTTTACTTGCTAGCAATCAATTGATTTTTAATTTTAATCGTAGTGAGGATGTTGATCCCTCAATATAATATCCTAAAGTTATCTATCCATTCTAGTAAGTTAATTTCCTGCTTAAAAATTTTTTAGATATATGTTTTCACACTTGAGTAACTTAAGGTGGGAGGGTGGACCATATGATGTAAAATAAGAAACGTATCAATTTAGGGATGGTGGGTGGTAGAGAATGTTCAGTTGTACTAATAGTGAATAAGGTAAAAAATTAGAATAGATATATATAAAGGAGTTATATAAAGATAAGAGTAATGGTAATAGTAGTAGCTAGTTAGTATTGGACCAAAGTTTATGTTATTATTAATGCATGTTTGCATGTCCTTTGAGCCCACCTGTTGTCCCCGTGTGTGTAGAATGCTTCTTTCATGCCAAATTTATGAGCCTTTTGTTTATCTTCCATACATAATTATGTTATCATTCCACAATTGTATTCATATAAACAAATTGCTTACACTTGGCCTTAAACATTAGACACATGCATGGGATGTTTGTAATATGGATGAAAGCTTCATAACTCTGGTCCTAATTTACAAGATGTAATTAAAAGACCCATTATTGTCAATTCTTTAGAAGATGATAATATAATTTTGCTTTAAATTATTTAAAATTAAAGTTTGGCCAAATTTTTTTTAACATGGATTGCCCATATATATAATATGTTTATCATTATTTTTTAATTTATATTGCAAGTAGTAGTTATTTATTATATGTAAGAAGTGGATTGTTCAATTACTACTAATATAGGTGAATTACATAAGGAAAACCTTCTTTATTTTGTAAGATGGATCTTCTTATTTCATCTAATTGTCATATAATATTTTTTTCATTGATGTTGTAGGACATTTGAAGAAAATGATGACATTGACAAGATGGTATATATTCATCAACTTTATCGTTTTAGGAATGATATTTTTTGTGTGCTAATACTCTTTTTGACAAATTGGCAAATATCTTTTTGGGGATATGATATTTTGTAGTATGCAAATATATACTCTTTTATGGCATATTAGATTATAAGTTTTTGGAATTTTCTAGCTTAAACTTTTTTGTTTGTTTACAATTCTAATTGTGAATATACTCTATATTGGTTGACTTTTATAATAGTATTTAAATATTAGAAATGTTGTATTTTTTTACATTCTACTTGAATGAATGGTTATTGTTTAATTGAAAAGGAAAAATTTTATTAGTTAAAAAGTTGATAAAAGGTCACAAAAATGGTAAAATCAATGACAATTTAAGAATTTGGCAAATATACATTTTTATAGACACAATGAAAAATGTCACTAATAAGTATCATTATTAGACAATAAAAATGTCACAAAAAATAAATAAAATGTCTCCAAATGGTTAACCAATGGAGATTAAAATAAAAATGTCACAAAAAAGTGACAATTTTAAGAAAAAATAAAAAAATATCTTTAAAAACATTATTTAGGGATGAAAAATTTAGTCCCAAATCTATCTTGAGATAGGTATCTAAAATGCTTTAGAGACATAAAAAAATGTTACAAACAAGTAAACAAAACGTCCCTAAATAATTAACCATTAAAGATGAAAAAAACAATGCTGCTAACAATTAATCCTTTTGAGATGAAATAGAAAAACGTCCCAAAAAGGAAAATTTCCTTTAAAACAATATTTAGGGATGAAAAATTTAATCACATATCAGTTTCCACATGAGTTATTTTGAATGTTTAGAGACTTTGCATTTCATCGCAAAATAAGACATTTTTAAAACGAATTTGAAATTTCGTCTATAATAACCTTTTATGATGTCGCTATTAGGACATAAGGGACGACATTTTTTTCATCTCACAAAGTCATTAGTGATGTTTTTATTATGTTTTATGACATTTTTCCTTTGTCCCTAATTTTAATAATTGTTGTAGTGAGAAGCCTCATCTATCGGTGGTTGATTATGAACACCATCATTATCATTTTCTGATGGAATCTCAATGGGAGTATCTTCATCACCTACATCTGGTGGAATAAATTCATTTTTATCTCTGACTTCCCTTAGCACCATTGTTGGAGGAACTAACTTCAAATTTGAATCATATTTAGAGTTAAGGATGTTCTTCTCAACTCTTACAATATCTTTGATTGTCTTATCTTCAATAAACACAACATCATAACTTATGACAAGCTTCTTCTAGATTGGATCATAAAATTTATAGCCAAGTTAATCTTAACCATAGTCAATGAACACACACTGTCGTGTCTTGACATCAAGTTTGGACCTCTTAACCTTAGGAATATGCACAAAGGCTTTGCACCTAAAAACCCATGGATGACCACAAGAAACATCTTTTCCTGACCACACCCTCTTTAGAGTGTTAGATTGTAGAGGAATACATGGTGAAAGGTTCAGAACATGCACTACTGTAAGTAGAGCTTCACCTAAAATGTCTTAAGCAGCTTTGAATGTTAGAGTAAAGATTTGACTCTCTCCATTAAAGTCCTGCTCATCCTCTCAGCTAACCTATTTAACTGCGGCATCTTTGGAGGTGTCGTTTGATGTCGTATACCATGCTCTTTATAATAAGCATTAAATGGTCCTAAATACTCTCCACTATTGTCTCTTCGGATGCACTTCAACTTCTTCTCAGTTTGTCTCTCCACTAAGGTATAAAATTCCTTGAAGATATTTAGCACCTAATCTTTTGACTTCAAGGTGTATGCCCACGTCTTCCGAGAATGATCATCATTAACAGTCACAAAGTACTGAAAACTACCAAGTGACTTTGGCATTGGCCCACACAAGTTTGAATGAATTAAATCTAGTACATTATTTATTTTAGAAGGAGGGGTACTCTTGAAAGCAATATTGTTTTGCTTTCCTGCAAAACAAGCAACATATTTCTCTAGATGCACAAGATTTACTCCAGATAACACATTTTTCTTGGCTAACACAGTCATCCCTTTCTCACTTATGTGGTCAAGTCTTATATGCCATAACTCAACTGTACTATCTTTCTCCAGAGCATTCACTATGTCTTTGGAGAGATTTGCATGCATAAAGTATAGCACTAAGTCCTTTTTGCCTTTAGCCACCATCAGAGAGCCTTTAGTGAGTTTCCATTGGCCGTTATGGAAGGTGTTGCACAAACCTTCATCATCAAGCTTGCCTGTTGAGATCAAATTTAGGTGAATATCTGGAACATGCTTGACATTCTTCAAGACTAGTCTTGTGTCATTTACCATTTCCAAACACACATCTCCTTCACCAGCAACTCTTGTTCGATTTCCATTTCCTATTTTCACAAATCCAGAATCTCTTGGAGTAGAGGATGTGAAGAATTCTCTTTGAGATATAGAGTGAGTGGAAGCACCATTATCAATCACCCAGTTAGTTTCATGGGTAGTAAAATTAACAATATCATCATAAAAAAAGGACATTGAATTCTCCGAGAAGATTTACTTTATCATCATTACTACTGTCATCTTTTTTCATATCTTTACCTTTGTTCTTGTCCTTAAACTTTCAATAAAACTTCTTGATGTGGCCTTTCTTTTTACAGTGATGGCATTCAATATTTACATTTTTTTTTACTTTCCTCTGCTCTTATCTTTTTGCTTTGAGCTTCGAGTATCACTTCTCTCCTTAACTTTTTTTTATTTACCCTAACTTTTTCATGGGACGTCTAGAAGGATTTTCAACCCATTGAACTTAAAGAAAACTATATAAAACATTTACAAGACTGTAAAAAGGCTTTATTAACCTATGGGCTTTTTAAAAGGAAAAATTCCAAAATAGTCATCTTCATTTTCATTACCCAAATCAATAAAAGGCTTTGAGTCTTAAGAGGTTTGGGATGTAAAGGAAGATTGCTTTAAGTGAAGTAGCTACTGCATGAGTCTAAAGTATTCTTCTTTTATCTTGGCTACTGCAAAGAGAGCACTGGCATGAGAATTTTGTGCAAGAAAATTGGATTGTGCCTGAGATTGAGCATGAGAGTATCCAAGGAAACCATGCTTTTTAAACCATCAAGTAACTATAGCCTTAGAGATCTTTTATGGAAATTTATGAGTTTCACCATTTTACTTTGAACCTTCTTTGGAGAATAACAATATCTTCATTTATATAAAAGCTAAAATATTATTGTGCGACCTAAGGAACAAAGAATTTTGAGCAATAAAGGAAAAGGAGGGTGAAATTTTTCTCAAGAGGAGAAGGCTTATAGTAAGAAGAGAAAAGTTTAAAGCCTTAACGTATATCAAGAGGGAGATATCAGGGATTAGTCTATAATTATTCCACCATCTAGTGAACCATGCAGGGAACTTAATGATATTAGCATAATCACTAAGGAAAAATAACTATGAATGGGAATTGAAAGAATTTTAGATTAAGAAGGTATTAAACCATGCATGTTCATAATCCCAATATAAGAATGAATGAAAAAAGTCTAATTTAGTATTGAAATTAAGAGGGAAGGCTTTTGATTTGAAGAGTTTTTATCCTTAATCAAAATGATGAAGAACTTTGAGGATTTTATAGGTAGAATAAAAAGGTTTAGTATAGCCTTTTTATGGTAGAAGTGTTTGAATTCATAAGAATTAAGGAATTCCAAAATTGTTTGATAATATGCTTGGGGTTTGGAAAGATCCTAAGGTTTAAAAAAACCAATCTTTTGGAAAATTATTTTGCATTATGATAAAAGGATCTTTTTAATAAAAACCATCTTCGATAGTCAAAATATTTTGGATAGAATTCTTTACATAAAGTCAGAAGATGGGAGTTTTAATTGTGATAAAATAATTTATGATCTACTGTGGGTAGCCATAGGAGTTAAATCATTTTGAGAAAGGGCTTTAGAAGAGGAAGATTCTCCTTTTTCAATTTTAGAAATCAATTGAAGAACTTTACCTAAAATACCTTTGTTGCTGTCATTGTCAAGAGGTGGGAAAGTACTCTGGATAGCTTTAAGAAGTTTGGAGATTGATTCAATCCATTGCTGGATTTGAATGGCTTTATTTATATTTTTAGCTATATTTGATTCTTCTTAGTTTACTATCTCGAACCATGAGTTTATGGGTTTAGCAGTAGAAAAAGGAAAGGGAATAGAAGTTTTAACTTTATCTTTATCTTTCATTTTTCGAACCATCTTTTATCTATTTTGTAAAAATTCTCTAATCAGAAATTCTGGTAAAGAATTTGTATCTCCTTTAATGAATTCTATATCAAAATCAAAGATACTTTAAATAGCTTACCATCTTGCAAAAATCTATTTTGATGTAATATTTTGAACATCTTTACATATTTGTTTGACTTTCCTCTACTCTTATCTTTTTTTCTTTGAGCTTTGAGCCTCACTTCTCTCCCTAGAATTTACAACAAGGATCTGACTGTGTTGAAGAGGCACCCTTTGATCTGCGTCTTATCTCTTCATTTAGAATACTGCTTTGGACAAATTCCATATTCACTACACCGTTTGGTGCAGAATTTGTAAGTGAAATTTTCAAAATCTCTCATGACTCTAGTAGAGAAGCCATCACCATAAGAGCAAGAATTTTTATTTTCAAAATTCATGTCCATTCCCGACAACTAATCCACAATCCCTTGCATTTCATTCAAGTGATAGGCGATAGAAGAGCTTTCCCGATATTTTATCTGCATTAATTTTGTCACATAAAATAATTTGTTGTTGCCGATCTTTGAAGCGTACAGCTCCTCAACCTTATCCACAACATTTGTGCATGAGTTTTATTGCAATTGTGGTTATACACATTATTTTCAATGAACTGTCTAATGAAGCCACAAACTTACTTATGCTCAAATGTTCATTTCTCATCTCTCTTGCCTTTGGGTTTTGTTGTAGAAAAAACCAGTAGATGCAACTTAATCACAAATAGGAGATCATTCATCTTATTTTTCCATATGTAGTAATTTGTGTCATTTAAGCTAATCATCTTGATAGTATTAGTGTCCATCGTTGTAGTATTTAATAATGCCTCCAAAATAAGAACCAATAGCTCTGGTACCACTTGTTGAGACAACAACAAAGTTGGCGCAATGGAATAATATTTATAGAGACAAAATAAAAATTGTTGTAGAAATAATCAAGCAAACAAATAAATGGAGGTGATTAAACTAACCAATTGGTGAATAAAATAGACAGTAAAACTAGTCGTATAAATAATAAAAATGACACTAATATTTTAACATGTTTTACCCTAATTCTTGGGCTATGCCCATGGGATAAAATTTAAAATTTTGTTTCACTATAAAAATAGTAGGTACAAGAGAGAGATTTATCTAGATCAACACTAGAAATATACAAAAAAATATTCTCACCAAAATAGTGCACTCAAAATGTTTACAAACACTTCAAAATAATTATCTCACTATTTTGTTACCTACTTTAATGTTTTTTTTTTCTTTTTAATTCTTTAATTGAAATTTGAAATAAGGTATTCTTTAAGGTTATTTTATTTTAAAACAAATCAATGTTCTTTATTTAGAAATTTTTATTTAAGTTTAAGAAAAATATAAATAATAGTTATTTTTCTAGTGAAGTAATATCATTTTTAGTAAATATAAAAATCAGTACTTTTTTCTCATAACTTGATGTAGTAAATTTATATTTATATTTATTAATTATTATTATATTTATATTAATTATTAGATTGATTATTTTATTATTAGTTATAAGAAATATTTCTTATAATTCTAAAAATTCGTGTGAGTATATACATATATATACATTAAATTGAGACTTTATAGAAAAATAAATTACTTTTTATGAAATTAATTTTAAAAATTGTTGTAATTATATAAAGAAAAATATTTCAATTATTTTTATAAATTTATAGTTAACGAAAACTAGTAATAATTTATGAAAATAGATGAAGTTATAATGAAAAGAATACTAACTCTTACATTTAGAAAATGTAATGTTATTTGATAAAAAAAAAAAAATATTTTCACATTTTTTTTAATAAATAATATAAAATTTTGTAAATAATATATTTTTTTTCGAAAAATATCACTTAAAAAACACTTTCATATGACAAAGTGGCACTGATCGACACTTTATGAAAAAAAATTTCAATAATAATAACTATAATTCGATTAAAAAAAAATGTTTCAACTTTTTACAACGTAAACATTTAACAAAATCATATCAAAATTTTTTTTTTTATTTAACATAACTAGGAATTCATTGCTACAAATCGAAATTCAGAACATCAAGAATACAAAGGAGGTGGCTCAACAAGCCACTCTCTAGGACCAGACAAGTAAACAGCTTTTTTTGTTAAATTATGAGCAACCTGATTCACCAATCGTCGAATGAAATAAATCTTAAACAAAGAGATTTTACTAAAAAGTAATTTACAATCCTCAATTACATTACCAAATAACGATCAATCGTCTGTTTGGGATTGCACAGCCTGTACCACCTTCAACAAATCAAAGCTCAATGATGACACTTACAAAAGGGTGATTTTTTAGCCAGCTTAAAGCCTCGCGCAGACTCATCGCCTCAGCAAGAAAAGGATCCATCAAAGGCCAGGAGATAACATCACTTCTAGCACAACGAAACTGACCCAAAGCCTCTCTAACAACAAGACCAGTGATTGGATGATGTGAACGCCGCTACATCCATATTGCAAGTAGCAAACCCATCAGGAAGCTTTACCCAAGACACATTCCCACGATCACCTGGATGAGTAATCTTTATAGCTTCACTGTGCTGGGCCAACGACCAATGCTGTAAATACAAGGAAGCACCAAGAATAATTTGAACTGCATTCCGCTGCTTCGAATTCCAGACCATATCATTCTTATTATTCCAAATTGTCCACATTATCTCAACAGCTAAGTGTCCTCAACTGAACATCTATCAATTAGCTTGCACCACTAATCACTCAACGAGTACGAAAGCTCACGAGACCAACCAACTGGGCAGGCCTGCCATACATCAACTGCTATAGGGCAGTTTACTAAACAAAGCAAAATAGACTCAGTTGTTGACATGGGACATATGTTAACAACATCCACTCTGAGATAATAAGAGCTCTATCACTGGCAAGTAGCCTACACATGCTCTCCAAACACAAGATTTAATCTCGGAGGGAACTTTGAGAGCCCAAATTTTAAACCACATCATATTCATACGAGGGTCATGATCACCATTGTGGCATTTTGTCAAACATCTGTAGCCACTTCGAACTAAATACACACTTTTTCTATGCGAAAGACAATACCAACCATCCCTCTTGCTTTGAAAGCATAATTATCCCTACAACAATATAAATCCAATAGAATATCAAGATCCCAACCTCTCTTATTGTCAAGCATAAGAGATCTCACTTTCGCATCCTCAAGTCCCGTAAACACCTTAGAGGACATAGAACCCAATTCGAAATCCAGAAGCCACGAATCACCCCAGATAGAAGCATCCATCCCATCACCAACTCTTCTTCGACAACCTTGGATTAGCAAATTCTGAGCTGCCATAATACTCCTCTAGACATAAGAGGGGTTGTTATCAATTGCAGCTTGGAGAAAAGAGCATTTGGGATAATAGCGCACCTTAAAAAGGCAAGGCACCAGAGAATCTGGCTTCGTGATAAATCTCCAACCATGCTTTCCAAGTAATGCTAAATTGAACTCATGAACTCGCTTAAAACCCAAACTGCTCCAATCCTTCCTTCTACTCAACCTGTCCCAAGCCATCCAATGGATACCCATGCTTTTCCTTTTGGTTATTTTGCCACCAATAAGCATTGAGGAATCTCTCAATTTCTAAACACAGCTCATTAGGAAGTAAGAAAACACGTTTGGCATAGGTTGGCATATCCTGCACTATCGTCTTGATGAGAATCTCTTTCCTTGCCCTGGATAAGAACTTATTCTTCTATCCCTGAATTCTAGAGCGCACTCTATCCTTGATAAAACCAAACACCTGCCGTTTATTCCTCCCTACAAAAGAAGGTAACCAAGGTACTTCCCATAATTATCTGTTAAAGGCACATAGAGCAAATTATAGATTCTCTGTTATAAAACAGAATCAGTTTTAGAGCTAAAAGAAACTGATGATTTCTGAAAGTTTATCAACTGACCTGATGCTTTCTCATAGGCCAAGAAACATTCCATGATTGTTAGACATTCATTCTTCTGTTTTTGAAAAAGAAGAAGCTATCATTAGCCCAAAAAAAAAGATGGCTAATCACCGGAGCTCCTTTAGCAACTCGACACCTATGAATGAAACCATTTTGTTCATATTACCTGACCATCAAAGATAGCTTTTCAGCACAATGAATAACAAAAATAAGGGCTAAGGGTATTCACTGTGAACTGAAGAATCGTGACATTTGTACCCTATTGACTTCAACACTTCTCTAAACTTCACTAAAGTTTTTGAATTTTAAATTTTAGTCCTCTTATTTTTCTCTTTACTTTTCAACTTGTGAATGCTATCATGATAAGTCTAATTAAATATATATATATATATATATATATATATATATAGTTAATTTCTTGTTTTTTTAACATATGATATTTCAGTTATATAATTTTCTTTAAATTAATATAATATTTCAACCAACTTTAGTTGAAATGTCATTTTATCTTCCTGCAATATCTCGATGGCTCCCCACTCCCCCCGAGATATATATATTTTTAAAAGTTAAAGCAATATAAGTTGCAAGTAAAGGAACTTAATTTCATTTCTCTCTATCATTCTTAGTGATCCTTAAAAATTTCAATAATTCGTCTATGGATTGTTTGCATTTTTTTGATGTTCTGTGTTTATTTAAAACTTGACCAAACTCAAGAACTTTGTTCTTTTAGGACCTTTTGATGTGCGAACTAGTGACAATATTTTCTTCATGTATATAAGCATTACATTCTCAATTCACGAATTTACAAAAAGAAAATTAGAATTATAGGGAATTATTTATCTAATTCAATTCATATCGATTTCATATTTAAATTGTTTAACTGATATGATTTTAATAATATTCAATTTGATATTTCGATATACACTATCTAACAGGACAATAAGTTGATGCTAACAGCTAATTAAACATTTCTTATATTAAAAGAGTACGTACTAATTAGAAGAAAACTTCTTATATATATCAAGTTTTCATGAAATATGCATTTTATTGGCTTATTTTAAAGTGAATAAGATTTTAATATTATTCTGTGTTAAATTATAAATTTAATATGAAGCCTAAAATATTTATCCACAAAAAACAATAATTATCATCTAAAGAGTAAATATAAAAAATTTAAAATTCATAAAAGAAAAACATGTCATAAAGGATAACAACTTTATGAAGGAAATTTTAAAAACTCCACCCAAAAAATAATGAGAAACAAAGATTTATATTTATTAAGTGCACTAAAATAAAACAAATAAATTATAAGAAATTATTGTTGATCTAAGAGCAGAGGTTCAAAATCAAAATTTTTGAAAAAAATAAAAATAAAAACAGATAAGACAAATAAGGCAGCTTAAAATAATAAAAGACAAATAATGCGGTTCAAAATAATTTCTTCATTAAAACATCAATGTTTATTACTAGAGGATATATATATCTTATAATTTGTCTTAATTATTACTTCCTCCATTCTAAATTAATTATCACTTTTTCGAATAAAAAAATTTTCAATTATTTATCATTTTTATATATGTAATGCAACATTAATTTTTTTTTATATATTTTATCGTTATGTTAACCATGTTTATATTAATTAATTTTGTAAAATTCTATAAGTTTTTTCAATATCTAAAGAATGATAATTTAGCTTCATTTAACTAATTTTCCCTCTAATTAAATCTATTAAATATTTTTTAATTTAAGTAAAATATTAAAAAATATAATTAATTTGGAATGATGGGAGTATATTTTATATATTTTGCTTCAGTAATCACTTACCAAATTCAATGCTTACTCCTTTGTCACTTTAACAAATCTGTTTAAGTCATCATGAGAAAAATAAAATATTAATGAAGTCTTGCTTTATTTCTTTAGAGTAATTGCTAGAATAAGAAGTTGACATTAAAAAATAAGGATTGTTGATATTAAAAAATTGTTGTTTTCTCTTTCAGATGAGTTGGCTCCAACCCATTTTACAATTTTTTTTAATCTGGGAATAGTTACAATCTCTATAAAATCAAAAGACAGAATTACAATTTTAATTCTTATAATTTTACTTTCTTGTAAAATTAGTCGTATAATTTTTTTGATATTTAGATACCTATATTTAATATTATGTACATTTTAATACCTTTCTAACTTAATTTCATTCTTATTTTATGAAGTTAAATTTTAATAATAAAATTATTCTATATATGAATTATAAAAAATGTAACTAATTCATTATTTGTAAAAATATTGTAAATTTTTTTAAAATTATTTTTTATTTATAATATAATTAAAAATACATTCATTTCAATATATATATATATATATATATATATATATATATATATATATATATATATATATATATATATATATATATCAATAGCGATAAAGATAGTCATCCATGAAGTTACAAAATTATCTCCATTTTTGTCACTTGAACTGTTGTCTTTATATCTTATAGAGATCAAATTATATTGTCATTTCTTTATATATCATTATATGAAGATGGAATTATTTTATTTTAGAGACAAAATATTTTTATTTTATAATTTTTTTTCATATTAATTAAAAATTTTAAACTATAGTTACTTTTAATTTATCGTATTAATATGTATTTATCCAAGATTTTAAATTTTAATATTCAAAAAATTTTTAAAAGAAAATTAACTTTATTTTTTTAAGTTTAAGTAATATATATATATATATATAGAGAGAGAGAGAGAGAGAGAGAGAGAGAGAGGGAGGATGGTGAATTCCAAAAGGAATCAAGATGACTTGTCTGATTGATCACAACCATATGGCTTGAAATAATTGTTGATTATTTTGTCCTGATAGTGGAAAGTGGGTCTCCATCCTTGAAAGGGAACAGAGAGAAGTAGGATGGCAGTTGAAGGTGGAGCTGAGTATTTGACATAGTAGTCAAATTTTCCTGAAGGCTGTCCGAGAAGGTCCTACTCAGGAGAAGAATAAGTTCCTACCAAAAAGAAAATATATTAAAATACTTTTTTTTACTTTTGCATGGGCCACATAATACAAGGTTTTCAACCCATCGGGCTTACAACTACAGACATATATTTACAAAGAAAATATTTACAAATAATGAGATCCTATAAGCTTTGGGCTTATGGGCCTTTGGGCTTAATAGGAGAGAGAATCCCAAAATAATCATCCTCATTGTCATTACCCAAATCAACTACAGGTTCTGAGTTTTTAGAGCTGCTAGATTAGGCTGTAAAGGAAGAGGCTTCGAACCGAAGGAGCTGCCATATAACCTTGAAATATTCTTCTTTAGTTTTAGCAGCTACAAGGAGGGCACTAGCATGGGACTTCCAAGCCAGAAAGGAAGACTGTGCCAAGTTCTGAGATTTATAAGGTCTAAAGAAACCTTGCTGTTGGAGCCAAGAGGAGATAACAGATTTGGAAATCTTATCTGTTTTATTATAAGAGTTCCACCATTTGACCTTGAATCTTCTCTGAAGAACTATAATATCATTGTTAGTATAAAAGTCAAGGTACCATTGAGTTACCCAAAGGACAAAGAATTTGGAACAATAGAGGGTAAGGAAGGTGAAATTCTTTTTAGGTTGGGAAGGTTTATAATGAGAGCAAAAAAGGAAAAAACCATGGCGAATTTCAGAGGGAAGAATATCAGGGATTGGTCCATAGTTATTCCACCATCTGGTAAACCATGCAGGAAACTCAGAAATATTAGTATGATCACTTAGGATGAATAACCACGAATGGGTATTAAAATGGTTTTGGATAAGGAAGGTGTTAAACCATGTCTGTTCATAATCCCAATATGAGTATGTACGACAAAAGTATACCTTTACTGAGAAGTTTGCAGGGAGAGTTTTGGGTTTAAAAAGTTCTTGTCCCCAAGCATAAGGGTGAAGGATTTTAAGAATTTTGCAAGTTGAGTAAGAAGGTTTAGGGTATCCTTTATGGTAGAAGTGTTTGAATTCTGTAGACTAGTAACTTCTAAAATAGTTTGATAATATTATTGGGGTTTTGAAAGATCCCAAGGTTTGAGAAACCAATTTGGAGGAAAATGATTTTGCATAGTCAAAAACGGGTCTTTATTGAAAAATCCATTTTCTATAGTCAAAATATTTTGAATAGAATTCTTTATAAGAAAATTAGAAGAAGTTTTTGATTGTGTACAAACAACCTGTAAACTACTTGGAGTAGCCACAACTTTTAAATCTTCTTGAGAAAGGGTTTTTTGAGAGGAAGAAGAGTCACCTTTCTCAATTTTAGAAATGGGAAGAGGACTCTTACCAAGTATACCTTTGTCTGAAGGGATGATTGCCTAGTTGGCTTCTGGAGCTGAAGGAAGAGGGATAAGAGTATTTTGGATAGCTTTAAGGAGTTTAGGGGTGTTGGAGATAGAATCAATCCATTGTTGTATCTGGGTTGCTTTATTAGAGTCATTTGATTCTTCTTGGTTTACTATATCAAACCATGATTTTATGGGTTTATAAGTGGAGGGGGGAGGAGGAGGATCAGGCTTATCAGCCTTTTCTTTCTTTGTTTTTCTGGGCATCTTTATCTGTTTTGCAAAAATTCTCTAGTCAGAAAGTCTGCTAAAGAATTTGATTCTCCCTTTCTATATTCTATATCAAAATAAAAAATACTAAGTATAGCTTGCCATCTTGCAAAAATTTATTTAGAAGCAATATTTTGAACATCTTTTTGTAAAACATCTTTTGCAGATTTGCAATCAACATGAAGCAACAATTTTTTATTTAGTAAATTAGATTGAAATTTCATGACGCACATGATAATGGAAAGAATTTCTTTTTTAATGGTATAATAGTTTTTCTGGGTATCATTCTAGTGACCTGAAGTATATTGGACTACAACTTCTCTACTATCCTGAACTTGTTTGAGAATTCCCCCGTATCCAAGATCACTAGCATTTGTTTCTACAATCTCAGGAAGACTAGGATTAGCTAAGTGAAGATAGGGAATATTAAGAAGAAATTTCTTTATGTCTTGGACTGTTCTAGTATGTTCATCAGTCCAGGGAATAGGGTTCTTCTTTAGTCTATCATGCAAAGGTTTTGCTATCCTGTTTATATTGGGATAGAAATCTAATATATAATTTAGGCTTCCTAAGAACCTTTGAAGCTAGGTTTTGTCAAGAATCCTATCAGGGAACTTATTTCGAAATTCTAAGGTTCTTTCTATAGGGACAATAATTCCACAGCATATATAGTGTCCTATGAATCTAACTCTAGCTTGGAAAAGAGATATCTTTTTTTTGAAATAACAAGACCATTATTCTTAGCAGTGTGGAAAAAAGTATCAAGGTACTTGAAGTGTTGATCAATAGACTTGGAGAAGATAAGAACATCATCTATGTAAACAATGCAGAATTTAGAATAAGGATTGAATATGTCATTCATTATTCTTTGAAATTCTGAAGGAGCATTCTTTAAACCAAATGGCATGACATTCCATTCATATTGACCAAATGGAACAGTAAAAGCAGTTTTATAATGATGATCTTTATGAATTTATATTTGCCAAAATCTTGATTTCATATCAAATTATGAAAATACAAAAACAGAATGAAGTTTTTGAAGAAGATCTTTTTTGTTAGGACTAGGATACCTTATCCATTGGAGGGTAGTATTTAGAGGTTTATAATTTATGACAAGTCTCGGAGTACCTCTTTCTATTTTAAAAGCTTTATTCATATAAAAAGCAGTACAACTCCAAGGGGACCTGGATTTTAAGATCAATCCTTTAGACTCGAGGTCCTGGATTTCCCTTCTATAGTGCTGTTCCAATTCAGCATTCATTTGAATTGGTCTAGCCTTAGTAAGGATATTTTTCTCATCAAATCCTAATTCATAAGGCAGGTCAACAATATGTCTTTTCCTATTCCAAAAAGCATTTGGTAAATCAAAACAAATTTCATTTTTCATAGAATCAAGAAGAGAAGAAATTTTATGCTTTAAAACATCAGACTTTAATTGTTGTTCTATTTTTTGAAAATGAACATTTTGCTTTAAATCATGCAAATCAGTTTCTTTTCCTTTAATCAAAATATTTATTTCATTTTTATAAATGGAATGGGCTTTAACCAAATTGAGTTATCTGGTTTTAGGTTTTTCAAGAAAAGGAAAAGACATGAAAATTTTATCATCTTTATAATCAATAGAATGGTGATTGACAAAATATGGGGTAACTAAAGTTAATAAATAGTGTTCCTAAAATCACTGTGTAATGCATGTCAAAAACAAGGAGAAATGAAGTTTTTAATAAAAAATCATTATTTAAAATACTGGCTTCTATTTTACCTTTAATGTTCATTTTTAAGCTATTGGCAAAAGAAAGTGTTTCAGTGGTTTTTTCTTGAACATGTCTTGGGACAACATGAGTCTTTATACAATTTAAATCAACTCTGGTATCAAATAGAGCTATAGTGTTAACATGAAAATCTTTATAAAAAATAATGGTAACATTTATGATATATTTTCTTAAAGTGACTTTATTAAGAGCATGGAGGAAGTCTACTGGAACTTTATCAAGGTTGGCTAAGGACTGAGGCTTTAGGTTCTTAGTTTCATCACTCTCACTAGAGTTTTCAACAAGTTTAGTGACAAGAAACTAGATTAGATCATAATCTTTTTGCTATTTTTCCTTGAGTTGCTTTATATCTAAATTTATGGTTTTGATCTCTCCTTGAAGTTCCTGAATTTCTCCTATTGGTTTCTTTCCTACTTTTGTTCTTCCTAGGATGGAAGTCAGGTCATACATACCTATACTAATGGGAGGGAGCTCTGGAGTCTTAGGCTCATAGTCTTTTTCTAAGGATTCCCTTAATTGTTCTAGATATTTCTTCTGAACATTATGATCATTTATATATTGGATGACATCTATAATTAAGGTTTGTTCTTTAGTTAGCATATTAATATGCTTCTTTAAAGAGATAGAGGAAGTATCTATATCAGAGGAAGAAGAGGATGATATTTCGTCAGTCTATGGATTTTTTAGGAAATTTATAGAATTAGTTTCAGATTCAAACTTAGAAGTTTCTATAAGAAGGGCAATAAGCTTCTCTAAGGTCTTTTCTTCTAGATTTAATTCCTGAACTTTCCTAGAGACACGACAGTACTTAGAGATATGACCCGTTTTGCCATATTTATAGTAGGTAACATCTTTGAGACTGGTTTTCTGAGGTTTAGAAGAAGAGGCTTTATGTTTTGATGATTTCTTATGAGGCTTTTTGTAATAAGGTTCTTCATATTCCTTTTTCTTAGAGAATTTTTTATATTTTTTGGAAAATCTCTTAGATGAAGGTTTCAAAGACTTTTTACTACAATCACCTTTATAAGAAGTGTTCTAGGTATAACTATAGTCAAACTATTTATGGAAAGATCCTAATTCTTTTTTGGACTTCTTTAGTTCCCATTTTAAATGCTTTTGGACTTTTAAGTCCTGATAAATCTTAAGACCTTCTTTCTAGGAGGTACTGATAAGTTCACCATAGGTAAGCCCATCGTGGGGAATGATATGAGGTCCTGTGGACAGTCTAATAGTATTCCTAACTCTTTCTCCTAGAAGGGTAGGGAGACCTGCAAGGAATTTTTCTTTCTAAAAGGGCTGGTTAGAATCTTCCCTGAGCATAACTCTAGTAAGAAAAGTTTATCTATACCATTGGAAATCACTCAGATTTTTGCATCTGAGATTAGACAGGAGATCAACATTCTTGTCTTTAAGATGAGAAGAATCTCCAATGAAATGGAGTGCTATAGTCAATATGAGGGTAGAGACAGCATCTTGAATAAGGTTTCTTGATTGATCTAGAATGGTTGTATTATCATCATTTTTCTGGATAGCATGAAGGACATCCAGTTGTTGGGACTTAGTGAGATAAAAATCCCACCATCCTTTCAATTGTTTAGAAAATCCAGCTATAATAAGTTCAGCAACAGATCTATCAGAAGTTCTTGTTTAGGCTTTATAGGCATTAGAGGCCATAGTCATTTATTGGAGAAGACTAAGAATATGATATTTAGACATGCCATCAATGTTCCATTCATATATGGAGTTGGCACTGAACTTAGATTGGACAAGCATATTAGGCTGAGAACCTATTTCAAGTTTTGGCAATCTAGACTGAATATAAGAAGGATTGGAAGAATGAGGGATGATAGGCCAATGAAGTTTAGCTATCTTAGGAGACTATTCCTAAAAATCACCATCTTCAGAAGAGGTTTCAATATCTTTATTAAGAACATTAATACTTTAATTAACAGACTGGGTAGAGTTGGGAATAACTTGACCCGGGGTTCCATTAGAAGAAGGACTGACTTTACTAAGCTATTGTCTAATGGCCTTTAGGAATTCAGACCTATTACTTCTAATTTCTTATTGAGCATTAGAGGATATCTGAAAGGGTTTAAACATGGGATTTTTAAGTTTTTCAGAAGGAATAGAGACAGAAGGTTCCATATACTTTTAGGATCTATTTTCTATTCTAGACAACTATTTACCTATGCTATTAAGGTGAGCATTGGTGAAGTTGTTTTGAACTATTATATTTTTTAGGTTTTGAGAATCACAATCCTGAGGCTTTTTATTGGGGCTAGCATCGACAGTCTCATTTCCTACAGAGATCTTTATTTGCCTAAGAGGAGGATGATCAGACTCAATTTCCTAACCATTTGTCGTTTCCCAAACACTTTTCTTGTTTCTAGTTATGATAGGATGAAGAACTTTTAATGGATATAAAATATTTTTTTTCTGATACGTATATTTTAAGCCATTCAAAAAATAATATATTTACTTTATTCTTGTAAAAAAAATCATAAAATTCTTTTTGAATACTTTTTTTTATATGTAGGAAATTTGTAAAGCACCATGTTCTTCTTTCCAAATTATATGATGCATAAAAGTCTTTATGTAAAGATTCTTTATAGGAAGAAATTCTTTATCTAAAACATTCAATTCGTATGCAATTTTTTCTGTTATAGCTAAAGCAGTAGGAGAAGCAAGAGTTAGCTTCTGTTTGAGGTTCTGTGTAAACTGGTCTAGCCACATTGGTTCTATAGTCTACAATTCTGAGTGTAGAGGAAGGGAGATCAGAGGTAGAATATCTAGCTAGGATGTTATATGGTAGGTTTATGATAGGAGGTAGATTTGGATGTAGATCTACTTGGTTTGTGAAAGGCATATCTATAGTTCTTGGTAGGTTTTGTGGTAGTTCTCTGTGATACGGGAGATTTATTACAGAGGGTATTTAAGATAATCTTCCCAGATTAATAGATTTTATTGATGAGGTATTTGAAAATCTAGAATTGGAGGTTGCAGATCTATCAAAATTGAGTTTCACTCTACCATCTTAGAACTGGGTGATATTCTTTATTTGGGTGTTTGGAGGTTGAGGCTCAGGTTTTTCTAGTTCAGGATTTGCTGCATTTTCCAAGATCCATTCATAAGGAAGGGTTATTTGGTTCCATGGGATGGGTTTGGGGATAATGACATTTGCTTTAGTCATGTATGTCTGAAGCAGAAATGTTTCTCCCTTTTTACTATGAAATCGACTCGTAGTGTTAAAAGCATACATCATGGCTTTAGAACTTTAAAAATTAATACAATTGGGATAAATCCATCGTCCATTTTATAATTATGGGTCTAGATCTGTAAAACCAAAGACTTTAAAAGATTTATATCATTAAGAGAAATAGTGAAGTTTGGATAACAGTTAAACGATATAGGACCTTTACAGAGACTGGATTCTATAGTTCTTAAGAGAAAGTTTTCAAAGTTCTTAAACCTCATATCTCTAAGAGCTGCAAGAACATAAGTATTAAGACCTTCTCTGTTTAGGGGCTTAATGCCAACCTGAACAAGACCAATGTGGATGTAACGAAAACCTTTAGCTTTATGTTTATCTAGAGAAGAGAAGGATAGAAGCTTTATCTCATTTTTTGCTTTATTAAGTTTTGTATCCCTTTCTTCAGTTTTAATAATATAATCAGACTTAAAAAGGTTCAATCTAGGAGTCTTATAGATATGGTCTTTATGGTGTTGTGTGAGCTTAAAGTCATATATGCATTTATCAAAGTCTTCTATAGTGATCTCATCATTGCTAACAATATTCTTTTGAACTCTAGTAGAAGAGGAGGCAAAGGAAGAAGAAGAAGAAGTGGTTCTTCCAATTATTGGATTCATGGCATAACAAGGATTACAGAACAAAGTATACACTTACAACTCACTGGCTAAACCAACGGATTTACAGCCTCTCAGGGACTAACAACCGGGACAACCTGTGACCAAAGGACTCAGTGTAAAATCTACCCAGTAAACATTGTTCTAAACAAGAAAATAGTAAATAAAAGAGACACTATCCCTCCCCCCCAGGCTTTGATACTATGGACTGCCCAAAGGATCTAAGGGTACTGTAGCAAGAAAAAATCACAATAGTAAATGATGAATACAAAATGCAGAGATGATCACTGTGCACGGTCTCATGCCCCAGTCATCAGCTAAACATGGAGGTTACCGTACCAAAATGCAAGCAGGCTTTCATAGTGTTTTTGATGTGTAGGATCCTAATTCCTTAGGCAATCACAAAGCATATGTTACGTTACTTAAATAACTGAAAGTGAAAATTATAGAAAGTAAAAGAAAGCTTTAAAGAAAATAAATAGAAAACATCATTACTCTGATACCAGGGACTGCCTAAAAAGAAAATATATTAAAATACTTTTTTTTACTTTTGCATGGGCTGTATAAAACAAGGTTTTCAACCCATTGGACTTACAACTACATACATATATTTACAAAGAAAATATTTACAAATAATGAGATCCTATAAGCTTTGGGCTTATGGGCCTTTGGGCTTAATAGGAGAGAGAATCCCAAAAAAATCATCCTCATTGTCATTACCCAAATCAACTACAGGTTCTGAGTTTTCGGAGCTCCTAGATTGGTCTGTAGGGGAAGAGGCTTCGGACTAAAGGAGCTATTGCATAACCTTGAAATATTCTTCTTTAGTTTTAGCAACTGCAAGGAGGGCACTAGCATGGGACTTCTGAGCCAGAAAGGAAGACTGTGCCAAGTTTTGAGATTTAGAAGGTCCAAGGAAACCTTACTGTTGGACATAAAATTTGGAAATCTTATATGTTTTATTATAAGAGTTCCACCATTTGACCTTGAATCTTCTTTGAAGAACTATAATATCATTGTTAGAATAAAATTCAAGGTACCATTAAGTTACCTAAGGGATAAAGAATTTGGAATAATAGAGGGTAAGGAAGGTGAAATTCTTTTCAGGTTGGGAAGAAACCAATAGGAGAAATTCAGGAACTTCAAGGAGAGATAAAAACCATAAAGTCAGATATAAAGCAACTCAAGGAAAAACAGCAAAAAGATTCTAATCTAATCCAGTTTCTTGTCACTAAACTTGTTGAAAACTCTAGTGAGAGTGATGAAACTAAGAACCTAAAGCCTCATTCCTTAGCCAACCTTGATAAAGTTCCAATAGACTTCCTCCATGCTCTTAATAAAGTCCCTTCAAGAAAATATATCATAAAGGTTACCATTGTTTTTTTATAAAGATTTTCATGTTAACATTATAGCTCTATTTGATACCAAAGCTAATTTAAATTGTATAAAGACTCATGTTGTCCCAAAACATTTTCAAGAAAAAACCACTGAAACACTTTCTTATGCCAATAGCTTAAAAATGAATATTGAAGGTAAAACAGAAGCTAGTATTTTAAATAATGATTTTTTATTAAAAACTTCCTTTCTCCTTGTTTCTGACATGCATTACACGGTGATTTTAGGAACACCATTCATTAACTTTAGTTACCCCCTATTTTGTCAATCACCATTCTATTGATTATAAAGATGATAAAATTTTCATATCTTTTCCTTTTCTTAAAAAACCTAGAACTAGACATCTCAATTTGGTTAAAGCCTATTCCATTTATAAAAATGAAATAAATATTTTAATTAAAGGAAAAGAAACTGATATGAATGATAAAGCAAAATGTTCATTTTTAAAAAATAGAACAACAATTAAAGTTTGATGTTTTAAACCATAAAATTTCTTCTCTTCTTGATTCTATGAAAAATGAAATTTATTCTAATTTACCAAATGCTTTTTGGATTAGAAAAAGACATATTGTTGACCTGCCTTATGAACTAGGATTTGATGAGAAAAATATCCCTACTAAGGCTAGACCAATTCAAATGAATGTTGAATTGGAACAACATTGTAGAAAGGAAATCTAAGACCTCGAGTCCAAAGGATTGATCTTAAAATCCAGGTCCCCTTGGAGCTGTGTTGCTTTCTATATGAATAAAGATTCTGAAATAGAAAGAGGTACTCTGAGACTTATCATAAATTATAAACCTCTGAATACAACCCTCTAATGGATAAGGTATCCTATTCCTAACAAAAAAGATCTTCTTCAAAAACTTCATTATGCTTTTGTATTTTCAAAATTTGATATGAAATCAAGATTTTGGCAAATAAAAATTCATAAAGATCATCGTTATAAAATTGCTTTTACTATTCCATTTGGTCAATATGAATGGAATGTCATGCCATTTGGTTTAAAGAATGCTCTTTCAAAATTTCAAAGAATAATGAATGACATATTCAATCCTTATTTTGAATTCTGCATTGTTTACATAAATGATGTTCTTATATTCTCCAAGTCTATTAATCAAGACTTTAAGCACTTTAATAATTTTTTCGCACTGTTAAGAATAATGGTCTTATTGTTTCAAAAAAAAAAGATATCTCTTTTCCAAACTAGAGTTAGATTCTTAGGACACTATATATGCTGTGGAACCATTGTCCCTATAGAAAGAACCTTAGAATTTGGAAACAAGTTCCCTGATAGGATTCTTGACAAAACCCAGCTTTAAAAGTTCTTAGGAAGCCTAAATTATATATTAGATTTTTGTCCCAATATAAACAGGATAGTAAAACCTTTGCATGATAGACTAAAGAAGAACCTTATTCCCTGGATTGATGAACATAACAGAACAATCCAACACATAAAGAAATTTATTCATATATATATACCAATAGTGCCAAGGATCAAAGGTGTACTGTCTTAGAATATGAATGTAGAGGTGATTATGAAACATTGTGCCGATCTCACACTTTAGTCACAAGCTAGACACAAAGGTTACCAGATCGAGTTTCATAGCATTTCTGGTATGCAGGATCCTAATTTTTTAGGCAAGCACAGAGCATACACTCTACTACTTAAAATGCAAATGGAAAAATAAATAAATTTGTAAAGAAATAAATTAAAACTTTAAAGAAATAAGACAAAGAATATAACTTATAAAAAAACTTTATTAATCCAAATAAAGAGGAAATACATAAGTTCTATATCCAAAATAGTAAAGGGAAAAAAACTATATATTTTTTTTCTAAGATATGTTTTATAGAATTAATTATATTGTTTACATAGTAAAAGAGAGAGCTATATCAAGAACCATATTCTATATCTAAGGTTTTCTCTATATTTTTGAATTTTGTCTATATTTTTTGAATTCTATCTATATTTTTTGAATTCTACCTCTCAAAATGAGAGGAGGCACCCTTAAACAGAGGGTCTTCCATGAAGGAGTTGGAATCATAGGGGAGTAGGATAGAGAAAAGTCCAAAACTAGTGGCAAGTACAATTATTCTTGATGCTTTAGTGGTTGAGGAATTGTATGTTGTCTCCCAATAACTTTCTTTATCTATCAACATCCTTTCTTTTATTTAGAGATAATACCATGTGGTCTTAAAAGTGGAAGGAGGGACCCTAACCTTATGGCATGATAAAGGAAAGTAAGACAGAGGTAATTGGTGGAGCTAAATATTTGACATAGTAGTCAAATTTTCTTGTTGGTTGTCCAAGAAGATGTCAAACATAATTATCAGAAGGATGACCTGGAAAAAGAAAATGGTTAAAATACCTTTTTTTTTATTTACCTTAACTTTTGCATGGGATTTCCAGAAGGCTTTTCAACCCACCGGGCTTAAAGAAAACTATATAAAATATTTACAAGATGGTAAAAAGGCTTTATTAACCTATGGGCTTTTTATAAGGAAAAATCCTAAAATAACCATCTTCATTTTCATTACCCAAATCAATAAAATGGTTCTGAGTTCTGAGAGGTTTGGGATGCAGAGAAAGATTGCTTTGAGTGAAGTAGTTGCTGCATGATTCTAAAGTATTCTTCTTCTATCTTAGCTATTGCAAAGAGAGCACTGGCATGAGACTTTTGTTTAAGGAAACTAGATTGTGCTTGAGATTAAGCTCAATAGTATCTAAGGAAACCATGCTTTTTAAACCATTCAGTAACTATAGCCTTAGAGATCTTTTATGGAATTTTATATGAGTTCCACCATTTTACTATGAACCTTCTTTGGAGAATAACAATATCTTCATTTATACAAAAGTTAAGATACTATTATGCGACCTAAGGAACAAAGAATTTTAAGAAATAAAGGAAAAAAAGGGTGAACTTTTTCTCATTAGGAGAAGGCTTATTGTGAGAAGAGAAAAGGTTAAAGCCTTGACGTATATCAGGAGGGAGATATCAATGATTAGTCTATAATTATTCCACCATCCAGTGAACCATGTAGGGAACTTAGTGATATCAGTATAATCACTGAGGAAAAATAACCATGAATGGGAATTGAAAGAATTTTAGATTAAGAAGGTATTAAACCATGCTTGTTCATAATCCCAATATGACAATGAACTGCAAAAGTCTAATTTAGTATTGAAATTGAGAGGGAAGGCTTTTGGTTTGAAGAGTTCTTATCCCCAATTAAAAGGATGAAGAACTTTGAGGATTTTATAAGTAGAATAAGAAGGTTTAGTATAGCCTTTTTATGGTAGAAGTGTTTGAATTCAGCAGAACTAGTGAATTCCAAAATTGTTTGATAATATGCTTGGGGTTTGGAAAGATCCCAAGGTTTAAAAAACCAATCTTTTATAAAATTAATTTGCATTATGATAAAAGGATCTTTTTAATAAAAACCATCTTCAATAGTCAAAATATTTTGGATAGAATTCTTTATCAGAAAGTCAAAAGATGGAAGTTTTAATTGTGATAAAACAATTTTTGAACTACTCTGGGTAGCCATAGGAGTTAAATCATTTTGAGAAAGGGCTTTAAAAGGGGAAGATTCTCCTTTCTCAGTTTTAGAAATCAGTTGAGGAGCTTTACCGAAAATACCTTTGTTGATGTCATTGTTAGGAGGCGGGAAGGTACTTTGGATAACTTTAAGAAGTTTAGAGATTGATTTAATCCATTACTAAATTTGAATGGCTTTATTTGTATTTTTAGCTATATTTGATTCTTCATAGTTTACTATCTTGAACCATGAGTTTATGGGTTTATCAGTAGAAAAAGAAGGGGAATAGAAGTTTCAACTTTATCTTTGTCTTTCATTTTTTGAACCATCTTTTATCTATTTTGTAAAAATTCTCTAGTCAGAAAGTCTGGTAGAGAATTTATATCTCCTTTAATGAATTCTACATCAAAATCAAAGATACTTAAAATAGCTTGCCATCTTGCAAAAATCTATTTTGATGCAATATTTTGAACATCTTTTTATAAAACTTCTTTTGTAGATTTACAATCAATGTGAAGTAGGAACTTTTGATTTAACAAATCTGATTGAAATTTTAATATGCATATGATAATAGAAAGAACTTCTTTTTTGATAGTGGAGTAGTTTCTTTATGTATCATTCCAATGACCCAAAGTGTACTGAACTACAACTTCTTTTCCATTGGAAACCTATTTAAGAATGCCACCATAGCCTAACTCACTAGCATCTATTTCAACAATTTTAGGGATCTTGGGATTAGCTAAATAGAGGCAAAGGATATCAAGAATATGAGACTTTATTTGCTTGACAACTTTGGTGTATTCATTAGTCCAAGGGACTGGATTTTTCTTTAACCTATCATGCAAAGGTTTAGCAATCTTATTAATGTTAGGACATAAATCTAAAACATAATTTAGGCTTCCTAAAAACCTTTGCAACTAGACTTTATCAAGAGTTTTGTTAGGGAACTTGTTTCCAAATTCTAAGGATCTCTTGATAGGGATAATAGTACCACAACATATATAATGTTCTAAGAATCTGACCCTGGTTTGAAAAAGGGATATTTTCTTAGTAAAGACCACAAGACCATTAATTTTAACTATATGAAGAAAGGTCTTTAAATGTTGTTTAATGGAGTTCAAAAAAATGAGCACATCATCAATATAAACAATGCTGAATTGAGAATAAGGTTCATTATTCTCTAAAATTCTGATAATGCATTTTTCAATCCAAATGGCATGACGTTCCATTCATATTGACCAAATGGGACAATAAAAGCTCTTTTATAGTGATGTTCTTTATCAATTTGTATTTGCCAAAATCCTAATTTCCTGTCAAACTTGGAAAATACAAATGCAGAATGAAGCTTTTGTAAAAGATCCTTTTTGTTTGGAATAGGATACCTAATCTATTTCAAAGATTTATTCAAAGGTTTATAATTGATTATAAGTATAGGAGTACCTCTTTCTATTTTAAAAGCTTTATTAACATAGAAAGCTACACAACTCTAAGGAGACTGGATTTTGAGATTAATCGTTTAGATTCAAGATCCTAGATTTCTTCCTTACAATGTTGTTCTAGTTCAACGTTCATATGAATTGGCCTAACTTTGATAGGAATATCTTTCTTATTGAATCCTGGCTTATAAGAAAAATCAATTATATTTTAAAATTTAGAAATCTTTGATGTTAAATCATACTTTAATTGTTGTTCAATTTTTTGAAAATGGACATTTTACTTTAAATCATGTAAATCAGTCTCCTTTACTCATTTCAAAGCATTTATCTTAATTTTATAAATTGAATAAGCTTTAATAAGGTTAAGAGTTTTGGTTTTGGGTTTCTCCAAAAATGGAAAAGATATATGAACTTTATCATCTATGAAATCAACAGAGTTATAAGTGGTTAAATAGGAAGTTATCAAACTAATGAATGGTGTCCCTAAAATCATTTTATAACTTATATAAAAAACTAAAAGAAAATAGATCTCTAAAATGCTAGCTTCAGTTTTGCCATCTATATGCATTTTTGAACTATTGGCTGAAGAGAGCTTTTCTTTGGTTCGTTCTTGAAATAGATTTGGAATGATGTTGGCCTTTATGTAACTTAAATTAGCTTTTATATAAAATGGTGCTATAGTGTCAAGTTGAAAATATCTATAAAAATAATAGAAATCTTTATAATATATTTTCTTAAAGAAATTTGATTTAAAGCATAGAGAAAATCTCCTGGAACCTTATCGAGGTTAGCTAAAGATTGGAGTTCTAAATCCTTAGTCTCATCATTATCACTAGACGCTTTAGCAAGTTTGGTGATAAGAAATTGGATTAACACAAAAAAATTTTGTTGTTTATCTTTCAATTATTTTATCTATGTCTTTATGGTTTTTATTTCTCTCTAAAGTTCCTAGATATCTCCTAAAGGTTTTTTGTTGAGTTTCTTTCTATTAAGAATGGTAGTAAGGTAGTAAATACCTATAATAGTGGAATGTAACTCAGTAGCTTTAGGTTCATGTTCTTTTTCTAAAGATTGCCTAAGCTACTCAAGATATTTTTTTATGGATATCAAGATTGTCTATATATTGAATGACATCTAGGATTAAGGTTTTTTTCTTTAGTAAGCATATTAAGTTACTTACCTTTAATGCTAGTGTTAGAAGAAGAGGAGGAAGTGGTTGCCATTTCATCTATTTGGGGATGGCCTATTCTAAAAAACTCATTAGAGTTGGTTTCAGACTTATAGGTTTCTATAAGTAGGGCTACTAATTTGTTCAGGGTTCCTTCTTCTAAGTCTAATTCCTAGAGTTTCTTAAAGACTCTAAAATATTTAGAGATGTGTCCTTTTTTGCCACATTTGTAGTAAGTAACATCTTTTTATACTAGTTTTCTTGGCTATATCAACTTTATTATTCCTAGAAGTTTTTCTATAAGGTTTTTTGTAGTAAGTCTTTTTAGTCCCCTTTCTTTTGAAGAATTGTCTATATTTCTTAGAAAATTTCCTAGATGAAGGTTTTGAACATTTCTTACTATAATCTCTTTCACAGGATGGGTTTTGGGTAAGTTGAAGTCAAACTATTTGTAGAAAGATCCTAGTTCTTGTTTATTCTTTCTTAACTCCTATTTTAAATGCTTTTGGAGTTTTAAATCTTAATAGATTTTAAGACATTCACATTGGGTGGTATTCATATACTCACCATAAGTAAGCTAGTCATAAGGGATAATATGGGTACCAGAAGACTATCTAAGGGTATTCCTAACTCTTTCTACTGAAAGGGTTAGTAAACCAGTAAGGAATTTTCTTTCTAAAAATATTGGTTAGAAGTGAAGAAGGTTGATCTATACCATTGGAAGTCACTTAATTTCTTACATATGATATTGGAAAGAAGATATGCATTCTTATCTTTTATATAAGAGGAATCCCCTATAAAATTTAGCTTTATGGTTAATATTAAGGTAGACACAACATCCTAAATAGGGTTTCCTGTTTGGTCTAGGATAGGAAGATCTTCATCATCTGTTTGGATAGCATGCAAGATATTAAGATGTTGTTTCTTTGTAAGATGATAATCCCACCAACCTTTCATCTAACCAGAGAAACCTTTAATGATAAGTTCCACGATAGACTTATCAATGGTTCAAGTTTGGGCTTCATAAGAATTAGATGCCATAATCATCTGTTGGAGAAAGTTAAGGATTTGATATTCAAACATGCAATTTATGTTCCATTCATAAATGGAATTGGCACTAAACTTAGGATAAACTAAGGCATTTAGTTGATGAACAAGTTCTAGTTCAGGTAGCCTAGCTTGGATATACCGAGGATTAGAAGAAGGGACAATAGGCTAGTAAAGTTTAGCAATTGCAGGAGATTGTTCCCGGAATGCATTATCTTCAGAGGTGGAATCTAGATCTTTATCTAAGACACTAATACTTTGGTTGATAGATTATGGGGTATCCAAAACTATTGGTTCTTTAGAAGCATTAGAAGGATTGAGTCCACTGAGTTGTTCCCTAACAACATGCAATAACTCAGTTTTACTACTTCTTATTTCTTGTTAAGCATTGTTAAGGATCTTATAAGTCTTAAACATGGGTACTGTATTTTTTTTTCAGTTGTAATTGTAGACCCTGAGGGTTCTATAGGCTTCTGATCTTGGTTTTCAAGTCTAGTCAATTGTTTACCTATGCTATTAAGATAGGCATTGGTAAAGATGTTATAAGAAACTATATTTTTGAAGTTTTAAGAGTCATTATTCTAAGGCTTTTTGTAAGGACTAGCATTAATAGTCTCATTTCCTATAAGGATAATGATCATCCTGAGAGGAGGATGTTCAAATTTTATTTTCTAACCATTGGTTGTTTCCCAAATCCTTACCTTTTTTCCTAAAGTGATGGTATTCAAAACTTTAAAAGGATAAGAAATATTATTTTCTAAAGCATAAATCTCAAACCATTCAAAAAATAATATATTGACTTTATTTTGTTGCACAAAATCATAAAACAAAAATTTGAATGACTTCTCTATTATTTAGAAAAAGTTTAAAGAACCAAGTTCTTTTTCTAAATTATGAGATTTATAAAAATCTTTATGAAAGAGAGCTTTATCAAGAGTGTATTCTTTATTTAAAACATTTAATTAATGGGCCATATTTTCAATAATAGCTGAATTAATAGGGGAAGTAAGAGGAGAGGGAGATCTTTCTTCTTGTCTAAGCTCAGTATATATTGGTCTAGGTACAATAGTATTATATTCTACATTTCTAAGAGAAGTAGGAGGTAAATTTGAGGTTGAATATCTGGCTGGGGCAGTATATGGTAGGTTGATAATAGGAGGAAGGTTCGGATAGAGATCAGCTTGGTCATTTTCTTATAAGGATATGGTTCTTGGCAGATTTAGGTGTTGGCTACTTTAAGGTTCATTATGATATGGAAGGTTTATAACAAAGGGTATTTAGGGTACCCTTCCTAGATTAAGAGATTCTGATGATGATGTATTAGAGAATTTAGAACTAGAAAAGTAGAGGTTCTATCAAAGCAGAGTTTTACTCTACCATATTGGAACTATGTTACATGCTTTATCTGGGTATTAGGAACATATGTTTCTTCTCATTTCTGAGTTTTTGCCTTAGTGGCTCCTTGAAGGATCCACTCTTGAGGAAGTGTTATCTGGTTCCATTGGATGAGTTTTGGGATAACCACATTTGCTTTAGTTATATCAATCTAGAGAAGTAAGGTTTCTCCCTTTTTACTTTGAAATTGACTTTTTGTGTCAAAAGCATACATCATGGCTTTATAATGAACTTTAAAAATTCATGCAACTGGAATAGATATATCATTATATGATAATTATGGGTTTGGATCTATAAAACTAATGACTTTAAAAGATTTACATCATTTAGATAAACAATAAAGTTGGGATAATAGTCAAATGATATAAGGCCTTTATTGAGACTAGATTTTATAGTTCCTAAGAGGGAGTCCTAGAAGTTCTTAAACCACATGTCTCTTAGAGCAACTAAGATCAAGGTGTTCAAACCTTCTCTATTAAGGGGCTTTATACCTCCTTGAATAAGACCTATATGGATATATCGAAAACCTTTTGCTTTATGTTTTCCTAGAGAGGTATGGGAGAATAAATTTATAAGATCTTAAGCTTTAGACAACTGGATATCCCTTTCTTCAGTCTTAATCACATAATCAGACTTAAAGAGGTTCAACTAGGAGTCTTATATACATGGTCTTTACTATAGTATTTAAGTTTGAAATCATCAATGCATTTATCAAAATTTTCAATAGTGATTTCATAACTACTGACTATATCCTTTTGAGCTTTAGTAGAAGAGGAAGCAGAGGAAGTGGTTCTTCCAAGAATTGGATACATAGTAAAGATAATGGCTATAAAATGGGTTACACACCTACAAACTCACTGGCTAAACCAATAGATTTATAGCCTCTCCAGGACTTATAATCGCGACCACTTGTGACCAAAGGACTTGGTGAATAAACTACCTATGGACATTATGCTTCATGTGCAAACAATTACTATAACAATCACTTAACCCCCAGGCTCTAATACCAGTAGTGCCAAGGATGAAAAGGTGTACTATTCTAGAATATGAATGCAGAGATAATTACAAAACATTGTGATGATCTCACACTCTAGTCACGGGCTAGACATGGAGGTTACCAGACCAAGATGCAGTAAGAGTTTCATAAAGTTTCTGGTGCGCAACCTAATTTCTTAGGCAAACACAAAGCATATGTTCTACCACTCAAAGTACAAATGGAAACATAAATAAATCTTTAAAGAAATAAATTAAAACTTTAAAGAAATAAGATGCAAAATATGAACTTACAAAGAACCTTTATTAATCCAAGTAAAGAGAAATACAAACGTTCTATATCCAAAATAGCAAAGGGAAAACATAAAATATATTTTGTTTTAAGATATGTTTTACAAAATGATATTATTTACAAATCAAGAGAGAGCTATATTAAGAACTATATTCTATATCTAAGGTTTTCTCTATATTTTTGAATTCTCTCTATATTTTTTGAATTCTCTTTATATTTTTCAAATTCTGTTTATACTTTTCAAATTTTGCCTCTCAAAAGGAGAAGGGGTACCCTTAAATAAAGGGTCTTCCTTGAAGGAGCTGGAATCACAGGGGAGTAGGATAGAGCAAAGTCTAAAACTAGTGGAAGGTATAATTATTCTTGCTGCTTTAGTGGTTAAGTAATAGTATCTTTTTTGCCAATAAGTTTCTTTATCTATCAACATCCTTTCTTTTATTTAGAGATAATTCCACGCAATCCTAAAAGTGGAAGGAGGGACACCAACCTTGTGGTAAGTAAGAGGAAAGTAGGACAATGGCAGTTGTTGGAGCAGAATATTTAACATAGTAGTTAAATTTCCTGATGGTTGTCCAAGAAGATGCCAAACACCATTATCATGAGGATGACCTAGAAAAAGAAAATGGTTAAAATACCTTTTTTTTTAATTTACCATAACTTTTGTATGGGCCGTCCAAAAGGATTTTCAACCCATCAGGCTTAAAGAAACTATATAAAATATTTATAAGACAATAAAAGGCTTTTTATTAGCCTGTAGGCTTTATAAAAGGAAAAATCCCAAAACATTAATCTTCATTATCATTACCCAAATCAATATAGGGCTTTGAGTTATGAGAGGTTTGGGACGTAGAGAAAGATTGCTTTGGGTGAAGTAGCTGCTGCATGACTTTAAAGTATTCTTCTTCTATCTTGGTTGCTACAGGGAGAGTATTGGCATGAGACTTCTGTGCAAGGAAACTGGATTGCGCCTGAGATTGAGCAAGAGAGTATCCAAGGAAACTATGCTTTTTAAGCCATTTATTCACCTAATCCTTTGGTCATAGGTGGTCCCACTCAAAAGTCCTGGAGAGGTTATAAATCTGTTGGTTTAGCCAATGAGTTTGAAGGTGTGTAACCCATTATGTAGCCATTATCTTTACCATGTATCCAATTCTTGGAAGAACCACTTTCTCTTCTTTTTCCTCTTCCTTTGCTTCCTTTTCTACTAAAACTCAAAAGGATATAGTCAATAGTGATGAAATCATTATTGAATATTTTGATAAATGCTTTAAGATTTCAAGCTTAAATACTATAGTAAAGACTATGTCTATTAGACTCCTAGATTAAACCTCTTCAAATCTGATTAAGTAATCAAGATTGAAGACAGGGATATCCAATTGTCTAAAGAATGAGATCTTATAAAGTTATTCTCCCATACCTCTCTAAAAATATAAAGCAAAAGGTTGGTAGCCATAGGAATTAAATCATTTTAAGAAAGGGTTTTAGAAGAGGAAGATTCCCCTTTCTCAATTTTAGAAATCAGTTGAGGAGCTTTACCTAAAATACCTTTATTGCCACCATTGTCATAATGTTCAATGGTAGGAGGCAGGATGGTACTCTTAATAGCTTTAAGAAGTTTGGAGATTGATTCAATCCATTACTAAATTTGAATGGCTTTATCTATATTTTTAGCTATATTTAATTCTTCTTAGCTTACTATATCGAACCATGACTTTATGGGTTTAGCAGCAAAAAGAGAAGGGGGAATAGAAGTTTCAACTTTATCTTTATCTTTTTTCAAACCATCTTTTATCTATTTTGTAAAAATTCTCTAGTCAAAAAGTCTAGTAGATAATTTCCTTTAATGAATTATATATCAAAATCAAAGATACTCAAAATAGCTTGCTATCTTGCAAAAATCTATTTTAATGCAATATTTTGAACATCTTTTTGTAAAACTTCTTTTACAAATCTACAATCAATGCAAAGTAAGGACTTTTTATTTAACAAATCTGATTGAAATTTTGATATACATACGACAATGGAAAGAAATTCTTTTTTAATGGTGGAGTAGTTCCTTTGTATATCATTCCAATGACTCAAAGTGTACTGAACTACAACTTCTTTTCCATTAGAAACCTATTTAAGAATACCACCATAGCCTAACTCACTAGCATTTATTTTAAGAATCTTATAGAGTTTAGGATTAGTTAAATAGAGGCAAGGGATTTTAAGAATATTAGAATTTATTTTCTTGATAACTTTAGTGTGTTCGTTAGTCCAAGGGATTAGATGTTTGTTATACTTGTCATACGAAAGTGTAGCAATCCTATTGAAATTAGGATAGAAATCTAAAACATAATTTCGGCTCACTAAAAACCTTTACAATTGGACTTTATCAAGAATTTTGTCAGGGAACTTGTTTCTAAATTCTAAGGATCTCTCGATGGGGATAATAGTACCACAATAGATATAATGTATTAAGAATCTAACGTTGGTTTGAAAAAGGGATATTTTCTTAGTAGAGACCATAAGGCCATTAATTTTAACTATATGAAGAAAGGTCTTTAAATGCTTGAAATGTTGTTTAATATAGTTCAAAAAAATGAGCATGTAATCAATATAAACAATGCAAAATTGAGAATAAGGATTGAATATATTATTCATTATTATCTAAAATTATGAGGGTGCATTTTTCAAACCAAATGGCATGATGTTCCATTCATATTGACCAAAAGGGACAGTAAAAGCTATTTTTAGCGATGTTCTTTATCGATTTGTATTTTCCAAAATTCTAATTTCATGTCAAACTTCAAAAATACAAATGCAGAATGAAGCTTTTGTAAAAGATCTTTTTTATTTGGAATAGGATACATAATCCATTTTAAAGCTTTATTCAAAGGTTTATAATTGATTACAAGCCTAGGAGTACCTCTTTTTATTTCATAAGCTTTATTGACATAGAAAGCTACACAACTCCAAGGAGACCTAGATTTTGAGATTAATCCCTTTCTCTTGGAGAATTTTCTATATTTCGAAGAAAATTTCCTAGATGAAGGTTTCAAATATTTTTTACTATAATCTCCATTATAGGATGGGTTCTAGGTAAGGCTATAGTCAAACTCTTTATAAAAAGATCCTAGTTCTAGTTTGGTCTTTCTTAACTCCGACTTTAAATGCTTTTAGAATTTTAAATCTTGACAGATTTTAAGACCATCATATTGGGTGGTACTGATTACCTCACCATAAGTAAGCTGGTCATAAGGGATTATATGGGTACCAAAAGACTATTTGAGGGTATTCCTAACCCTAAAGGGTTTACCAAAAGATTGGTTATAATCTTCTCTAAGCATAACCCTAGTGAGGAAGGTTGATCTATACCATTGGAAGTCACTTAATTTATTACACATGAGATTGGAAAGAATATCTGCATTCTTATCTTTCAAATGAGAGGAATCTCCTACAAAATGTAGTGTTATGGTCAATATCAAGGTAGACATAACATCTTGAATGGGGTTTCCTATTTGGACTATGATAGGGGATAACATGCAAGATATTAAGCTATTGTTGCTTTATGAGATGATAATCCCACCAACCTTTCAGCTAACCAAAGAAACCTATAATGATAAGTTCTATGACAAACTTATAAATGGTTCTAGTTTAGGTTTTTATAAGAATTAGATGTCATTGTCATCTGTTGGAGAGAGTTAATGATTTGATATTTAGACATGCCATCTATGTTCCATTTGTAAATGGAATTGGACTAAAGTTAGGCTGAACTAAGGTATTTGGTTGAAGATTAAGTTCTAGTTTTAGTAGCCTAGATTGGATATACTGACGAGTAGAAGAAGGGACAACAGGCTAGTGAAGTTTAGCAATTTCAGGAGATTGTTCTTCAAACGCATTATCTTTAGAGCTGGAATCTATATCTTTATCTAGGACACTAACACTGTAGTTGATAGATTATGGGGTATTCGAAACTATTGGTTCTCTAAAAGCACTAGAAGGATTGAGTCTACTGAGCTGTTCCCTAATAGCATACAAGAACTCAATTTTACTAGTTCTAATTTCTTACTGAGCAATGTTAGAGATCTGATAAGGCTTGAGCATGGGATACTTTAGTTTTTTCTTAGTTGTAACTATAGACCTTGAGGGTTCTACAGGCTTCTAAGCTTGGTTCTCAAGTCTAGTTAACTATTTACTTATGCTATTGAGATGGGCATTGATAAAGTTATTATGAGAAACTATATTTTTTAGGTTTTTAGAGTCACTCTCCTGAAGCTTTTTGTATGGACTAGCATCAACAGTCTCATTTCCTATAAGGATCCTAATCATCCTGAGAGGAGGATGTTCAGACTCTATATTCTAACCATTGGCTATTTCCTAAATTGTTACCTTTTTTCTTAAAGTGACGGGACTCAAAACTTTAAAAAGATAAGTAATATTATTTTCTGAAGCATAAATCTCAAACCATTCAAAAAATAATATATTCACTTTATTTTGCTGCACAAAATCATAAAACTAATTTTGAATGACTTCTCTATTATTTAGAAAATGTTTGAAGAACAAAGTTTTTTTTTTGCTATAGTTTTGGACTTTGCTCTATCATGCTCTACTATGATTCCAGCTCCTTTATGGAAGATCCTCTATTTAAAGGTGCCTTTTCTCCTTCTAAGAGATAAAATTCAAAAAATATAGAGAGAATTCGAAAAATATAGAGAGAATTCCAAAATATAGACCTTAGATATATAATATAGTTCTTAATATAGCTCTCTCTCTCTCTTGCTTTGTAAATAATATAAATCTTAAAACATTTCTCAAAAAAGCAAAATATAGTTTATCTTTTTCCCTTTGCTATTTTGGATATAGAACTTATGTATTTCCCTTTTACTTAGATTAATAAAGCTTCTTTGTAAGTTCATCTTTTGCATCTTATTTCTTTAAAGTTTTAATTTATTTCTTTAAAGATTTATTTATTTTTCCATTTGCAGTCTAAGTAGCAAAACATATACTATGTGCTTCCTTAAAAAATTAGAATCCTACACATAAGAAACTCTATGAAACTATTGCTGCATCTTGGTTTGGTAACCTCTGTGTCTAGCTTATGACTAGAGTGTGAGATAGGCATAGTGTTTCATAATCATCTCTGCATTCATATTCTAGAACAGTACACACTTTGGTCCTTGGCACTACTGGGCATAAAAATCTTTGTGCAAGAGAGCTTTATCAGGAGTGAAGTCTTTATTTAAAACATTTCATTCATGGGCCATACTTTTAGTGATAGCCGAGGTAGTAGGTGAAGCAGGAGGAGAGGGAGATCTTTCTTCCTATCTAGGCTCGGTAGATACTAGTCTAGGTACAATGGTATTATAGTCTACATTATTGAAAGAAGTATAATGTAGATTAGAGGTTGGATAACTCGCTGGGGTAGTATATGGTAGGTTTATAATAAGAGGAAGTTCAAATGGAGATCATCTAGGACTTCTTCTTAGGACCCAATCTTTGTAAAGGCCCTATATCATTTAACTATTATCCTAACTTTACTATTTCTCTAAATGATGCAAATCTTTTAAAGTCATTGGTTTTATAGATCCATACCTATAATTATCATATGAATGACGGATCTATTCCAGTTGCATTAGTTTTTAAAGTTCATTGTAAAGCCATGATGTCTGCTTTTGACATAAAAAGCCAATTTCATATTAAAAAGGGAGAAACCTTACTTCTCTAGATTGATATGACTAAAGCAAATATGGTTATCCCAAAACCCATTTAATAGAACTAGATAACAGTTCCTTAAGAGTGGATCCTTGAAGGAGCCATTGGGCCAAAAACTCAAAAAGAAAAAGAAACATATGTTCCTAATACCTAGATAAAGTATGTAACCTAATTCCAAGATAGTAGAGTAAAACTCTACTTTGATAGAACCTTTTCTAGTTCTAAATTCTCTGATACATCATAATCAAAATCTCTTGATCTAAGAAGGGTATCATAAATACCCTCTATCATAAACCTTTTATATCATAAAGAGCTTTAAAGTAGCCAACACCCAAATCTACTAAGAACTATATACTTACTAGAAAATGACCAAGCAAATCTCCATCTGAACCTTCCTTCTATTATCAACCTACCATATACTGCCCCAATTAGATATTCAACCTCTGATCTACCTCCTACTTCTCGTAGAAATGTAGACTATAGTACCACTATACCTGAACTAGTATATATTGAGCCTGGATAAGAAGAAAGATCTCCCTCTCCTTCTGCTTCCCCTATTGCCTTAACTATCACTGAAAATATGGCCTATGAATTATATGTTTTAAATAAAGACTTCACTCCTGATAAATCTCTCTTGCACAAAGATTTTTATGCATCTCATAATATAGAAAAAAGAACTTGGTTCTTCAAGCATTTCTAAATAATGAAGAAGGCATTCAAAATCAGTTTTATGATTTTGAGCAACAAAATAAAGTCAGTATATTTTTTTTAATGGTTTGAGATTTATGCTTCAGAAAATAATATTTCTTATCCTTTTAAAGTTTTGAATCCCGTCACTTTGAGAAAAAAGGTAACAATTTGGGAAATAGCCTATAGAGTCTGAACATCCTCCTCTCACGGTGATCAGGATCCCTATACAAAATGAGACTATTAATGCTGGTCCTTAAAAAAAGCCTCAGGACAGTGACTCTTAAAACCTAAAAAATATAGTTTCTCATAATAACTTTACCAATGCCCATCTCAATAGAATAGGTAAACAGTTGACTAGACTTGATAACCAAGCTCAGAAGCTTATAGAACCCTTAATGTCTATAGCTACAACTAAGAAAAAAAAAAGAAAGTACTCCATGTTTAAGCCTTATCAAATAACTAACAATGCTCAGTAAGAAATTAGAAGTAGTAAAATTGATTTATTGTATGTTGTTAGGGAACAACTTAGTAGACTTGATCCTTTTAGTGCTTCTAGGGAACCAAAAGTTCTACATACCCCATAATCTATTAACCGGAGTGTTAGTGTCCTAGATAATTATCTAAATTCCACCTTTGAACTTGATCATCAACCAAATGCCTTAGTTCAGCCTAAGTTTAGTGCCAATTCCACTTATGAATGGAACATATATGGCATGTCTGAATATCAAATCCTTAACTCTCTCTAACAAATGACTATGGAATCTAATTCTTATAAAGCCTAAACTGGAACCATTGATAAGTATGTCCCAAAACTTATCATTTTAGGTTTCTTTAGTCAACTGAAAGGCTAGTAGGATTATCATCTTACTAAGTAACAACAGTTTTATATCTTGCATGCTATCCAAATAGATGATGAAGGTCTTTCCATCTTAAACCAAATAGAAAACCCCATTCAAAATGTTGTGTCTACCTTGATATTGACCATAACACTACATTTTATAAGAGATTCCTCTCATCTAAAAGATAAGAATGCATATCTTCTTTCTAATCTTATGTGTAAGAAATTGAGTGACTTCCAATGGTATAGATCAACCTTCCTCACTAGGGATATGCTTAGAGAAGATTCTAAACAATCTTTTTAGAAAGAAAAATTCCTTGCAGGTTTACCAACCCTTTTAGGAGAAAGAGTTAGGAATACCCTCAAATAGTCTTTTGGTACCCATATCATCCCTTATGACCCGCTTATGTATGGTAAGTTTATCAGTACTACCCAACCTAAAGGTCTTAAAATCTATCAAGATTTAAAACTCTAAAAGAATTTAAAGTGGGAGTTGAGAAAGACTAAACAAGAACTAGGATCTTTTTGCAAACAATTTGATTATAGCTTTACCCAGAACCCATCCTGATAAGGAGATCATAGTAAGAAATCTTCAAAACCCTCATCTAGGAAATTTTCTAAGAAATATACAAAATTCTCTAAGAGAAAGGGAACTGAAGAAACTTACTATAAAAAACCTTATAGAAAAACTTCTAAGAAGATTAAAGTTGTTATAGCCAAGAAAACAAAAACAAAAGATATTACCTACTACAAATGTGGTAAAAAAGGACATATCTCTAAATATTGTAGAGTCTCCAAGAAACTCTGGGAATTAGACTTAGAAGAAGGAACCCTAAATAAATTAGTAGCCCTACTTATATAAACATTTGAGTCTAAAAATAACTCTGATGAATTTATTGGAATAAGCCATCCCCAACTAGATGAAATAGCAACCACTTCCTCCTCTTCTTCTGACACAGACTATGTCATTGAAGGTAAGTAACTCAATATGCTTACTAAAGAACAAACCTTAATCCTAGATGTCATTCAGGATATAAAAAATCCTAAATATCTAGAAAAATATCTTGAAAGGCTTAGGCAATCTTTAGAAAAAAGAACTTGAACCTAAAGCTACTGAGTTAACTTCCACTAGTATAGGTATTTATAACCTTACTACCATTTTGAATCAAAAGAAACTTAAAACCTTTAGGAGATATCCAGGAACTTCAAGGAGAAATAAAGACCATAAAGATAGAGTTAAAGTAGTTGAAAGATAAACATAAAAAAGATTCTGAGTTAATCTAATTTCTTGTCACCAACCTTATTGAAAAGTCTAGTGATAATGACAAGATGAAGGATTTAGAACCCCAAACTTTGGCTAACCTCGATAAAGTTCCAGGAGATTTTCTCTATGCTTTAAATCAAATTTCTTTAAGAAAATATATTATAAAGATTTATATAATTTTTTATAAAGATTTTCAGTTTGACATGATAGCAATATTTTATAAAAGAGCTTATTTAAGTTGCATAAAGACCAACATGATTCCAAATCGTTTTTAAGAACGAACCAAAGAAAAGCTCTCTTTGGCTAATAGTTCAAAAATGCATATAGATGCAAAACTAAAGCTAGCATTTTAAATAATTGATTTTTAATAAAGACTTATTTTCTTTTGGTTTCTGATATAAGTTACACATTGATTTTAGGGACACCATTCATTAATTTGACAACTCCCTATTTAACCACTTATAACTCTATTGATTTCACATATGATAAAGTTAATATATCTTTTCCATTTTTGGAGAAACCCAAAACTAGAACTCTTAATAAAAATGAGATAAATGCTTTAATATGAGGAAAGGAGATTGATTTGCATGATTTAAAGCACAATGTTCATTTTTAAAAAACTAAATAGCAATTAACGTCTACTTTGGTAAAATCAAATATTTTTTAATTTCATAATAATGTTGAAAAAGAAGTATGTTCTAACTTACCAAATGCCCTTTGGAAAAGAAAATAGCATATAGTTGATTTGTCTTATGAACCAATATTTAATGTGAAAGATATTCCTACCAAAGATAGGCTAATTCAGATGAACATTAAACTAGAACAAAATTGCAAGGAAGAAATCCAGGATCTTGAATCCAAAGGATTAATCTCAAAATTCAGGTGTCCTTGGAGTTATGTAGCTTTTTATGTCAATAGAGCTTCTAAAATAGAAAGAGGTACTCCTAAGCTTGTAATCAATTATGAACCTTTGAATAAAGCTTTGAAATGGATTAAGTATCCTATTAAAAAAAAAGATCTTTTACAAAATCTTCATTTTACATTTGTATTTTCCAAGTTTGACATGAAATTAGGATTTTGGAAAATATAAATTGATAAAGAACATCACTATAAAATAGCTTTTACTGTCCCTTTTGGTTAATATGAATGGAACATCATGCCATTTGGATTGAAAAATGTACCATAAGAATTTCAAAGAATAATGAATGATATATTCAATCCTTATCCTTATTCTCAATTCTACATTGTTTATATTGATGATGTGCTCATTTTTTCAAACTCTATTGAATAGCATTCAAGCATTTAAAGACCTTTCTTCATATAGTTAAAATTATTGGCCTTGTGGTCTTTGTTAAGAAAATATCCCTTTTTTAAACTAGGGTCAAATTCTTAGGACATTATATCTATTGTGGTACTATTATCCCCATCGAGAGATCCTTAGAATTTAGAAATAAGTTCCCTAACAAAATTCTTAATAAAGTCCAGTTGTAAAGGTTTTTAGGAAGCCTAAATTATGTTTTAGATTTTTGTCCTAATATTAATAGGATTGCTAAACCTCTTATGACAAGTCACCTTGGACTAACAAACACACTAAAGTTGTCAAGCAAATAAAGTCTCATATTGTTGAAATCCCTTGCCTCAATTTAGTTGATCCCAAACTCCCTAAGATTATTAAAACAAATGCTAGTGAGTTAGGCTATGGTGATATTCTTAAATAGGTTTGCAATGGAAAGGAAGTTGTAGTTCAATACATTTAATGTTACTCGAATAATACATAAAGAAACTACTCCACTATGCGAGTGCCATTTATCTGAAGAATAAAAATCCAACATGTACGCAAGCATATAAAGAAAATGTTTACCGTCTTGCAACAGTAGATTATTTGCTTGACACCAAGAGTGAAAGCAAGCAAACCATGCTCACGGGTCTCACCATCCTTAGAAATACCAGCTTCAAACCACCAGTGGTTTTGAAGGTATTGGTTGTTTTGAATGACCAGTGCCTAAGCATACTTGAACGACCTCTTGTTCATCTCAGTAGCCTCCTTCTTGAATCTTTCAATGACACGCTTGTCAATTCCTCCCATCTTGTAAATGAGATGGCCACTCGTGGTCGACATGCTGAATTCGGCATGGTCGATGACCACGATCTTGATGTGAACCTTCCCCATAGAAGCCTAAAATTGATCTAACATTAAAATAAGAATTAAAAAAAATAATAATAATAAAAGCAATGTCAATGTGAGCAACTATAATCAGAACACATGTGAAAGCCATTGATTGAAGTAAATGAAGAGATTTAGTGATTTACCTGAAGACGAGTGCAAAAGCAGGATTTTAGCACCAGCACTAATGGAGTCGATGCATGATCTTGCAGTGTCTCTTTCCAAGTCTGAAATATTGACTTCAGAAAGCTATTCAAAAGGCACAGGAACCGATTTACAAGGTAAGGTGGACTTGTCATGCATTCATCGTGTTAATATAGATAATAAAGATGTAAAAAAATGGAGTGGCAGCTTTAAATGATGGTGGTAGGAAGTTACGTACTGTATTCTTACAAATGAAGGATGCTGTGTTTGATGAATCATTGAAGTTGAAATATTTACGGAGTCTAAAGTTGAAAGGTTCTGCAATTGTAAAGTTGCCATCTTTAATTGGTGAGTGGAAACATTTGAGATATCTTGACGTGTCAGACAATAAACTCAAAGCCTTGCCTAAGTCCATCACCAAGCTTTATAGTCTACAAACATTGAGATTCCTCGAGTGCTTGTCACTTAGAGAGCTTCCTAGGCAGAAAATGAAGAATCTGGTAAGCTTCAAGCATATTGAATTTAGTTATGATTGGCAGATGCTAAGCGGGCTGGGGAGCTTAACCAATCTTGAAAGGTTGTCAATGTTCATTGTGAGTAATGATAGGGGAGGTAGCATTGAGGAATTGAAGTGCTTGAATGAGCTGAGAGGGGAGTTGAGGATAGAACAGCTTGAGAAGGTTAGAGATAAGGAAGAGGCGAAGAAAGCAAAACTACAGGAGAACAAGAGAATAACAACTCTGGAATTTGTTTGGAGTAGATATAAAGGAGAAAGCTGCAGGAATGATGAAGAGGTGCTGGAAGGACTCCACCCTCACTAAAACATAAAGAAGATAAAGATGGAGGAGTATATGGGTAAAAACTTTCCATAATGGGTAATGAAGATGAAAGTTACATATAGTGGTTCTAATAGTTTCAAACTACTTAATAATCTGATGGAGCTGGAATTGTTTAATAGTGAAATTATTAACAATACTCCTTTTAAGATAACAAGCAAATTATTTGTTTAATAATGAGATTTTCTATTAGATTATTCTTGTCAAATGAATAAATTTTAATACATATATACTGCATACACTGTCTTTCCATATATATCATTAATCAGTCATTGGTTTTCATATGGCAATATCCAGCTTCAGAGGCTTCTTGAAATTCAAAAAATGTTGTTTCATAAAGAGCCAGCTATGGCTTATACCCTTGGCTTTGTTGATGGATTTGAAATGGAAAATATAGTTGTTCTCACATCCTTTGCAGATGCATTTGGAGCTTCACAGTTAAGGAATAATCTAGTAGAAAATCTCACTATTAACAAATAATTTCCTTGTTATTTTTTTGTGAATGGTTTGTTTATTTTGTTCATGCTTCATTGTGGCTTATAACTTCTGTTAGAAGAGTTATTGCAATATTTACAAAAAGTGGTGGGATTCTTGTGAACAAACCTCCTCACTGACAAAAGATAAAAACAAAAGAGATTTTTTGAAATGTTTTTCACTATTATTTCACTTAACAGAAGTACAATATATAGACGTCAAGAATTATCAAATCCCTTAATCCTAGGGTCTAATATAGTAAGCATAATTAGATCATATAATCCTAGGCCTATAATAGGAAGAAATACAGCATTAATTACAACAAGAATATATACAACAATAATGGAAATCTTAGAGAGGTAATCAAGGAATATACAGCTATATGGGAAAAACTAGATAAGGAAATATATAGCTATATGAGAAAAAAAACTAAATAAGGAAATATACAGCTATATGGGAAAAACTAAATAAGGAAAAAATAGTATGGAAAGAAGAGTATATTGACATCCCCCCTCAAATTAATGCGGGTAAGTCTATTAGCATCAATTTGCTACTGAGAAACTTGTGTCGTTGGCATGTCAAAGCTTTTGTAAAGACATCAGCTATTTGAAGATTAGTAGTAAGATGAGGAAGAGTGATAACACCTCGAGTAAAAGCCTCCCTAATGTAATGACAGTCCACCTCTATGTGCTTTGTGCGTTCATGATATACTGGATTCGCAACTATTTGAATGGCACTAGTATTATCACCATGAAGTGGAGTGGGATCAGTTTAAGGGAATCCAGGTTCTGAAAGAAGACCATGTAACCATACAATTTCAAAACAAGCTATAAACATGGCTTTATACTTAGCCTCCGTGGAAGATTTAGAGACACAGTCCTGCTTCTTACACTTCTAAGAAATCAAGGCATCTCTAAGGAAAACACACCAGCCTATTGTAGACTTCCTAGTATCCGGGCAGCTAGCCCAATCTGCATCACTATACGCAGTCAAATGAAGAGCATATTTGGTAAGGAAAAATAACCCATGAGTAGTTGACCTAATTAAGTATCGAATAATGCGACGAACAGCAGTAAGATGAAGATGTCGAGGTGATTGCATAAATTTGCTAACTATATGGACAACATATAAGATATCAGGCCTTGTAATTGTTAGGTAAATAAGACTACAAACAAGTTGCCTATATAAAAAAGGATTAGGCAAAAGTTCACCTTCATCTTTTCGGTATTTCATATTTACCTCCATTGGTGTATCAACAGCATTAGCATCCTTTAAACCAGCTAGCTCAATAAGATCTTGGATGTATTTATGTTGATTTAAGAACAAAACATGATCTCGAGAGTGAACTTCTATCCCCAAAAAATATGTGAGATGTCTAAGATCTTTCATTTGAAATGTATTATGCAGCATATTTTGAAGCCTAGTAATCAGCCCATTGTCATTACCAGTGATGATAATATCATCTACATAGACCAAGAGAAAGACTATACTAGTGGTTGTCCTGTGAAAGAAGAGTGATGAATCATATTGACTTTGTGTGAAAGAGAAGGTGAGAAGAGTGTTGCAAAACTTCTCAAACTAGGCTTTAGGTGCCTACTTCAACCCATACAAAGAGTGTTTCAGCTTGCAAACTTCATGCGAATCTGTTAATGACATACCCGGTGGAAGTTTCATGTAAATCTCTTCTTTAAGGTCCCCATTCAAGAAGGCATTTTTTACATCCATCTGATGTAAAGCCTAAGAGTTCGATGATGCAATAGCAAGAATGGTTCTCACTGTGGTAATCTTAGCAATTGGTGTGAATGTTTCTTCATAGTCTAGACCATATTCTTGTTTATTGCCAAGAGCAACTAATCGAGCTTTGTATCTATCTAAAGAGCCATCAGATTTGAGTTTCACAATATAGACCCACTTACTACCAATGGGCTTAACATTTAGAGGATAAAAAATAATGTCCCAAGTATGGTTTTCCTCAAGTGCTTGAAGTTCTGATTCCATTACTTGTTGCCAACACTCATGTTCCATAGCCTATTTATAACAAGTGGGAATGGAACTAGAAGACAAAGTAGTAGACATAGCCATAAGGGTTGAAAAACCATACCTTTCAGGAGGTTTGTGAGGTCTAGAGCTTCTTCGAAGAGGAGGTGAATCATTGGATATGGGTATAACAGGATCAGATGTCGCAGGAAGATGGGAAGGAACCTCAGTGAGACTTGTAAGAGGATCAGATGTAAGAGGAGTGCGTTTACGGTAAACATAACTAGGTTTAAACCTTTGTATTAGTGTTGGTGATTCAGGAAAATGTGGTAAAGCAGATAGAGAAGGGAATTCTAAAGTCTGTTGTGTGCTAAAGAAGGGCTGATTTTAAAAAAAATGACATTCATAGAGACTCGAGTTCGACGGGCATAAGGATCATAACAAAGAAACCCTTTTTGGGTTTTGGCATATCCTAAAAAAATACACTTGACAGATTGGGCAGAAAGTTTATATCTCTTATGTGCAGGAAGGTGAACAAAGCAAACACATCCAAAGATATAAAAATTGGAATAATTTGGTACATGCCCAAACAAACGAAAGTAGGGAGAATCATTGTTCAAGTTGGAAGATGGCAATCTATTAATCAAATAAACAGTAGTAGACAAAGCTTCACACCAAAAATAAGAAGGAAGATAAGACTCAATTAGAAGGGTTCGAACAACATCAAGAAGATGGTGATTCTTTCTTTCAGCCACACCGTTTTGTTGTGGAGTGAATGGAAAAGAACGTTGTGATATGATCCCATGACTTTGAAGAAAAAATTGAAATGCATTTGACATATATTCACCACCTGAATCAAATTGCAAGATTTTGATTTTGGCAGAAAATTATGTTTCAACTAAAGCAAGAAAGACCTTAAACATAGAGAAAACCTCACTTTTAGACCAAAGAAAATATATCCAAGTAAAGCAAGTGAAATCATTGATAAATGTAACAAAGTATTTGTAATTTTCATGAGAAATTACAGGTGCAATGCCCCATACATCAGTATGCATGAGTTCAAAAGGTTTGGTGGTGTGGCTTTTATGCAAGGGAAAAGGAAGTGTTTTGCTTTTACTAAGTTTGCAAGATGCACAATCAACAATATCACTATTAGAAGAGGCTGAATTTTTATTTCCAAATAAACCAGATTTAAGCAAGAATCGAAGTACATGAGAATTAGGGTATCCTAAACGTTTATGCCACATCTGATTATCACATTGAATAGCATTACAAGCAACATAATTTGACACCAAAGAAGGAGATAGAAGCAAAGGAAATAGACATCCCACTTTAGGTCCCTTCGCGATCATCTTCCTGGACACTTGACCCTGCACAAGACAACCAGAAGTTGAAAATAGAACAGTACATTTATTATCAACTAATTGGTCGACATATATAACACTAGTGGACATCTTAGGAGACATAAAAATAGTATTTAAAGAGGCTGAAATATCACCAACATCTGTGATATGTAAGGAATTACCATCGATAGTATGAATCTGAAGATCTCCTTTATATTTTCTAATATTATTTAAAGGTAAGGCAGTTTTGGTCATGTGATTGGAAGCACCAGAATCAAAATACCAAGGCTTAGGATTAGAATTTTTGTTACCTGAAAGGCCTAAAGCAGAAAGGGCAGAAACTATCATTTGTTGGACCATTTCAGGAGTAATAGAAGACTGACCAGGACTAGGAGCATTCGAGGAATCAACCGAGACATTGTAGGCAGTTTCAGATTTCTTTGGAGGCCAAATGGAACAATCTTTGATGATATGCCCTATTTTCTTATAATAATTGCAGAATTTTTTAGTACAATTAGTAGCAATGTGTCCAAATCCTTTGCAACTATAGCACTAGACATTAGTCATATCTCTGCCTCCTTTAAACCTTCCTTGAGCAGTGTAGGCAATAGGAATTGGAGCAGAATTTTATGCTTTCTGCTCCAAGATAGCTTGTGTAATAAGTCATTGTTCTTCCCTAAGAAGCTCTCCCACACAAATATCGAATAAAGGAATTAGTTCTTTGTTCATCAGGTTGGACCTGATTGCTTCAAACTCCCCTCTCAACTTCATTAAAAACTAGTCACGCTTGCTAATCTCATGCACACTTTGGATAGTAATGAGTCCTTCAGAAGGTACACTTGCATACATAATATCAGTGTACTCAGCCCAAAGATTTCCAAAGGAAGAATAAAACTCTTGGATTGACATACTCCCTTGGCTGAGTTGACCAAACTCGAGTTCTAATTGGAACCTTCGTGCTGTATTGCTTTGGTTGTAAATTTTTTTCAAGTAATCCCACATTTCTCTAGAAGTTTTATAAGGCTTGAGATTGAGAAGTATGGATGGTTCCACACTTCCAAGGATCCAAGACATAATCTGAGCATCCTTCACCTCCCATTTCACATATATCTCCTTCTCCTTCTCGCTATTAGGTGCAAGATCTGTCCTATCAATATGACCCCATAATTCCTTTCCCTTGACAAAGATCTGAAATTGGAATGCCCAGGCATAATAGTTCTTGCCATTAAATCGAACAAGAAAATGTTCAGATCATTCTAAAGACATGATTCAACCAGAACAAGAACTAAAAAATCAAGTCCAAGAAAACAGAATAGAAGAACACAAAAAGAACAAGAACAAAAGACTAAGATCTTGGAGCTAGACAATAAACTAGGCGCAAGATGAAATGATCTTAGAGTTTAGGCTCTGATACCATAACAAAAGATTAAAAAAAAGAGATTTTATGAAATTTTTTTCACTATTATTTCACTTAACATAAGTACAATATATAAACATCAGGAATTGTCAAATCCCTTAATCCTAGGGTCTAATATAGTAAGCATAATTAGATCCCATAATCCTAGGCCTATAATAGGAAGAAATACAGCAGTAATTGCAGTAAGAATATATACAATAATAATGGAAATCTTAGAGAGGTAATAAAAGAATATATAGCTATATGGGAAAAACTAAATAAGGAAATATATAGCTATATGGGAAAAAACTAAATAAGGAAATATACAGCTATATGGGAAAAACTAAATAAGGAAAGAAGAGTATGGGAAGAAGAGTATATTGACACTCACTGCATCAGAGTTTATCCTTGCTTTGATTCTGTAGTTATGAAATCAAATAGTCTTTACTGTATATGCAGGGAATCATGCATTAATCAAGGAATTATGTAAAAAAAGGAGAGGGATGGTTTTGGATAGAGGAATTAGCAACATTGGAGGCATGTCCACCATCAAAACTACCATTTTTGAAAACATCAGGAATAGTACTTAACAATGATGTTATCATCTTTAAGCTATATAATCACTCTAAATTTGCACAAAGGTTGATCTATAGGTGATCTTGGGTCAAAAGGATGGCTTTTCTTGACAACATCATTTGTTGAAATATATTTTTTTGAAATTATGATTCTGTATTAACAATTTTAAATGGATGCATACATGAGTGAAAAAATAATTTCTGCCTTTGTCTCATCTTTTTGTTGGTGCTATTCTTCTGATATTTTTTTGTAAGATGCCATTCTGCAATTTACTGCTTTATGATCCTTCATGTTAGATATTGTTCTTGATGGTCAAACTAATTCTTGGCAATTTGATGACTGTTGTTGCTATCAAACTGAGAGCATGCAATGTAAGTCACATTTCTTCATATTTTTAACATTTTCTCTTGTTTCTTCTTTGCTCATCTTTGGTTATTGCATGATTTGGCACCTATGCTGATTTTGAGAATTAGTTGAAATTTCTGGAATTAGTAATTAATATTACATGATATTGAATTATTTATTTTTTTTCGGAATTTTTTTAGCTTCATTGTAGTTTGTATTTTTGTTCGCTTTTTTTTTAAAGGACATTGACAAATTTTTTATATGTTGTTTTTTTAAATATAAAAACCACTATAATTTTTTTTTAATTATTTCACATAAATACATTAAAAAAATAAACTTACCAAGCGGGCATTTGCCTAGTTTGAGACAGATTCTTGAGTAGAAAGAAATTGAGACTGCAGTGTAGTAAATATGTGGAGCCATTATGCACGTATGTGTTAAAATGCAGGTTGCATTTTGAATTTTAGAGTGCTGCCTATTGCCTAAACTGAGCCTTCATAAGCTTGAGGTTAAGAATAATTGTAGCCAAGATTTTTATTTTTTTCAGTTTCTACATTATTAAAATCCAATTAAGTGATTCATACATGACATTTAAATAGAAGTTTTTGATAGTTGAAAAAAATAATAAATGAAGTTTAGTACCTAAACCGTAAAATAATAAAAATTTTGAGCACTACAAATGCACTGAACACGTTGCAAAGGTCGCCTAATTTGTTAAAAAAATAATTAAAAAAAATACTAATATACTACAAGATGATTCATTGTTCACATTCTTTAAATGATCAAACAAATTGAAACCATATCCTACTTCATATATATTACTATTTTTTGAAGTAAGCCAACCCATTACTAATTTCTTTGTGTTTTGTTTTAAAAAAAATAAATATTTGAATGGGATCCAACTCCTACTTCAAAAAACAACCTATAGCTTCTGCCTGCTATGAGTTAGTCAGCCATAATCATAATCATATGAGACCAAAACTTGTAGCTTAACTCATTCTCTTCACATAACATTGACCATTCTCTGCATCTTCAATTTTCCTCCCATTAACCCATATTTCTTTTCTGAATCTTTTGAGAATCAACTGACCATTATGGCTGAGATTGTCCTTAGTTTTATGGTGGAAGGAGCTCTGGCAAGGGTGCTTTCACTCATGACTACTGAAATCAGTCTTGCTTGGAATCTCATGGTTGACCTCAAGGACCTTCAAGAATTGCTCACCATGATTTGTGCTCTGCTATAAGATGTTGAGGAGCAGCAGATCAAAAGGGAGCCCATCAGGCTTTGGCTCAAGAAGCTCAAAGATGTAGCCTACGATGTTGAGGATGTGTTTGATGGGTTGGGTTATGAGAATCTTCATCGAGAGGTTGACATGCAAGATCAACGAAGAACGGAGGTAAGTATCTGTAATCCATTCTCCAAAGTCACGCGTTATGCTAAAAAGGCTGCATTTCATATCAAACTGGCAGACAAAGTTAAGAATATAAATGAGTCCCTGGCTAAGATTGAGAATGAAGCTATTATGGTTCATGGACTTCATCAAGTCTCATCATCTGGAAATCACAGTCTTGGACTTGGTACTTGACAATCCATTTGTAGGGAGGGATCGGGATGTTCTTAAAATTGTAAACATCTTGAGTTGTTCCTGCGGTGACCAACAGGTTCCTATCATTGTTCCCATCGTGGGCATGGGCGGTCTTGGTAAGACTGCCTTAGCTAAACTAGTGTGTCAAAAAGCAATGACTAGAAAGCTTTTTGATGTTAAAATGTGGATTTGTGTTTCTAATAATTTTAATGACCAAAAATTTTTCGAAGAAATGTTGCAAAGTCTCCGCGGAGACATGGGAGGCTTGATCAGCAAAGATGCAATCCTTGGCCATCTTGCGAAAGAGCTAGAGGGAAAGAAATTCCTTCTTGTTCTTGATGAGTGTGGGGTGTGATGCGTCGAAGGGGTGGGAGCACTTAATGAGGCGGTTGTTAGGAATTAGTAGCAAGAATGGAAATGGCATTATTATCACTACTCGTAATGAGGAAGTGGCATCTGTAGTGGAGACTTCTGCCATTATTGTCACCACTCCTAGTGAGGAAGTGGCATCCGTAGTGGAGACTTCTACTGTGTACAGGCATAAGTTAAATGTCTTGCCTGATAAAGATTGTTGGTCTATTATGCGGGCAAGGGTGCTTGCAAATTGAGGAGCACCCATCCCTTCAGACTTGTTGCCTATTGGAAAGGAGATTGCCACAAAATGCAGAGGGGTGCCATAGGTGGGGTAATGGGTTTGAAAATGGAAAAGCAAGCATGGTTATCAATTAAAGAAAATAGCATTTTAAATGCAGCACATGCTGATGATAATGTAGAAGCTATTTTAAAATTAAGTTTTGATCACTTGCCTTCATATTTGAAACCATGTTTTGCTTATTGTTCAATTTTTCCTAAAGATGTTTTAATTAAAAAAGAAGAACTCATTGAATTTTGGATGCAGAAGGATTTCTTGAGATTGCTCAAGTGAGAAAATGAAGAATCTGGTGAGCTTGAAGCATATTGAATTTAGTTGTGATTGGCAGATGCCAAGTGGGTTGGGGAGGCTAACCAGCATTGAAAGGTTGCCAATGTTTGTTGTGGGTAGTGATAGGGCAAGTAGCATTGAGGAATTAAAGTTCTTGAATGAGCTGAGAGGGGAGTTGAAGATAGAATAGCTTGAGAAGGTTAGAGATAAGTGTAAACACAGGAAATTGATATGCCTAAATAGAATAATTTATAAACAAGGGAATGTCCCTATATATATACATGAGCAGCTATAAGAGACTTCCTATATGTTCCTACAAATCAGGAACTGATTAGTTTCCAAAATATACAAAAGGAAAGTTATAAATATACAAATCAATCTATTTACAAATATAGAAGATATGACAGATTTATTTTCCTAACACTCCCCCTTAAGTTGGAAAGTGGATATCTTGCACTCCCAACTTGCGAATTATTGGAACAAAAAAAATTTTCCCCAACGGCTTGGTAAACACATCAGCTAGTTGATGAGCTGAGCTAACATATCTTGTGACCACAAATCCATTCAGAATTTTATCTCTAATGTAATGACAATCCATCATAATATGTCTACTTCTTTTATGGAATACAGGGTTAGTAGCAATGTTTAGGGCTGCCTTATTATCACAAAATAATGAGGTTGGTTCATAAAGTACTAGATTTAGATCTTTAAACAAATACCACAACCAAGTTAACTCACAACATGTCCCTGTCATAGCATGGTATTCTGCTTCTGCTGAAGATAAAGAAACTATTTTCTGGCGCTTCGATTTCCAGGAAATTAATGATGATCCAAGAAAACCACAATATCCAGTTGTGGATCTTCTGGTTATAGGACATCCTGCCCAATCAGAATCACAATATGTCCTTAATTTCAAATCGTTAACTGAAGAAAAAAATAAACCTTTTCCAGGAGCTCCTTTAAGATAACGCATAATTCTTAACGCTGCATCCCAATGAAGTTTCCTAGGTTGATTCATAAATCTACTCAAAACATGAACTGCATAAGTAATGTCAGGGCAAGAAACAGTTAAGTAGATAAGTCTGCCAATCAATCTCCTAAACTTTCTTGGATCTTTGAGTAAATCACTTTGGTCAGATAACTTTAGACCCTTTTCCATAGGAGTATCAACAGGTGCAGCTCCTAATAACCCTGCATCTTCAATAATTTCCAAAGCATACTTACGTTGACAAATATAAATCCCATGTTTAGAAGCAGAAACCTCAATACCAAGAAAGTATTTTAGATTTCCAAGATCTTTAAGTCGAAATTGACTATGCAAAAAATGCTTAAGAGAGTCAATAGCCTTTAGATCATTTTCCGTAATCAAAATATCATCAACATATATCAAAAGCGCAGTAAACGAATTTCCATGTTTTCTAGTGAACAGAGAGTAATCAGCTTTAGACTGAACATACCCTGCAGATCGAATAGCATTAGAGAACTTTGCAAACCACTGTCGCGATGCTTGTTTCAAATCGTATAAAGACTTATAGAGATAGCAGAAGAGATGTTCCTCCCCCTGTCGCCGAAGACCCGGCAGAGGAGACATATAGATTTCTTTAGATAAATCTCCATGAAGAAAAGCGTTGTTGACATCTGATTGATGCAGAGTCCAACCTCTAGCTGCAGCTAAAGCTAATAAACACTGGACAGTGATAATTTTAGCAGTAGGAGAAAAAGTTTCATGATAATCAACTCCTTCAAGCTGTGTGAAGCCCTTAGTAACTAAACGGGCTTTATATCTCTCGATGGAACCGTCGGCTTTATGCTTCACCTTATAAACCCAGCGGCAATCAATAGGAATTTTACCAGCGAGAAGGGAGGTCAATGTCCAAGTGCCATTCTCCATAAGAGCCTGTAACTCAGAGTCCATGGCGGCCTTCCATTCAAGATGTAAAATAGCCTCAGAGTAAGAGCGAGGTTCAGAGACCTGGGCAAGCTGAGCCAAAAAAGCCCGATGGTGAGAGGAGTACCAATGGTAGGAGAGGTAATTCGCCAGAGGATACCGAGTGCCTTTAACCGAACCGAGTAGCAAGGAAGACGATGGATTGGAGCAAACTTAATGAAAATGATAATCATTGTAATGAACTGGGCGAATGGACTAACGGCTAGTGAGACGGAGAATAGGTGGAGCAAGGTTTGTAGGAGAAGGAAGGTGAGGGATGATGGAATCGATAAGAGAAGGAGAGGACAGAGGAGCGGGTGGAAAAGGAGAAGGGGGCAAATCAGGTGGTGAATCGAATTGAGAAGGGACAATTGGAGGAGATGGAGTGGTGGGAGAAGGACGATGAGAATAGGTGCGAAGGATGGGTGGGGGAGGCTATGAAGGAAGAGAAGAAGACGGGTGGTCACCTGATTGAGAAAAAGAAGGAGAAGATATGGGAGACTCCAAAGAGAAATCAGTAGGGGAGAGACATGGAATTGGGCCTGATGGTGGTCCAATGGGTCCAGAAGGTGGGCTTAATAAGGGACTAGAAGACTTGGAGGCATAAGGAAAAGATCCTCATGAAACTTGACATCTCGGCTAGTAAAAATTTTGCGTGTGGATAAGTCATATAATTTGTAAGCTTTTTGTCCAATTGGGTAACCAACAAAAATTGATGGAATAGCCCGAGAGTCAAATTTGTGAGTGGGATGAACATTGGTAGCATAAGCTAAACACCCAAAAACACGAAGGTGGGAAAAAGATGGAGGTTTGGAATAGAGAAGTTCAAATGGGGATTTGTAGGAAAGAGTTAGAGAAGGTAAGCGATTGATGAGATGAACAGCTGTAAGAACACATTCCCCCCCAAAAGTGAGGAGGAAGATGGGCTTGGAATTTGAGAGCTCGGGCTACTTAAAGAATATGGCGATGCTCACGTTCCACAACCCCATTTTGTTGGGGCGTGTAAACATAAGAATGCTGAAAAATGACACCATTATCGGAAAAAAATGAGCGGAGGGATACAAACTCACTACCATTATCACTCTAAAAAGTTTTAATGCGAGAGTCAAATTGAGTGAGAGCATAGTTAAAAAAATGTTTTAAGATTGATTGTGCATCATTCTTTTGGCACATCAAAAATATCCAAGTGAAACAACTATAATCATCAACAATGGTCAGAAAATAATGAGCTCCATAAATAGAAGAGTGACAATATCGTCCCCATATATCACAATGAATAAGTTCAAAAGGTCTAATAGAAGAAATTGTACTAGAGCTTAAAGGCAATCTACTTTGCTTTGCCAAGGGACATATATGACAAGCATTATTAGACTGAATGGAAAATTTCAAGAAATGTTTTGCTATAAAATTTAAACAAGATGATGACACATGACCAAGACGATTGTGCCAAAGGTTGGAAGTGCTATGAATGTGATTACAAGTAGATGGTGTGATGGATGGATAATGGTTGTTAAATGGTTTATTTATCGCCAATGCCGTCAAATAGTATAGTCCATTACATTGTTTACCCAAACCAATCATCTTCCTCGTTGTAAGATCCTACAAGATACACCAATAAGGAAAAAAAGTTATTGAACAACTCAAGCCTCTTGTCAATTGGATTACTGACAGTAGGTCCACTTTGAATTTTGGCACAGATAACACATTATGCAAATAAAATATGTGATTGAGAGGGTAAGACCCTTTAGCAGCAATGGTAACCTTATCCCCACTAGGCAATAAAATAGATGGTGAAAAGAAATTTTTAGTGGGATTCAACAAGGCAGATGAAGTAATGTGATCGGTTGCTCCATTGTCAATGATCCAATTACCAGAAATAACTTTGGATAGACCTGGTTTTGTTACTACATGTGCATGAGGACTGGTACTTTGATTGGACTTCTGAATTTTATCATTGAGGAGAGCCATGAACTGGTTGAACTGAGTTTCAGGCAAAGTGATGTTGGGCATATTTGCTTCATTCATTATCTCAAAGGCTTGATTGGCAGAAGGAAACCTTGCTCTGTTTTTTTGGTTTCCTATATTCAGACTGGAATTTCATTTTACTTTTGGATGACCAGGCAGATAGCCAATAATTTCAAAACAAGTCTGAACCCAGTGTCCTAACTCTCCATAATGTGTACACTGTGGCCTTCCTCGACTTGTGCTTCGACGTCGGTCCAGATCAAAAGGTCAGTTTGTTTGAGAAGAATGGTCTGGACGGGAGGTCTGCTGATCAAAGACTTTCATTTTTCCTCCTCTTTTTGAATGTAAATTAGGCCTGGTGTTGTGTCATACCACCATTGTTGCACTTGAGTCAATTGGAGAATGAGAAACACTGAGGAATCATTGCTTTTCTTCTTGAGAAACTACAGAATAGGCTTGTCGAACTGTTGGTAGAGGATTCATCAGAAGAATTTGTCCATGAATTGCACTGTAAGTCTCATTTAATCCCATCAGGAATTGTATGAGTTTTTGTTGTTCTGATTGCGTGATTTCCGAATAGGATGCCAACTCATCCCAAAAACTCTTAAGTTTAGTGTAATAAGTTGAGATGGATTGCTGCTCTTGTTTAAGGCAGGTTATTTCTCGCTGGATCTCAAAAATACATGGGGCATTGCCTTGAGAGAATCGCTCACACAGGTCTTCCTATACCTCGCGAGCCGTAGGGTAGTAGATGATGCTGTCTGCAATTTCTGGGCTGACAGTATTGACAATCCAAGAGTGCACCATGTAGTTGCATCGTGACCAAGTTGCATAACCTTCTGGATCTGTTTCCTTTGATGGAGGTTTGATGGAGCCATCAACAAAACCAAGCTTATTTTTAGAGTTCAGTGCCAAGGTCATTGCTCTTTTCCATCCGGAATAATTATCCCCATTTAAGGGTTTAGAAACAAGAATCAGACCTGGGTGATCTGAATGATGAGTGAAATAAGGATTGGAGACATCTAATAGAGATTTGGATTGTTCGAGACTGGCATTTGATTTGCCGAATTATTTTATCAATGATGGGACACCGTCTTCATCCATGACGATAATCAACAAGTGATGTACGAGACTTATGAATATAATGCAGAGTCAAGAACTAGACCAAACTCTGATACCATGTAAACACAGGAAAGTGATATGCCTGAATAGAATAATTTATTAACAAGGGAATGTCCCTATATATATACATGAGAAGCTATAAGAGACTTCCTATATGTTCCTAATATGTTTCTACAAATCAGGAACTGATTAGTTTCCAAGATATACAAAAGGAAAGTTATAAATATACAAATCAATCTATTTACAAATATATAAGATATGACAGATTTATTTTCCTAACAATAAGGAAGAGGCAGAGAAAGCAAAACTGCAGGAGAAGAAGAGAATAATAGCTCTGGAATTTGTTTGGAGTGAAGATAGAGAAGGAAGCTGCAAGAATGATGAAGAGGTGCTGGAAGGACTCCACCTTCACTCAAACATAAAGAAGATAAAAATGGAGTATGTGGGTAAAAACTTTCCAACATGGGTAATGAAGATGAAAGTTGCAGATAGTGGTTCTAATAGTTTCAAACCACTTGATAGTCTGGTGGAGTTGGAATTGAAGAACTGCAAATTCTGTGAACAAATTCTGTGAAATCTTCCAAATTTTAGATATCTTAAAATAGAAGGGACAAGAAAAGTGAAATGTATAGGGAATGAGTTTTACAGGATCGATGGTAGTAACACCATAAACTCGGTTTATGGGAAATGAAGAATTTAATTGAATGGAGGACACCAGTAGTAGGTGAGGGTGAGAGAATTGAAGAATTGTCGATTGTGATGCTTTAACCAACTTCATAATAACCAACAGTTCATCACTTGTCAAACTTGAAATTGAGAGATATGATAAATTGGGTAACTTATTTGATGAAGTGGATTCCTCCTTCCCTCCTAAGAGTTTGTGGATATATCATTGTTCTTGTTTAACTATGTCCAACAAGGGCACTACAGTCATTCACTTCTTTGGAGAATTTGGATATATTTGGGAAATTGACTTGTCATGCTCATTTGGGAATATTAAAATGTGAGATATTGAGTTATTTTCCAAAGGAGATTTTAGGCTGCCTCACACGATTGGAGTCATTAAGTATTGGTGATTTCCCAGAGGAGTTGGATGATTTCTCTTACCTCAATTCTTCAATTCTTCAAAATCTCGATAGCACTCTTCAACGTCTACGTATAGATGGAAATGATAGAATCAAGTCTCTACCATATCAACTTCAACACCTCACTTCTCTCAAATCTTTGGACATTTGGGGATTCGATCAAATGGAAGCTTTGCCAGAGTGGTTGGGGAGCCTTTCTTCTCTTCAATCCCTTTCTATTTTATTGTGTATAAATCTGAAGCATCTCCCACCAGCAGCAGCAATGAAATGCCTCTCCAAATTAACACATCTTCGAATTTATTATTGTTCTCATGGGCTCAAGGAAAGTTTAACTAAGCAGAGTGGCTTTGAACGGGACAAGGTTTCTCATATTCCTCATGTAAATTGAAGAATAGGAAGGTAAAAATTCTCTTATTCCCAATATCAAATTCTATCTGCTACTGAATTCATTGTTTGAGTTGTTCTTAAAAACATATCTGCTTGTTTATTAATTTTATGAGTAATTAAACTACCTACAATGAATTCATCGAGTTCTTCATTAATTTTCCTTTGTTAGGCCACACATCAATTTTGGATTCTTTGGCTCGATCATTATAAAACTATCGACAACACCTAATGATAAAGCTTTGTACATTATTGTGGTACCAGCAAAGATTGTGAAGCATTTCCCATTGTTTGCTGTTAATGTTCTTTTTATAAGGTTAATGCAAATAGAGTTATTTTGAGACAAAAATTGAGACTGCACTGTAGCAAGTAGACGAAGCCATCACATGTCTGTATGTTGAAATGCAAGCTGTACTGTGAATTTCTGTCTACTTATATTTTGCTATCAACTGGTGATTGCCAACTGTGACTCAATCCTTGCAAACTCTGCCCCAGTACAAATCCTTGGCCCTTGCTCCAAATGGTACGTACATGAACCGAGGGAAAACTCGGAAGGAAAGTTTTCGATGAAGCATTGAATCTTGATGGGTTTAAACTTGTATGGATCTTCAAAAATGTTGTTGTCCTCATGTGTAACAGAAGCCACCCACAGCAGCTGCATTTTAAAGAGTCAAGATTCAACTACTAAATTTTTATGCACTTGAATGAAACACAATGGCTAATTGATAAATTTTTATAGCTGCCATCCTTTGGAAATATTAAATCCATCAAAGCTAATGTCTCTTCTTGTGAGTCGAAAGTTGCCAAAAATTGGAGGATAAAATCTCATGACCTCCAGAGCTACCCTCATTGTGTACTTCATCATTTGCATTTCTCTCCAAGTGAGTCCTCCAAATTCATTACTACCCCTTTTGGCTCTGAGAACTTCCATTTGCTCTATCATATAAACATCAAAGCATTTGTTTAAAAATCAGATCAAAAGCTAAATGAAAATTTCTACATGGTTTTAAATTTTCATTACCTTCAAGAACCTTGTTAGAGACCTCAGTATCCCTGGTAAGGTAACTCACCAGGAGGGCCATAAGAGTTGATGTTGTATAGTGACTAGCCACAATCCGAGATAGGAAAATATCAAGAATCACCACTTCTTGCAAAGGGTCATCGTTCTCATCTCTCAGAAAACACTGCCTTCTTTCAGTTCTTTTCTGTTGACATCTATATGTTCTGAGGGCCTTTTATAGAGCCTGGCTTTAGCTTTCAGAGAACAGAGAACTTACGTTGACATTGTCCCTTGATATGGGGGATGTGGAGCCTTTGAAAGGCTTAGTAATATTTTGAACTTCAAGGCCAAGCCTATATAGCTCGAGAAGCATAGCAGAGGACATCGCAAGCCAGCCCAGTTCAGTAGTTACAAGGTCTAGCTCTTCCATGACATGAGCAACAATGGAGAGGTAAGTTGTGGAGAATGCATTAGGCAAGAAAATAGATTTCAAGTCCATAAACAACCCAGATTTGTACTCTTCATCAGTGATATAGCTGAAGAATTGTATGGCTAAAAAGGGTACAACGTAGCTACATAAAAACAATGGTCCAATCATTTCTTGCTGCTCTAACAATCACACTTGTGTCCATTTTCATTGCTATAACGAAGTTGTAGAATGCTGCACCAAGTGTAGCCAATGTGTTCAAAAGCAACATATCTGTTTCTGGAAACATTATGTTCTTGAATGTGTTAAATGTCTAAAAGTCACCATTAACAATAAATTTTCAGAGAACATTCAATGTCTCAATTTACTTGCTCTTCCAGCTAAGTCACAGTAAATCACATTCTTATTACTAAAATGTACAAGAACAGAATATTAAGCATGGAAAACCCACCTTTTGATAGTTTTATTTATTTTTACTGGTGTATTTTGTAGGGCTGAATGAGTTCAATAATGATGGAGGAGGAGCAAAGGATGAAAAATTGAAGAATCCGAATTAAAAATCAGGTTTGGGGGATGATAAGGAACAAGCAAGAAAGGATAAAAAATCATGGGATTTTAACTCTATAGCTGACAGAATACCCTCCAAACTGTATGTGCCTTTAGCTTACTCTCTCTAATTGATGCTTTCTTTGGTGGCTGAGAGTTCTTTGTATGCTTATGGGGTTAATGTTTGTACGATTATGAGGTTAATGCTTGATTTTAATTGTATTCCCTATCAGCTTGGTGTAAACTCATTCTAAAGTTTGGTGTTTTGAATCATTCTTTTCAAGGTAGAAAAAATTCGCTATTGAATTTTGCCCAAATATTGTGAAGGAAATTAGCTCATAAATATATAGAATATCATAAATTCATTAGCAACTTATAATTCCTTTAAAATAGAAATTAAAATAATATAAAAATAAAGAATTTTATTAATACCAATAAAGTCAATATATTCAATGTTGCCCTCATATTTTTCATTGAATATTGGTTTATCTCTAAAAAATGTATCTGCATCTTCACCATCATCAATATCATAAAATAACTTTCTCATGATAATTTTTTTTTTTTTGTTGTCAATTCAAACCACTTTTCCATACACGTCACTTGTTGGTCTAAATCATATTTATACACATCATGGTTTAAATCATATTTATACACATCATTAACACGTATTTTGTTAATTATAGCAAAATAATATATTGTTAATTATTTTTATTTTAAATTTTATCTTAAAGGAAGGCGAATGTTTTAAAAAAATTGTTTATGCTTTTGTAAATAGACATATTTTATTTTTACTAATTGTACATATAAGCTCTTTTGAAGAATTAATTAAATCCTTCTAAAAAATGATTAATTAATTAAATATGTGGCTTCCTTATTTTGAAATTGTAGTTTTTAGTATCCTTTTCCAATAAAAAGATAGAAAAAAAACAAAAATTACTTTCGTAGTCCTTGTGAGTACATTATACAATCATTTGGTGTTTAATAAGTGAAAAAATTAAACTAATAAAAATTTAATATTTAATTAAAGTGATAAAATTAAAATCTAATACAATATGAATAAATTTTAGATACATGATATTATTGACTGTACTTTCTAACTCATCAAAACCAGTATCGTTTTAAAATTTCTGTAGACAGCAAAGGAGAAAAAATAAACAATATGAGAATGAAGTCAAGAAGAGAGAAGTCGACCTAGACTTGGTCTTCCATAATCACTTTTTTCACCATAATCTTCCATAATCACTTAACTCATCACTCTTCACATAATATTGACTGTTCTCTGCATCTTCAATTTTTCTCTCATTAACCCATATAAATTTCTTTTCTGAATCCTTTTAGAGTCAACTGACAATTATGGCTGAGACTTTCCTCATCAGTCCTGTGGTGGAAGGAGCTCTGTCAAGTGTGGTTCCACTCATCACTGCTGAAATCTCTCGTGCTTGGAATCTCAAGGTTGACCTCAATAAGCTTCAAGAATCGCTCACCATGATTCGTGATCGGCTACAACATGCTGAGGAGCAGCAGATCGAAAGGGAACCTGTCAGGGTTTGGCTCAAGAAGCTCAAAGATGTAGCCTACGATGCTGAGGATGTGTTTGATGAGTTGGGCTATGAGAATCTTCGTCGACAGATGGAGATGCAAGATCAACAAAGAACGGAGGTATGCAGCTCTAATCCATTCTCCAAAGTCACTCGTTATGCTAAAAAGGCTGCATTACATATCAAACTAGCTAACAGAGTTAAGAATATAAATAAGTCCCTGGCTGAGATTAAGAATGAAGCTATTATGATTCTTGAACATCAAGTCTCATCATCCAGATATTGCGCAGTCCCTCACATTGACTTGGAGCGAAAGACAGACTCAATACTTGACAATGCAGTTGTGGGGAGGGATCGAGATGTCTCTAAAATTGTAAACTTGCTGAGTTGCTCCTGTGACGAACATGTGCTTACCATTGTTCCCATCGTGGGCATGGGCGGTCTTGGTAAGACTGCATTGGCCAAACTAGTTTGTCAAAAACCAATGACTAGAAAGCTTTTTGATGATAAAATGTGGATTTGTGTTTCTGATCATTTTTCTGAACAAAAAATTTTTGAAGAAATGTTGCAAAGTCTCCGCAGAGATATGGGGGGGGGGGGGGGGGGGGGGGGGTGACCAACAAGGATGCAATCCTTCGCCAGCTTGCAAAAGAGCTAGAGGACAAGAAATTCCTACTCATTCTCGATGACTTGTGGGATGATGCCTCGAAGGGCTGGGAGCACTTAAAGATACGTATGTTAACAATTTGTAGGAAGAATGGAATGCCATTATCGTGACAACTCGCAGTGAGGGAGTGGCATCTGCAGTGAAAACTGCTACTAAGTACAAGCATAAATTGAATGTCTTGTCTGATGAAGATTGCTGGTCCATTATTGAAAGACAACTGCACGCAAATGAAGGAGCACTTATCCCTTCAGAGTTGGTGACTATTGGAAAGGAAATTGCAAAAAAATGTGGAGGAGTTACTTTAGCTGCAAAAGCTTTGGGTGGGATGTTGAGTTCTGAGAGAGAAAAGGAAGCTTGATTGTCCATTAAGAATAGTGAAGTTCTGAATGCAGTAGATGCAAAGGAAAATGCGAAGGATATATTAAAATTGAGTTTTGATCACTTGCCTTCATATTTGAAACCATGTTTTGTGTACTGTTCCATCTTTCCAAAAGATTTTTTGATAAAAAAAGAGGAATTAATTCAACTTTGGATGGCTGAAGGTTTTCTTAAGCCACCTAGTGTGGATGTGGAGACTGTTAAAAAAAAAGTGGATGAGTGGGATGGGTATTTTAATGCCTTACTTTATAACTCCTTTTTTCAAGATGTAGAAAGAGATAAATTAAGTAATATTGTAGGATGCAAGATGCACGATCTTGTGCATGATCTTGCAGTTTCTCTTTCCAAGTCTGAAATATTGACTTCAGAAAGCTATTCAAAGGGCGATTCACAAGGTGCAGTGGATTTGTCATGCATAAGACGTGTTAATATAAATAGTGAAGATGCTAAAAATGGAGTGGCAGCTCTGAATGATGGTGGCAGGAAGTTGCGTACTGTATTCTTAGTAATGAAGGGTGCTGTGTTTGATGAATCATGGAAGTTGAAATATTTGCAGAGTGTAAAGTTGAAAGGTTCTGCAATTGTAAAGTTGCCATCTTCAATTGGTGAGTGGAAACACTTGAGATATCTTGATGTGTCATACACTAAACTCAAAGCCTTGCCTGAGTCCATCACCAAGCTTTACAATCTACAAGCATTGAGATTCCTCAAGTGCTGGTCACTTAAGGAGCTTCCTAGAGAGAAAATAAAGAATCTGGTTAGCTTGAAGCATATTGAATTTAGTTGTGATTGGCAGATGCCGAGTGGCTTGGGGAATCTAATTAGCCTTGAAAGGTTGCCAATGTTCATTGTGGGTAGTGACAGGGGAGGTAGCATTAAGGAATTAGAGTGCTTGAATGAGCTGAGAGGGGAGTTGAGGATAGAATAGCTTGAGAAGGTTAGAGATAAGGAAGAGGTGGAGAAAGCAAAACTGGAGGAGAAAAAAGGAATAACAGCCCTGAAGTTTATTTGGAGTATAAATAGAGGAGGAAGCTACAACAATGATGAAGAGGTGCTGGAAGGACTCCACCCTCACTCAAACATTAAAAAGATAAAGATCCAGAAGTATGTGGGCAAAAACTTTCTAGCGTGGGTAATGAAGGTTCCAGATAGTGGTTCTAGTAATTTCAAACTACTTGATAGTCTGGTGGAGCTTAAATTGAAGAATTGCAATTTCTGTGAACAAATTCCAAGCTTAGGAATTCTTTCGAATCTTAGATATCTTAAAATAGAAGGGATGGGAGAAGTGAAATGTATAGGCAATGAGTTCTATAGGATTGATGGCAGTGTTGTTAGTGGCAGTGGATGGAAGTTGTTTCCTAAATTAAAAAAACTCATTTTATGGGAAATGAAGAATTTAATTGAATGGAGGGCACCAGAGGTAGAAGTAGGTATGGAAGAGAGAGTTGGAGAATTATTTCCTTGCCTTGAAGAAGTGAGAATTAGATATTGCGATGCTTTAACCAACTTCGGAATTACTAAGAGTTCATCACTTGTCAAGCTTGAAATTGAGAGATGTGATAAAATGGGTAATTTATTTGATGAAGTGGATTCCTCCTTCCCTTCTCTTAAGAGTTTGAGGATAAGTAAACGTTCAAGTTTAACAGGTATTCCAATAAAAGCACTGTAGTCATTCACTTCTCTGGAGAATTTGTATATATTTGGTTGTAAAAGGATGGCATCTATTCCTGAAGAGTTAGGGAACTTGACTTGTCTTACTCATTTGGGAATATTAAATTATAAGAGATTGAGTTATTTCCAGAGGAGATTTTAGGCAGACTCACACGATTGGATTCATTAGGTGTTGGTAATTTCTCAAAGGAGTTGGATGATTTCTCTTACCTTCAAAATCTCAATACTGTGATTTGGAGAGATTGATAGAACTGAATAGGACGATATTATTAACAAGGGAATGTCCCCTATATATACATGAGCAGCTATAAAAAGGTTTCCTATATGTTCCTATAAGTTAGGAACTGATTAGTGCCTAAAAAATACAAAAGGAAAGTTACAGTTATACAAATCAATCTATTTACAAATATAGAAGATATGGTAGATTTATTTTCCTAACACTCCCCCTCAAGTTGGAGAGTGAATATCTTGCATTCCCAATTTGTGAATCATTATAACAAAAAAATCTTTCCCCAACGGCTTAGTAAACACATAAGCTAGTTGATGAACTGAGCTAACATATCTTGTGACCACAGATCCATTCAAAATCTTATCTCTAATGTAATGACAATCCATCTTAATATGTCTAGTTCTCTCATGGAATACAGGGTTAGCTGCAATGTGTAAGGTTGCCTTATTATCATAAAATAATGAGGCTGGTTTAGAAAGTACTAGATTCAGATCTTTAAACAAATACCACAACCAAGTTAACTCACAATATGTCCCTGTCATAGCACGGTATTCTGCTTCTGCTGAAGACAAATAAACCATTTTCTGGTGCTTCAATTTCTAGGAAATTAATGATGGTCTAAGAAAAACACAATATCCAATTGCGGATCTTCTGGTTACAGGACACCTTGCCCAATCAGAATCATAATATGCCCTTAATTTCAAATCATTAACTGAAGAAAAAAATAAACCTTTTCCAGGAGCTCCTTTGAGATAGTGCACAATTCTTAACGCTGCATCCTAATAAAGTTTCCTAGGTTGATTCATAAATCTACTCAAAACATGGACTGCATAAGTAATGTCAGGGCGAGAAACAGTTAAGTAGATAAGTTTGCCAATCAATCTCCTAAACTTTCCTGGATCTTTGAGTAAATCACTTTGGTCAGATAACTTTAGGCCTTTTTCCATGGGAGTATCAACTGGTGCAGCTCCTAGTAAACCTGTATCTTCAATAATTTCCAGAGCATACTTACGTTGACAAACATAAATCCCATGTTTAGAGGTAGAGACCTCAATACCATGAAAGTATTTTAAGTTTCCAAGATCTTTAAGATGAAATCGGCTATGTAATAACTGTTTAAGAGAGTCAATGGCCTTCATATCATTCCCAATAATCAAAATATCATCAACATAGATTAAAAGTGCAGTAAATGAATTTCCATCCTTTCTAGTGAACAATGAGTAATCAGCTTTAGACTGTAAATACCCGGCTGATCGGATAGCATTAGAAAACTTTGCAAACCACTGTCATGAGGCTTGTTTCAAACCGTATAGAGACTTATGTAGATGGCATACAAGATGTTCCTCCCCCTATCGCCGAAGACCCGGTGGAGGTGACATATAAATCTCCTCAGATAAATCCCCATGAAGAAAGGCATTGTTAACATCCAATTGATGCAATTGCCAACCACGAGCTGCAGCCAATGCTAACAAACAACGGACAGTAATAATTTAAGCAATGGGAGGAAAAGTTTCCTGATAATCCACCCCTTCCAATTGAGTGAAGCCCTTGGCAACCAAGCTGGCCTTATACCGCTCAATGGAACCGTCAGAGTTGTGCTTTACCTTATAGACCCAGTGACAATCAATGGGAATTTTACCAGGCAGGAGAGGAGTGAAAGTCCAAGTGCCATTTTCCTAAAGAGCCCGTAATTCAGAATCCATTGCCAACCGCCATTCTGGATGTAAAGCAGCCTCAGAGTAAGAACGAGGCTTAGAAACCTGGGCAAGCTGAGACAGGAAAGCATGATGACAAGGGTGATACCGGTGGCAGGAGAGATAAGCAGCCAGAGTGTCACGACCCAAAACAGGGGCCATGACCTGCGCTAGGGAACGGGAATTCTTTCGAATCCGGAACCCGTAGCAAGCCTAAAAATAAAATAAAACATGCAATAATAACAATAACAGTAATATATATGCAGCGGAAATAAAAATCATAAATATAATAATAACATTTTCATCACTGGATTTAAATCAAATCTCATCTCATCACATATATATAAAATCTTTCAGTATAAATCCAGTTTCAATATAATACATCTCTTTAAATAAAATACATGAAATCCCACACTTTAATTCACAACTACTGCAGTGTCTAGATTATAAAAATAAGACTCAAGTAAGTAGTTTACACAAAGAAGCCGGGGCGGAAGAAATCCGGTGTATCGACCTACTACTGAGGTCTGAAGATGTTGACTCTCCTGAAAAATAGTCAACGGAGGGGAGTCAGACCTCACTGAGTGAATTACTATAATATATATACATGCAAACTAAATGAAAATGCATACAGTCAATAATACATATCTAATATGTATATATACAGGCAAATTCACACAGATGCAGTAAAATCATTTTTATATATTTTATTGAAAATCACAGTTTATGAAGGATCACATAGAACCCTAGAATATCGCAACCTCAGAAATAGTGTTAGACAACACTCTAGCCATATAGGCTCACTTATTCCAAATATATCCACTTAATCCATTTGGACAATAGACTAGCCCCGAGACACTAAGTCAACCGAGCTCTAGCAGTCTGACTGCCAGTGTGATTGGCCCCGAGACACTTGGTCAACCGAGCTCCAGCAATCACACCCAAATCACATCACACATATTAATAATCACATTCAATCAATATCCACAAATAGGTTAGTAATGTAGCCTAAATACTATAGGCGTACCGGTACGTACTCAGTCCTAGTGCTGCCCACTAGGTAGCACGTTCTATCGATATCCTTCATCAATAATATAAATCATTCATTCACAAAAATAAATGATGCATGAATTTAAATAACACAACAATATAAACCATATATATACTGGAAATATACCAAAAGTAAACCAGATATATTTCGAGTATATATATGTCAAAGGAATTCAATCAAATTATAAATTAAGTTGAAAATATAGTTAAAAACATTTTAAATATATTTTATTTACAAAACATGCATATAATTTAATATATACCAAAAATAAACCAAAAATATATTTAAATACAATTCACATTATTTATGCATATTTAATCAAAATAAAACATATATTTCTAAATCATGCATCCTAAAGCATATATATATAGTATAGTAACTCACCTAGTGCGCTCCACGAGACGGGTCCGACGGGCCTGGTCCACTAGCCCTCGGTCTCGGCGCAACTAAAAAAACAATAACGACAGACATTAGAATAATCCTAACAGAAATCCTAGAATTCGATCTAGAGTATTAAACACAGAATCAGAAATTAAGATTCGACCAGATATCACGTTTTACGAGAATTCTACCAAAAATTCGGCAGAACCTCCCTTGTAAAACGGACATCTCTCTACTCAAAAGAGTAGAGCCAACCCTGCAAAGAAACACACTTCGAAATTCAAACACATAACACACCCAAAACCCCTCGGTCGGACTCCAAACTACAGTCTACCGACCGGGGTCCACAAACACAGAAAAATTTCAGAAATACCAAAAATACCCTTATCTCATAGAAATACATTTTATATGTAGAAATTACATAATTAACCTTAAAATACTGTAAAAATCGATAAAAACTCATTTTATTAGAAAAATCGTATATTATATATATAATTGAAAATAATTTACGAAAAATAGTTTTAATTAGTTAAAAATACCAAATAATTTGTAGAAATCATTTTTATACTTTAAATAACTATTAAAACCAATTAAATTATATTTTTAGCCAATTTAGGGTAAAATTACCAAAATACCCCTATATATATAAATATACTAAAATTACTTCCAAAATTCACCAAAAATAGTATAATTATCCAAAAATTAATTCTCTCAACATATTTATCAATAATATCAATAATTAAACTCAATTAACCAATTAATTTCAATTAAAAACATAATTAACCCTAATTTCTCAAATTTACATAAACTTCAATAATTCAAAATAAATACTTTGAAATTCATAAAAATTCCAAATAAATTCCTATAATTCATTTCAACACCTAATTTAACCATAAAACACAATTTCATAATTTAAATAATTAATTTCCAAAAATTAGAAAATAATATTAAAATATTCAAAAATACCCAAAAATCCAAAAAATCTCCAAATATTCCATAAAAATTCATACATGTAGATTAAGCTACTGGGATCAACATTTTTGAAGGGAGTTTTCATGAATCAATCAATTCGAAGCTCAAAAAAATCAAAAACCCTAATGTGACCGAATTGGAAAATCGAAACCTAAGCAATTTTAGACCATTTCAGCTCAAACCAAAGCTAGAATCACACTCACCGGAGCTCAAGGAGAAGAAATAGACCGGCAGTGTCGAAAATGGTGGCCGGAATCGGCGTGATCGACGGTGGCCAAAGTTTCGGCTTCTCCGGCCAAAAATGGCTTCCAGGCATCGGAAATGGCTACCACAGGCGGTGAGGAAGGCTGGGGAAGGTGGTGGCACACTGAACGGCACTCTCACGGCAAGGGAACGGCACGGCAGGCATCCGGACGGCGAAGGGAAGGTGATCGGGGAAGAAGGAGGCTCGGGGGCAGTTTTGTAATTTTCCAAAGTTTTGGTTTTTTGATATATTATATGTATATATTTATAGATTATACTATATATTAAAATAATATTAAATCACACACATTAAATATACACCACACACATAAAATCTAATATTTTAATAATTTATACTAAATAAAAATAATTAAATAACAATAAAACTAATAAATAATTAATAAAATATTAGGATAATATTAAACCCTAATTAAATAAATAATTACATGTATACACGGTGTTTAATATTTTAAAAATACGTATGAGTTCATGCAAGTCCAAAGATATATTTAAAATAATTAATAATAAATTATTTACGTTAAAATTTCCTCGAAAATGCAAGTCCCGGGAAAATTTTACGTAAAGCACTATAAATAAGACACAATAATTAAAATAGATTTTAAATACATATCAACTCGTAAAAATATCATAAGATATATACAAAAATTATTAATACTGCATATCCCGGTACAGTGTAAAAATATTTAAAAACACGGGATATTACATAGAGGATGGCGGGTGCCCTTCACCGGACCTGGCAACAGGGAAGAAGATTGGGCAGAGCCAACATGATTACAGTGATAATCAATGTAACAGACTGGGGGAATAGAGGGATGGATAGAGCGACAGGGAAGAAAAGGGATGGGGTTGAAAGGTTCAGGTATGGGTAAGTGGACAGGAGAATTAGGGGATGAAGGGGTGGAGGAGGAAGGAGGAGGCGAGGCATATGGCGATTCAAGGTGTAGAGTGGGTGATGGGTGAGGCGGGTGGTGAGTTGGGGTGGAGATCGGGTGATGGGTGAGTCGGCGATGGGTCAGGTTGAGTAGTGGTGAGTTTGGGATGACGGGAGTATGTGCGAAGAGAAGTGAGCGGAGGAGAGGATGGCGAAGGTAAGGTGGAAGTGGTCATGTTGTAAGGAGAAGATGCAAGGGAAGGGAAAGATTCAAAAGAAAGATCAGAAGGAGAAAAACATGGAATTGGGCCGGATTAAGGAATGGATTGGGTGGGAGCAGGTGGGCCTGAGTGGGCAATGGATTAGGTGGGAGCATATGGAAAGATATTTTCATGGAATTTAACATCCCGACTAGTAAAAACTTGTCGGGTGGATAAATTGTACAATTTGTAAGCTTTTTATCCAATTGGATATCCGAGAAAAATAGAGTGAACAACCCTATAATCAAATTTATGGGTAGGATGTACATTGGTGGCATAAGCTAAGCACCCAAACACACGAAGATGGGAAAAAGAAGGTAGTTTTGAATAGAGAAGTTCAAATGGTGATTTGTATGAAAGAATTGGGGAAGGGAGGTGATTAATTATATGAATGGTTATAAGAGCACACTCCCCCCAGAAGTGAGGAGGAAGATGAGCTTGGAATTTTAGAGCCCGTGCGACTTGAAGAATATGGCGATGCTTGCGTTCCACAACCCCATTTTATTAGGGCGTGTAAACACAAGAATGATGAAAAATGACACCATTATCAAGAAAAAATGAGCGGAGGGAGACAAACTCACTACCATTGTCACTACGAAAAATTTTAATACGAGAGTCAAATTGAGTGAGAGCATAAGAAAAAAAAAACGTTTCAAGATTGGTTGAGTCTCATCTTTATGACACATTAAAAAAATCCAAGTGAAACGAGAGTAATCATCTATAATAGTAAGAAAGTAGTGAGCTCCAGAAAGAGAAGGGTGACTATATCAACCCCATATATCACAATGAATAAGTTCAAAAGGGCGAGTATAAGAAATTGTACTAGAACTGAAAGGTAATCTACTTTGTTTTGCCAATGGATATATGTGACAAACATTATTAAGTTTAATGGAAAAGTCTAAAAAATTCTTTGCTATGAAATCTAAACAAGATGAGGACACATGGCCAAAACGATTGTGCCAAAGGTCAGTAGAGGAACTGAGAGTATGATTGCAAACAGGTTATCTGGCAGATGTAGAATAGTTGGTAATTGGTTTTGTTGATGGTTTGTTTGTTGCCAATGCCGTCAATAAGTATAGTCCGTTACGTTGTTTACCCAAACCAATCGTCTTCCTCATAGCCAGATCCTGCAAAATACATCAATAAGGAAAAAAAGTTATTAAGCAACTTAAGCCTCTTGTCAAACGGCTTACTGATAGTAAATCCACTTTGAACTGTGGCACAGATAGCACATCATGCAGGGAAAAAATAGTATTAAGTGGAAAAGACCCTTTAGCAGCTACATCAACCTTATCTCCACTAGGCAATAAAACTAGTGATAGAGAATGATTTTTAGTGGAATTGAATAAAGAAGATGAAGTAATGTGATCTGTTGCCCTACTATCAATGATCCAATTGCGAGAAACAACCTTAGACAAACCTGGTTTTGTGACTAAATTTACAGTTGGGTTTTCATTCTGATTAGGCTTCAGAATTCGATCATTGAGAAGAGCCATGAACTGGTTAAATTGAGTCTCAGACAAAGTAACATTAGGTCCACATGTTTCTTTTAATATCTCAGAGACTTGATTGGCAGAAGGTATTCTTGATCTATTATGTTGATTTCCAAAATCCACACCAGAGTTTCGTTTTGCTTTTGGATGGCTAAGTGGATAACCAATAATTTCGAAACAAGTTTGGACCCAATGTCTTGCTTCTCCACAGTGTGTACAATGTGGTCGTCCTCGACCTATGCCTCGGCGACGCTCTGAATCAAAACAGCGGAATTCTTGTGAATGGATGTTGCGATTTGGGCGAGAGGTTTGTCGATAAGATTTTTCCAATCGTCCCCCTCTTCCTGAATATGAGTAGGATCTAGTGTTTTGTCGTACTGCCATGGCTGCACTTGAGTTTGATTCGAGTAGAGGCTGAGAGACATTGAGAGAGCGTTGCTTTTCTTTTTGGGAAACTGCAGAGTAAGCTTGACGAATTGTAGGCAGCGGATGCATCAAAAGGATCTATCTGCGAATTGCACTATAAGTTTCATTCAATCCCATTAAAAAACTGCATTAGCTTTTGTTGGTCAGATTGTGGTGTCTCTGAATATGAAGCCAATTCATCCCAAAGAGATTTCAGTTTGGTATAGTATCCTGAGATTGATTGTTGTTCTTGTCGAAGACAGGCAATTGCTCGCTGAATTTCAAAGATGCGTGGGGCATTGCCCTGAGAGAATCGTTCACGAAGATCTTCCCATACCTCGTAAGCAGTGGGATAATATATATTGTTGTCTGCAATCTCTGAATTGACGGTACTGACAATCCAAGAGTGTACCATGTCATTGCACCGTGACCAAATCGCATAGCCTTCTGGATCTTCTGTAATTAATGGAGATTTAATATGGAGTCGTCGACAAAATGGAGTTTATTCTTGGAGTTCAGGGACAAAGTCATTGCTCTCTTCCACCCAGAATAATTATCCCCATTCAAAGGTTTGGAAACGAGAATCAGCCCTGGGTGGTCTGAGTGATGGATAAAACATGGATTTGATGCATCTGATAGGAATTTGTCTGATTTGGATTATTCAGAATTGACATCTGATTTGCCAATTTTTTTTGCCAAGGATGAATTAGCATCTCCGTCCATGGTGACGAGGAAGAAGTGCTACACGAGAGGATGGATATTACAGGAGCAAGATTTAAACCTGCTCTGATACCATGTGATTTGGAGAGATTGATAGAACTGAATAGGATGATATTATTAACAAGGGAATGTCCCCTATATATACATGAGCAGCTATAAAAAGGTTTCCTATATGTTCCTACAAGTTAGGAATTGATTAGTGCCTAAAAAATACAAAAGGAAAGTTACAGCTATACAAATCAATCTATTTATAAATATAGAAGATATGGCAGATTTATTTTCCTAACAAATAGCTCTATTCAACATCTAAGGATAGCGGGAAATAACAGAATCAAGTCTCTGCCACATCAACTTCAACACCTCACTTCCCTCATATCTTTGAATATTTGGGGATTCTATAAAATGGAAGTTTTGCCAGAGTAGTTGGGGAACCTTTCTTCTCTTCAATCCCTTTCTATTTCTAGTTGTGAGAATCTGAAGCATCTACTAACAGCAGCAGCAATGAAACGACTCTCCAAATTAAAAGATCTTCAGATTTCTAATTGTTCTCATGATCTTGAGGAAAGTTTAACTAAGCGGAGTGGCTTTGAATGGGACAAGGTTTCTCATATTCCTCATGTAGATTACTATTTTCTTTAGGCATAAAATTGGAATGATTCTGTCTACAGAAGAGGGGAATGCCACTGTTTCAAGGTACGAATTAGAACTACACTTAATGGAGCGATTAAATATCCAGAGTATGATCTTGAATGTGATTAACATTAAGTTGAAGAAGACAAGTCTGTATCACTGATTTGTGCAGGGCATTTGTGTTTATCAGAACAATGTATTGTCTCAAAAATGTTGGTTTAGAGATAGAACAATGTATAATGCCGATTTGATAATTAATATTTTTGAATGTTAGTGCAGTGGATTTCCCATTGTTTGCCATTCATGTTCTTTATATAAGGTTAATGCACATAGAGATGTTTTGAGAAAGATTCTTGAATAGAAATTGAGACTGCACTGTAGCAAGTATATGAACCCGTCACATGTCTGCATGTTGAAATGCAAGCTGTACTGTGAATTTTATATTGCAGCTTAATGCCTAAACTGAGCCTTGGCATTTACTTCGAATTCAGCCTAAGCATACAGAACCCTGCTTAGACCCAAGGAACAAAGGAAAACCGCCAAAATCAAGCTCACTGCCTACTGCCTGTCCCATCTCCACTATGAGCACTGAGCAGAAACCAGCTGTAGAAGGATACACCATTGTAGAAAATGTCATGTACATTAAGGACAATGCCATGTATATAAAGAAAGCACAGCTTTAAGGACCAATAATCCCTCACTAGTGATGCACTGGAACTAACAACTAAAGAACAAGGAAAGGGTTACCACCAGTCTGAAAATATGTAGCACCATTAACTGCCGTACAACAACTCCATTTTCTGAAACTATGGCAACTCTTGTTAATATCAGCCTTCTAATTTCTCATTCCTTGGCTCAAGTCTCGCAGGAAGGCTCATGGCTAGTTATGGCCATGGCAGACGAGTTATAGGTTCATCAGGTATCATTTCTGTCCACTTATATTTTGTTAGCAACTGGTAGGTTACCAACAGTGACTCATCCCTTGCAAACTCTGCTCCAGGACAAATCCTTGGCTCTGCTCCAAATGGTACGTATGAAAATCGAGGGATGGTTTTCAATGAAGCATCAAATCTTGATGGATCAAACTTGGACGGATTTTCAAAAATGTTGTCCATATTTGTACCAGAAGACACTCACAGCAGCTGTGTTTGAAAGAGTTAAGATTCAACTACTAAAACATTGGTTGCTTATGAATTTTCATGCACTTGAATGAAACAGCAATGGCTAATTTATTTATTTATACCTGCCATCCTTTGGGACTGTAGGATCCAACAAAGCTAATGTCTCTTGTTGCGCGTAGAAAGTTGCCAAAAATTCTACGTGGTTTTAATTTTTCATTATCTTCAAGCACCTTGTCAGAGACCTCAGCTTCCCTGGAAAGGTACCTCACAACGAGGGTCATAAGAATTGCTGGTAGCTGATTGTGGTAGAATCCATCAAAACTAATGTTGCGAGTCGAAAGTTGCCTAAATTTGAAGGATAAAATCTCATGACCTCCTGAGCTATTCTTCATGTGTACATTTGCATTTCACTCCAAGTGAGTCCAAATCCATTGCTAGCTCTTTTTGCTCACACAACTTCCATTTGCTCTATGATATAACACAATAGCATGTGTTTATGAATCATTTCGAAAGTTTCCTTTTATCTTCAATCACCTTGTCAGAGACCTCAGCATCCCTGGAAAGGTACCTCACGAGGAGGGTCATGAGAATTGCTGTAGTATCGTGACTAGCCATAATCCAAGATAGGAAAATATCAAGAATCGCCTCTTCTTGCAAAGGGTTAACGTTCTCATCTCTCAGATTTAGAAGGCTTGATAATGTTTTCATTAGAATCTACTGTGCCTTCTTTCAATTGTATTCTCTTGGCATCTATAAGTTTTGAGATCTCTAATGAGAATCTATAAGTTTACACAGAGCCTGGTTCTAGCTTTCAGATCTCTGTGATATACGGTCCGTCGGTTCCTTAACTGTGAGCTCTATGATATATGGGCATGGCTTTCTGGGTAGAAAGATGGAATTGGAGAGCCACAGAAATTAGAGCCCTCACCAAATGATCTGCCAGTACGCTAGAGATTGATATGGAAAAAGAAATACATGAAGTCCATCAACAATTATAAGCCCAAAAATAAGGGGCAGATGTTTCTTTTTGTTTTTTTCAATTTTTTACAAAATTCTCTATTCATATTTTAAGTGTTGGCTTTCCCTGCATTTGGGGATGTAATTATAGTTCTTTTTTTTTCCTTGACAGATAGTGACAAAGATAGTGGCCATCTTCTTTGATTAAGTACCCACATGTTGTTTTCGTTACTTCTTCTCTTGAAGTAATAAAACAATCTTTTCTTGAAGTACCCATTTTTAGAATGGTTCTTTTGTTTTTTTTTTCCTCCATGTTTTTGTTTAAAGAAGATGGAACTCTTGTGATTTGCAATACATATGGGTGTCAAAGTTGGTTGGTCCATACTCCATACCAATCTCAACAAAAATATGATAATTTTAGTATAGGAGACTGTTGCATATATTTGGTAGGAAATCACCAGGCAAGAACAGAGAATGATTTGAGCAACAGAGCTCTTTAAATTTCAGAATATAATTTTCATGTACATATCTTGGAATTAAGCATGTTAATCAATGAATTGTAGGAAAAAATTATTTAGCAAAATTATTGTTGAACTAAAAGAAACTATAAGGGAAATGATTTTTATCCTGCGCCACTGCAAAAGTGAGGATTAAAAAAAATTCAAGGATCCTGTGATTTGACAAAAAGATCAAATAAAAAATAAATTGATTCCCTAATTTCAGAGACAATTCCATTCAAGCAAAAAAAATAATAAAAAAATGCGGACAACTACACAGCAGCGCGCCGTATCTATCATCAATCATAAAATAAATATTTAAGTTAGTCAAAAGAGGCACATATACTCTGTAGCTTTTCTGATTAGCCCATATTCTTCTTTTCTGAACCTTTTGAGAATCAACTGACCATTATGGCTAAGACTTTCCTCATTTCTGTGGTGAAAAGAGCTCTGTCAAGGGTGGGTTCACTCATCACCGATGAAATCATTCGTGCTTGGAATCTCGAGGATGACCTCAAAGGCCTTCAAGAATCGCTCACCATGATTCGTGCTGTGCTAGAATATGCTAAGGAGCAGCAAACCAAAAGGGAACCGGTCAGGCTTTGACTCAAGAAGCTCAAAGATGTAGCCTATGATGTTGAAGATGTGTTTGATGAGTTGGCCTATGAGAATCTTCGTCACGAGGTCGAGATGCAAGATCAAGAAAGAACGGAGGTAAGCAGCTGTGATCCATTCTCCAAACTCATTTGTTTTGCTAAAGAGACCACGCTTCATTTTAAACTAGCTTGCAAAGTTAAGAAGATAAATGAGTCGCTGGCTAAGATTAAGAACGAGGACTTAATCAAGTCTCCCCTAGAGATCACGCATTTCCTCACATTGACTTGGACCGAATGACAGACTCAGTACTTGACAATCCAGTAGTAGGGAGGGAACAAGATGTCTCTAAAATTGTAAACTTCCTGAGTTGCAACTGTGACCAACAGGTTCTTACCATTGTTCCCATTGTGGGCATGGGTGGTATTGGTAAGACTGCCTTGGCTAAACTAGTGTGTCAAAAAGCAATGAACAGAAAGCTTTTTGATGTTAAAATGTGGATTTGTGTTTCTGATCTTTTTCTGAACAAAATTTTTTTAAAGAAATGTTGCAATGTCTCCGCGGAGACCTGGGGGGGTTGAGCAACAACGATGCAATCCTTCGCCAGCTCGCAAGAGATCTAGAGGACAAGAAATTCCTACTTATTCTTGATGACCTCTAGGATGATGCCTCGAAGGGCTGTTAGTACTTAAAGACACATTTGCTAACAATTTTTAGGAAGAATGGAAATGCCATTATTGTGACTACTCGCAGTGAGGGAGTGGCATCTGCAGTGAAGACTTCTACTGAGAACATGCATAATTTGAATGTCTTGTCTGATGAAGATTGCTGGTCCATTATTGAAAGACAAGTGCACGCAAATGAAGGAGCACACATCCCTTCAGAGCTGGTGACTATTGGAAAGGAAATTGCAAAAAAATGTGGAGGAGTACCTTTAGCTGCAAAAGCTTTGGGTGGGATGTTGAGTTCTGAGAAAGAAAAGGAAGCTTGGTTGTCCATTAAGAATGGTGAAGTTCTGAATGCAGTAGATGGAAAGGAAAATGTGAAGGTTATATTAAAGTTGAGTTTTTATCACTTGCCTTCATATTTGAAATCATGTTTTGTTTACTGTTCAATTTTTCCAAAAGATTTTTTAAATAGAAAAAGAGGAATTAATTCAACTTTGGATGGCTGAAGGTTTTCTTGAACCACCCAATGTGGATGTGGTGATTGTTAAAAAAAAAAACAAGTGGATGTGGTGATTGTTCAAAAAAAACAAGTGAATGTGGGGGACGGGTATTTTAGCCTTACTTTATAACTCCTTTTTTCAAGATTTAGAAAGGGATAAATTGGGTAATATTGTAGGATGCAAGATGCACGATCTTGTGCATGATCTTGCTGTGTCTCTTTCCAAGTCTGAAATATTGACTTCAGAAAGCTATTCAAATGGCGATTCACAAGGTGCAGTGGACTTGTCATGCATAAGACGTGTTAATGTGGATAGCGAAGATGTAAAAAATGTTGTGATAGCTCTAAAATATGATGCTAGGAAATTGCGTGCTGTATTCCTACTAGTGAAGGATGCTGTGTTTGATGAATCATGGAAGTTGAAATATTTGCGGAGTCTAAATTTGAAAGGTTCTGCAATTGTAGAGTTGCCAACTTCAATTGGTGACCGGAAACACTTGCGATATCTTGATGTGTCAAACACTGAACTCAAAGCGTTGCCTAAGTCCATCACCAACCTTTACAGTCTACAAACATTGAGATTCCTTGAGTGCTTGTCACTTAGAGAGCTTCCTAAAGAGAAAATGAAGAATCTGGTAAGCTTGAAGCATGTTGAATTTAGTTGTGATTGGCAGATGCCGAGTGGGTTGGGGAGGCTAACTAGACTTGAAAGGTTGCCATTGTTTGTTGTGGGTAGTGATAGGGGAGGTAGCATTGAGGAATTAAAGTGCTTGAATGAGCTGAGAGGGGAGTTAAGGATAAAGAAGCTAGAGAAGGTTAGAGATAAGGAAGAGGCACGGAAAGCAAAACTGCAGGAGAAAAAGAGAATAACAGCCCTAGAATTTGGTTGGAGTTGGAGTGAAGATAGCTGCGGGAATGATGAAGAGGTGCTGGAAGGACTCCACCCTCACTCAAACATAAAGAAGATAAAGATAGAGGAGTATGTGGGTAAAAACTTTCCAGCATGGGTAATGAGGATGAAAGTTCCAGATAGTGGTTCTAATAGTTCCAAGCTACTTGATAGTCTGTTGAAGCTGAAACTGAAGAACTGCAAATTGTGTGAACAAATTCCAAGCCTAGGAATTCTTCTAAATCTTAGATATCTTTGCATAAGTAGGATGGGAGCAGTGAAATGTATGGGGAATGAGTTTTACGGAATCGATGGCAGTGGTAGTGGATGGAAGCTGTTTCCTAAATTAAAAATACTCATTTTAAGCAGAATGCAGAATTTAATTGAATGGAGGACACCAGAAGTAGGCGAGGGAGAGAGAGTTGAAGAATTATTTCCTTGCCTTGAAGAAGTGACAATTGTGGATTGTGGTGCTTTAACGAACTTCGGAATAACCAATAGTTCATCACTTGTCAAGCTTGAAATTGAGAGATGTAGTAAACTGGGTATGAAGTGTATTCATTCTTCCCTTCTCTTAAGAGGTTGAGGATAAGTGGATGTTCAAGTTTAGCAAGTATTCCAACAAGGGCACTGCAGTCATTCACTTCTTTGGAGGATTTCTATATATTTGGTTGTGAAAGGCTGACATCTATTCCAGAAGAGTTGGGGAAATTGACTCGTCTTACTCATTTGGGGATATTATACTGTAAGAGATTGAGTTATTTTCCAAAGGAGATTTTAGGCAGCCTCACACGATTGAAGTCATTAAGTGTTGGCAATTTCTCAGAGGAGTTGGATGATTTCTCTTGCCTTCAAAATCTCAATAGTTCTCTTCAACATCTATATATAGCAGAAAATGATAGAATCAAGTCTCTGCCAGATCAACTTCAACACCTTACTTCCCTCAAATCTTTGGACATTTGGGGATTCTATCAAATGGAAGCTTTGCCTGAGTGGCTGGGGAACCTTTCCTCTCTTCAATCCCTTTCTATTTATTATTGTAATAATCTGAAGCATCTACCAACGCCTCTCCAAATTAAGACATCTTCAGATTCGCTATTATTGTTCTCATGAGCTCAAGGAAGTTTAACTAAGCAGAATGGCTTTGAATGGAACAAGGTTTCTCATATTCCTCATGTATATTGTGATCCCTATTACTAAGGTAAAAATTCTCTTATTCCCAATATCAAATTCTATCTATTGAACTTTCTTGTTAATAACATATCTGCTTGTTTATTAATATTCCTCTATTAGGCCACACATCAATTTTGGATTCTCAGGCTTGATCAAGCTGTTGCCGGGGAAATTAAACTGCCTACAACACCTAATGATAAAGCTTTGTACATTATATGTGGCTTTTTCTTTAGGCGTAAAATCAGAATGATTCAGTCTACAGAAGATGGAAATGCCACTGTTTCAAGGTACGTATTAGAACTTCGCTTAATGAACCGCACATCTATTTGTTTTCCTTTCCAATAAGTTTTGCACTAGTACCTACTTCACGGCATATATATATACAGGTACAATTATGTATGTGGCCTTTCCAAATTATTGCAGCAGCATTCAGCTCTGTTAAATATCCAGAGGTGCAATGAATTCCTTTTTGCAGCATGGCATTGGTCTTATTATTATCATTGATTTGTTTAGAATTATGATCTTGCTCCTTTTACTTTGTTTCTTTCATTATCTTCTCTTCTTGTTATTCTAATTTATCATGACTTTCTTGGTCCTCTTTTCTGCTATTATTCTTGTAAAGCATGCTTTTTTCCCCTATCATCAGGATGGTAAGGATTATTTAGTATAGGTTGGGTGTATTGGTAATCAGCTTATTGGCTGAGGGTAGTACCATCCTGATTGATTTTTCTTCCTATCCGCCTCTCTTATTAATAATAAAGAAAAAAAATTCAGTATCCAGAGTATGAAGAAGACAAGTCTGTATTGCTGATTTGTGCAGGGCATTTGCGATGATCAGATCATATACAATTTAAAGCATGTTAGAACAATGTAGTGTCTCATAAATGTTAGTTTAGAGATGAATGTATAACCAGAGTTGATAACCTCTCTATGGTTGTGGTATCAGCAACATTGTGAAGGATTTCCCATTGCTTGCAACAACATTGTGAAGGATTTCCCATTGCTTGCTATTAATGTTCTTTTTAGAAAATGTTTTAGAAATTGAGAATGCACTGTAGCAAGTATATGAAGCCATCCCATGTCTGCATGTTGAAATGCAAGTTGTACTGTGAATTTTAGATTGCAGCTTAATTGCCTAAACTGAGCCTTGCAATTTACTTGGAATACAGCCTAAGCATACAGGACCTTGCTTAAACCGAAGGAACAAAAGGAAACCACCTAAATCAAGCTCATTGCCCATTGCCTGTCCCATCTCCACTATGAGCCCTGAGCAGAAACCAGCTGTAGGAGGTACACCATTATAGAAAATGTCATTTACATAAAGAAAACCCAGCATTAAGGACAATGTCATGTATATAAAGAAAATCCAGCATTAAGGACCAATAATCCCTAACTAGTGATGCATTGGAACTAACAACTAAAGAACAAGGAAAGGCTTCCCACTAGTCTGAAATATGTAGCACCATTAACTGTCGTACAACAACTCCACATTCTGAAACTATGGCAACTCTTGTTAAAAGCCATCCACATATTGGTTTCATTACTTCTAATAATACAATATTTTCTTGCCCATTTTAGAATGGTTCTTCTCCCCCACCCCCCACCCCATGTTTTTGTTTAAAGAAGATGGAAGTCTTGTGATTTGTAATACATATGGGTGTCAAAGTTGGTCGGTCCATACTCCATACCAATCTCAACAAAAATATGATAATTTTAGAATGGGGGACTGTTGCATCTATTTGGTAGGAAATCACCAGGCAAAAACAGAGAATGATTTGAGCAACAGAGCTCTTTAAATTTCAGAATATAATTCTCATGTGTATATCTTGGAATTAAGCATGTTAACCAATGAAGTGTCGGGAAAAAAAAATATTTAGCAAAATTATTGTTGAACTAAAAAAAACAAAGAAAGAAAACCATATTTTAAGCCATAAATTTTAAAAAGAAAATTTTTACCTGTTTTAGATACAATGTATCCAATAATTGACTCTATGATATACAATATATAAATCACATTTCCATTAATTAAGTATGAAGTATTTAAATTATATATCATACGATTGAATTTAACATTTTAAATTTAATAAAAAAAATCTTTCAATTCAAGGTTTTAATGACCATATACTACGAAAATTTCTCATAATATAACAATAAAAAAAATAAAAGATTTGGAGATGTAATTGGCTAACAAAATCAATTTCATTAAACAGTATCTTGAAGTAGATCATTATACATATTATCAATAGGCTTTCTCCAATGTTGTATAACTAAAACTGATATATTCCTGTCCTCCATGAGTAGATCAAGTGGCAAAAAGTATGGACATTCAATAATAGTCCAAGTGGTAAAATGTGTGAATATCCAGTTTAAGAAAAGTAGAATTCGAACTCTTCACCTTCTTATAGTATTGGAAATTAACTATTTATACTAGTTAAAAAAAACTGATGTATTCCTACCATGCCTAGACTCAATTTCTAAAGCAAATAGGTCACCAATACCACTTAACTCTGGATTTTCAGTACTTCTCTCCACAATTTCCTCTTTAAATTGTGTGTTGCTTGGATTTTTTTCTACAATCACAAGATCAAAATTGTTCTTCAATGATCTAATCACTTCCAACATGTGTAAACTATCGGTCACGAAAGCTTTAATGCACTAAAATGAATCATTCTTGACATTTCTAAAATAATTCCCTTATCAATAGCTCATCAAGTTCCTTGTCACCTCCATTGATCATGCCTTTATCACCATCTTTTCTTGGATTAATTCTTAATATGGAATAATATATTGGAGAACAAATAATTCATTATCGGCCCTTTGTACTTTTAGTCCTTTCGTATAAGGCTTTACCTAAGTAAATAGTAGAATATATATCAATAATTATAATTAAATAAAAATTAATTTAATAATTTTAATTACATTTATGTACACATAATGATTATAATTGTATAAGGTCTAATTTAACAGTTTTTATATATATATATATATATGTGTGTGTGTGTGAAAGCATTTTAATACAATATTTTTTTTCATATTCATTACTTCATTTTAAACTTTAATATATATATATATATATATTCCTATCTTTTTATATTTCTTTTTATTAATTTTATATTATTAATTTATTTTACACAATACATCCATATTTATAATTTTTTTATGTCTATTCATCCTATAAAATAATATTTCATTATTTATGAATTTCAACAAAAATAATTGAACTATTTTTAATATTATATATTATTGAAATATTTTGTTGTTTTAAGTATAGCGTATTTGCTGCCACATATTTTAATTAAATATGTTTTTATAAAGTAAAATAATTTAAAAAGTAAAAAGTTTTATAAAAATTGCATTGATTGAATTTTGTTCCTATCTTCCTCTCTTATTAATAATAAAGAAAAAAAAAAGTTTAGTATCCAGAGTATGATCTTGAATGCAATTGACATTTAAGTTGAAGAAGACAAGTCTGCATCACTGATTTACGCAGGACATTTGCGATGATCAGATCATATCCAAGTTAAAGCATGTTAGAACAATGTATTCTCTCATAGATGATGATTAATGCACATAGAGATGTTTTAAGAAAGATTCTTGAATAGAAATTGAGACTGCACTGTAGAAGAATACACCATTGTAGAAAATGTCATGTACATAAAGAAAACCCAGCATTAAGTACAGCATTGACTGTGAGCCCTATGATATACATGGCCATGGCTTTCTGGGTAGAAGATGGACTTGGACAGCTACAAAAACTAGGGCCCCTACTAAATGATCTGCCACATGCTAGAGACTGATATGAAAAAAGAAATACTTGAGCAGATTTTTTTTTTTTCAATTTTTTACAAAATTCTCTATTCATATTTTCAGTGTCGGTTTTCCCTGCATTTTGAGATATAATTACTGTTTTTTTCCCCTGATGGATAGAGATAAAAGTGGGTGTATAAAAGATGATGCTTTTCCCAAAAAACAATAGTGGCCATCTAGTTTGATTAAGTGCCAACATGTTGTTTTCATTACTTTTAATAATACAATCTTCGTTTTGGAGTACCATTTAATATAATAATTTTATTATTTGGTAGCAAATCCACCAGGCAAGAACAGAGAATGATTTGAGCAACAGAACTCTTTAAATTTCAGAATATAATTTTCATATACATATCTTGGAATTAAGCATGTTAATCAATCAATTGTCAGAAAAAAAAAATTATTTAGCAAAATTATTGTTGAACTAAAAGAAACAAAGAAAGAAAACTATAGTTTGAGCCATAAATTTTAAAAGGAAAATTTTTACCTGTTTTAGATACAATATATCCAATAATTGATTTTATAATAAGCAATATAAAAATCGCATTTCCGTTAATTAAGTATGAAATATTTAAATTATATGTCATACATTTAATGATTGAATTTAACATTTTAAATGTAACAAAAAAAAATCTTTCAATTCAAGGATTTAATGACAGTATTTTGTTCGCAAGAGTAAATTTGCGGGAATGTCAGGCTATTAAAGATGTTCTTGCAAGTTATGCTGATGCCTTAGGTCAAGTGATAAACTTTGCAAAATCTGAAGTGGTTTTCAGCGGAAATATCCATTCTCTTATGCGGGTTCAAATTAAGGAGCTTCTTGGTGTTAATGAAGTGGAGCCGCATTCTAAGTATCTTGGGTTGCCAGCGATGGTGGCGAGATCAAGAAAATCATTTTTAGTTTCTTGAAGGAGCGTATTTGGAAGAAATTAAAAGGTTGGAAGGAGAAGGCCTTAACTAGAGCTGGCAAGGAGGTATTAATCAAGTCCATTGCCCAAGCTATCCCTACTTATGTCATGAGTTGTTATGCTCTTCCTAAGACTTTTTGTGAAGACATTCAAAGCATGATAAGTCGTTTTTTGGTGGGGTAGTATGTAGAATGAGAACAAAATCCATTCGGTAAGATGGGACAAGATTTGTGTTGCAAAGAATGAGGGTGGTTTGGGCTTTAGAAACATTAGATGCTTCAATCTAGCCCTCCTAGCCAAACAAGGGTGGAGGATATTGCAATCCCCTTCTTCTTTGTGTACAAGAGTCTTGAAAGCTAAATTCTTTCCAAGACATGATTTTTTAGTCCAGTGTTGGATCCTAGGTTCTTTTGGCGGAGTGTTCAAGAAGCAAAAGAGATAAAGCAATTGGCGTGTGGGAAATGGGAATGATGTTCGGGTGTGACAATGCAATTGGCTCTTAGATGCTCCCTCTTCAAAACCTCGGGTTCAAAAAATACTGCCTGTTGATGCTAAAGTTAGTCTCCTTATTGATGATGACCTAAAGTGTTAGAAAAGAAATTTAGTTAACGAGGTTTTCTTGCCTTTTGAGGTAGAGCACATTTTGTGCATTCCTCTTAGTTTTAGTTGGAGACTTAAAAAGAGAGGTGATTATTCTGTTCGATCAGGCTACCACCTAGCTCCCAATATCTTCGGTGACAACGTTAGTCTCCCATCTACATCGACAGGCCCTCATGTTGGTTGGAAATTATTATGGCACTCCAATGTAGCTCAAAAGATTAAGCACTTTTTGTGGAAATTCCTGTCAGACACTTTGCCCACTTTGGATGCTGTGTCTCGTAGAGGTGTTTCATGCAACATTCTTTGTCCCCAATGCAAGATGGGAGTGGAGTCTTGCTCTCATATCTTTAAAGAATGTGCATGGGTGAAAGGGTTATGGCTTCGTAATCCTGTTGGATTTCGAAGCATGGATCTTAATACCTCTTCGATGCTGGATTGGTTCATCTGTTTCTACAAAAAACTTGACAAGGATCAGTTTAGATTTCTTTGCTATCTGCTTTGGGAGATATGGAATGACAAGAATAGATTGATTCACTGTAAACCAGTGAAGTTGCCCTCACAGATTATTAGTTTGGCTTCTGACTTGAGTCTTGAATTTGGGAGCCAAGTTAAGGGTCCTATGCCAACAGATGGGAATGGAGTAGTAAGATGGAAGGCCCCGTAGGGTACTAAAGTGAAAGTTAATACAAATGCAGCGTTCTTGGTCTCTTCAAGCACTGCTGGTCTAGGTTTTGTAATTATTTAGCAAAATTATTGTTGAACTAAAAGAAACAAAGAAAGAAAACCATATTCTAAACCATAATATTTTCTTAAAAGAAAATTTACCTATTTTAAATACAATATATCTAATAATTAGCTCTATGATATATACTATTTTCGTTAATTAAACATAAAACATTCAATTATATGACATACATTCAATGATTGAATTTATTAATTCTTTAAATGTAACAAAAATCTTTCAATTATAGAATTTAATAACCATAAAATATGAAAATTTCTCATAATATAACATTAAAAAGAATAAAAGATTTGGAGATGCAATTGGCTAACAAAATCAATTTCATTGTACAATACCTTCAAGTAGATCATTCTTACAATATCTTGAATCCTTATACAAATTATCAATAGGCTTTCTCCAGTGTTGTATAACTAAGACTAATGTATTCCTACTAGGCCTAGAGCTAATTCCTAAACCAAACATGTCACCAATACCCCTTAACTCTGGATTTTTAATACTACTCTCCACCGTTTCCTCTTTAAATTTTGTGTTTGTTGGTGTCAAATTATATATATTTTTAGGACACATTTTAGCATTCATTCATTCATTTTAGGTAGCATTTAGTATAGGTTAACATATAGTAGATATTTTTATATTTTGTTTTGTTTTTACAGGAAAAAGAAGTATGAAGGTGTTTGGTGGTGTTTGAAGGAAAAGGAAGAAGAATCAAAGTAGAGGAAGTAGAGCCAACCTACTATTGCGATCGCAAATTAATTGAAGCATGACAGCCTTCCAAGGTTGAGGCCCTTCTACAATCGCAACTTGATATGTGATCGCAAGTTCTTAGTAGCCAAACTTTATGTGGTGAGCGCAATAGGCACTTAGTCCCTAATCCTCATAGGAACAATACTTTACTCACTTTTATATTACTTGTTGACTTCTGTACTTACAATGTGTGAGACAAAAATGTTGCTTGGATTTTTTCCTATTATCACAAGATCAGAATTGTTCTCCAACGATGTAATCAATTCCAACATGTGTAAACTATCAGTTGGGAAAGTTTTAATGCACTAAAATAAATCATTCTTGACATTGTTGTCCATAAATTCCCTAATTAATTGCTCATCCAGTTCCTTGTCACTTCCATTCATCATTCCTTTATCACCATCTTTTCTTGGATTAGTTCTTAATATGGAATAGTTTATTGGAGAACAAATAATTCATCAGTGGCCCTTTGTATTTTTAGTCCATTAGTATAAGGATATAATATTTATCCAAATAAACAGTAAAATGTCCCCTACGAGTAACTAAAATAATAATAGGTGTGAACATTCAGTTGAGAAAATCACGATCAAACCCCAGCCGCTATCTCCTACCCTTATTGTGTTGGAATGCCAATATAAAGTAAAAAGGATATCATGACTTTTGAACTCCCTGTGAAAAAAATTCCTTTTCTATGATATATATATTTAAAAAAATTCAATTTTAAGTGGATGTTAGCTCCTGTCCCCTAATTAATGGAATTGGCTCCATTTTTTTTTATAAATTTTCATTTATTTAAAAATAAATATTATTTTTGTATTACTTTCCTTTTGATGTATTAAATTATTGTAGACATCCAGTTCGATCGACCCATGGTAGAGGAGGAACTGTGGATGCTCAGTTTGATAGGCCTAAAACAAAGCTCAATGATAAAAATCTAAGCAAAATGAGCTCAATAGTGCAAAACCCAGCTTTTTCCCTTGATGGGCCAAAAGCCGAAGCTCAAGCCCAACAATAATATATATATATATATATATATATATATATATATTTGGCCTTTGCACATGCTGTGATGGTAGGGGAACCTTTTCAAAAATAGATTGAGAGGATATATATAGTTAGTGCACATCTGCACATGTCGTGATTATAGGGGAACCTTTTTAAAAAGAGATTGAGAGGAAAAATAATTAGGGGGCCTACTGGAAAAAAGAAAAGGAGAAAAGGGAGAATTTTAAAAATAATTAGAGGAGACTAGTCAGAGAAGAAAAAAAAGGGGGAGAGAGGATGAACTGGAGAGAGAAAAAAAAGACAGAGAGGAGGCGAGTTGAAAAAAAGAAAAAAAGAAAGGGAGAGAAAACGAGTTGTAAAGGTAGAAGGAGTTGAAGAAAAAAGAAGAGAAGATAGAGTAGAGGAGAGACTGAGAAACAAAAAAAAAAAGAAAAAAAAGAGGCATAGAGGAGACGAGACGCATAAAGAAACAGAGATAAGAAGAGACTCCTAAAATAATGACACTCACTTTGCTGTCATTTGAAGGGCAAACTATTTAAAACAGTAAGTATAATTATTAGTTTTTTTTTTTGTTTTTTTTTTCTTAATTTGTTATTCTGTAAGTTTATGTTTTGAAGTTTATGTTTATGTTTATTCTGTAAGTATAATTATAAGTTCTTATGTTTATGTTTATGTTCTTGTGTTTATTTTGTTTATATTTTGAAGTGTAAGTTTATGTTTATTCTATAAGTATAATTATGAGTTCATGTTTTAAAGTTCTTGGGGAAGAAGAAGATGAATACTATCACTTTTGACACTATTTTACTATTCGTCAAAAGTTGTTCTGTAGCTCTAAATTATTTTCTATTTTAGTCATTTTGAACAGAAGGACGAGAGCAAGTTGCATGTATATTTGGTTTTCATTTATTTGGTATGATGGTTAAAATTTTACGTGATTGAAAATTTTGTATTAGTTTTGCCCAATAATTGCTTGACACATGTCAAATTCACAATATAGCCCACATGAATAGTAACACTCATGCAGAGACTGAACCAAAAATTGAATCGATACTAACCGATTCAATTTGGTCCAGTTCGGTTCGGTCCAGTTGGGTCCAACTTGGCCATATATATTTTTATTTTTTTTTAAAGTATATTTGATTTTGATTTTTTAAAAAAATTTAAGTGTGTATGTTTGTTATTTTAATTTACTTTATTGTATTAATGTGTTTATTTAATTATTAGATCTATATTAATTTTGAATCTTATATATTTTTTCTTATATAATTTGTGTTTTTATATGTTTTCCATATTTCTATATTTCAGTCTTATTTGTGCAATAATTTTATTATTTTTCTTAATTAAATATTTATATATTTATTGTCTTTATTATATTTATTTAGTTTATGAATTAACTTTGTGATTTTCTTTTGTAGAATTTTATATATTTGTGGGAGAATAATATTTTGTCTATTTCAGGAATCGTCTGAATGATTTTTAGTCATTAAATATTTATCCCTATTAATATTTAGATTTTTATCTTGCAATTATTTTATTTGTATTTATTTATTATCATTTTTCGATGATTAAAAGGGTTGTAATCATTTTTCCTCCCTCCTTTCTTTGTGTGCACATTATTTATTTTATTTTACTTTTAATTGTATAATGGATTGTAATCCTTAATCCTTTCCCCCATTCATTTGGAATGTATGGTTGTAAATTATTATTATTTATTTTGTTTATAATGTGTGTCAGGCTATAAACATGAAATTGGACTAATGTACACACTTAAACTTAATTGTAAAATTTAGAAATTGCTTTGTGAAAATTGTAATTTTCATGTAAATAAATAAATAATTAACGGTAATAAAACACAAAACACAAATGGAGGCCAACCATACGGTTGGGTGGACATTCCAAAAGCCCATACCTAGTTTCCAAACCCAATCTCTGAGAACGGTTGTTGGGGCCCTTTGTGAAATCCAGTTGTTGTACAGTGTGTTCTGACTTTTATCCAGATGGCGACTTCATCTCCAATTAGGCTTTATAACCTATTTCGTATTTCCTAGTGGGCCTCGAGCCCACACAGTACCATGGTCGCCGTACACTTAGGCGCATGCTAAGCCCCGCTGCCTATAGTGGTGACGCTACTGGGGATAGAGAAACTGATTCCAGTGTTTTGTGTTTTATCATTTTTAATTATTTTCTTATTTCTTTTTGCATTTTCTGCATTCACAACTCCTTTTCCACACAATGTGCACCCAGTCCTAAATAACTCGAAAATAATTTTTGCTTTATTGCCTGTGTTTCACTCAAACTTGGTGGTGAAATATTTGACTATTGTCACTCATAGCACGTACTTATCTGAATCTTATGGACCCTTGAGTAGGGAGACGTAATAGAGGTATTTCGCTGTGGGAGTTGAAACTTATTACCCGAGACTTAGTTCATGTAGTAACTTAGCAACTTCCACTAAGATTTTTCCTAAATGAATGCAATTTGTGGCATATAGTGAACCTATAAATAAAGCCCAAGCCCATTGCAAATGGATGTTATCCTAGTGGGCCTCTCATGTCTATGCGAGCCCATTATGAGTAAACCTTGTCAAAATAGGCCTTTTATACCTATTCTTAGGGCATTTCAAGGGGATATTGACAAAGTAAAGTCTTAATGTTAGACTTGGCCCATTAAGAATAGACTTTGGAATTATTTGAAGGAATTCCTACTTGTTTGTTGTGTCTTGAGAGTTATCTTGAATCCGTCAGTTTTGTTATCCCTCGTTGATAATTAAAATTCAGAAAAAAAAAATCCTAGAGCTAGAAACTCACCAATGAACATGTGTGTGGGAGAAATAAGGGTGGATACACCGTTTGAGAGCTTTTATTTTTTATTTCTTGTTGTTCATGTATATGTTGATTTCCTTTTTTTTTATTGAACCTGCATCTTATAATAAATGACATTCATTTTAATTTTCGAAAAGATAAAGAAAAATCTCATGCATTTCATACATACATGACATTCATTTTAATTTTCAAAAAGATAATAATAATAATAATAATAATAATAATAATAATAATAATAATAATAATAATAATAATAATAATAATAATAATTCTTGCATTTCATGCATACAGAACATTCATTTTAATTTTCAAAAAGACGAAAAAAAAGCATTTTTCCTAGCCATAAGCATCTTCTTGTTTGGAAGCAGATCAAGGGAATTTAGTCCACCAATATCAAGGATCTAATCAAATAGTTGAGATCATTTGACAAAGAGAGCAGGATGGCAGGACCCTCTAATTTTGATGTTGAAGCTTTCAAGAAAAAACTATTGAAAGAGATTGGGGATGACATGCGACAAATGGTTAGGGATATGTTTACTGAGATGATGGGAAAGATGCCTGTAGATTGAGAAGGCTTTGAAGCTAGAATTGTTGTTGGTGAGCCATTCAAAGAAAAATTGAAAGCACTAGTAGATCTAATAGAGTTAGAATGGATAAAAAAACATGTAAAGAAAAATGGATCCACTATAGATTGCATTGAAAAATTATGGGCTTAATCCTAAACTTGCTAACTTAGATTTGTATTTGGAGAAGAAAGAACCATTTCCCCCAAAGTATAAATTCTTGAATATGAAAAAAATACTCTAGCATTGATGATCCTCATATGCACTTGAAGTACTATGTCACTTACATGAAGGCCAGTGGGTTGTCAAAAGCTCATATTATCAAACCATTTCCATTGTCTTTAGAAGGAGTTACTATTAATTGGTACTACACTCTAAATCCACATGTTCAGCAAGATTGGGAGGAGTTATGTTTCACTTTCATCAAACAATATGGGCTAAACTCTCAGTTCGAAGTTTCTTTTCATGAGCTACAAAATACAACTTAAGGATCAGATGAACCTTTCATAAGCTTTTTAGATAGATGGAGAGGGAAGTTGGCCCAAATGAAGCATAGATTTGCAGAGTCTAATCAATTGGTAATAGCCGTAGAATCTTGCATTCCACCTCTGGCTGATAAATTGAAGGACATAGGCATAAGGGACTTTAAAGAGTTGTACTGCTTCATAGTGCAAGTTAAAGCTAACTTGAATTTGGACATTCATGAGTAGTTGTTAGTTAGTTGAGGCTATAAAATAAGAGGACTAAAATGTCATAATTGAATTTTAAACTTTTTTTCATGCACATTTAACCTTAGTTTTCCCTGAAATAAATTTCTCACATTCATAAAAAAATAAAAAGATAAAAATTCTTCACATTCATATTCATAAAAAAAAAAAACAAAAGAAAAAAAAGAAGGAAAATGAGGGGAAAGAGAAAGGAAAATCTTTGTTTTTGCCACCAATATTTAAAAAGTTGATTATGAGCAATCCTTTGAAAGTCATTATTCTTAAATAAAAATCCCACCAATTTTGAGCTGATAAAAATAGTTGGTCAGAAAACTTGCAAAGGGTTGACCAATAACAAGCATAATGTGGCATGCCTAATTATAACAGATGAGTAATCATGTGAAGATAGTCATAAGTGACATATTATTAGCACATGAAGTTTCATGCATGGTCTTATCAATTTTACAATAATCAACAGCATGAGTGACATCAATAGCATAAGTGACATCAATGTCCAACGACCAATAACAAGAGTAGTTAGTAGCTAAAGTGACAACATAAACATTGAGCACAACAAAAGTGGTCAACCATCACCATGAATTCGTAACCATCCAGCTAAGTTGAAAACTCCTAGAAAGGAAGCGACCAGGTAAAAGAGGGAAAATAAAAAAAAAGAAAAAAATGAATGAATTACCCATCTAGGTTTGAAAACTCCTAAAAAAAGGAGAGACTTAGGCGAAAGAGGGAATATAAAATAAAATTGGTTGCATTTTCATTCTAAAAAGTGCAGTTCAAGAGATCATAAGATTCTACTTAGTGGTGCGAGAGTGGGATCAAGTCCTTAACTAGGGGCAATTTTTGAGATAAGTTGAGCTCCATCATGAGTAGTAGAGTTCCTCGACAAGTTTAAAAACTAAAAGGGCATACAAAGTATCTTTCCTCACCTTAAGAGTCAAGTAAAATTGTCCTACACCAACAAAGCATTATATAAAGGTGACCGAGCAAGGGGGCATCAGTTTTCTTTACCTTAATTCAACCATTAGAGGGTCTCAATTTTTGCTCTATTTGGATAAATTGGTCTTAATGATAGTCTTTAATAGACTTATGTTTTGAATTCATGTTATTTGATGGAAGGAGGACCAATTCCTAAAGATTAGCTTTAAATAAAAAAGGCATTTGGCCAAATCATTTAAGATTTCTTATTTTCAATTAGCTCATGCATACATAAAATTTTTTGCGAGAATTATTTTCACATCTCATACATGTGCATATTAGAATAAATACATGTTTTTTGTAAGCATTCAACACACCACACAAGCGTGTGTTATTAAATCACTTTTGAGAGTTTTCAAAGATCACGACCATGCATGCATCATTTTTTAACTCTTTTTCACATTTTTTTAGAATGGGCTAGCTCAAGCGCTTAGGATATAGTCCAACTATATTGATTTTTCCTGATGCCTATGAGGTTACATGACATGTTTTAAAGTAATCTTGTTTAATTGTCTTCATTTAACACCCTAGAGGCTATATGGCACATTTTATTTATCTTTGTTTAATGCATGTTTTATTTGTTGTTTGTTTAATCTGACGCCCCTGAGGCTATAGTGGCATGTTATGATTTCACCTAAAGCCCTAGAGACTACATGGCTGGTTTTGGTTGATTTTGTCATACACAACTGTGGTTATATGGCCTTTTATGATTTCATCTAATGCCCTAGAGGCTACATGGCTTGTTTTGGTTGATTTTGCCTAATGCCTGTATGACTATATGGCCTATTGTGATTTCATCCACCTAACGCCTGTACTTGTTTTATTTGATCTTACTTAATGCATGCTTTTATTTGTTTATTGATTTCACCTTATTCCCTTGAGGCTATATGATATTCCTTGTTATTCTTGCCTGATGCCTATGTGGCTATAGGGCTTTTCTTTATGGTTTTTGCCTAATGCCTGCACGGCTATATGACTTTTTCTGTATGTTTTCCCACCTAATGCTTATGTGGCTATATGGCTTTCCCTTGTGTTTTCTCACCTGACACCTACGTGGCTATATGGCTTTTCCTTTATGTTTTCTTACCTGACACCTGCGTGACTATATGGCTTCTTTTATGTTTTTGCCTAATGCCTACGTGGCTATACCACTTCCTTTGTTATTCTATTTTCTTGCCCCATGTTTGCTTATCAAAGTATGATGAGTGACTAGTTGGGTTTAAATCCCTAAAATACATGAAAGAAGAAGCATCTAGTCGGTGTTGAATCCTCAAATGGTGTAAAAGAACAAGCATCTGGTCGGGTTTGAATCCCTAAAGTGCACAAAAGAAAAAGTATCTAGTCGAGTTTGAATTCCTAAAGTACAAAAAAAAGAAGCATTTGGTCAGGTTTGAATCCCCAAAGTACGTGAAAGAAAAAGCATCTTGTTAAGTTTGAATCCTTGAAGTGCATGGAAGAAAAGTGTCTAGTCGGGTTTGAATCCCCGAAGTACACTACAGAAGGAGTGTCTGGTCAAGTTTGAATCCTTGAAGTACATTTTCCTTTCTAAAATAGCATTTGGTCGGGTTTAAATCCTCAAAGTGCACATTATAGGAGGTGTCTAGTTGGGTTGGAATCCTTGAAGTGCATTTTCCTTTACTGAGTGAAGATTGGGCCATATTTATGATTCATGAAAAACTGTAATGAGTAACTAATTAGGCCATGCTTAAGGAACATGATTAAATTTTATCTCTCTCTATTGAGTGAAGATTGGGCCATGCTCAAGATCCACGAAAAAACTATAATGAGTAACTGCTCAGGCCATGGTCGAGAAACATGGTTATATTTCATCTCTCTCTTCTGAATGAAGATTGGGCCATGCTCGAGATTTATGATAAATTTATAATGAGTGGTTGATTGGGCTAGGAAAACCCAAGGATCACTGTCACGTTTTCATCTGTCCTTTACTGAGTGAAGGTTAGGCTATACTTAAAATTTATATAAAACTATAATGAGTGGCTGATCGGGTTAGGAAAACCTGGGGATAATGGTCATATTTTCATTTCTTTTACTAAGTGATTTCTCGAGCTAGGAAAACTCGAGAATCACGCCAAATTTATAATGAGTAACTGATTGGGCCATGCTTAAGGAACACAATTACATTACATCTTTTTCTATTGAGTGAAGATTGGGCCATGCTTAAGATTCATGATAAATTTATAATGAGTGGTTAATCGGGCTAGGAAAACCCAAGGATCACAGTCACATTTTCATCTGTCCTTTACTTAGTGAAGATTGGACCATGCTTAAGAATCATGAGAAATTTATAATGAGTACCTAAGCAGGCCAGGAAAACTTGAGGATCGTGATCACATTTTCATCTTTTCTTTACTGAGTGAAGATTGAGCCATGCTCGAGATTCATGACAAATTTATAATAAGTAAAAAAATTTCAATTTCAATAAGATTCATTAATTAGGGAAAAAATGAGTATATTTGCTACATCACATGACATAACTTTTGTTATCAACTAGTCCTTTTGGATTTTCTAATTGAATATTTTTCACTCACATTTTATTTCCCTAACTTTTTCCTAATTAGCCCTTTACGGGTTTTCTAATTAGTAGGACCTCTTTTATTTTATTCCCTAATTTTTTCCTGCCAGACCTTTGTGAGTTTTCTGAACAGCGGGACTATCCTAATATTTATTTGACTAGCCTTTTTAGGTTTTTTAGTCAGCAAACTTTTATTTTCTTTATACTATTTTTATTTATTTTTATAAGTAGTATTTCTTGAGGTGATCTAAGTTAATAGGCTCCATGAACTTATTCCCTTCAAGATCAGATATCTTGGCGACTCTTTTTGGTAGAATTAACTTGATTAAGTATGGTCCTTTCCAGTTTGGTTTGAACTTTCCTTTTGGATTTAACACCACTACTCTAGATTGTTTTAGTACCATATCCTTAGCTTTTATGTTCCTCGACTTTACCTTCTTGTTAAATGCCCTTGCTATCATTTTTTGATATATCTGGGTATGAAATAAAACATTCATCCTCTTCTTGTCCAGAGACACTAGATGATCATATTTTTTTTATGCCCATTCACTCTCGAGCATTTTGGCTTCTATAACTACTCTTAAAGACTTGAGCTCAGTTTCTATTGGCAAAACTATTTCATAGCCGTAGATCAGGGAGAATAGAGATTGGCTTATGATAGTTTTGGCTATAGGTCTGTATCCCCACAAGGCAAAGGGAAGAAACTCAGAGCAATCCTTGTAAGTTTTGACCATCTTAGAGAGGATTTTCTTGATATTTTTATTTGTTGCTTCCACTGCTCCATTAGCCTGAGGTTGATATGATGAAGACTTATGATGCTCAATCTCGTACTTCTGTAATAACTCTGTCATTTTTATCTAAAACAAAACCCTATTTTCTGTTTGTACATGATGTGGAACCCCATATCTGTAAATAAGATTCTTCTCAATGAACCGAGCCATCTGCTTTGGCCTTAGAGTATTAAAAGATTTAGCTTCTACCTTTATAGAGAAGTAATCAATTGCCATAATTATATACCTATGTCCATTTGAAGCTGTCGGCCTTATTTCTCCTATAATATCAATCCCCCACGCCAAAAAAGTCCAAGGAGATGATAAAATATTCAACACCATATAAGGAAGATGGTTAAGATTCCCATAGATATGACAATGATGGCATTGTCTATGGTTCTAATGCAATTATTTTCCATGCTCATCCAATAGTACCCTTGTCTGATTATCTTCTTTGCTAGGATTATTCCATTCATGTGAGAACTATAAGCTCCTGCATGAATCTCCCTCATTACCTCTTCTACTTCATCTTTCTTTAGACATCTGAGCTACATTCCATTTGACATTCTCTTGTACAACACCCTATTATAACTTGCAAAATTACATGCAAGAACATGTAGGGCATATCTTTCTTTTGAAGTGGCCTCATTTGGATATGTTCCTTCTTCAATGAACCTTTAAACATCATAAAACCATGGCTTCTCTTAAGGCCCTATTTGAATTCCCATAATCTGCTCACCCCCATAACATAGAGCCTTTGATGTCATGATCACTAACGGCCTCATAGTCAACCTAGTCACACTATCCTATATTGAAGAGAGTGTTGCCAGTGCATCTACCATTTGATTGTCATCTCTTGATAAATGGATAAAGAGACACTTGGTGAAATTATTTGTTAAAGCTTTTAAATAGCAGACATAGGGTTTTAGCTTTTCCTCTTTCACTTCCTATTCTTCATTAGCTTGGTTGATAACTAAAATAAAATCCCTATATACTAACAAATCCTTTGTTTCAGCTGCCATTGCCACTTCTACTCCATGAATGCATGCTTCATACTTAGCTATATTATTGGTTACTTTAAAATCTAGTTTCTTGGCCATTGGTATGGTTTCTCCCTCTAGCGTACTGAGGATCACTCCTAACTCGGTACTTTTGTTGTTTACTATACCATTAAAATAAAGCTTCCATTCCTGATGCTCTATAACTGCTAGATTCTTATATGGGAATTCTAGGCACCACTGTTCATCACCCTCTACTGTATTTTGAGCTACGAATTTTGCTACTATCTTTCCCTTAATAACCTTCGTGGTAATGTACTCTATATCAAATTCAATTAGGAGAATGAGCCATTAAGACATCCTTTCGATCACAGCAGGTGCCTATAGTAAGTATCTTAAAGGGTCTATTTTTTAAATGGCTTGAACCCTATAAGACTAAAACTAATGCCTCAATTTCCTTATTGCCCAGATCATTATCAAACATGTTTTCTTTATTAAATTATACATTTCTTCATATGAAAGGAATTTCTTGCTGAGGTAATACATTGCATGCTCTATCCCATCCAGCCCTTCTTATGCTAACATTGCCCCATTGCCTTTTCTTTTAAAGCCAAATATAGGATCAAAGGTTTACCTAGCATTCGTGGTTTAAGTATAGGTGGACAAGTGAGATACTCCTTTATCTTATTAAAGGCCCTTTGACAATCATCATTCCACTCTACAAGTTGATCTTCTCTCAGAAGCTTGAAGATTAGGTCATAAATATTAGTAAGCCTTGCAATGAACCTACTAATATACTGTAACTTGCTTTCTTACATCTTTCTCTATCCTTAGTGCTGGCATTTCCTAAATGGCTTTCACTTTATTTAGATCCACTTCGATTCCTCTACTACTAACTATATTCCTCAGCAACTTCCTTGAAGTAACTTTGAAAATGCATTTCTTCATGTTGAGTTTTAAATTATGCCTCTTAATGTGTGCCAAGAATTTTTCCAGTGCTTCAAAATGTCCCTCTCTTATTTCTAACTTGACCATCATATCATCTACATATACCTCCACTTCTTTATGCATCATGTCATGGAAAAGAGCAATGGCTACCCTTTGATATGTTGCAGCTGCATTCTTCAACTCGAAAGGCATAACCTTGTAGCAATATTTCCCCACTCCATGATGAAAGCTGTCTTGATCTTATCCATAACTGCCATCATTATCTGATTATACCCAGATAACGCATTTATGAAGGAGTAAATCATACTTAATGCCGCACTATCCGCTATCACATCGATGTGAGGTAAAGGGAAGTCATCCTTCGGACATGCTTTTTTTAAATCCCTGAAATCAACACACATTCACACCTTACCATCTTTCTTGGGTACCGAGACTATGTTTGCTAGCCATTGGGGATAATCTACTACCTCTAAAAAGTTAGCTTGAATTTGTTTAGCAATTTCGTCTCTTATCTTTCCAATCCATTCTAGTGTCAGCCTGCGCAATTTTTGTTTAATTGGTTTTATTTTTGGATGAGTTAGAATATAATGTTTTGCAATGTCTCTATCTAAACCTAGCATGTCTTCATAGGTCGAAGCAAATACTACCTTTTTTTTTTGTTAATATTCTCTCAAAATTTTCCCTCTCTTCAGGAGTTATATCATGTGATATAAAATGTTCTTTGGATTATCATTTGTGCCCATGTTAAATGAATTAAATTGAATTGAATTAATGTCAAACATATATGAACGATCAAAATTATAATGCATAGAACTATCAAGATGCACATCACACAAGTAAGCAAAACCAGCATTCATATCATTGACCGTGGAAAAAACACAGTTTTCGTCCTTATAGAGACTGAACATTATTACATCAGTTTCTTTATAAAAAAATTATTAAAGCTATCACTAATAAGAGTAGCTAAATCTTGGGGTGGCTCCTCTTCAGGTGCAGACATAAAAGCTCTTCGACAGCAGCATTCCCCATTCTTCCAACTACTTGCTTCATTACTTCTTCTTTACTGCTCTCGACTAATTTTTCCACAATCTGATCCTTGAAAATATCAAACCCTAGAATATTTTTGCCAACAACATTAACAGAATCCTCAGTACCTAAATAGTACTTGCCCTTTTCTAGCTTGATGAAATTCTCACTTAATGTATCAACTCCCCCTAGGGGCTTATTTCTCTTACTCTTCTCCTTCTTTCTTGCCCTTTTGCTGGTAGATCCTATCTCAGCACACCTTAATCCTCTAGTGTCATTTTGACTCTTAAATTCTAGTAGGTTAGGACTTCCTTACTCATCCTTGCATAGCCCTCGTCTAGCAACCCTTAGGTCTATCTTAGTCCCATTAAATATCCCAATAGTTTGAAAACTAGGGGGAATACACACTTATTTCTATTTTTCTAGTATGGCAGCCACAGCTGTATTGGTTCTTGCTTCAATTATCACTATATCTCCTTCATAAGGGAATCAAAAGTCAAAATGACATCTATTCAATTGTCATTCTAGATGCCCTCTTTTAGTAGGGTCTAGACATTGCGATTGAAGGAGAAAAACCAGATGATGTTGAGGAGACAGAATGGAAGGTAATCAATAGATTGACATGTGGTACAATTCAATTATGTCTTTCTAGAGAGCAGAAGTATGCATTTTCAAAAGAAACTTCTGTAAGTAAATTATGGAAGGCACTAGAGGAGAAATTCTTCAAGAAAAGTAGTTAGAACAAACTCTACATGAAAAAAAAGATTGTTTCACTTTAACTACATTCTAGGTGCCACAATGAATGATCACATTACTAGCTTTAATTAGTTGGTAACTAATTTGATGAATATGGATGTGACTTTTAATGATGAAGATTTGGCTTTGATGTTGGTAGGATTGCTTCCTGATGAGTTTGAGTATCTTAAAACTACTCTACTTTATAGGAAGGTTGCTATGTTTCTAAGTGAAGTAACTGTAGCCTTGTATAGTTATGAATTACAAAAGAAAGAAAAGCAAGAAAATGCAAGTGTTGAAGCAGAAGCTCTTGTTATTAGAGGCTGTTCGTAGAGTCAGAATAAAGGAAGGAGAGGGAGATCTAAGTCAAAGTCCAAATTGAGTAAAGATTAATGTGCCTTTTATTAAGAAAAAGGGCACTGGAAGAAAGATTGTCCTAAGCTAAAGGACAAAGGGAAACCTAGAAAGGGAAAGGCTATCTCATATTCAAATATAGCTGAGTGTAATGATGCAGATTTAGATCTTTCAATTACTGCTATACCATCAACCAACTGTTCGAGTTCATGGTTGCTAGATTCAGCTTGTAGTCACCATATGACTCATAATTGCTAGGTTAGCATCTTTCAAACCCTTAGTAACTACCAGATTAAGAATATGTGCAAAGAACCTCATATGGACATACTTTGCTCTAATTGAGCTCACTCCCTAAGTCAGTAATTTCTTTTCAAAATAAGAAATTATTATGTCATTTGATGAGGGATTATCTATAGTAACACTAAAAATATTCAATACACCCCACTCAAGTAAGTAGCTTTCTAAAGCTTTGGCTATGTACTTCCCCTCTATATGAAGAAATAGGGATAAATGATATAATTTTCTTGTGTAGCCTCCACTCATCATCAATTAAATATGTTGTAATGCACATATAATTAATTCTTTGGATAAAAGTCTAGGTATCAATGGTCAGGCTAACCCTTTGAGAATATTCTTTAAAAAAAATCATTTTAATTCTCTTATCCATATAAGAAGCAAAACAGTCCTCATTAACTGTCCACCTAGAGGGGATTTTAAACCTAGGACATGCTACAAAAATAAAGTTGTTAAACCCCTCCCCTTCAACAAACTTGAAAGGCAACTCATCAATAACTATCATTTTAGCAACTGTAGTCCTAATTATGTCTTGGTCAAATTTCCAAGTGCCAATTAAACCTAGAGGGTCAGTTCCATTTGCTTCCACCCCATCAGGTTTAAAAGTTAAAAGGGTTTGCCTAGAGTCTTTGCTTTGTGGCATTTTTTTTGCATTATAAAATGTGATTTCTAATTGAAGATATGCTATGTTTTTTTGAGTTAGCTTTAAATTTAGTAGAACAATAAATACACTTAGCTTGTTGTGTAGTGCCTTTGCCATCTTTAATCTTCTCAAAGTGCTTTTAAGCCCTCGATCTAGATTCAATCTCTTTCCTTTTAGTAGCAACATCATTTTGCTTAGTAGTAGCAAAATCAATTTTATTTGCTTCCACCTCATTTTGTGATTCAGCATCAAGGACAACACCAGCAGCAACAGTTTGACTATTATTGGGATTCCCAACATTCATCCTACAAAAAAGAGAGACAAACAACAGTCACAGCATCATTAATAGAAACAATACATATATATAAATCAATATAATATATATATTGAATATAAATTTATTAATAAATATAATCTAAATTTTTTTTAGCTTAAATCATCTTCATTTAGATAAATAATTATAAAAAAGAATATTTAACAAATTTTAAATAAAATTTAAATTAATATAAACCGATGTAGTTTAAAGTAAAAAATAATATTATTAAAAAATATATAGTTATGTAAAAGGACTAAAAATTAAATTAAAATTACAATAATATTATAAAATAATAAGTGAAGTAAAGTAATAAGACTAAAATTAAATATTAAAATTACAATAGTAATATAAAATATGGTTTATTAAATTAAATTAAATCTTAGAATAGATTTAATTTAAAATTATATTAAAATAGTAAATAAAAATTCCAGAAACAAAAACAGACCAACACAATGAAAGAAAATTTTTTTAAATAAAATAAATGATATTAAGGATAAATGACAAACATTTAATTCAAAATCTATAAAAAATAAATAAAAAATATACCTTTTATTTTTTGAAAAATGAATACAATGACAAAAAAAGCTAGGAGATCATGCTTAGGCAGCACAGATTGGAAGAAAGCAAACAAATATTGCTCAAACAACACAGATTAGAATAAAAGCAAGGAGATCTTGTTTAAATAGCACAAATCGAGACAACGCAAGGAAGCTTCCACCTCTTTTTTGACATAAACTTCATTGACTTTGTATATCAACTTTTAGTAGAAATACATGCATTGTAGATTTGTTTACGATCTCCATTATTGCCTTTCTATCATTAGATTGAGGGGAGGAATGTAATTCAGTGGAGATGAGACATCCTCTAGATTGAGCGGCTCAGATATTATTAGCGAGAGAGATTAAAAGAGTGACCTAGACACAGATGAGAGAAGTAGGGTTACAAAATAAGGATTTAAAAGAGAAGATTAGGGTTTGAGAGAAGGTAAGGCGGATGATAGGTCAGGGAAGGGAAGGGAACTAGGGTTTTCTCGAGAGAATAAAACAAGAGCGCGTGAAGAAGAATAAAGAGAAATGAGGGATATTTATTTAGGGTTAGGTTTATTATATATTAATACATATATAAAATGATGTAGTATTAGTTATAAGTATTTAAAAATTCGGGCGGGTTGGATATCCATCACCCTCCCCCGATCCAGCTCTAGCAAATTGATTATACTCGACTTGTATCACCCGAACTTGCCTTGACACATTTTCTTATCATTCAGCCCCTTTTCTCAGCCTGGTTTGGTCCAAAAAATTCAGCCTGGCCAGATTTTGCTCTCCTTAGGAGCTCTGGCTTGCAAATTGGATTTTTGTGAACATTTCATTAAAAGGAAGAAGACAAGGGTGAAATTTAGAACATTGATCCATGATACTAAGGGTATTCTGGATTATGTTCATTAAAATGTGTGGGGACCTTCCAAGAATGCTTTATTGGGAGGAAAACACTATTATGCTTCCTTTGTTGATGATTTTTCCCGAAGAGTATGGGTGTATATAAGAAGACAAAGGATGAGGTGCAAGGAATTTTCCTTAAATGGAAAAAGATGGTGGAGACTCAAATAGGGAGAAAATTCAAACGTCTATGCACATATAATGGTGGAGAGTTAAAAAATAATCTATTTTTGAAAGTCTGTGAAGATGAAGGTATTTGTCAAACACTTCACCATCAGATATACACCATAACAAAATGGGGTGGTAGAGCATATGAATCGGACATTGCTGGAGAAGGTTTGGTGTATGTTGTCCAATGCTGGGTTAGACAAAGAATTTTGGTATAAGGCTATAGTTTATGCTTGTCACCTTATCAATCACTTACCATCGACTGCTATTGGTGGTAAAATGCCATTAGAGAAATGGTTTGGAAAATCTGCTACAAATTATAATTCCTTATATGTGTTTGGTTTGTTTGCATATTACCATGTTAAGGAATCAAAGCTGGATTTAAGAGCAAAGAAGGCAATCTTTATAAGGATCACATCTAGTGTGAAAACTACCATCTTTGGTGTCCAGAAACAAATAAAGAAATATTTATCAGGGATGTTACCTTTGATAAATCTATTATAATGAGAAAGGTGACTTTTGAAAAGATGGAGTAAAAAGATGGTACTCCCAAACAGGTGGAGTTTAATGGCAACAGAATTGTCCTAGCCAATGTAAAAATTGATGATGACTCTTTTATGGTAGAAGAAGAGTCAAATGAAGATGAGGTTTATACCTAAGAACCTCCACAGCAACATAAATCAATTACACTAAGGAAGGGAAAAAGGACCATTAAACAACATGCTTGCTATGCTGATATAGTCTCTTATAGATCACTAATTCCCATTAATGATGTTCTTGCTACTTATAATGAAGTAGTCTAAAGTTCAGAACATAAAAAGTGGAGGATCGCCATAAATAAAGAAATGCAATCCCTTTAAAAGAATCAGACATGGAAGCTAGCTAGTCTTCCAAAGGGAAAAAAGGCAATTGGATGCAAATGGGTATAGCAAAGAAAGATGGATTTTCTGGCAAGGATAATGTTCGCTAAAAAGCAAGATTGGTAGCTAAAATATATGCACAAATTGAGGGAATTAATTATAATGAAGTATTTTCTCCAATTGTAAACATTCCTCTATTAAAAATTTATTAGCTTTGGTAGCACAGTTGGATTTGTAACTTATTCAGATGGATGTAAAAATTGCATTTTTACATGGAGACTTGGATGAGAAAATCTACATGATTCAGCCAGATGGATTCAAAGTTTCTAGTAAAGAAAACAAGGTTTGCAAGTTGGAAAAATCATTGTATGGATTGAAGTAATCTATGAGGCAATGGTACAAATGATTTGACATGTTTATGATAGGGCAAAAGTACATAAGAAGCAAATATGATCATTGTGTGTATTTACACAAGCTATAAGATGGATCCTATATATATCTTCTTCTTTATGTTGATGATATGTTGATAGCTTCTAGGAGTCTGATAGAAATTGAGAAATTAAAGACTCAATTGAACAGGGAGTTTGAGATGAAGGATCTCGATGAAGCAAAGAAGATTAGCATGGAAATATCCAGAGATAGGAAATTAGGGAGGCTTTTTTTTTCTCAAAAGAATATTTGAAGAAGGTACTAAAACATTTTAGCATGAATGAGAAGTCAAAACCAGTTAGTACACTACTTGCTCCTCATTTCAAGCTTAATGCATCCATATCACTAAAGAATGATGCAAAACGAGAATACATGTCAAAAGTACCATATGTAAGTGTTATTGGTAGCTTGATGTATATAATGGCATGTACGAGGTCCAATATTTCACAAACAGTTGGGGTTGTGAGCAGGTACACGCATGATCCTGGAAAGGAGCATTGGCAAGCTGTGAAATGGATTCTACAGTATATTCCGAACACCGTAGATATTTATTTGGTATTTCAATAGGATAGGCAAGATGGTCAATGTGTAGTTGGGTATTGTGATTCTAATTATGCTGGTGATTTAGACATGTGTCGATTAGCTACTTGTTTGCAAAGGCATTAGTCAGTTAGAAGTCCACCTTATAGTCAATAGTTGCTTTGCCTATTATAGAGGTAGAGTATATGGTAGTTACAGAGGCTATAAAGGAGGCAATTTGGCTTTAAGGAGGCAATTTGGCTTCAAAGGTTGCTTGTTGAATTAGGAATGGAGCAGAAGCATATCAAAGTGCATTATGACAGTCGAAGTGCTATTCATGTTGCAAAGAACCGGGTTTATCATGTAAGGATGAAGCATATTGATGTTCAATATCACTTGTACAGGAGATTCTGGAAGAAGGTGGAGTCACAATCCAGAAGATTCAAACTATTAAGAATCTTACTGATATGATGACAAAAGTGGTAACTGTGGTCAAGTTTAAACATTGTTTAGACTTGATCAATATTGTTACAAATTGAAAGATGAAATTTGCAAACACTACTGAAGGTTGGATATGTGAGAGAATTGTATGGGATTTTGCTAGGGTGGAGATTTATTGGTTTTTGGCAATCCCACATAAGGATTTTTAAAGAATAGGGAAGTTCTTTGGTTATAAAAGAACTGTACACCTTTGTTAAAAATCTATCCTACAAAATTAGCCTTCTCTAATATTTAAGTTATTTAATATAGGTTGGGTGTATTAAGGATCAACCTATTGGCTGAGGGTAGTATCATCCTAATTGATTTTGCTTCTTATCTTCCTCTCTTATTAATAATAAAGAAAAAAAATAATATCCAAAGTATGATCTTGAATGCAATTGACATTAAGTTGAAGAAGACAAGTCTATATCACATATTTGTGCAGGCATTTACAATTATCATATTATGTACTAGTGAGCCTTGCAAATAGGACCTTACTTAGACCTAAGGAATAAAAGAAAACCACCTAAATTAAGCTTACTGCCCAGTGCCTGTCCCATCTCCACTATGAGCACTAAGCAGAAACCAACTGTAAAAGGATACACTATTGTAGAAAATGACATGTACATAAAGAAAACATAGTATTAAGGAAAATGTCATGTATATAAAGAAAACCTAACTTAAGGACCAATAATCCATTATTAGTGATGCATTGAAACTAACAACTAAAGAATAAGGAAAGGCTTACAACTAGTCTAAAAATATGTAGCACCATTAACTGTCATACGAAAACAACACATTTTGAAAATACAACAACTCTCTTTAGAAGCCATCCACTTGAGTTTTGTTTCAAAGAGTTAAGATTCAAATACTAAAACATTGGTTGCTTATGAATTTTCATGCACTTAAATGAAACAACAATGTCAAATTTATTTATTTATTTATTTATGCCATCCTTTAAGAATTTAGAATCCATTCAAGCAAATGTTATGAGTTAAAAATTTCCTAAAATTAGAGGATAAAATCTCATGACCTCCTCAGCTACTCTTTATGTGTACATCATTTGCATTTCACTCTAAGTGAGTCCTAATCCATTGTTAGCTCTTTTTGCTCTCACAACTTCCATTTTCTCTATAATATAACACAAAAGCAAGTGTTTATGAATCATTTCATAAGCTTTAGAGAAAAATTGTACATGGTTTTAAGTTTTCATTATCTTCAAGCACCTTCTTAGAGACCTACAACATACCTGGAAAGGTACCTCTTCTTCCAAATGGTTAGCGTTCCCATTTCTTAGATTTAGAAGGTTTAAGATAATGTTTTCATGCCTTCTTTCAATTGTGTTCTCTTGGTATCTATAAGTTTTGAGAGCCTTTCACAGAGCCTGGCTTTGGCTCCCAGAGCTCTATGATATATAGTTCGTTGGTTCCTTAACTTTGAGCTCTATAATATATGGCCATGGTCTTCTCAGTAGAAGAAGGAATTATAGATCTACAAAAACTAGAGCATGCAGGTTCAATGCTTCGAGTAATTTAATGATGCCATGAACATTGTATTTTAGGTAAATGCTTATTGTGACAAGTAGCTCTTCATCTAGAGGTGTTGATTGGAGTGTCCTTCAGTACTTTATTATGGAATCAAGATTGTTAAGCCTCTCGAGGATTGTACAAAATATTTATAAATGGACTAAAGCAAGTGATGAATAAAGAACTAAAAAGCATTAATGCCTAATAGCATTGCTCATCCATAACCTGTAGAGAAAATGTTACATGTACAAAGTCCATAGAATACATAATTTTTTAGTCTAAACCATCAGCATCCATATCTAACTAGAGTTTGATGGATCCAATTAAACTGGGTAGGATAGAATTACAATTTTGACCTTCAAATATTAAAGCTTGACTTGAATTAATAACATTGAACTTGAATGTGTTTGATTCATAATTTATGGTAAACTCACTTGATTTTAGGCAAATACTGACACATTGAAAGCTCAAAAACCACTCTAAAGTTCAAAATGATTCCAATGAGAGAATCATTTTAAAGTCTTATATTGAGATGAACAGAAGCCACCATAGTTCCAAGAATTTAAGTCAAATAGCATATGCTAATGAAGAGCAATGTGTAGAAAAAAGATTGCATATTCTTGATTGTAGAAATTGTAATAACCCCAGTTTTTAGATTACTTTATTTAAATACAGATTATGCAGTGTTAATAATTTTTAAAACTATATTTGATTATTATATTATTTTGTGATTAATATTCATTATTTCATGTTAATTAAAATTTTCTACGTAAATAATTACTTTAAAAATTATTATTTTTAGAGATTTACTTTCACAAATTTATTACTTTAAAAATTATTTCAATGATCCTATTAGAGTACTAAGGTTATTTTTAACAATGATATTGTTTATTGTATTGTTGTTATTATTATTATCCTTATTATTATTTTTATTATAATGCATTATTGCATGACTATAACATGTGTTATGTATTATACTAATTAGGGTTTATTATTATTATTATTATTATTTTAATTTAGGTGTGTGAATATATATATATATATATATATATATATATATATATATGTGTGTGTGTGTGTGTGTGTGTGTGTGTGTGTGTGTGTGTGTTATATAAACATGTGGTCTACATTTAAGTTATATATTATATTATTATTAAATAAAGTTTTATTAAATTATATAATAAAGTATTATATATATATATATATAACCGTGAAAAACATTGTGCTCCTTCTCCCTCTCCATTTCCGTTCGACCAACGCCCGTTGGTGTGCCTCCTTTGACTTCGCTGAACCGTCCTCCTTCCAGCCAGCTGCTTTGCCGCCCTCCTCCTCCTTCCCGGCATCGATAGTAGCTTGTGTAGCAAAGTGACCGAAACTTGAGCTTTCCGGCATCCCTCCTTTGTCCGGCCACCATTCTTCGTGATTCTGGTGTCCTTGAGCCCCTCAAGCTCTGGTGAAGTTGATCCCAAGCTTGGTTTGAGCTCTCAATGGTCCATTTGTGAGTTTTTTCCTTGGTTTGGTTTTTGAGCTTTAGAGTTTTCTAATTTTTTTTAGGTTGATTTTGGTTGATTCAAGCAAACTCCTTTAACAAATGTTGATCTTGGTTACTTAAGCTTCATGAATATTTTTTTTTTTTTTTTTGGAATTTATTTTAATTTTTGTGAATTTTTGAATATTTTATTATTATATAATTAATTTTTGAAAATTTATTTATTTAATTATAAAAGTGGTTGATTTGATGTTATTATGAGTTGATATTAATTTTAGTGTTGAGAAATTAATTTTTGGGATTTTTATATAATTTTTAATAATATTTTTAGTTTATGTAAATATTGGATTATTGGATTATATTTGAGTTTTTGTTGAAATTATTGGTTAATTAAGTGTATTTGTTGATTTTAATGCATAATATGTTGGGAAAATAATTTTTGTGCAATTATATAATTTTTATTGAATTTTTGTATGTTCTTAGCATTTTATGTGAATTTTTATATATTATGGTTATTTTGGTAATTTTGTGATAATTTTAGTTAAATATTAAGTTTAATTGGCTTTAATAATTATTTGAGGTATAAAAATGATTTTTACAAATTATTTACTATTTTTAACTAATTAATACTATTTTTCAAAAATTATTTTCAAATTATATATAATATACTATTTTTGTAAATACATGGATTTTTATTAATTTTTAATATGTTTTTGGGCTAATTAAGTAATTTGGATTTATAAAATGAATTTTTTATTAATATTTGTGTAATTATTGAGGAAATGGATTTTTAATAATATTATATTATTAATTAGGGTTTTTAAGTAATTATTAGGAAAAGAATTATTTATGGCGTTGTAATATTAAATATACTGTATTTTGATATTTTGAAAGTAATTATGATATTTATTGATTTTTTTAATAAATTTTATTGTATTATTGTGTTTGTGGTGAATTGTGGACTTCGGTTGAGGGAAATGTAGTTTGGGATCCCGATCGAGAAGTTGTGAGAATTCTGGTTTGAAGTGTATTTTTCTTGCAATATCGACTCTACTTTTTAAGTAAAGGGATGTCTGTTTTACAGAGGAGGTTCTGCCAAATCTTCGATAGAATTCTCATAAAATGTGACATCGGGTCTAATTCTTATTCTCTGTCTGTGTTAATAATCCTAGATTGAGTCTCTAGAAGTTAAGTTATAATTATTCTGATGTTCGTGTTATTATTTATTGTTAGTTGCACTGAGACCGAGGCCTAGTGAACCAGACCCGTCGGATCCTTCTCGAGGAGCGCACACCTGAGAGTTATTATACTATATATATATATATATATATATATATATATATATTGCATTTAGGATTCATGATTTAGGATTTTTTTTTTCATTTTCATTAAATGTTTTTTTTAAGTAATTTAATTCATAATATGATTAGGTTTATATTTAGTATATTTTAGGATATATATAAATGTTTTAAATGTACATTTATTCATAATTGTTTATTTAAATGATTAGTATACTTTAGGTATATTTTTAGTATATTTTAGGTTTATTCCTAAATAACTGCATGACATATTATTGATTTAAACCTAACATGTCATTGATATATTTAAGGTTTATTTTTTATATATGCATGCTAGATAATTAGGTTATTTTGGTATTTTTTTGGATGTATGTCAAGCCTAAATGCATGTTTTAGTACATATACATGTTTTAAATGAATATTTATGCATAGTTGTTTTATTAAATGATTTGTGTACTTAGGGTATATCTTTAGTATATTTAGGTGTATTTTTAAGTAAATGCATGTTATATTATTGAAACACACTTAAGTTGTTTTAAATTATATTAATGATTTATCTTTAGTATATTTCATGTTTTATTTGACATATATATACCCGAAATATTCTTGGTTTATTTTAGGTATATTTCTGGTATATATATGGTTTTATTTTACTATTATGAATGATTTATTATAAATGAAGGATATCAATAGAACGTGCTACCTAGTGGGCAGCACTAGGACTGTGTACGTACCGATGCGATAGATCAGGGTTGAGTGAGAATTAATTGTGGTAATTATAATTGATTTGATTAAGATTGATGGTATGATTGATAGTGTGATTGCAAGAGCTCAGTTGACTTAGTGTCTCGAAGCCAATCACACTGACAGTCAGACTGCAGGAGCTCAGTTGACTTAGTGTCTCGGGGCCAGTCTACTGTCCAAATTGGAATAAGTGGTCTATTTGGAATTAAGTGAGCCTATATGGCTAGAGTGATGATAGGGTTGATTGAGGTCGCAATTAATAAGGTTCTATTCGATCCTTCATTAATTAAAAAATAAATGTTTTCTACATCTATTATACTTATAAAGCAGAGTTTGACATTTGTGCGGAATGTGTGTGTATATATATATATATATATATGAATGCCTGATTGGGTATAGTTTAGATTGCATGTATATATAGTATAATAATTCACTCAGTGAGGTCTGACCCCCCTTAATTATTTTTTTTCCAAGAGATCCTACATCGTCAGACCTTAGTAGTAAAGTTCTTCGCCGGTGTTCTTTCGTCCCGACTATTTTATGTAAATGTATTCTTTAAACTCTAATTTGTATTCTAGAAACTGCAATAGTAGTGTTATTGTATAAGAAGGGTATTATTTTGTTTTGATACTTTATACTATGAGAGTTATAATTGAGCTCTGTATGAATATATATTTATTTATGAAAAGGATATTGAGTATCCATTTTTATATATTGATTCAAAATTTTTTAATTCTATCGTACTTTTTATTTATTTATTGCATGATTTTATTTTTCTGAGGCTTGCTACGGGTTCCGGATTCGAAAGAATTCTCGTTCCCTAGCGTCAGTCATGACTCCTAGTTTTGGGTCATGATAGAAATATCGATTAAATAACAAACTTTAACAAAGAAAAAAGGGTAATAAAATCTCCATGATCATGTACTCATACTTCGCTATTAACTAGAGAACAAACATATGCAACACCATTAACTGTCATGCAACTACTTCAGATTTTAAAATTATAGCAATTCCTACTAAAATTAGCCTTCTAATTTCACATTCCTTGGCTTAAGTCTCATCGAAAGACCCATGGCTGGATACGGCAATGGTCGACGAGTTATAAATTCATCAGGATTACCAACAGTGCTTCAATCCTTGCAAACTCTGCTCCAAGGCAAATCCTTTGCCTTGCCTTAAATGGTGCGTATGAAAGTTGAGGGATTTTTTTTTATGAAGCATCAAATCTTGATGGATCAAACTTGTATAGATCTTCAAATTTAAAATGTTTTTGTCCATATGTGTACTAGAAGCCACCCACAGCAGTTGTGTTTCAAAGAGTTAAGATTCAACTACTAAAACATTAGTTGCTTATGAATATTCATGCACTTTAATTTATAAAACTCATATATCTGAACTTTTCACCTTTTCACCTTTTCACCTTTTTAATTTAAATTACATAATTATCATCTAGTTAAAATAGCTACTTAAATAACTAAAATATATAAAATATCCTATTTAATTGCACTTTTATAAAATTTGTTGCTTTTTAAATTATTTTCTTTCATAAAAATGTTTATTTTTGTACAGAATGTTATTTTACGAAAAATCAAATATATCCTTTTGTAATTATCAAACTCATTCATATAATAAATGTCATTCATTTCTCTTTTATAATCTAATATCAATATAATTGGTTCTCCAATTATTTATTTAATATTCTAAAAATTGATTTTTTTTTAAAATAAATCGCATAATTTAAATTTATATGTTAAATATACAACATAAATATTATGAACCTGTTGTGTTGAATTAAAGATATGGATAAGCGTGGGGATTTTTGCAGTCCACCCATTGATTTTTGCACTCCATTTTTTGTTTTTAAGAATTGTAAACTACATAACTATCATGTGTTAAAACTTTTGATTCTTTTACTAATTACAATTACTAAACTACCATTTTTTAATTTTCCTTTCAAATTTTGTAATGTCCCTTATTTTAAATTATTAAAATATATTTTGAGATATGCAGTGTTAATAATATTTTATATATATATATATATATATATATATATATATATTTGTGTATCTTATTTAATTATTTTATTTTATTTTAAATATTTTGTTATATAAAGGAAATTGTTTGGAAGTTATTATTATTATTATTATTACTATTATTATTATTATTATTATTATCATCATCATCATCATCATTATTATTATTATTATTATCATCATCATCATTATCATCATCATCATCATCATCATCATCATCATTATTATTAGTGTTGTTACTATTAGTATTATTACATGCATGTGTTGTTGTGATGTATTATATGTATGTATATATATATGTGGTCAACATTTTTTCTCGAGTCAAACCATTTCCTTCCCTACCTATTCTTTTTTCTTTCTTTTATTTCTTCTTCTTCTTCTCTTTTTTCTTTCTTCTCTTCCGCCATTGTTGGTCTCTGCTTGCACCACTGAGCACCACCTATACCACCAACTGCCACCAGACCACCACTAAAGCTCGCCACTTCCTCCCCTCACCTTTCCCATTGCCACCAGGAGCTTCCGGTTGCCTATAATTGTCGAAAAATCATGAAGAGTTATTGTAGCTCTGACATATTTTTTGTTGATTTAGCTTGAGTTTTTGGGCTTATTAGACTCCTCTAGACATGTACGACTCGATTCTCAAGTCGATTCAAGCTTAGGACGTCTGGTTAGTTAGATATCTCAAATTTTAATTTGTGTCTATTTTAGGTTTTTATTTTTTTTAGCTTGTTCTTGTTTGATTCATGATAAATTCCTTAAGAAATGTTGTTATATGCATCCTAAACTTCTCAAATATATTTTTAGTTTATTTTTTTGAATTATACATAATTATGGTATTTTTGATAATTAAAATGATTTTTTATTAATTATGTGTTTTATAGGTTTTGTATAGAAAATATGTTAAATTAGTATAGTTAATTTAAATTATTAGCTTTAAAAATGAGTGTCACACCCCGAACCCAGGGACACGTGACCGGCATTAGGGAATGAGAAAGCATAAAGCTACCGAAACCCATAGTAGGCCTTAAAAGAAAAATACAGAAATATTTAGACTTGAAACCTTACAATAAATAATAAAATCATAATGCACATTATCAAACTGATTTTTCTCAATATAATTAAAACCATAATATCAGTGCATAAAATCAATAAACATTAGTTATACAAATAGTATCTCGGTACATAAATTATAAATACATGAAATCCCAAATAAAGTATGCAGTGGTACAATTTTCTCTACTATGGTACACGAAAGTAAATACAACACAACTGAATAGACTTACGTAGAATAGTCGGTGATGAAGTTACACGGCGAAGAGAAGTGGGCCTAATAGAAAACTCTCAAATTCCTAAAAAAATAAGTTGAGGGGAGTCAAACCTCACTGAGTAAGTTAATAAAGGAATGAATGCGGTTTGAAAACCTCATTAAAATAAATTTTATGGAAATATAATATAATATAATTTTATTCCAACCATTTGGTATACATATAATAAATCTGTCTTTTAAAGGAGAAGAAATGGATATTTAAATTTCTTTTTTTTTAATCGTTTCAATATAAAAAAAATTTGGTAAAACCCGATTTATAAATTTTTAACAGTCATATGACTCACTTATATCCAAGACTGCTGGATCCCGAGAGCAAGGTATCACCAAGATACACGGCCACAATCATATATCCTAATCCAATATCACTGGCGGTGTCTGAGAGCAAAGCATCACTAGACCATCGGCCCCAGTGATTTAATAAATAAAAATAAAAATTATACTGGTGGTGTCCGAGAGCAAAGCATCACCAGACCTTTAGCCCCAGTAATATAATTAAATAATCACATATTTTACTAGTGCGCACACGGTCCTAATGAAACCTATCAGGTAGCTTGTTCTACAGTAGTTTATTTAAAAAAATAAAAGAAAATAAATAAAATAATGAAAATTACAATAAATAAAAAAATAAATCAACTATAAATTAAATCATGCAAAATCCTATAAAGAATGCCGACTAGAATCTCACAAAATTAAATTCATAAGAATTTAATATGTTTTAATTTAAAAGTCTGACACTCAAATTAAATATTAACTTACAAGATAAAGGTGCTCCTCTGGCACGTCGTGTCCGACCTCGACTAGAGGGGCAGCTAAAAGACAAAAAAAGGAAATGACAATCAGAAAATAGAAACCTAACTTTTAGAGTTTTTAAGGAAGACTCGATTCGAACTCAGAATAAAAATTTTAGGATTGACCCGGTGTCATATTTTATGAGAAATTTACCAAAAATTCGGCAGAATTTTCTCTGTAAAACGGACATCCCTTTACTGAAGTAGAGTAAATCTTGTAAATAAACACATTTTAAAATTACACAACGGCACAACACCTCGGGTTGGGACCCCAAACTACACAATTCCCAACCGAGGTTCACCAAAAAAATAATAAATAAGCAAATACTAAATATTAATTCAGTAAATCACCAAAAATCATAATAAATCATAATATAATTTATTTAATTTTTAAAACACTAAATAAAATTATTTTCCACCATAATTTAAGAAAATTTCAAATAATAATATAATATTAATAACAATCCAACTTTCCAAATATTCAACATAAAATAGTCAAATTCAAACTATAATTGCCCATCTTGTTTAAATATACTATAATATTAATTAAAAACTCATTTAAATCACAAAACAATAAATAATTTAATATTGAATATACTTTTCAAAAAAATAGAATTAATTAGTTAAAAATAGTAATTAATTTATAAAAATTATTCTAATACTCAATAAAATTCTAAAACCATTTAAAAATATAATTTAACTATATTTTCAACAAAATTACATAATTACCCCCAAATTCCAATATTCACATAAACATAATAATTCCTCAAAAATAATATTAATTTACTAAAAATAATTTTATTAACACAGAAATTATTAACTTAATTTACTAATCACTAATTACTCAATTATTCAACCAAAAATAATTAATTAATAACATACACAATTTATATTATTAAAATATTAAAAAATACCCATAAATAAAATTAATTCAAAAAAATATAAAAAAAATTATTATTGAATAGATTGAGCTACATACAACAACATTTCTTAAGCAACAATTCATGGATCAAAGCCAAATAATTAATAAAAATTTAAAACCCTAATGATACCTAAACTAAAAACCAATATATCTCAAAATAGAGGAAGTTAGAGCTCAAACCGAGCTTAGAAATGGACTCACCAGTCCAAGATGAGTTAAACAACACTGGAATGAGAAGCTATGGTAATTGGAGTCTTCATTAACTTCAATGGTGGTCTCCTCTGTCCGGCGACTTCCAGGCATGCTTAGCTACTCTTCAAGTGCCGGAGAGGAAGAAGAAAGAGAGGGAAGGTGGCTGTGGTGAGTGGTGGCAGTTTGGCTTGGTCTGGTTGGTGGTCGGGTCATGTGAAGAGAAGCAGAAATAAAGACAGGGAAGAAGAAGAAGATGGCGGGGGAGAGAGGGATAGAAAAGAAAAGAAATGTAGGGGAAGGAAGAAAAAGAATTATGTTGACCCGTATATGCCCTTGACTAACTTATGTCTATATTATTATATTGATATACCTATATATATACATGTTTTGAGGTAGTTTAAAGTAATGTGTGTATATATATATATATATATATATATATATATATATATATATATATATACTAGCAATAATAAAATACTAGCACTAATTAAACTAATACTATAAATAATAATAATAATTAAAAATAATAATGCTATGCATAACATACTAAGACAATTAAAATAATAATGTATGTGCATAACACTAAACTGATGTAAAAAAAATAATGTTAATAGTTCTCAATAGAAATTTTAAATTTAGTACTTAAACATAAAAATTTAATATCTCAATTATAACAATATAAAATAAAGATAATTAGTATCATTGAAGACCTCAATATTTATGTAAATAATTTAAAAGATTCGGGTTATTACAATGAGAAAATAATTTTTTTGTTATTTTTGGTTAATTTTTGGAAAATATTTAGTACTATGTGAGTTTTTGATTAATGGGTAAATTATGTATTTTAATTGAAATTATAGTTAAATTATATGTTTTAAATAATTTTGGAATAATAAATGGTATTAAAATAATTTTTACGAATTATTTACTAATTTTAACTAATTAATAATAATAATTTCCGGAAATATATTCAAATAATAGTTTTATATACTATTTTTGTGATTAAATGAGTTTTTAACTATTTTTATTATATATTTAAACTATTTAGATAATTAATGGAGAATTTTACTATTTAATTTTGAATAATAAAAAAATTTAATTTTTATTAATATTATATAATTTATTTGAGATTTTATTTAATTAATGTGAAAATAATTAGCTTTAATGTTTTTATTATTTCTTATGGTTTATTATTGATGATTATGGATTTTGATGATTTTTGGTATATTATTATTATTATTATTATTATTATTATTATTATTATCAATTATTGCTTTTATTGTGAATTATGATCATCAGTTAGGAATTGTGTACTTTGGGGTCCCAACCCGAGGTGTTGAACATTTGTGAATTTTGAAGTGTTTTTCTATGCAGGGTTGATTCTACTTTGGTAGAAAGATGTCCATTTTACAGAGGAAACTCTATCAAGTTTTTGGTAGATTTCTTGTAAAATATGACATCGGATTTATTTTAGTAAAGTCGTATTTTAATCGAGTCTTTCCTTAGAAATCTAGAATTTGTAGAAATTCTATTTTTAATTCCATTTTTATTTCTTCTCTTTAGTCACGCCTACAACCAAGTTGACTGGTCGAGGTCGAGCATGACTGTGTAGAGGAGCGCATTCCAACTGTAAGTGTCACGACCCAAAACAGGGGCCATGACCGGCGCTAGGGAACGGGAATTCTTTCGAATCCGGAACCCGTAGCAAGCCTAAAAATAAAATAAAGCATGCCATAATAACAGTAACAGTATGATATGCAGCGGAAAATAAAAATCATAATATCATAATATCATTTTTCATATCAACTGGATTTAATTCAAAACTCATCTCATCACATAAATATAATCTTTAATACAAATCCAGTTCAATATAATACATCTCTTTAAAATAAAGTACATGAAATCTAATACTTTAATTTACAACTACTGCAGTGTCTAGATAAAATAAATAAGACTCAAGTAGACAATTTACATAAAGAAGCCGGGGCGGAAGAAATCCGGCGTATCGACCTGCTACTGAGGTCTGAGGAAGTTGACTCTCCTGAAAAATAGTCAACGGAGGGGAGTCAGACCTCACTGAGTGAATTACTATAATATATATACATACACACTAAGTGATAATGCATACAGTCAACAGTATATATAATATGTATATATACAGGCAAATTCATACAGATGCAGAAAAATCATTTTTATATATATTTTACTGAAAAATCCCAATTTATGAAGGATCACATAGAACCCTAGAATATCGCAACCTCAGAAATAGTGTTCAACAACACTCAAGCCATACAGGCTCACTTATTCCAAATATATCCACTTAATCCATTTGGACAGTAGACTGGCCCCGAGACACTAAGTCAACCGAGCTCCAGCAGTCTGACTGCCAGTGTGATTGGCCCCGAGACACTTCGTCAACCGAGCTCCAGCAATCACACCCAAACCACATCTCACACAAATCAATAATCATATCAAATCAATATCCACAAATAAGTTAGTATTACAGCCTAAATACTATAGGCGTACCGGTACGTACTCGGTCCTAGTGCTGCCCACTAGGTAGCACGTTCTATTGATATCCTTCATCATTAATAATGTAAAACATTCATTCATAAAAATAAATGATGCATGAATGTAAATGAAATAACAATAAAATCCATATATATACCGGAAATATACCAAAAGTAAACCAGGTATATTTCGAGTATATATATATCAAATACCTTCAATCAAATTATAAATTAAGCTGGAAATATATTTAAAAACATTTTAAATATATTTTATTCACAAAATATGCATATAATTTAGTATATACCAAAATAAACCAAAAATATACTTAATGTAAACTTAAGAAATAATCAAATTATTTATGCATATTTAATCAACATAAAACATGCATTTCTAAATCATGCATCCTAAGCATATATATATAATATAGTAACTCACCTAATGCGCTCCACGAGACAGGTCCGACGGGCCTAGTCCACTAGCCCTCGGTCTCGGCACAACTAAACAAGAAATAAATAACCGATATCAGAGAAACCCTAATAGAAATCCTAGAATTCAATCTAGAGTATTAAAATACGAAAACAGAATTAGGGTTCGACTGGATATCACATTTTACGAGAATTCTACCGAAAATTCGGCAGAACCTCCCCTGTAAAATGGACATCTCTCTACTCAAAAGAGTAGAGCTGACCCTGCAAAGAAATACACTTCGAAGTACAAGCTCAACACAATCAAAATCCCACGGTCAGACTCCAAACTACAGTCTACCGACCGGGGTCCACAAACACAGAATAATTCCAGAAATACCGAAAATATCCTTAAATCACATAAATACATTTTATAGGTAAAAATTACATAATTGACCTTGAAACACTATAAAAACCGATTAAAACTCATTTTTATTAGAAAAACCGTATATTATATATATAATTGAAAATAATTCCCGAAAAATAGTTTTAATTAGTTAAAAATACCAAATATTTTGTAGAAATCATTTTTACACCTTAAATAAATATTAAAACCAATTAAATTACATTTTTAGACAATTTAGGGTAAAATTACCAAAATACCCCTATATATATAAATATACTTAAATTACTTCAAAAATTCACCAAAAATCATACAATTACCCAAAATTAATTTTCTCAACATATTTATCAATAATATTAATAATTAAACTCAATTAACCAATTAAATTCAAATAAAAACACATTTAACCTAATTTTTCCAAAATTCCATAAACTTCAATAATTCAAAATAAATACTTAGAAATTCATAAAAATTCCAAATAAATTCCTATAATTCATTTCAACACCCAATTTAACCATAAACTCCAATTTCATAATTTAAATAATTAATTTCTGAAAATTAGAAAATAATATTAAAATATTCAAAAATACCCAAAAATCCAAAAAATCTCCAAAAATTCTACAAAAATTCATACATGAAGATTAAGCTACTAGGAACAGCATTTGTGAAGGAAGTTTCCATGAATCATCCAATTCGAAGCTCAAAAAAATCAAAAACCCTAATAGGCCGAAATTGACAAATCGAAAACTAAGCAATTCTAGACCATTTTAGCTCAAACCAAAGCTACAATCACACTCATCGGAGCTCAAGGAGAAGAAAGAGACCGGTGGTGTCGAAAACGGTGGCCGGAATCGGCGTGATCGACGGTGGATCGATTTTCGGTTTCTCCGGCCAAAATCGATCTCCCGACGCCGGAAACGGCCTCCTCAGGTGGCGAAACTGGTCGGGGAAGACGGTGGCACACCGGACGGCACACCCACGGTGAAGGAACGGCGTGACAGACGCCCGGACGGCAAGGGGAATGGTCGGGGAAGAAGAAGGAGAATTGGGGGCTAAAGTGTAATTTGGCAAACTTTTGTAATTTTGACAAATATATGTATATATATATAATTTATACTATATATTATAATAATATTAAATTACACACATCAAATATACACCACACACATAAAATTATTAATATTTCAATAATTTATACTAAATAAAATTAATTAAATAACAATAAAACAATTAAATACTTAATAAAATATTAGGGTAATAATAAACCCTAATTAAATAATTATACACACACAGGCTTTATTTAATAATTTAAAAATATGTATGAGTTCATGCAAGTCCGTAAATACCTTTAAAATAATTAATAATAAATTGTTTACGTGAAAATTTCCCCGAAAATACAAGTCCCGGGAAAATTTTACGTAAAACACTGAAAATAATAGACAATAATTAAAATAGGTTTAAAATACATATCAACTCATAAAAATATCGTAATACATATACAAAAATTATTGACACTGTATATCCCGGTACAGTGTAAAAATATTTTAAAAACACGGGATATTACAGTCTTCCCTCCTTACAAGAATTCGTCCCCGAATTCTAAAAAAGATAAGATCAAGAAGGAAAGAGATACGGGTAAGAAGCTCGCATCTCAGCTTCAGTCTCCCACGTATGCTCTTCAACTCTGTCGCTACGCCACAGAACCTTGACCATCGGAATCTGCTTCGATCGCAACTGTCGAACTTGAAAATCAACGATCACCACAGGTTCTTCCACAAACGTCAAATCTTCAGTCACTTCTACACTGTCAGGTTGCAACACATGTGAAGGGTCTGAGATATACTTCCTCAACATCGAGATATGAAATACTGGATGCACCTGTGACATACTCGGAGGCAAATCCAACCGATATGCAACAGTGCCAACTCTCTCCAGAATCTCAAACGGTCCAATGTATCTCGGTGCTAACTTACCCTTCCTGCCAAATCTCATCACACCCTTCATCGGAGATACTTTCAGAAAAACGAAATCTCCAACCTGAAACTCCACATCTCTGCGCCTAGGATCCGCATAACTCTTCTGTCTGCTAACTACGGTCTCTAATCTGCGCTTGATCACGACGACTTTCTCTGCAGCATCCTGAACCATCTCTGGTCCAGTCAAAGCTCTCTCACCAATCTCATCCCAACTCAACGGGGATCTACACTTCCTTCCATACAACGCCTCATATGGTGCCATGCCAATACTGCTATGGTAGCTGTTATTATATGCAAATTCAACAAGCGACAAATGATCATCCCAGCTACCTCCTAAATCCAAGACACACATCCTCAACATATCTTCCAGTGTCTGGATCGTCCTCTCAGACTGACCATCTGTCTGAGGATGAAAAGCAGTACTGAAATCCAACCTAGTGCCCATCGCTTCCTGCAACTTCTGCCAAAACGAGAAGTAAACACCAAACCTCTATCTGACACAATGGACACAGGTACACCATGAAGGCACACAATATGCTTCACATATAACTTCGCCAATCTAGCAACTGAATATGTGGCTTTCACAGGCAAGAAATGTGCAGACTTCATCAACCTATCTACAATCACCCAGATGGAATCGTATCCATCCTTCGAACGAGGTAAACCGACCACAAAATCCATAGCTATCCTTTCCCACTTCCACTCGGGAATAGGAAGAGGCTGAAGCTTCCCTGAAGGCTTCTGATGTTTGGCTTTCACTTGCTGACACGTCAAGCACTTAGCAACATAATCAGCAACATCCTTCTTCAATCCATCCCACCAGTATAAATCTCTGATACTGTGGTACATCTTAGTAACACCTGGATGTACGCTGTAAGCTGTAGAATGTGCTTCCTCTAAAATCTCTTCTCTCAAATCATCCACATCAGGAACACACAATCTACCACTGATCCACAACACACCATCATCATCGAGTGTGAAATCAGTGAACTTCCCTGCTCTGACATTCTCTGTAAGCTCTTCCAGAATAGGATCTCGGCTCTGAGCTGCTTTAATCCTATCCCTTAGTACAGATCGTACTTTAAACTGAGCTAACAGTCCACCTGATCTACTGATCTTCATCATCAGACCTTGATCCACCATCAGATGTAACTCCTGGATCAATGGTCTCCTCTCAACACCAATGTGAGCAAGACTACCTGAGGACTTCCTACTCAAGGCATCTGCTACCACATTAGCTTTACCCGGATGGTAAAGAATCTCGCAATCATAATCCTTCAATAATTCCAACCATCTTCTCTGCCTCAGATTCAAATCTCGCTGCTGAAAAATGTACTTAAGGCTCTTGTGATCAGTAAATATCTCACAAGTCACCCCGTACAAATAATGTCTCCAAATCTTCAAAGCAAAGATCACTGCAGCCATCTCAAGATCATGTGTGGGATAGTTCTGCTCATGCTTCTTCAACTGCCTCGAAGCATAGGCTATCACCCTTCCATTCTGCATCAACACACAACCAAGACCAATTCTAGAGGCATCACAGTAAACTGTGAACTTATCCACACTATTAGGTAAAGCTAATACTGGCGCTATGGTCAACTTCTCATTCAACAACTGAAAACTATTCTCACAAGCTTCTGACCACTCGAATCTAACATTCTTCTGAGTCAAGCGAGTCATAGGGGCTGCTATCCTGGAAAAATCCTGCACAAATCGCCTATAATACCCGGCTAAATCCAGAAAACTTCAAATCTCCGTAACAGAAGTAGGTCTAGGCCACTCAGATACTGCCTCAACCTTCTGTGGATCAACCTGAATACCTTTTTTAGACACTACGTGTCCAAGAAAAGAAACACTCTCCATCCAAAAATCACACTTCGAGAATTTAGCATAAAGCTGATGATCTCTCAGTGTCTGTAGTATAATCCTCAAGTGATATACATGCTCTTCCATACTCCTCGAATATACTAGTATATCATCAATGAAGACTACTACAAACTGATCCACATACGGTCTGAATACTCTGTTCATCAGGTCCATAAAAGCTGCTGGTGCATTAGTCAAACCAAAAGACATCACCAGAAACTCATAATGGCCATATCGAGTGCGGAACGCTGTCTTAGGAATATCAGATTCACTGATCCACAGCTGATGATAACCCGACCTCAAGTCAACCTTAGAAAAGAACTGTGCACCCTGTAGCTGATCAAACAAATCATCTATCCTTGGGAGAGGATACTTGTTCTTCACCGTCACCTTATTCAGCTCTCTGTAGTCAATGCACAGTCTCAGGGTACCATCCTTCTTCTTCATAAATAGGACTGGTGCACCCCAAGGAGAAACACTATGTCTAATAAAACCCTTATCCAACAACTCTTGCAACTGCTCCTTCAACTCTCTCAACTCTGCAGGAGCCATACGATAGGGTGGCATAGATATAGGAGTAGTACCTGGTACCACATCTATACAGAACTCAATCTCTCTGTGAGGTGGTAAACCTGGCAACTCCTCAGGAAAAACATCAAGAAACTCACAAGCAACAGGAACATCTGTGAGTAACAACTTCTCCACTGACGTATCCCTAACCAATGCCAAATATCCCTGGCATCCCTTCTTCAACAACTTCCTAGCAGAAATAGCGGAAATAAGATTCTGAGGTGCTGAACTCCTATCACCAACAAACTTAAAATCTTCTTCACCAGGAATTCTAAAAGTCACCTCCTTATTCCTGCAATCTACCACGGCATAGTGCTGAGACAACCAATCCATTCCCAGAATAACATCAAACTCCATCACATCCAACAAAATCAAATCAGCGGGTAATTCTCTATCTCCCACGAGAACTGGACAACCAGAAAGAACAATATCGGCGTCCAAAGAATCGCTTAGAGGAGTGGCAACAGACAAAGGAAAAGCCATCCTCGAAGCTTGCCAACAAGATTTAGAAGCAAAAATAGGAGAAACAAACGAATGCGTGGCACCCGGATCAAACAAAACCCATGCATCCAGGTAACAAACAGAAAGAATACCTGCCACGACTGCATTAGATGCCTGAGCATCTTGCTGAGTCAGATGAAAAACTCTGGCCTGACCTCAACCTCCCTGCTGACTGGTAGAAGCCTGGCCAACACCTCTGGCACCTCCTCTAGTACCTCTACCACGACTTTGCTGTGGAACAAACTGAGTAGAACTCTGATGCTGGGCTGGTGGTAACTGAAATGGCACGGGTGCTGCACTAGCAATCGACTGCTGTGGGAATCACGGAATCTGCTGCTGCTGATATCCGGAATAAGGACACGATCTGGCAAAATGTCCTGTCTGCCCGCATCTGAAGCATGTCAGTGGTGTCAGGTAACACGGTCCCTGATGGACTCTACCACAAGTCTGGCAAACACTGGCCGCTGATCCAGAACTACGACCACTGCTACTGCTCGAAGCACCTGACCCGAATCTAAACGATCTATGCTGACCTCCACGGCCATGTCTACTGCTCCGATGCACTCGCTGCTGCTGTCTCTGACTCTGCTGAGTCGGACCTTGCTGCTGACTACTCGAACCAACATGAAAATTCGAATATGGAGTAGCCTGCGATCCACTCGACTGAACTCCCAGCTGGTAATAATCAGGCATCGCTCCCTGTCTAACTAACCTCAGCTCGATCTCCTTAGCTAGCTCAATCACAGACTCGAGAGTAAGACCTGCTGTAGGCATACCAACAAAAGCTGAACCCAAACCAGTAACGTAGGTAGTAACAGTGAAATACTGATCCCGCATCAGATCCTCAGCATATCTACCCAGACGAAGAAACTCTCGGGTATACTCCTTTACAGATCGATCTCCACGAGAAATACTAGTCAGACGAAGACGATAACTCAAACGAAGAGGCTCTGGACAAAATCTCCTCATAAACCGCTCTCGAAACTGAGCCCACGTCATCGTCATCATATAAGGCTGGATCATCTGAATGAACCAATCTAGGGCTGGTCCCTCAACAGACAACTCAACGATCATGATCCGCTGGTACTCGGTATGACCAGTCCGAGTCCTAGTCTCAATCGCATGCAGAAAGTCTAAAGGATCAGAAGTACCATCAAAAGAAATCCTGCCAACTCGGGCATAGAACAAAGCTGCCTCAGGGTCAGACATACCCTGCTGATAGGCAGGCTGAACAGGCTGAACAACTGGAGGAACAGGAACATCAAACTCAGGCTCAACAGGCTCCTCGTCCTGTAACTCTCTCTGCCTACGGCGACCTACCACTCCTCGAGGTCTACCTCTGCCACGACCTCTACGTCTAACTGGCGGCTCAGGAGGTAAAACCTCGTCCTGAAAAGACTCATCATCCTCGGCCTCAACGACCGGTGGAGCGACACGCGCTCGCCTCCTCATTCTGAAAAGACAAACGGAAAGATTTAGACAAAGCAGACAACGGAGGAATAACGCTGAAAGCTACAGCAAGGAATACTCATCAAGACATACTCGAACCTAATACACTGCAGTAGTCCAACAGAAAACACAACTTTAAAACTAGGGCCACAACTCACATAACTAAGCCCTGACACAGAACTCCGCTCTGATACCAACTTTGTCACGACCCAAAACAGGGGCCATGACCGGCGCTAGGGAACGGGAATTCTTTCGAATCCGGAACCCGTAGCAAGCCTAAAAATAAAATAAAGCATGCCATAATAACAGTAACAGTATGATATGCAGCGGAAAATAAAAATCATAATATCATAATATCATTTTTCATATCAACTGGATTTAATTCAAAACTCATCTCATCACATAAATATAATCTTTAATACAAATCCAGTTCAATATAATACATCTCTTTAAAATAAAGTACATGAAATCCAATACTTTAATTTACAACTACTGCAGTGTCTAGATAAAATAAATAAGACTCAAGTAGACAATTTACATAAAGAAGCCGGGGCGGAAGAAATCCGGCGTATCGACCTGCTACTGAGGTCTGAGGAAGTTGACTCTCCTGAAAAATAGTCAACGGAGGGGAGTCAGACCTCACTAAGTGAATTACTATAATATATATAAATACACACTAAGTGATAATGCATACAGTCAACAGTATATATAATATGTATATATACAGGCAAATTCATACAGATGCAGAAAAATCATTTTTATATATATTTTACTGAAAAATCCCAATTTATGAAGGATCACATAGAACCCTAGAATATCGCAACCTCAGAAATAGTGTTCAACAACACTCAAGCCATACAGGCTCACTTATTCCAAATATATCCACTTAATCCATTTGGACAGTAGACTGGCCCCGAGACACTAAGTCAACCGAGCTCCAGCAGTCTGACTGCCAGTGTGATTGGCCCCGAGACACTTCGTCAACCGAGCTCCAGCAATCACACCCAAACCACATCTCACACAAATCAATAATCATATTAAATCAATATCCACAAATAAGTTAGTATTACAGCCTAAATACTATAGGCGTACCGGTACGTACTCGGTCCTAGTGCTGCCCACTAGGTAGCACGTTCTATTGATATCCTTCATCATTAATAATGTAAAACATTCATTCATAAAAATAAATGATGCATGAATGTAAATGAAATAACAATAAAATCCATATATATACCGAAAATATACCAAAAGTAAACCAGGTATATTTCGAGTATATATATATCAAATACATTCAATCAAATTATAAATTAAGCTGGAAATATATTTAAAAACATTTTAAATATATTTTATTCACAAAATATGCATATAATTTAGTATATACCAAAATAAACCAAAAATATACTTAATGTAAACTTAAGAAATAATCAAATTATTTATGCATATTTAATCAACATAAAACATGCATTTCTAAATCATGCATCCTAAGCATATATATATAATATAGTAACTCACCTAATGCGCTCCACGAGACAGGTCCGACGGGCCTGGTCCACTAGACCTCGGTCTCGACGCAACTAAACAAGAAATAAATAACCGATATCAGAGTAACCCTAACAGAAATCCTAGAATTCAATCTAGAGTATTAAAATACGAAAACAGAATTAGGGTTCGACTGGATATCACGTGTTACGAGAATTTTAACGAAAATTCGGCAGAACCTCCCCTGTAAAACGGACATCTCTCTACTCAAAAGAGTAGTGCCGACCCTGCAAAGAAATACACTTCGAAGTACAAGCTCAACACAATCAAAATCCCACGGTCGGACTCCAAACTACAGTGTACCGACCGGGGTCCACAAACACAGAATAATTCCAAAAACTACCGAAAATATCCTTAAATCACAGAAATACATTTTATAGGTAAAAATTACATAATTGACCTTGAAACACTATAAAAACCGATTAAAACTCATTTTTATTAGAAAAATCGTATATTATATATATAATTGAAAATAATTCCCGAAAAATAGTTTTAATTAGTTACAAATACCAAATATTTTGTAGAAATCATTTTTACACCTTAAATAAATATTAAAACCAATTAAATTACATTTTTAGACAATTTAGGGTAAAATTACCAAAATACCCCTATATATATAAATATACTTAAATTACTTCAAAAATTCACCAAAAATCATACAATTACCCAAAATTAATTTTCTCAACATATTTATCAATAATATTAATAATTAAACTCAATTAACCAATTAAATTCAAATAAAAACACATTTAACCTAATTTTTCCAAAATTCCATAAACTTCAATAATTCAAAATAAATACTTAGAAATTCATAAAAATTCCAAATAAATTCCTATAATTCATTTCAACACCCAATTTAACCATAAACTCCAATTTCATAATTTAAATAATTAATTTCCGAAAATTAGAAAATAATATTAAAATATTCAAAAATACCCAAAAATCCAAAAAATCTCCAAAAATTCTACAAAAATTCATACATGAAGATTAAGCTACTAGGAACAGTATTTGTGAAGGAATTTTCCATGAATCATCCAATTCGAAGCTCAAAAAAATCAAAAACCCTAATAGGCCGAAATTGACAAATCGAAAACTAAGCAATTCTAGACCATTTTAGCTCAAACCAAAGCTAGAATCACACTCACCGGAGCTCAAGGAGAAGAAAGAGACCGGCGGTGTCGAAAACGGTGGCCGGAATCGATGTGATCGACGGTGGATCGGTTTTCGGCTTCTCCGACCAAAATCGATCTCCCGACGCCGGAAACGGCCTCCTCAGGTGGCGAAACTGGTCGGGGAAGATGGTGGCACACCGGACGGCACACCCACAGTGAAGGAACGGCGTGACAGACGCCCGGACGGCAAGGGGAATGGTCGGGGAAGAAGAAGGAGACTCGGGGGCTAAAGTGTAATTTGGCAAACTTTTGTAATTTTGACAAATATATGTATATATATATACTTTATACTATATATTATAATAATATTAAATTACAAACATCAAATATACACCACACACATAAAATTATTAATATTTTAATAATTTATACTAAATAAAATTAATTAAATAACAATAAAACAATTAAATACTTAATAAAATATTAGGGTAATAATAAACCCTAATTAAATAATTATACACACACAGGCTTTATTTAATAATTTAAAAATATGTATGAGTTCATGCAAGTCCGTAAATACCTTTAAAATAATTAATAATAAATTGTTTACGTGAAAATTTCCCCGAGAATACAAGTCCCGGGAAAATTTTACGTAAAACACTGAAAATAATAGACAATAATTAAAATAGGTTTAAAATACATATCAACTCATAAAAATATCGTAATACATATACAAAAATTATTGACACTGTATATCCCGGTACAGTGTAAAAATATTTTAAAAACACGGGATATTACAGTAAGTTAATAATTGAACTATATATAGGAAGTATATATATATTATCATGTTTATATTAAGTTTCACATAATTAGTAAATTTTATTTTATTTTAATTTATTGTAATCTTTCTTGTTTATTTATATCTATTTATTTTAAATGAAATTACGATAAAACGGGCTACCTAATGGGTTTCATCAGGACCTTGTGCACACTGGTAGAATTGAGAGTGAGTGTTGGTGGTTATAAGACTCAGTTGATACTTTGCTCTTGGGCATGATTTTGTGAGAATATATATAAGGTTCGGTGATGCTTTGTTTTCAGGTGTGAATTATATACTGGGGTTGGTAGCTCAATGATGCTTTACTCTTGGAAACCACCAATAAATATTAGTTTAAGTGAATTGACTGTGGCTGGTAGCTCGGTTGATGCTTTGCTCTCGGGAACTGGCAATCTTTGGATTATAAGAGAGCCGAAAGACTATTAGATTTGTGGTCTAGGGTTCTACCTAGATTTTATATATAAAATGATTTAAGAAGCGTATTTGTATTTTATAAAGTATTTTATGATTTTAAAATACTTTATTTCGATAAAGTATGATTCCAATAAAAAATTAAATAGTTTAAATTATAAATTTCTTATTTTCATAAAGATATTTAAAGGAGGCTTTTATACTGTATACATTTCTTCTATTAGCTTACTTAGTGAGGTTTGACCCCCTCAATATTTTTTTCAGGATGTTCTACTTCAGACCTCCTTATTAGACTTATTCGCCAAATTCTTTACTCCCCGACTGACTTATGTAAATATTGAACCGTTGTTTTTTTTTTTTTGTATTTTAGTAAACATTGCAGTAGTAGTACTTTTTGTTTTAGTATCGATATTGTACTAGAATGTATTCCTGTATTTGAATATTGTATGAACATTTTTTATTATGTTATAAGATAAGGATTTATTTTATATTAATTAAAGTTTTAATTATGATGTGTTTCTATGTTATTTATCCTTATTTAATATATTTCATTTCATTATTGTCTATGTTTTATTGAAATTTTTCTTAAGGCTTACTATGAGTTTCAGGTACTTTATGTATTCTCATTCCCTTGTACCGGTCACGTGCCCCTTTGGGTTCGGGACGTGACAAATTTATTATTTGATGTTCAACATTTTAAAATAATTGACTATATTAAATTTTATTAATGCAAAAAAAAATTACTAAACTATCATTTGTTTTATTTTTCCTTCCAAATTCATCGTTTGATGTTTAACATTTTAAAACTACTTGTAATTGAGGTTTTTTTTTTTTTTGCATTAATAAAATTTAATATGGTAAATTATTTTTGCACTCCATCTTTTATTTTTTAGAATTTTAGATTACATAATTACCTTTTATTTAGAATGTTTATTTTTTCATTAACTACTATTTTTTAAAACTATAGTCTTTCTAATTTTTTTATCTAAATTTACTATTTAATGTTTTAAATTATAAAACTACTTGTGCTTGAGCTTACATTTTTTTTCATTAAAAAACTTAGTATAGTCAATTATTTTTTTGTAAGCACTCTTTAATTTTTAATTTCTTTAGACAATTATAAAACTTGCACCAACTGTAAAAAAAAAAAAAAAGAAAGAAAAAATAACAATATTTTTTCACTTTTTGTGAATAGTTTTTAAAATTTTAATTTTATAAACAGTTTTTTAATATCATATGCACATTATTTTATTTTTATTTTTTATCATAAATTTTAAAAAATAATATAAAAATCAGATTACATGATTAAAAAATATATTATAAAAATTTAATGAAAATTCATCATATAAATTTTTCTTATAATTTTTATTTTTAAGACAAGTGTTATAACAAATTAATAAATAGAAAAGTAAATGTGTGTGTGTGTGTGTGTGTATATATATATATATATATATATATATATATATATATGTTATCAAATATACTTTTCATAGTATAATTTAATAGAGTATCTATTAGGATATATTTGATCTAAATAACATGTAAATTGATTTTAACTCTATTCATTGAATTTATGAATACTTTTTTTTATGATGAATTATTGTTGAATCATAATGATTTTTTTAATCATATAATTTGATTTTTAAATTATTTTTAAAAATTATGAAAAAAAATTATGTGCCCATGATATTTAAAAAAACTCTTCACAAAAAATAAAAAATTTGTTATTTACTATAATTGGTGTAAAATTGACAATGTTAAATAGTACTTATAAAAAAAATAACTGATTATATTAAATTTTATTAGTGCAAAAAAATAACTGACTATATTAATTTTATTAATGCAAAAAAAAAAAAACTCAATTACAAATAATTTTAAAATGTTAAACATCACTTTTCAAAAAAAAAAAGGGTTAAAAATCAAACAATGTATTTGGAAGGAAAATTAAAAATGGTAGTTTAGTAATGGTAGTAAATAAAAGAATAAAAAGTTTTAATAGAGGATAGTTACATAATTTACAATTCAAAAAAAATAAAAATGGAGTGTAAAAATCTCCGCAGTATGGATAATAACAACTGATTGTTGATTATGTTTTTGTGTAAATATTTAAGGGTCAAAACATTATCTTGTTTGAGATAGAATATATTATAGTCAGCAAGCTAGTTTCCATAAGAAAAAAAAAAGGTAAATTTTAAACATATTATTTAATAAATTATAATTAGCACTCCATCATCTCTTTTTTTTTTTTTTAAATTGGGGAGGGGAGATAAGAATTTAATTCTTGACATGCACATGTTTCGAGGAGAGTAATGTCATTAAATTACTCAACCTTCAACCACTCTTTTCTTATTTAGAATATATTGTAAAAAGTTAAACCAAATAGATTTAATAGTGGAAAAAGTTAAATTGATCATTGAAAGACTTTTGTGATTCTTGTGAATTACTTATTTTATTATATATAAATTACTTTGTTTCAACTTTAAAATTTTATGCTCAACATCTTTGCAAGGACACATGCGAGCATTTTTACTTTGTTTATATAATTGTCTTTGCATTATTATTTATTTATTTTTGATAACTCCGAATTGATACTTTACTTATAAAAATTGCATTGATGAGGAGAATAGGTAAAGGAGTGGAGCTTTCCCCATAAACATTTCGAAACTTAAGTCAATAAATGTATGAGGAAAAATATAATAAATCAAATAGACATAATAGAATAGAGAATTAAGAGTGATTGCTTGGATGATGCGGGGATGGAGTGATGGAATTATGTCTTGTTGAGAATGAAAATGAGAATGCTTGATATGAGATGCTATGAGATGTATTTATAGGAGAATATATTGCCCAAATCTTTTAGGAATATGATTCTTTAGTCTTGTAGGATTGCCTTATTTAGAGAGAAGAAGACTTCCTTTGTAGAGTAATCTTCTTAATTGAAATATACTTCCTTATTAAGTTTTTTTCTTATTCAAGTAATGCTCCTCTTTAGGGGAATATAACCTTTATTAGAATTAGATCTTGATATGGGATATCAAGAGTCCCCCATGTGTAATAACCCTTGTTTTTAAATTATTTTATTATAAAACGAGATATGCAGTGTTAATAAATTTAAAACTTATATTTAATTGTTTTACTATTTATTATTATTTTATGTTAAATTATATTTGTCTACATAAATATTTAATTTTAGAAACTTATACTTAAGCATTTATTTTACATTATTGATGATTAATTTTTCGGATAGTATTATTTTAATAACATTAGTTTATGTGCATTATTGTTTTAATATTATTATTTTTATTAAATATACATTATTTGTATTATTATCATTTAAGTGTTAATGTATGTGTGTATATTATAATGTATGTGTGTGTGTGATTATATATGTGTATATATGTGTGTGTGTGTATGTGTGTATGTATATATGGGATATTTTTATTGTGTGGTAGAGATTTATTATCGTAAAATTATATTATATAGTATTATAATATATAGTTTTATTAATATATATATATATACATATATATATATATATACATATATATATATACACACACACACATATACAAATCGAAGAACATAGAAAGAAAATGTAGCAAACCTTTCTTCCTTGCGCGCACGTCTGATCCTGCACCGTCAGTGTGCCTCCCACCTCTTCGACGCGGGACAGTCGACCCACCTCCTTCAACCATTTCGCCGCTGTAATATCCCGAATTTTTAAATAATTTTTTTTTATACTGCATCGGGATATGCAGTGTTAATAATTTTTGTATATATTTATGATATTTTAAGAGTTATTATTTGTTTAAAGCTAATTTTAATTATTTTATATTATTTTAAGTACTTTACGTAAAATTTTCCCGGGAATTGTGTTTTCGGGGAAATTGACACGTAAATAATTTAATATTTATTTTGAGACTCAGTATTTTAGAGAATTTATTTACGTTATTCATATTTTTTACTTGGAATGATATTATTTTAATAGTATTTAGCTTAGTGTATTTTATTTTAATATTGTTCATTTTATTAAACTACATTATCTGCGTGATTAATATATGTGCTACATATATATATACACATATATTAGGGTTGTATTATTTTATTTGTGTGTGTGAATATATGTATGTGTGTGTATATATATATTAATATATGTGTGTGTGGAGATTAGTGTATATATATACATATATTGTATTATTATAATATAAAGTATTATATGTATATATATGTACATTAAACACAAAACACACACACACAAACTCATCTCCCCCGAAACCCACCCAAACCACCATCCACCATCGCCTGTCACCGTCGGTGTGCCGTCCGGCCTTCCAGCAGCTCCAGTCACCTTCCACCGTCTTCTACCTTCTTCTCCGGCGTCGGCAAGCGGTTGTGGCAGCAAGGAACCGAAACTCGAGCTCACCGTGGTTCCAAGTGATTCCGGCCACCATTCTTCGCGATTCCGGTGTCCTTGAGCTCCTCAAGCTCCGGTGAACTCAATCCAAGCTTCGGTTTGAGCTCTAACCCCTCCATTTTTGCTGTTTTTCGATTTCTTTATTTCGGCAATTTTTGGATTTTTATTTTTTTCGGGAATTTTTGGTGGATTCATGGAAAATGACTTAACAAAAGTTGATCCCCCAAGCTTAATCTACATCCTATAATTTTTTTGTGATTTTTGGAATTTATTTTAATTTTTGTGAATTTTTGATTATTTTATTATTATTTTCTAATTTTCGAAAATTAATTAATTAAATTATGAAATTATGTTTTATGGTGATTATAGGAGTTGAAATGAATTATAGAAATTTATTTGTAATTTTTGTGAATTTTTATGTATTTATTTGGAATTTATTAAGTTTAGGTAATTTTGAAAAATAGGGTTAATTATGTGTTTAATTGAAATAAATTGGTAAATTGAGTATATTTATTGATATTATTGAATTATATGTTGAGAAATTAATTTTTGAGTAATTATATAATTTTTGGTGAATTTTTGAACATTTATAGTGAATATATATATATAGGGGTATTTTGGTAATTTTACACTAAATTGGTTAAAAATGTAATGAAATTGGTTTTAATAGTTATTTAGGGTATAAAAATGATTTCTGCAAATTTTTAGTATTTTTAACTAATTAAAACTATTTTTCGTAAATTATTTTCAAATTATATATAATATACTATTTTTCTAAATAAATGGGTTTTTATTGATTTTTAGTATGTTTTAGGGTTAATGGTGTAATTTGGAGCTTTAAAATGTATTCTGGTCAATATTCATGAATTTTTTGAGAATTGTTAATTTTTAATAATATTTTTTTTATCAATTAGGGTTTTATTGAAATTATTGGTTAAATAATTATTTTCAGCATTTTAAATATTCAATTGCTATATTTTGGTTATTCAAAGGTATTTTTGGTATTACTGGAATTTTCATGTATTATGTGTTTATTTCGTGAATTGTGAGCCTCAGTCGGAAGAATTGTAGTTTAGGAGTCCGACCGAGGGGTTGTAGTTGTATATTTTCGAAGTGTGTTTTCTGTGCAGGATCGACCCTACTTTTGTAGGGACATGTTCGTTTTACAGAGGAGACTCTGTCGAAATTTCGGTAGATTTCTCGTAAAACGTGACAACCGGTCCGAGTCTAATTCTAAATTCTTGATTTAATCTGTCTATAGTAATCCTAGAAGTATAGAGTTAGAAGTTTATTCTGATGGTTATTTTTACTTTATCTTTCTAGCTGCGCCGGAACCAAGGCCTAACGGACCAGGCCCGTTGAGTATGTCTCGAGAAGCGCACATCAGTGAGTTATTATACTGTATATATATGCACTGCATATAGGGTGCATTTATTTAGAATTTTTCATTTTCATTGTATGTTTTAAAAGGGATTTAAATTATAATATTTCTGGTATATCTAGGGTTGCATTTTATATATATGCATAATAAATAATTAGGCATGTTAGTTTGATATATGCACATTAAACAATTAGGTTTAGGTTTAATACATTTGAGTAATATACACATGTTTTAAAATGTACACTTAGACATAATTATTTTATTAAATGATTAGTATACTTTAGGTATAGTTTCAGTAGATTTTAGGTTTATTCTTAAATAATTGCATGTTAAATTATAAACCTACACTTAAATTATTTTTAAGTTATTTTTGGTATATTTTTTATTTATTTCCGAATAAATAAATGTTTTATTATTAAATTAAACCTAACACATTAGTGGTATATTTAGGGTTTATTTTTGATATATGCATGATAGATAATCAGGTTTATTTTTAGTATATTTGTGAATATATGTTAAACACAAACACGTATTTAAATGAATATTTAGACATAAATGGTTTATTAAATGATTTGAGTACTTAGGGTATATCTTTTGCATATTTAAGTATATTTTTAAGATAATGCATGTTATATTATTGTTACTCATTTAAATTGTTTTTAACTATATTAATGATTTATCTTTAGTTTATTTCATATTTTATTTGACTATATATATATATATATATATATACCTGAAATATACTGGGTATATTTTAGGTATATTTTTTGTATATATATATATATGGTTGGTTTTACTATTATGAATATTGTTCTACATTAATTATTTTTCGAATGAATGATTTATTCGAAGTGAAGGATATCAATAGAACGTGCTTCCTAGTGGGCAGCACTAGGACTGTGTACGTACCGGTACGATAGATAAGGATTGAGTGAGAGTTAAAATTGGGTGACTATAATTGATTTAATTGATTTGACTAAGATTAATGGTATGTTAGATAGTATGATTGCGAGGCCAATCACACTGACAGTCAGACTGCTGGAGCTCGATTGACTTAGTGTCTCGGGGCCAGTCTACTGTCCATAAGTGAATTGAATGATCTATTGGGTTGATTGAAATGTGAGGTGATAGATAGTGTGACTGTTGGAGCTCGGTTGTGTCACGACCCAAAACAGGGGCCATGACCGGCGCTAGGGAACAGGAATTCTTTCGAATCCGGAACCCGTAGCAAGCCTAAAAATAAAATAAAGCATGCAATAATAACAATAATAATATTATATGCAGCGGAAATGGAAATCATAAATATCATAATATCATTTCACATCGACTGGATTTAAATCAAAATCTCATCACATATATAAAATCCCTTTAATATAAATCTAGTTTCAACATAATACATCTCTTTAAAATAAAATACATGAAATCCAGTACTTTAATTCATAACTACTGTAGTGTCTAGATAAAATAAATAAGACTCAAGTATATAATTTACACAAAGAAGCCAGGGCGGAAGAAATCCGGCGTACCGACCTGCTACTGAGGTCTGAGGATGTTGACTCTCCTGAAAAATAGTCAACGGAGGGGAGTCAGACCTCACTGAGTAAATTACTATAATATATACATACACATTAAGTGATAATGCATACAGTCAACAGTATATATATAATATGTATATATACAGGCAATTGCACATAGATGCAATAAAATCATTTTATATATTTTATCTGAAAAACATCTTTTATGAAGGATCACATAGAACCCTAAAATATCGCAACCTCAGAAATAGTGTTAAACAACACTCTGGCCATACAGGCTCACTTATTCCAAATATATCCACTTAATCCATTTGGACAGTAGACTGGCCCCGAGACACTAAGTCAACCGAGCTCCAGCAGTCTGACTGCCAGTGTGATTGGCCCCGAGACACTTGGTCAACCGAGCTCCATCAATCACACCTCCAAACCATATCTCACACATATCAATAATCACATCAAATCAATATCCACAAATAAGTTAGTATTGTAGCCTAAATACTATAGGCGTACCGGTACGTACTCGGTCCTATTGCTGCCCACTAGGTAGCACGTTCTATTGATATCCTTCATCATTAAATATAAAACATTCATTCACAAAAATAAATGATGCATGAATGTAAATGAAATAACAATATAAACCATATATATACTAGAAATATACCAAAAGTAAACCAGGTATATTTCGAGTATATATACGTCAAATGAATCCAATTAAATCATAACTTAAGCTGGAAATATATTTAAAAAAACAATTTAAGTATATTTTATTTACAAAGCATGTATATAATTTAATATATACCAAAAATATACTTAATATAAACTTAAGAAATAATCAAATTATTTATGCATATTTAATCAACATAAAACATGCATTTCTAAATCATGCATCCTAAGCATATATATATAGTATAGTAACTCACCTAATGCGCTCCACGAGACAGGTCCGACGGGCCTGGTCCACTAGCCCTCGTTCTCGGCGCAACTAAACAAACAATAAATAACCGATATCAGAATAAACCTAACAGAAATCCTAGAATTCGATCTAGAGTATTAAACACAGAGTCAGAATTTAGGGTTCGACTGGATATCACGTTTTACGAGAATTCTACCGAAAATCCGACAGGTGCTCCCCTGTAAAACGGACATCTCTCTACTCAAAAGAGTAGAGCCGACCCTGCAAAGAAATACACTTCGAAAAACAAGCTCAACACAATCAAAATCCCACGGTCGGACTCCAAACTACAGTCCACCGACCGGGGTCCACAAACACAGAATAATTCCCGAAATACCAAAAATATCCTCACAACATAGTAATACATCTCATAAGTAAAAATTACATAATTAACCTTTAAACACAGTAAAAACCGATAAAAACTCATTTTATTAGTAAAACCGTATATTATATATATAATTGAAAATAATTCATGAAAAATAGTTTTAATTAGTTAAAAATACCAAATATTTTGTAGAAATCATTTTTATACCCTAAATAACTAATAAAACCAATTAAATTACATTTTTAGACAATTTAGGGTAAAATTACCAAAATACCCCTATGTATATAAATATACTTAAATTACTTCAAAAATTCACCAAAAATCATAAAATTATCCAAAATTAATTTTCTCAACATATTTATCAATAATATCAATAATTAAACTCAATTAACCAATTAAATTCAAATAAAAACACATTTAACCCTAATTTCTCAAAATCACATAAACTTCAATAATTCAAAATAAATACTTAGAAATTCATAAAAATTCCAAATAAATTCCTATAATTCATTTCAACACCTAATTTAACCATAAACTCCAATTTAATAATTTAAATAATTAATTTCCGAAAATTAAAAAAATAATATTAAAATATTAAAAAATACCCACAAAATCCAAAAAATCTCCAAAAATTCTACAAAAATTCACACATTAAGATTAAGCTACTAGGAACAACATTTGTGAAGGGAGTTTTCATGAATCATCCAATTCGAAGCTCAAAAAAATTGAAAACCCTAATAGGCCGAAATTGACAAAAACGAAACCTAAGCAATTCTAGACCATTTTAGCTCAAACCAAAGCTAGAATCACACTCATCGGAGCTCAAGGAGAAGAAAGAGACTGGCGGTATCGAAAATGGTGGCTGGAGGAGGGAGAAACGGCGAAGGGAAGATTTCGGCCAAAAGAGGAAGAATGGAGCTGCCGGCGCCGGGGAAAGGAGCTGGAGGCGGCGGAGGACGGCTGGGAACGGCGGTGGCAAGCTGGGAGGCACACCGACGGTAGGTGGCCGGAGTTGCAAACGGTGAGGGATGGTGGTCGGGCGTCGGGCGCGGGAGGAAAGAAGAAGAAGAAGAAAAAGAAAAAGAAAGAAAAAGGAAAGAAAAGGAAAAAGAAAAAGAAAGAAAAAGGGAAAAATAAAAGAAAAAAGAAAAAGAAAAAGAAAATAATTAAATATTAATAAAATAATAATAATAATAAAATAATAAATTATAATAAAATAATAAATAAAATAATTAAATAATAATAAATAAATAAATAATACAATATTAGGGTTTTATGTATTAAACCCTAATTAAATAAATATACACACATGTGGGCTTTATTTAATAATTTAAAAATATGTATGAGTTCATGCAAGTCCGAAAATATATTTAAAATAATTAATATTAAAATATTTACATGAAAATTTCCCCGAAAATGCAAGTCCCGGGAAAATTTTACGTAAAACACTGAAAATAATACACAATAATTAAAATAGGTTTTAAATACATATTAACTCATAAAAATATCATATAATATACAGAAATTATTAACACTGCATATCCCGGTACAGTGTAAAAATATTTTTAAAAAAACACGGGATATTACAGTCTTCCCCCCTTACAAGAATTCGTCCCCGAATTCCAAAAGATAAGATCAAGAAGGAAAGAGATACGGGTAAGAAGCTCACATCTCAGCTTCAGTCTCCCACGTATGCTTTTCAACTCTGTCGCTACGCCATAGAACCTTGACCATCGAAATCTGCTTCAATCGCAACTGTCGAACTTGAAAATCAACGATCGCCACAAGTTCTTCCACAAACGTCAAATCTTCACTTACTTCCATACTGTCAGGCTGCAACACGTGTGAAGGGTCTGAGATATACTTCCTCAACATCGAGATATGAAATACTGGATGCACCTGTGACATACTCGGAGGCAAATCCAACCGATATGCAACAATGCCAACTCTCTCCAGAATCTCAAACGGTCCAATGTATCTCGGTGCTAACTTACCCTTCCTGCCAAATCTCATCACACCTTTCATCGGAGATACCTTCAGAAAAATGAAATCTCCCACCTGAAACTCCACATCTCTGCGCCTAGGATCCACATAACTCTTCTGTCTGCTGACTGCGGTCTCTAATCTGCGCTTGATCACGGCGACCTTCTCTGCAGCATCCTGAAACATCTCTGGTCCAGTCAAAGCTCTCTCACCAATCTCATCCCAACTCAACGGGGATCTACACTTCCTTCCATACAACGCCTCGCATGGTGCCATGCCAATACTGCTATGGTAGCTGTTATTATATGCAAACTCAACAAGTGGTAAATGATCATCCCAGCTACCTCCCAAATCCAAGACACACATCCTCAATATATCTTCCAGTGTCTGGATTGTCCTCTCAGACTGACCATCTGTCTGAGGATGAAAAGCAGTACTGAAATCCAACCTAGTGCCCATCGCTTCTTGCAACTTCTGCCAAAAATGAGAAGTAAACACCGAACCTCTATCTGACACAATGGACACAGGTACTCCATGAAGGCACATAATATGCTTCACATACAACTTCGCCAATCTAGCAACTGAATATGTGGCTTTCACAGGCAAGAAATGTGCAGACTTCGTCAACCTGTCTACAATCACCTAGATGGAATCGTATCCATCCTTCGAACGAGGTAAACCTACCACAAAATCCATAGCTATCCTTTCCCACTTCCACTCGGGAATAGGAAGAGGCTGAAGCTTCCCAGAAGGCTTCTGATGTTCGGCTTTCACTTGCTGACACGTCAAGCACTTAGCAACATAATCAGCGACATCCTTCTTCAATCCATCCCACCAGTATAGATCTCTGATACTGTGGTACATCTTAGTAACACCCGGATGAACGCTGTAGGCTGTAGAATGTGCTTCCTCTAAAATCTCCTCTCTCAAGTCATCCACATCAGGAACACACAATCTACCACTGATCCACAACACACCATCATCATCGAGTGTGAAATCAGTGAACTTCCCTGCTCTGACATTCTCTGCAAGCTCTTCTAGAATAGGATCTCGGCTCTGAGCTGCTTTAATCCTATCCCTCAGTACAGATCGCACTTTAAACTGAGCTAACAGTCCACCTGATCTACTGATCTTCATCATCAAACCTTGATCCACCAACAACTGCAATTCCTGGATCAATGGCCTCCTCTCAACACTGATGTGAGCAAGACTACCTGAGGACTTCCTACTCAAGGCATCTGCTACCACATTAGCTTTACCCGGATGGTAAAGAATCTTACAATCATAGTCCTTCAACAATTCCAACCATCTCCTTTGCCTCAAATTCAAATCTCTCTGCTGGAAAATGTACTTAAGGCTCTTGTGATCAGTAAATATCTCACAAGTCACCCCGTACAAATAATGTCTCCAAATCTTCAAAGCAAAGATCACTGCAGCCATCTCAAGATTATGTGTGGGATAGTTCTGCTCATGCTTCTTCAACTGCCTCGAAGCATAGGCTATCACCCTTCCATTCTGCATCAGCACACAACCAAGACCAATTCTAGAGGCATCACAGTAAACTGTGAACTTATCCACACTATTAGGCAAAGCTAATACTGGCGTTGTGGTCAACTTCTCCTTCAACAACTGAAAACTATTCTCACAAGCTTCTGACCACTCAAATCTAACATTCTTCTGAGTCAAGCGAGTCATAGGGGCTGCTATCCTGGAAAAATCCTGCACAAACCGCCTATAATACCCGGCTAAACCCAGAAAACTTTGAATCTCTGAAACAGAAGTTGGTCTAGGCCATTCAGATACTGCCTCAATCTTCTGTGGATCAACCTGAATACCTTCTTTAGACACTACGTGTCCAAGAAAAGAAACACTCTCCATCGAGAAATCACACTTCGAGAATTTAGCATAAAGCTGATGATCTCTCAGTGTCTGTAGTACAATCCTCAAATGATATACATGCTCTTCCATACTCCTTGAATATACTAGTATATCATCAATGAAGACTACTACAAACTGATCCACATATGGTCTGAATACTCTGTTCATCAGGTCCATAAAAGCTGCTGGTGCATTAGTCAAACCAAAAGACATCACCAGAAACTCATAATGGCCATATCGAGTGCGGAACGCTGTCTTAGGAATATCAGCTTCACTAATCCGCAGGTGATGATAACCCGACCTCAAGTCAACCTTAGAAAAGAACTGTGCACCCTGTAACTGATCAAACAAATCATCAATCCTCGGGAGAGGATACTTGTTCTTCACTGTCACCTTATTCAACTCTCTGTAGTCAATGCACAGTCTCAGGGTACCATCCTTCTTCTTCACAAACAGGACTGGTGCACCCCACGGAGAAACACTAGGTCTGATGAAACCTTTATCCAACAACTCTTACAACTACTCCTTCAACTCTTTCAACTCTGCAGGAGCCATTCGATAGGGTGGCATAGATATAGGAGTAATACCTGGAACCACATCTATACAGAACTCAATCTCTCTGTGAGGTGGTAAACCTGGCAAATCCTCGGGAAAAACATCAGGAAACTCACAAGCAACAGGAACATCTGTGAGTGACAACTTCTCCACTGACGTATCCCTAACCAATGCCAAAAACCCCTGACAACCTTTCCTCAACAACTTCCTAGCTAAAATAGCAGAAATAAGATTCTGAGGTACTGAACTCCTATCACCAACAAACTTAAAATCTTCTTCACTAGGAATTCTAAAAGTCACCTCCTTATTCCTGCAATCTACCATGGCAAAATGCTGAGATAACCAATCCATTCCCAAAATAACATCAAACTCCATCACATCTAACAAAATCAAATCAGCGGGTAATTCTCTATCTCCCACGAGAACTGGACAACCAGAAAGAACAATATCGGCGTCCAAAGAATCGCTCAGAGGAGTGGCAACAGACAAAGGAAAAGCCATCCTCGAAGCTTGCCAACAAGATTTAGAAGCAAAAATGGGAGAAACAAACGAATGCGTGGCACCCGGATCAAACAAAACCCAAGCATCCAGGTAACAAACAGAAAGAATACCTGCCACGACTGCATTAGATGCCTGAGCATCCTGCTGAGTCAGATGGAAGACTCTGGCCTGACCTCGACCTCCCTGCTGACTGGTAGAAGCCTGGCCAACAACTCTGGCACCTCCTCTAGTACCTCTACCACGACTCTGCTGTGGAACAAACTGAGTGGAACTCTGATGCTGGGCTGGTGGTAACTGAAATGGCACGGGTGCTACACTAGCAATCGACTGCTGTGGGAATCACGAAATCTGCTGCTGCTGATATCCGGAATAAGGACACGATCTGGCAAAATGTCCTGTCTGCCCGCATCTGAAACATGTCAGTGGTGTCAGATAACACGGTCCCTGATGGACTCTACCACAAGTCTGACAAACACTGGCCGCTGATCCAGAACTACAACCACTGCTGCTGCTCGAAGCACCTGACCCAAATCTGAACGATCTACGCTGACCTCCACGGCCATGTTTACTGCTCCGATGCACTCGCTGCTGCTGTCTCTGACTCTGCTGAGTCGGACCTCGCTGCTGACTACTTGAACCAACATGAAAACTCGAATACGGAGTAGCCTGCAATCCACTCGACTGAACTCCCAACTGGTAATAATCAGGCATCGCTCCCTGCCTAACTAGCCTCAGCTCGATCTCCTTAGCTAGCTCAATCACAGACTCGAGAGTAAGGCCTGCTATAGGCATACCAGCAAAAGCTGAACCCAAACCAGTAACATATGTAGTGACAGCGAAATACTGATCTCGCATCAGATCCTCGGCATATCTACCCAACCGAAGAAACTCTCGGGTATACTCCTCTACAGATCGATCTCCACAAGAAATACTAGTCAAACGAAGATGATAACTCAAACGAAGAGGCTCTGGACAAAATCTCCTCACGAATCGCTCTCGAAACTGAGCCCACGTCATCGTCATCATATAAGGCTGGATCATCTGAATGAACCAATCTAGAGCTGGTCCCTCGATAGACAACTCAACGATCATGATCCACTGGTACTCGGTATGAGCAGTTCGAGACCTAGTCTCAATCACATGCAGAAAATCTAAAGGATCAGATGTACCATCAAACGCAATCCTGCCAACTCGGGCATAGAACAAAGCTGCCTCAGGGTCAGACATACCCTGCTGATAGGCAGGCTGAACAGGCTGAACAACTGAAGGAACAGGAATATCAAACTCAAGCTCAACAGGCTCCTCGTCCTGTAACTCTCTCTGCCTACGGTGACCTGCCGCTCCTCGAGGTCTACCTCTGCCACAACCTCTACGTCTAACTGGCTGCTCAGGAGGTAAAACCTCATCCTGAAAAGACTCATCATCCTCGGCCTCAACGACCGGTGGAGCGACACGCGCTCGCCTCCTCATTCTGAAAAGACAAACGGAAAGATTCAGACAAAATAGACAACGGAGGAATAACGCTGAAAACTACAGCAAGGAATACTCATCAAGACATACTCGAACCTAATACACTGCAGTAGTCCAACAGAAATCACAACTTTAAGAACTAGGGCCACAACTCACATAACTAAGCCCTGACACAGAACTCCACTCTGATACCAACTTTGTCACGACCCAAAACAGGGGCCATGACCGGCGCTAGGGAACGAGAATTCTTTCGAATCCGGAACCCGTAGCAAGCCTAAAAATAAAATAAAGCATGCAATAATAACAATAATAATATTATATGCAACGGGAATGGAAATCATAAATATCATAATTTCATTTCACATCGACTAGATTTAAATCAAAATCTCATCACATATATAAAATCCCTTTAATACAAATCCAGTTTCAACATAATACATCTCTTTAAAATAAAATACATGAAATCCAATACTTTAATTCACAACTACTGCAGTGTCTAGATAAAATAAATAAGACTCAAGTATATAATTTACACAAAGAAGCCGGGGCAGAAGAAATCCGGCGTATCGACCTGCTACTGAGGTCTAAGGATGTTGACTCTCCTGAGAAATAGTCAATGGAGGGGAGTCAGACCTCACTGAGTGAATTACTATAATATATACATACACACTAAGTGATAATGCATACAGTCAATAGTATATATATAATATGTATATATACAGGCAATTGCACACAGATGCAATAAAATCATTTTATTTATTTTATCTGAAAAACATCTTTTATGAAGGATCACATAGAACCCTAAAATATCACAACCTCAGAAATAGTGTTAAACAACACTCTGGCCATACAGACTCACTTATTCCAAATATATCCACTTAATCCATTTGGAAAGTAGACTGACCCCGAGACACTAAGTCAACCGAGCTCCAGCAGTCTGACTACCAGTGTGATTGGCCCCGAGACACTTGGTCAACCGAGCTCCAGCAATCACACCTCCAAACCATATCTCACACATATCAATAATCACATCAAATCAATATCCACAAAAAAGTTAGTATTGTAGCCTAAATACTATAGGCGTACCGGTACGTACTCGGTCCTAGTGCTGCCCACTAGGTAGCACGTTCTATTGATATCTTTCATCATTAAATATAAAACATTCATTCACAAAAATAAATGATGCATGAATGTAAATGAAATAACAATATAAACCATATATATACTAGAAATATACCAAAAGTAAACCAGGTATATTTCGAGTATATATACGTCAAATGAATCCAATTAAATCATAACTTAAGCTGGAAATATATTTAAAAAAACAATTTAAGTATATTTTATTTACAAAGCATGTATATAATTTAATATATACCAAAAATATACTTAATATAAACTTAAGAAATAATCAAATTATTTATGCATATTTAATCAACATAAAACATGCATTTCTAAATCATGCATCCTAAGCGTATATATATAGTATAGTAACTCACCTAATGCGCTCCACGAGACAGATTCGACGGGCCTGGTCCACTAGCCCTCGATCTCGGCGCAACTAAACAAATAATAAATAACCGATATCAGAATAAACCTAACAGAATTCCTAGAATTCAATCTAGAGTATTAAACACAGAATCAGAATTTAGGGTTCGACTGGACATCACGTTTTACGAGAATTCTACCGAAAATCCGACAGAACCTCCCCTGTAAAACGGACATCTCTCTACTCAAAAGAGTAGAGCCGACCCTGCAAAGAAATACACTTCAAAAAACAAGCTCAACACAATCAAAATCCCACGGTCGGACTCCAAACTACAGTCCACCGACCGGGGTCCACAAACACAGAATAATTCCTGAAATACCAAAAATATCCTCACAACATAGTAATACATCTCATAGGTAAAAATTACATAATTAACCTTTAAACACAGTAAAAATCGATAAAAACTCATTTTATTAGTAAAACCGTATATTATATATATAATTGAAAATAATTCACGAAAAATAGTTTTAATTAGTTAAAAATACCAAATATTTTGTAGAAATAATTTTTATACCCCAAATAACTAATAAAACCAATTAAATTACATTTTTAGACAATTTAGGGTAAAATTACCAAAATACCCCTATGTATATAAATATACTTAAATTACTTCAAAAATTCACCAAAAATCATAAAATTATCCAAAATTAATTTTCTCAACATATTTATCAATAATATCAATAATTAAACTCAATTAACCAATTAAATTCAAATAAAAACACATTTAACCCTAATTTCTCAAAATCACATAAACTTCAATAATTCAAAATAAATACTTAGAAATTCATAAAAATTCCAAATAAATTCCTATAATTCATTTCAACACCTAATTTAACCATAAAATCCAATTTAATAATTTAAATAATTAATTTCCGAAAATTAAAAAAATAATATTAAAATATTCAAAAATACCCACAAAATCTAAACAATCTCCAAAAATTCTACAAAAATTCACACATTAAGATTAAGCTACTAGGAACAACATTTGTGAAGGGAGTTTTCATGAATCATCCAATTCGAAGCTCAAAAAAATCGAAAACCCTAATAGGCCGAAATTGACAAAAACGAAACCTAAGCAATTCTAGACCATTTTAGCTCAAACCAAAGCTAGAATCACACTCATCGGAGCTCAAGGGGAAGAAAGATGTAATATCCCGTGTTTTTAAAATATTTTTACACTGTATCGGGATATACAGTGTTAATAAATTTTGAATATATATATGATATTTTTACGAGTTAATATGTATTTAAAACCTATTTTAATTACTGTGTATTATTTTTAGTGTTTTACGTAAAATTTTTTCGGGACTTGCATTTTCGGGGAAATTTTCTCGTAAACAATGTAATATTAATTATTTTAAATATATTTACGGACTTGCATGAACTCATACATATTTTTAAATTATTAAATAAAGCCTACGTGTGTGTATATTTATTTAATTAGGGTTTAATACATAAAACCCTAATATTGTATTATTTATTTATTTATTATTATTTAATTATTTTATTTATTATTTTATTAAAATTTATTTTTTTATTATTATTATTTTATTTTTCTTTTTTCTTTTTTTTCCTTTTTCTTTCTTTTTCTTTTTCTTTTTCTTTCCTTTTTCTTTCTTTTTCTTTTTCTTCTTCTTCTTCTTCTTTCCTCCCGCGCCCGACGCCCGACCACCATCCCTCACCGTCTGCAACTCCGGTCACCTACCGTCGGTGTGCCTCCCGGCTTGCCACCCGCCGTTCCCAGCCGTCCTCCGCCGCCTCCAGCCCTTTTCCCCGGCGCCGGCAGCTTCATTTTTCCCTCTTTGGCCGAAAGTTGTCCCTTCGCCGTTTCTCCCTCCTCCGACCACCATTTTCGACACCGCCGGTCTCTTTCTTCTCCTTGAGCTCCGGTGAGTGTGATTCTAGAATTGCTTAGGTTTCAATTTTTCAATTTCGGCCTATTAGGGTTTTCAATTTTTTTGAGCTTCGAATTGGATGATTCATGAAAAATTCCTTCACAAATGTTGTTCCTAGTAGCTTAATCTTCATGTGTGAATTTTTGTAGAATTTTTGGAGATTGTTTGGATTTTTGTGTATTTTTGAATATTTTAATATTATTTTCTAATTTTCGGAAATTAATTATTTAAATTATGAAATTGGAGTTTATGGTTGAATTAGGTGTTGAAATGAATTATAGGAATTTATTTGGAATTTTTATGAATTTCTAAGTATTTATTGTGAATTATTGAAGTTTATGGAATTTTGGAAAAATTAGGTTAAATGTGTTTTTATTTGAATTTAATTGGTTAATTGAGTTTAATTATTGATATTATTGATAAATATGTTGAGAAAATTAATTTTGGATAATTGTATGATTTTTGGTGAATTTTTGAAGTAATTTAAGTATATTTATATATATAGGGGTATTTTGGTAATTTTACCCTAAATTGTCTAAAAATGTAATTTAATTGGTTTTAATAGTTATTTAAGGTATAAAAATGATTTCTACAAAATATTTGGTATTTTTAACTAATTAAAACTATTTTTCGTGAATTATTTTCAATTATATATATAATATACGGTTTTTCTAATAAAATGAGTTTTTATCGGTTTCTACAGTGTTTTAAGGTTAATTATGTAATTTTTACCTGTGAGATGTATTTCTATGTTGTAAGGATATTTCTGGTATATCTAGAATTGTTCTGTGTTTGTGGACCCCGGTCGGTGGACTGTAGTTTGGAGTCCGACCGTGGGATTTTGATTATGCCTTGTGTAGTTTTTCGAAGTGTGTTTCCTTGCAGGGTCGGCTCTACTCTTTTGAGTAGAGAGATGTCCATTTTACAGGGGAGGTTCTGTCGGATTTTCGGTAGAATTCTCGTAAAACGTGATGTCCAGTTGAACCCCAATTCTGTTTTCGTATTTTAATACTCTAGATTGAATTCTAGGATTTCTGTTAGGGTTTATTCTAATGTCGGTTATTTATTGCTTGTTTAGCTGCGCCGAGACCAAGGGCTAGTGGACCAGGCCCGTCGGACCTGTCTCGTGGAGTGCATTAGGTGAGTTACTATACTATATATATATGCTTAGGATGCATGATTTAGAAATGCATGTTTTATGTTGATTCAATATGCATAAATATCTTGATTATTTCTTAAGTTTACCTTAAGTATATTTTTGGTTTATTTTTGGTATATAATAAATTATATACATGTTTTGTTACTAAAATATATTTAAAATGTTTTTAAATATATTTTCAGTTTAATTTATGATTTGATTGAATTCATTTGACATATATATACTCGAAATATACCTGATTTACTTTTGGTATATTTTTGGTATATATATGGTTTATGTTGTTATTTTATTGAAATTCATGCATCAATTATTATTGTGAATGAATGTTTTATATTATTTATTAATGAAGGATATCAATAGAACGTGCTACCTAGTGGGCAGCACTAGGACCGAGTACGTACCGGTGCGCCTATAGCTTTAGGCTATATTACTAACTATTGTGGATATTGGTTTGATATGATTATTGAGATGTGTGAGATGTGATTTGGGTGTGATTGTTGGAGCTCGGTTGATCAAGTGTCTCGGGGCCAATCACACTGGCAGTTAGACTGCTGGAGCTCGGTTGACTTAGTGTCTCGGGGCCAGTCTACTGTCCAAATGGATTAAGTGGATATATTTGGAATAAGTGAGCCTGTATGGCTAGAGTGTTGTTTAATACTATTTTCTGAGGTTGCGATATTCTAGGGTTCTATGTGATCCTTCATAAAAGATGATTTTCAATAAAATATATAAAAATGATTTTTCTGCATCTGTGTGAAATTGCCTGTATATATATATATATATATATATATATACTGTTGATTGTATGCATTATCACTTAGTGTGTATGTATATATATTATAGTAATTCACTCGGTGAGGTCTGACTCCCCTCCGTTGACTATTTTTCAGGAGAGTCAACTTCTTCAGACCTCAGTAGCAGGTCGATACGCCGGATTTCTTCCGCCCCGGCTTCTTTATGTAAATTATCTACTTGAGTCTTGTTTATTTTATCTAGACACTACAGTAGTTGTGAATTACAGTATTGGATTTCATGTATTTTATTTTAAAGAGATGTATTATGTTGAAACTGGATTTGTATTAAAGATTATACATTTATGAGATGAGATTTTAATTTAAATCCAGTTGATATGAAAATCATATTATGATATTATGATTATTTTTATTTTCACTGCATATAATATTGTTATTGTTATTATTGCATGCTTTATTTTATTTTTTTTAGGCTTGCTACGAGTTCCGGATTCGAAAGAATTCCCGTTCCCTAGCGTCGGTCATGGCCCCTGTTTTGGGTCGTGACAAAAGAGACCGACGGTGTCAAAAACGATGGCCGGAGGAGGGAGAAACGACGAAGGGAAGATTTCGGCCAAAAGAGGAAGAATGGAGCTGCTGGCGTCGGGGAAAGGAGCTGGAGGTGGCGGAGGACGGCTGGGAACGGCGGTGGCAAGCTGGGAGGCACACCGACGGTAGGTGGCCGGAGTTGCAGACGGTGGGGGATGGTGGTCGGGTGTCGGGCGCGGGAGGAAAGAAGAAGAAGAAGAAAAAGAAAAAGAAAGAAAAAGGGAAAAAAAAAGAAAAAAGAAAAAGAAAAAGAAAATAATTAAATATTAATAAAATAATAATAATAATAAAATAATAAATTATAATAAAATAATAAATAAAATAATAAAATAATAATAAATAAATAAATAATACAATATTAGGGTTTTATGTATTAAACCCTAATTAAATAAATATACACACACGTGGGCTTTATTTAATAATTTAAAAATATGTATGAGTTCATGCAAGTCCGAAAATATATTTAAAATAATTAATATTAAAATATTTACGTTAAAATTTCCCCGAAAATGCAAGTCCCGGGAAAATTTTACGTAAAACACTGAAAATAATACACAATAATTAAAATAGGTTTTAAATACATATTAACTCATAAAAATATCATATAATATACATAAATTATTAACACTGCATATCCCGGTACAGTGTAAAAATATTTTTAAAAAAACACGGGATATTACAGGTTGACCAAATGTCTCGGGGCCAATCACACTGACAGTCAGACTGCTGGAGCTCGGTTGACTTAGTGTCTCGAGGCCAGTCTGCTGTCCAAATTGGAATAAGTGTTCTATTTGGAATCAAGTGAGCCTGTATGGCTAGAGTGATGATGGAATTGTTTAAGGTTATTATTTAGGGTTCTATGGATCCTTCATGAATTAAAACAACCATTTTCTACATTTAGTATATTTATAAAAGCAAAGTTTGGCATTCGTGTGAAATGTGTGTATATACATATATATATAAGAATGCATGATTGTTATGGTTTAGTTTGCATGTATATATAGTATAATAATTCACTCAGTGAGGTTTGACCCCCCTCAATTATTTTTTTCAGGAGATTCCATATCGTCAGACCTTAGTTGTAGAGTTTCTCGCCGGTGTTCTTCAGTCCCGGCTATTTTATGCAAATGTATATTTTGAACTTTGAATTGTATTCTAGAAACTGCAGTAGTAGTGTTATTATACTGGAAGTTTATTATTTTTTTTGGTTATTAAATACTCTGAGAATTTGTATTTGAACATTGTATGAATATGTATTCATTTATAAAAGGATTTTGAGTATTTATTTTATATATATAGATCCAGAAAAATTTTAATTCGATCGTACTTTTACTTATTTATTGTATGATTTTATTTTCTTAGGCTTGCTACGGGTTCCGGATTCGAAAGAATTCCCGTTCCCTAGCGTCGGTCATGACTCCTAGTTTGGGTCATGACAACCGCCTTCTTCTTCCTCTTCTCCAATCGTTGGAATGCCAGAAACAACAGTGACAGCAAGAGCTTCTCCCTCGCCGTTGATCATTTTTTAGCTACCATTTCATGCGTTTCCAATCCCTTTCAACTCCTCTAGCTCCTATGAAGTTGATTCCAAGCTCCGTTTGAGCTTAAACCCGATTGTTTGTGAGTTTTCTCGATTTTTCAGTTTTGAGCTATTTTGTTTTTTATTTTATTTTTTTGGAGTTGATTTTTGGTTGATTTATGTAAACTCCCTTAACAAATGTTGATTATAGTAGCTTAATCTCCATGAATATATATTTTTTTTAATTTTCGGAATTTATTTTATTTTTGATGAATTTTTGAATATTTTATTATTATTATTTATTTAATTTTCGTAAATTAATTTTTTAAATTATAAAATTGGTTGATTTGGTGTTATATTAGGTTGTTATTAATTTTAGTGTTGAGAAAATAATTTTTGGGATATTTTATAATTTTTTGTAATATTTTAAGTTTATGTAAATATTGGATTATTAAGCTAAATATGTATTTTTGTTGAAATTATTGGTTAAATATGTGTTTTAGTTGATATTAGTATATTATATGTTGAGAAAATAATTTTAATGATTTTATATAATTTTTGACGAAATTATTTAGTATTATGTGTATTTTGATTTATTAGGTTAATTGTGTAATTTTGTGATAATTATAGTTAAATGTTGTGTTTAAATTGGTTTTAGAATTATTTAAGGTAATAAAATGATTTTTATAAAATATTTACTATTTTTAACAAATTAATTCTAATTTTTAAAAATTATTTTCAAATAATATATAATTTACTAAATTGGTAATTAAATGGGTTTTTAATTACTTTTAATATATATTTAGGCTATTTTAGTTATTTGAATATATAAAGTGAATTTTTATTATTTTATAATGAATTATCGAGAAATTGGATTTTTAATAATATTATATTATTATTTTGGAATTTTTACTTAATTATTGTGAAAATTAAGTATATTTAGTGTTTTAATGTTTAAATAAGCTATATTTTGGTATTTTGAGGATATTTGTGGAATTTATTGATTTTTAATATATTTATTATATTATATGATGTTTTGATGACATTGTGGACTTCAGTTGGGAATTGTGTAGTTCGGGGTCCCAACCGAAGGTGTTGAATGTTTTGTTGTTTAGAAGTGTGTTTCCTTACAGGATCGACTTTACTTTTAGCAGAGAGATGTCCATTTTATAAAGGAAGCTCTGTCGAATTTTTGATAGAATTCTCATAAAACGTGACATCGTGTTGATCCTGAAATTCTGTGTCTGTTTTAGTTTTCAATCCTCTGTTAGAGTCTTTTAAAAATTCTTAGAACTTTTAGTTAGATTTATTTTGATTTCTGATATTATTTTATTGTTTAGTTGCGCCAAGACCGAGGCCTAGTGCACAAGGCCAACCGAACCAATCTTGAGGAGTGCAAACTTATGAGTTGTTATTTTTTGTATATATTGCATTTAGGATGCATGTTTTAGATATACATGTTTTGATTTGTATTTATTCATAAAATGTTTCATAAAATGTTTAAGTATATGTAATATCCCGTGTTTTTAAATATTTTTATACTGTACCGGGATATGCAGTGTTAATAAATTTTGAATATATATATGATATTTTCACGAGTAGATATGTATTTAAAACCTATTTTAAATACTGTGTTTTATTTACAGTGCTTTACGTAAAATTTTCCCGAGACTTTCATTTTCAGGGAAATTTTCACGTAAATATTTTAATATTAATTATTTTAAATATATTTTCGGACTTGCATGAACTCATACATATTTTTAAAATACTAAATAAAGCCTATGTGTGTAAATATTTATTTAATTAGGGTTTAATATATTACCCTAATATTTTATTATTTGTTTATTAATTTATTATTATTTAATTATTTTATTTATTATTAAATTATTAAAATTATTTTTTATTATTATTTTATTTTTTCTTTTTCTTTTTTTTTCATTTTTCTTTTCTTTTTCTTTTCTTTTCTTTTTCTTTTCTTTCTTTTTTCTTTTTCTTTTTCTTCTTCTTCTTTCCTCCCGCGCCTGACCACCCACCCCACCCCTCACCGTCTGCAACTCCGGTCACCTACCATCGGTGTGCCTCCCGGCTTGCCACCGCCGTTCCCAGCCGTCCCCCGCCGCCAGCAGCTCCCTTCCCTGGCGCCGGCAGCCCCATTTTCCTCTTTTTGGCCGAAAATCGTCCCTTTACCGTTTCTCCCATTTTTGGCCACCGTTTTTGACACCGCCAGTCTCTTTCTTCTCCTTGAGCTCCGGTGAGTGTGATTCTAGCTTTGGTTTGAGCTTAAATGGTCTAGAATTGCTTAGGTTTTGATTTTTCCAATTCGGTCACATTAGGGTTTTTGATTTTTTTGAGCTTCGAATTGATTGATTCATGAAAACTCCCTTCACAAATGTTGATCCTAGCAGCTCAATCTACATGTATGATTTTTTTTGGAATTTTTGAAGATTTTTTGGATTTTTGGGTATTTTTGAATATTTTAATATTATTTTCTAATTTTTGGAAATTAATTATTTAAATTATGAAATTGGGGTTTATGGTTAAATTAGGTGTTGAAATGAATTATAGGAATTTATTTGGAATTTTTTATGAATTTCTAAGTATTTATTTTGAATTATTTGAGTTTATGTAATTTTGGGAAAATTAGGTTAAATGTGTTTTTATTTGAAATTAATTGGATAATTGAGTTTAATTATTTATATTATTGATATATATGTTGAGAAAATTAATTTTGGATAATTGTATAATTTTTGGTGAATTTTTGAAGTAATTATAGTATATTTATATATATAGGGGTATTTTGGTAATTTTACCCTAAATTGGCTAAAAATGTAATTTAATTGGTTTTAATAGTTATTTAAGGTATAAAAATGATTTCTACAAATTATTTAGTATTTTTAACTAATTAAAACTATTTTTTCGTAAATTATTTTCAATTATATATACAATATACGGTTTTTCTAATAAAATGAGTTTTTATCGGTTTTTACTATGTTTAAAGGTTAATTATGTAATTTATACTTATAAAATGTATTTCTATGCTATAAGGATATTTTTGGTATTTCCTGAATTTTTTTTTGTGTTTGTGGACCCCGGTCGGTAGATTGTAGTCTGGAGTCTGACCGAGGGGTTGTGAATGAGATGTAGTGCTTATTTTTCGAAGTTTGTTTCTTTGCAGGGTCGGCTCTACTCTTTTGAGTAGAGAGATGTCCGTTTTACAGGGGAGGTTCTGCCGAATTTTCGGTAGAATTCTCGTAAAACGTGATATTCGATCGAACCCTAATTTCTAATTCTATTTCCGTATTTAAATACTTTAGATCGAATTCTAGGATTTCTGTTAGGGTTATTCTAATGTTGATTATTTATTTCTTGTTTAGTTGCACCGAGACCGAGGGCTAGTGGACTAGGCCCGTCGGACCCGTCTCGTGGAGCGCACTAGGTGAGTTACTATACTATATATATATGCTTAGGATGCATGATTTAGATACATATGTTTTATTTTGATTAAAATGCATAAATAATGTGATTTGTATTTAAGTATATTTTGGTTTATTTTTGGTATATATTAAATTATATGAATGTTTTATAACTAAAATATATTTAAAATGTTTTTAAATATATTTCTAGCTTAATTTATAATTTGATTGAATTCATTTTACATATATATACTCGAGATATACCTGGTTTACTTTTGGTATATTTCTAGTATATATATGGTTTATGTTGTTATTTTATTGAAATTCATGCATCATTTATTTTTATGAATGTATGTTTTATTATTTATTAATGAAGGACATCGATAGAACGTGCTACCTAGTGGGCAGCACTAGGACCGAGTACGTACCGGTACGCCTATAGTATTTAGGCTATATTACTAACTATTTGTGGATATTGATTGATTTGATGTGATTATTGATATGTGTGAGATATGGTTTGGAGGTGTGATTGCTGGAGCTCGGTTGACCAAGTGTCTCGAGGCCAATCACACTGGCAGTCAGACTGCTGGAGCTCGGTTGACTTAGTGTCTCGGGGCCAGTCTACTGTCCAAATGGATTAAGTGGATATATTTGGAATAAGTGAGCCTGTGTGGCTAGAGTGTTGTCTAACACTATTTTTGAGGTTACGATATTCTAGGGTTCTATGTGATCCTTCATAAAAGATGATTTTCAGATAAAATATATAAAAATGATATTTATTGCATCTGTGTGTAATTGCCTGTATATATATATATTATTAGATATATATTGTTGACTGTATGCATTATCATTTAGTGTGTATGTATATATATTATAGTAATTCACTCAGTGAGGTCTGACTCCCCTCCGTTGACTATTTTTCAGGAGAGTCAACTTCTTCAGACCTCAGTAGCAGGTCGATACACCGGATTTCTTCCGCCCCGGCTTCTTTATGTAAATTATCTACTTGAGTCTTATTTATTTTATCTAGACACTGCAGTAGTTGTGAATTAGTGTGGGATTTCATGTATTTTATTTACAGAGATGTATTATATTGAAACTGGATTTGTATTAAAAGATTATATATATATGTGATGAGGTTTGATTCAAATCCAATGATGAAACTGTTATTATTATATTTATGATTTTTATTTTTGCTGCATATTATATGATTACTGTTTATTATTGCATGATTTATTTTATTTTTAGGCTTGCTACGGGTTCCGGATTCGAAAGAATTCTCGTTCCCTAGCGCCGGTCATGGCCCCTATTTTGGGTCGTGACAAAGTTGGTATCAGAGCGGAGTTCTGTGTCAGGCTTAGTTATGTGAGTTGTGGCCCTAGTTTTCGAGTTGTGTTTTCTGTTGAACTACTACAGTGTATTAGTTCGAGTATGTCTTGATAAGTATTCCTTGCTGTAGTTTTCTGCGTTATTCCTCCGTTGTCTGTTTTGTCTGAATCTTTCCATTTTTCTTTTCAGTATGAGGAGGCGAGCATGTGTCGATCCACCGATCGTTGAGGCCGAGGATGATGAGTCTTTTCAGGATGAGGTTTTACCTCCTGAGCAGCCAATTAGACGTAGAGGTCGTGGCCGAGGTAGACCTCGAGGAGCGGTAGGTCACCATAGGCAGAGAGAGTTACAGGACGAGGAGCCTGTTGAGCCTAAGTTTGATGTTCCTGTTCCTCCAATTGTTCAGCCTGCCTATCAACAGGGTATGTCTGACCTTGAGGCAGCTTTGTTCTATGCCTGAGTTGGCAGGATTACTTTCGATGGTACTTTCGATCCGTTAGATTTTCTGCATGCAATTGAGACTAGGACTCGGATTGCTCATACCGAGTACCAGCGGATTATGATCGTTGAGTTATCTATCGAGGGACCAGCTCTAGATTGGTTCATTCAGATGATCCAGCCCTTTATGATGACGATGACCTGGGCTCAGTTTCGAGAGGGATTTATGAGGAGATTCTGTCCAGAGCCTCTTCGTTTGAGCTATCATCTTCGTCTAACCAATATTTCTCATGGAGATCGATCTATAGAGGAGTATACCCAAGAGTTTCTTCGTCTGGGTAGATATGCTGAGGATCTGATGCGAGATCAGTATTTCGCAGTTACTACGTATGTCACCGGTTTGGGTTCAGCTTTTGCTGGTATGCCTACAACAGGCCTTACTCTGGAGTCTATGATTGAGTTAGCCAAGGAGATTGAGCTGAGGTTAGTTAGGCAGGGAGCAATGCCTGATTATTACCAGCTAGGAGTTCACTCGAGTGTATTGTAGGCTACTCCGTATTCGAGTTTTCATGTTGGATCGAGTAGTCAGCAGCGAGGTCCGACTTAGCAGAGTCAGAGACAGCAGCAGCGAGTGCATCGGAGCAGTAGACATGGCCGTGGAGGTCAGCGTAGATCGTTTAGATTTGGGTCAGGTGCTTCGAGTATCAGCAGTGGTCGCAGTTCTGGATCAACGGCCTGTAGTTGTTAGACTTACGGTAGAGTCCATCAAGGACCGTGTTATCTGACACCACTGACATGTTTCAGATGCGGGCAGACAGGACATTTTGCCAAATTGTGTCCTTATTTCGGGTATCAGCAGTAGCAGATTCCACGATTTCCATAGCAGTCGATTGCTAGTGTTGCACCCGTGCCATTTCAGTTACCACCAGCTCAACATCAGAGTTCCACTCAGTTTATTCCATAGCAGAGTCATGGTAGAGGTACTAGAGGAGGTGCCAGAGGTGTTGGCCAAGCTTCTACCAGTCAGCAGGGAGGTCGAGGTCATGCCAGAGTTTTCCATCTGATTCAGCAGGATGCTCAGGCATCTAATGCAGTCGTGGTAGGTATTGTTTCTGTTTGTTACCAGGATGCATGGGTTTTGTTTGATCCGGGTGCCACGCATTCATTTGTTTCTCCTATTTTTGCTTCTAAATCTTGTTGGCAAGCTTCGAGGATGGCTTTTCCTTTGTCTGTTGCCACTCCTCTGAGCAATTCCTTGGACACCGATATTGTTCTTTCTGGTTGTCCAGTTCTCGTGGGAGATAGAGAATTACCCGCTGATTTGATTTTGTTGGATGTGATGGAGTTTGATGTTATTTTGGGAATGGATTGGTTATCTCAGCACTTTGTCGTGGTAGATTGCAGGAATAAGGAGGTAATTTTTAGAATTCCCAGTGAAGAAGATTTTAAGTTTATGGGTGATAGGAGTTCAACACCTCATAATCTTATTTCTGTTATTACGGCTAGGAAGTTGTTGAAGAAAGGTTGTCAGGGATATTTGGCATTGGTCAGGGATACTTCAGTGGAGAAGTTGTCACTCATAGATGTTCCTGTTGCTTGTGAGTTTCCTAATGTTTTTCTCGAGGAGTTGCCAGGTTTACCACCTCACAGAGAGATTGAGTTCTGTATAGATACAGTACCAGGTACTACTCCTATATCTATGCCACCCTATCGAATGGCTCTTGCAGAGTTGAAAGAGTTGAAGGAACAGTTGCAAGAGTTATTGGATAAAGGTTTCATTAGACCTAGTGTTTCCCCTTGGGGTGCACCAGTCTTGTTTGTGAAGAAGAAGGATGGTACCCTGAGATTGTGCATTGACTACAGAGAGCTGAATAAGGTGACAGTGAAGAACAAGTATCCTCTCCCGAGGATAGATGATTTGTTTGATCAGCTACAGGGTGCACAGTTCTTTTCTAAGGTTGACTTGAGGTCGGGTTATCATCAGCTGTGGATTAGTGAAGCTGATATTCCTAAGACAGCGTTTCACACTAGATATGGCCATTATGAGTTTCTGGTGATGTCTTTTGGTTTGACCAATGCACCAGCAGCTTTTATGGATATGATGAATAGGGTATTCAGACCGTATATGGATCAGTTTGTAGTAGTCTTCATTGATGATATACTGGTATATTCAAGGAGTATGGAGGAGCATGTATATCATTTGAGGATTGTACTACAGACACTGAGAGATCATCAGCTTTATGCTAAATTCTTGAAGTGTGATTTCTGGATGGAGAGTGTTTCTTTTCTTGGACACGTAGTGTCTAAAGAAGGTATTCAGGTTGATCCACAGAAGGTTGAGGTAGTGTCTGAATGGCCTAGACCTACTTCTGTTACAGAGATTCGGAGTTTTCTGGGTTTAGTCGGGTATTATAGGCGGTTTGTGCAGGATTTTTCTAGAATTGCAGCCCCTATGACTCGCTTGACTCAGAAGAATGTTAGATTCGAGTGGTCAGAAGCTTGTGAGAATAGTTTTCAGTTGTTGAAGCAGAAGTTGACCACAGCGCCAATGTTAGCTTTGCCTAATAGTGTGGATAAGTTCACAGTTTACTAGGATGCCTCTAGAATTGGTCTTGGTTGTGTGTTGATGTAGAATGGAAGGGTGATAGCCTATGCTTTGAGGCAGTTGAAGAAGCATGAGCAGAACTATCCTACACATGATCTTGAGATGGCTGCAGTGATCTTTGCTTTGAAGATTTGGAGACATTATTTGTACGGGGTGACTTGTGAGATATTTACTGATCACAAGAGCCTTAAGTACATTTTTTAGCAAAGAGATTTGAATCTGAGGCAGAGAAGATGGTTAGAATTGTTAAAGGATTATGATTGCGAGATCTTATATCATCCGGGTAAAGCTAATGTTGTAGCAGATGCCTTGAGTAGGAAGTCCTCAGGCAGTCTTGCTCGCATCAATGTTGAGAGGAGACCATTGATCCAGGAGTTGCATCTGTTGGTGGATCAAGGTCTAATGATGAAGATTAGTAGATCAGGTGGACTACTAGCTCAGTTTAAAGTGCGATCTGTACTGAGGGATAGGATTAAAGTAGCTCAGAGTCGAGATCCTATTCTGGAAGAGCTTGCAGAGAATGTTCGAGTAGGGAAGTTCACTGATTTCACACTCGATGATGATGGTGTGTTGTGGATTAGTGGTAGACTGTGTGTTTTTGATGTGGATGACTTGAGAGAAGAGATCCTAGAGGAAGCACATTCTACAGCTTACAGCGTACATCCAGGTGTTACTAAGATGTACCACAGTATCAGAGATTTATACTGGTGGGATGGATTGAAGAAAGATGTCGCTGATTATGTTGCTAAGTGTTTGACGTGTCAGCAAGTGAAAGCTGAACATCAGAAGCCTTCTGGGAAGCTTCAGCCTTTTCCTATTCCCGAGTGGAAGTGGGAAAGGATAACTATAGATTTTATGGTCGGTTTACCTCGTTCGAAGGATGGATACGACTCCATCTGGGTGATTGTAGACAGATTGACGAAGTCTGCACATTTCTTGCCTGTGAAAGCCACATATTCAGTTGCCAGATTGGCGAAGTTGTATGTGAAGCATATCGTATGCCTTCATGGAGTACCTGTGTCCATTGTGTCAGATAGAGGTTCGGTGTTTACTTCTCATTTTTGGCAGAAGTTATAGGAAGCGATGGGCACTAGGTTGGATTTCAGTACTGCTTTTCATCCTCAGATAGATGGTCAGTCTGAGAGGACGATCCAAATACTGGAAGATATGTTGAGGATGTGTGTCTTGGATTTGGGAGGTAGCTGGGATGATCATTTGTCGCTTGTTGAGTTTGCATATAATAACAGCTACCATAGCAGTATTGGCATGGCACCGTATGAGGCCTTGTATGGAAGGAAGTGTAGATCCCCTCTGAGTTGGGATGAGATTGGTGAGAGAGCTTTGACTGGACCTGAGATGGTTCAGGATGCTGCAGAGAAAGTCACCGTGATTAAACGAAGATTAGAGACCGCAGTTAGTAGACAGAAGAGTTATATGGATCCTAGGCGCAGAGATGTGGAGTTTCAGGTTGGAGATTTCATTTTTCTGAAGGTATCTCCGATGAAGGGGGTGATGAGATTTGGTAGAAAGGGTAAGTTAGCACCGAGATACATTGGACCGTTTGAGATTCTGGAGAGAGTTGGCACTGTTGCATATCGGTTGGATTTGCCTCCGAGTATGTCACAGGTGCATCCAGTATTTCATATCTCGATGTTGAGGAAGTATATCTCAGACCCTTCACACGTGTTGCAGCCCGACAGTGTAGAAGTGAGTGAAGATTTGACGTTTGTGGAAGAACCTGTGGCGATCGTTAATTATCAAGTTCGACAGTTGTGTTCGAAGCAGATTCCGATGGTCAAGGTTCTGTGGCATAGGGATAGAGTCGAGGAGCATACGTGGGAGACTGAAACTAAGATGTGAGCTTCTTACCCGTATCTCTTTCCTTCTTGATTTTGTTTTCTGGAATTCGGGGACGAATTCTTGTCAGGGGGGAAGACTGTAATATCTCGTGTTTTTAAATATTTTTATACTGTACAAGAATATGCAGTGTTAATAAATTTTGAATATATATATGATATTTTCACGAGTTGATATGTATTTAAAACCTATTTTAAATACTATGTTTTATTTACAGTGCTTTACGTAAAATTTTTTCGAGACTTTCATTTTCGGGGAAATTTTCACGTAAATATTTTAATATTAATTATTTTAAATATATTTTCGGACTTGCATGAACTCATACGTATTTTTAAAATACTAAATAAAGCCTATGTGTGTAAATATTTTATTTAATTAGGGTTTAATATATTACCCTAATATTTTATTATTTGTTTATTAATTTATTATTATTTAATTATTTTATTTATTATTAAATTATTAAAATCAATTATTATTATTATTATTTTTTTTTTCTTTTTCTTTTTCTTTTTCTTTTTCTTTTTTTTTTCTTTTTTCTTTTCTTTTTATTTTCTTTTCTTTTTCTTTTCTTTCTTTTTTCTTTTTCTTCTTCTTCTTCTTCTTCTTCTTTCCTCCCGCGCCCGACCACCCACCCCACCCCTCACCGTCTGCAACTCCGGTCACCTACCGTCGGTGTGCCTCCCGGCTTGCCACCGCCGTTCCCAGCCGTCCCCCCGCCGCCAGCAGCTCCCTTCCCCGGCGCCGGCAGCCCCATTTTCCTCTTTTTGGCCGAAAATCATCCCTTTGCCGTTTCTCCCATTTTCGATCACCATTTTTGACACCGCCAGTCTCTTTCTTCTCCTTGAGCTCCGGTGAGTGTGATTCTAGCTTTGGTTTGAGCTTAAATGGTCTAGAATTGCTTAGGTTTTGATTTTTCCAATTCGGTTACATTAGGGTTTTTGATTTTTTTGAGCTTTGAATTGATTGATTCATGAAAACTACCTTCACAAATGTTGATCCTAGTAGCTCAATCTACATGTATGAATTTTCTTGGAATTTTTGAAGATTTTTTGGATTTTTGGGTATTTTTGAATATTTTAATATTATTTTCTAATTTTTGGAAATTAATTATTTAAATTATGAAATTTGGGTTTATGGTTAAATTAGGTGTTGAAATGAATTATAGGAATTTATTTGGAATTTTTATGAATTTCTAAGTATTTATTTTGAATTATTTGAGTTTATGTAATTTTGGGAAAATTAGGTTAAATGTGTTTTTATTTGAAATTAATTGATAATTGAGTTTAATTATTTATATTATTGATATATATGTTGAGAAAATTAATTTTGGATAATTGTATAATTTTTGGTGAATTTTTGAAGTAATTATAGTATATTTATATATATAGGGATATTTTGGTAATTTTACCCTAAATTGGCTAAAAATGTAATTTAATTGGTTTTAATAGTTATTTAAGGTATAAAAATGATTTCTACAAATTATTTAGTATTTTTTAACTAATTAAAACTATTTTTCGTAAATTATTTTCAATTATATATATAATATACGGTTTTTCTAATAAAATGAGTTTTTATCGGTTTTTACTATGTTTAAAGGTTAACTATGTAATTTATACTTATAAAATGTATTTCTATGCTATAAGGATATTTTTGGTATTTCTTGAATTTTTTTTTGTGTTTGTGGACCCCGGTCGGTAGATTGTAGTCTGGTGTCTGACCGAGGGGTTGTGAATGAGATGTAGTGCTTATTTTTTGAAGTTTGTTTCTTTGCAGGGTCAGCTCTACTCTTTTGAGTAGAGAGATGTCCGTTTTACAGGGGAGGTTCTGTCAAATTTTCGGTAGAATTCTCGTAAAACATGATATCCGATCGAACCCTAATTTCTAATTCTGTTTCCGTATTTAAATACTCTAGATCGAATTCTAGGATTTCTGTTAGGGTTATTCTAATGTCGATTATTTATTTCTTGTTTAGTTGCGCTGAGACCGAGGGCTAGTGGACCAGGCCCGTCGGACCCGTCTCGTGGAGCACACTAGGTGAGTTACTATACTATATATATATGCTTAGGATGCATGATTTAGATACATATGTTTTATTTTGATTAAAATGCATAAATAATGTGATTTGTATTTAAGTATATTTTTGGTTTATTTTTGGTATATATTAAATTATATGAATGTTTTGTGACTAAAATATATTTAAAATGTTTTTAAATATATTTCTAGCTTAATTTATAATTTGATTGAATTCATTTTACATATATATACTCGAGATATACCTGGTTTACTTTTGGTATATTTCTAGTATATATATGGTTTATGTTGTTATTTTATTGAAATTCATGCATCATTTATTTTTATGAATGTATGTTTTATTATTTATTAATGAAGGACATCGATAGAACGTGCTACCTAGTGGGCAGCACTAGGACTGAGTACGTACCGGTACGCCTATAGTATTTAGGCTATATTACTAACTATTTGTGGGTATTGATTGATTTGATATGATTATTGATATGTGTGAGATATGGTTTGGAGGTATGATTGCTGGAGCTCGGTTGACCAAGTGTCTCGGGGCCAATCACACTGGCAGTCAGACTGCTGGAGCTCGATTGACTTAGTGTCTCGGGGCCAGTCTACTGTCCAAATGGATTAAGTGGATATATTTGGAATAAGTGAGCCTGTGTGGCTAGAGTGTTGTCTAATACTATTTCTGAGGTTACGATATTCTAGGGTTCTATGTGATCCTTCATAAAAGATGATTTTCAGATAAAATATATAAAAATGATTTTTATTGCATCTGTGTGTAATTGCCTGTATATATATATATATATTAGATATATACTGTTGACTGTATGCATTATCATTTAGTGTGTATGTATATATATTATAGTAATTCACTCAGTGAGGTCTGACTCCCCTCCATTGACTATTTTTCAGGAGAGTCAACTTCTTCAGACCTCAGTAGCAGGTCGATACGCCGGATTTCTTCCGCCTTGGCTTATTTGTGTAAATTATCTACTTGAGTCTTATTTATTTTATCTAGTCACTGCAGTAGTTGTGAATTAGTGTGGGATTTCATGTATTTTATTTAAAGAGATGTATTATATTGAAACTAGATTTGTATTAAAAGATTATATATATGTGATGAGGTCTGATTCAAATCCAGTGATGAAACTATTATTATTATATTTATGATTTTTATTTCCGCTGCATATTATATGATTACTGTTTATTATTGCATGATTTATTTTTATTTTTAGGCTTGCTACGGGTTCCGGATTCGAAAGAATTCTCGTTCCCTAGCGCTGGTCATGGCCCCTGTTTTGGGTCGTGACAGTATATTTAAGGTATATTTGTAGTATATTTTGATATATCTCAAAATAAATGCATATTTTATTTTTGATTTATACTTAAAATGTCTTTAGTATAGTATTGGTTTATTTTTGGTATATTTCATGGTTGATTTGAATTTATTGGACATATATATACTCAAAATATACTTATTTTATTTTAGAAATATTTTTGGTATATATATGGTTTATTTTGCTATTATGAATGTCATTCTACATTATTTATTTTTTTCAGTATGAATTTTTTATTTTAAATGAAGGATATCGATAAAACATGCTACCTAGTGGGCAGCACTAGGACCGCGTACGTACTGGTGTGATAGATGTAGGGTTGAGTGAGGATTACTTGTGGAAATATGATTTGATCTGATTGATTGATTGAAATGTGATGTGATTGAATAATGTGGTTGTTGGAGCTCAATTGACCTAGTGTCTTCGGGCCAATTACACTGATAGTCAGACTACTGGAGCTTAGTTGACTTAGTGTCTCGGGGCTAGTCTACTGTCCATATGGAATAAGTGAATTTATTTGGAATTAAGTGAGCTTGTATGGCTAAAGAGTTATTGTTGATCGAGGTTACGATTATATAGGGTTCTTTTTTATCCTTCATAAACAAATGTTTTTCAATATTATTATATAAGTGATTTTAGCATCTGTGTGAAATACTTGTATATATATTTATTATATACGAATGATTGATTGCATTTGACATTAGGAAATGCATGTATATATATTATAACAATTCACTCAGTGAGGCCTGACTCCCCTCAGTTGATTTTTTAGGAGATTCTTCTTCAGACCTCAGCAGTAGGCCTATCCGTTGGATTTCTTCAGCCTCGACTTGTTTATGTAAACTACTTAGTTTTATTTTTACTCTAGAAAACTACAGTAGTGAGTTGTACTTTGTATTTGTATGTTGGTTATGAATTCAGAGGCCTTTCTCTTAATATTGTATTAATATATTTTATTTTATAATATGATAGAGTTTATTTTTACTATATTGGTTTAAGATTTTAATTATGGTGCACATTTTATTTTAATTATTGCATGTTTTTATTCTTTTAAGGTTTGCTATAGGTTTTAGATTTGAAAGAATTCCTGTTCCCTAGCACCGATTATGACTCCTGGTTTGGGTTGTGACACCCTGAAAGTGTATTTGGATATTTATGTCTAATATATTTGATTCTGTAAGATGATAGAAACATCATTCTTCCGTATAGAGAGAGACTGCTTGAATCACTGCGTTTGACATAAAAAGGTAAGTTGAGGTGGCTAGCCTTATTCACAGGAAAAGATAAAGCTTGGTACCGAGTCTTGAAATCATCGTATAAGAATATTATTGAAGTGCCAACTAGACTTAAGTTTATAAAACCTACAATAAAAATGCTTTGGGGTAAAATATTAACCTACCAATATGGAAATAACTTGGCAGAACCAACCGTCGCTGGAGTTTTAATGCTTGGTGCATTAAAAGCATGGTCTAAGTGCTAAATAATCTCAATGCATTAAAAGTGCGGCCCAAGTGTCGAGCCTCAGTACTATAAAAGCGACCTGAGGGTGCTAGCTTCAGTCTCTGGACTTAGATACTTGAGGCTTAGATGCTCGGTGCTATGACTTGAGGCTTACATGCTCATAACCTCAGTACTATAAAAGTGTAATATCCCGAGTTTTTTTTAAATATTTTTATATTGCATCGGGATATGCAGTGTTAATAATTTTTGTATATAGTTATGATATTTTAAGAGTTGTTATTTGTTTAAAGTTAATTTTAATTATTTTATATTATTTTAAGTACTTTACGTAAAATTTTTCCGGGAATTGTATTTTCGGGAAAATTGACACATAAATAATTTAATCCTATTTATTTTGACTAGTTTTATGAATTTGCATGAACTCATATATAATTTTAAAGTGCTAAAATAAAATGTATATATGTGTATTTATTTAAATTAATTAGAGCTTAATTAATTTCCTTAATTTTATTATTTAATTTTTGTATTAATTAATTTTAAGTGTATAAATTATTAAATATATTAAAATATTTGTGTGGTGAGTATTATTTGTGTGTGGGAATATATGTATTACTATAATATAAGGTGGACATATATATATACATATATACATTATTTTATAACAAAAAAAAAACAAATTTTACAGAAATTACCAAAATGCCATTGTCTCCTTCATTTTTCTTCCCAAACGAATTCCATGTAACATCCCGTATTTTTTAAATATTTTAATACTGCATCGGGATATGCAGTGTTAATAATTTATATATATATATTATGATATTTTTACGAGTTGATATGTATTTAAAATCTATTTTAATTATTGTGTATTATTTAAAGTGTTTTACGTAAAATTTACCCGGAACTTGCATTTTCGGAAAAATTTTCACGTAAATAATTTACTATTAATTATTTTAAATAGATTTACGGACTTGCATGAACTCATATATATTTTTAAAATACTAAATAATATATATATGTGTATTTATTTAATTAATTAGGGTTTAATTAATTACCCTAATATTTTATTATTTATTTATTTATTTTATTATTATTTAATTATTTTTATTTATTATTAAATTTTAAAATATTAAATTATATGTATGGTGTATATTTAATGTGTGTAATTTAATATTATTTTAATATATAGTATAAAGTATATATATATACATATATACATTTAATATTAACAAATTATATAGTTTAACTTATTCACAACTTTGCCACCCGAGCATCATCCTCCCTCCCGACCGTTCCCCATCACCGTCCGCCATTGCTACCGCCAATTTCTTTCTATTGGTGTGCCGTCCGGTGTGCCACCTCCTTCCTCAGCCTTCCCCGCCGCCAGCAGCACCCTATGCCGTTGAGTTTTGGCCGGAATTAGCTCGGGAAGCTGAAAGTTGGAGCAACATCATTCACGACGTTTTCGACCACCGTTTTTGACACTGCCGGTCTCTTTCTTCTCCTTGAGCTCCGGTGAGTGTGATTCCAAGCTTTGTTTCACTTAAAATGGTCTTGATTTGCTTAGGTTTCGATTTTTCGAATTCGGCCATATTAGGGTTCTTGATTTTTTTTAACTTCAATTTTATTGATTTATGAAAAATTCCTTCACAAATGTTGTTCCCATTAGCTTAATCTACATGTGTAAATTTTTGTGGAATTTTTGGAGATTATTTTGATTTTTGGGTATTTTTGAATATTTTAATATTATTTTCTAATTTTCGGAAATTAATTAATTAAATTACGAAATTGTGTTTTATTATAAATATAGGTGTTGAAATGAATTATATAAATTTATTTGGAATTTTTATGAATTTCTATGTACTTATTTTGAATTATTTAGGTTTATGTAATTTTGGGAAAATTAGGTTAATTGTGTTTTTAATTGAAATTAATTATTTAATTGACTTTAATTATTGATATTATTGATAAATATGTTGAGAAAATTAATTTTGGATAATTATACTATTTTTGGTGAATTTTTGAAGTAATTTTAGTATATTTATATATATAGGGGCATTTTGGTAATTTTACCCTAAATTGACTAAAAATGTAATTTAATTGCTTTTAATAGTTAATTAAGGTATAAAAATGATTTCTACAAATTATTTAGTATTTTTAACTAATTAAAATGATTTTTCGTGAATTATTTTCAATTATATATATAATATACGATTTTACTAATAAAATGAGTTTTTATCGGTTTTTACTGTGTTTTAAAGGTTAATTAAGTAATTTATACTTATAAAATGTATTTCGGTGATATAAGGGCATTTTTGGTATTTTATATTTTTCTGTGAATTGTGGACCCCGATCGGTAGACTGTAGTTTGGAGTCCGACTGAGGGATTTTGGTTGTGTTTTGAGCTTATTTTTCAAAGTGTGTTTCTTTGCAGGGTCGGCTCTACTCTTTGAGTAGAGAGATATCCATTTTACAGGGGAGATTCTGTCAAATATTTGGTAGAATTCTCGTAAAACGTGATGTCCGATCGAACCCTAATTCTGTTTCGATATCTAATATTCTAGATCGAGTTTCTAGGATTTTTCGTTAAGTTTATTCTGATTTCTGTTATTTATTGTTTGTTTAGTTGCACCGAGACCGAGGGCTAGTGGACCAGGCCCGTCGGACCCATCTCGTGGAGCGCACTAAGTGTGAGTTACTATTTTATATATATATGCTTTAGGGTGCATGATTTAGAAATGTATGTTTTATTTTAATTAAATATGCATAAATTATTTGATTAGTATTTAAGTTTATTTTTAGTTTACTTTTGGTTTATTTTTGGTATATATTAAATTATATGCATGTTTTATTAATGAATTGTGTTTAAAATGTTTTTAAGTATATTTCTAGTTTATTTTGTAATTTAATTGGATTTATTTGATGTATATATACTCAAAATATACCTGGTTTACTTCTGGTATATTTTTAGTATATATATGATTTATGTTGTTATTTATTTTAAATTCATGCATCATTTACTTGCGAATGAATGTTTTATATTTATTAATGAAGGATATCAATAGAACGTGCTACCTAGTGGGCAGCACTAGGACTGAGTACGTACCGGTACACTTATAGCATTTAGGCTATATTACTAACCACTTGTGGAAATTGATTGGATTTGATTATTTGATGTGTGAGATATGATTTGGGAGTGTGATTGCTGGAGCTCGGTTGACCAAGTGTTTCGGGGCCAATCACACTGACAGTCAGACTACTGGAGCTCGGTTGACTTAGTGTCTCGGGGCCAGTCTACTGTCCAAATGGATCAAGTGACCATATTTGGAATAAGTGAGCCTGTATGGCTAGAGTGTTGTCTAACATTGTTTGAGGTTGCGATATTATAGGGTTCTATTTGATCCTTCATGAACAATGATTTTCAATAAAATATATAAAAAGGATTTTATTGCATCTGTGTGTATTTGCCTGTATATATACATATTAGATATAAACTGTTGATTGTATGCATTGTCATCTAGTATGCATGTATATATATTATAGTAATTCACTCAGTGAGGTCTGACTCCCCTCCGTTGACTATTTTTCAGGAGAGTCATCTTCCTCAGACCTCAGTAGCAAGCCTGCACGCCGGATTTCTTCCGCCCCGGCTTCTTTGTGTAAACTGCTTATCTGAGTCTTGAGTTTTATTTTATCTAGACACTGCAGTAGTCATTAAACTATTAAAGAGATGTTGTATTATATTTGAACTGGATTTGTATTAAAAGGTTTATATATATATGAGATGAGGATTTAATTTAAATTCAGTTGGTGCAAATGTTATTATGATATTTATGATTTTTATTTCCGTTGCATTAAATACTGTTATTATTACTATTGCATGTTTTATTTTATTTTTAGGCTTGTTAAGGGTTCTGGATTCGAAAGAATTCCCGTTCCCTAGCGCCGGTCATGGCCCCTGTTTTGGGTTATGATATTCCACCATTTCCAGCCACTTTCAAGCTGATTTTCTTACTGTTACTATGCCCCTCAGCCTTCCTCCTCCACCTCCAGCCATTTCCACCACCTAAAGCTCCCATTTCCGGCATTGTTTGGCTGAATTTTCATCAAAAGGCCGAAAGTTGCTCTTAACTCCGATCAAGCACTTTCCGGCCACCAAATTTGATTCCGTTGGTCTCTATCTTCTCCTTGAGCTCTGGAGAGTGTGATTCCAAGCTTTGTTTCACTTGATTTGGTCTAGAATTTCTTAGGTTTCAATTTCTTCAAATCAGCCATTTTATGTTTCGAATTTTTTTTACCTTCACTTTGGTTGATTCATGAAAACTTCCTTCACAAAATTTATTCCTGGAAGCTTAATCTACATGCTGTAATTTTTTTAGAATTTTTGGAATTTATTTTAATTTTTGATTATTTTATTAATATTTTCTAATTTTCGAAAATTAATTAATTAAATTATGAAATTATGTTGTATGGTGATTATAGGTGTTAAAATGAATTATAGAAATTTATTTGTAATTTTTTTGAATTTTTATATATTTATTTGGAATTTATTAAGTTTATGTAATTTTGAAAAATAGGGTTAATTATGTGTTTAATTGAAATAAATTGGTAAATTGAGTATATTTATTGATATTATTGAATTATATGTTGAGAAATTAATTTTTAAGTAATTATATAATTTTTGGTGAATTTTTGAACATTTATAGTAAATTTATACATATAGGGGTATTTTGGTAATTTTACACTAAATTGGCAAAAAATGTAATTAAATTGGTTTTAATAGTTATTTAGGGTATAAAAATTATTTCTACAAATTATTTTGTATTTTTAACTAATTAAAACTATTTTTCGTAAATTATTTTCAAATTATATATATAATATACGATTTTTCTAAGTAAATGAGTTTTATCGGTTTTTAACGTGTTTTAGGGTTAATTACGTAATTTGGATTTATAAAATATATTTTTATTATATAAGGGCATTTTTGGTATTTTATAATTATTCTGTGAATTGTGAACCTTGGTCAGTGAATTGTAGTTTGGAGTCCGACCGAGGGATTGTGGTTGTGAATTTGATGATATTCCGAAGTGTGTACTTTGAGTAGAGAGATGTCTATTTTACAGGGGAGGTTCTGTCAGATTTTTGGTAGAATTCTCATAAAACGTAATGTCCGGTCAAATTCCTATTCTAATTCTGTGTCTAAAATTCTAGATCGAGTCTTTAGAATTTCTGTTAAATTTATTCTAATTCATGTTGCCATTTGTTTGTCTAGCTGCGCCGAGACCGAGGCCTAACAGATCAGGCCAGTCAAGTTTGTATCGTGGAGCGCTAACATGTGAGTTATTATACTGTATATATATGCATTGCATATAGGATGCATGATTTAGGATTTTTATTTTCATTATATGTTTAAACAGTAATTTAATTATAATATGATTTGGTATATTTTCGGTTTATTTTTAGTATATCTTGATATATAAATGTTTGTAATTTTCTATATACATTTAATATATCACTGGTATATTTAGAATTTATTTTTGATATACGTATGTTAGATATTTAGGTTTATGTTTGTTATAATTTAATATTTATACATGATTTAAATGTGCATCGAACCATAATTATTTTATTAAATGATTAGTATAATTTAGGTTTATTCTTAAATAATTGCATGCTATATTATAAACCTACACTTAAATTATTTTTAAGTTTATTTTTGGTATATTTTGAATTATTTCGAAATAAATACATGTTTTATTATTAAATTAAACCTAACACATTAGTGGTATATTTAGGGTTTATTTTTGATATATGCATGCTAGATAATTAGGTTTATTTTTAGTATATTTGTGAATATATGTTAAACACAAACACATATTTAAATGAATATTTATACATAAATGTTTTATTAAATGATTTGTGTACTTAGGGTATATCTTTTGTATATTTAAGTATATTTTTAAGAAAATGCATGTTATATTATTGTTACTCATTTAAATTGTTTTTTTTACCATATTAATGATTTATCTTTAGTTTATTTCATATTTTATTTGACATATATATATATGTATCCGAAATATACTGGGTATATTTTATGTATATTTTTGGTATATATATATATATATGGTTGGTTTTCCTATTATGAATTTTGTTCTACATTAATTATTTTCATAATGAATGAATTATTTAAATGAAGGATATCAGTAGAATGTGCTTCCTAGTGGGCAGCACTAGGACCGTGTACGTACCGGTGCGAAAGAATAGGGTTGAGTGAGAGTTAATTTTGGGTGATTATAATTGATTTAATTGATTTGACTAAGATTAATGGTATGTTAGATAGTATGATTGCGGGGTCAATCACACTGACAGTCAGACTGTTGGAGCTCAGTTGACTTAGTGTCTTGGGGCCAATCTACTGTCCATAAGTGAATGGAATGATCTATTGGGTTGATTAAGATGTGAGGTGATAGATGGTGTGATTGCTGGAGCTCGGTTGACCAAGTTTCTCGGGGCCAATCACACTGACAGCCAGACTGCTGGAGCTTGGTCGACTTAGTGTCTCGGGGCCAGTCTGCTGTCCAGATTGGAATAAGTATTATATTTGGAATCAAGTGAGCCTGTATGGCTAGAGTGATGATGGGATTGTTTAAGGTTGCTATTATTAGGGTTCTATGGATCCTTCATGAATTAAAACAAACATTTTCTATATTTAGTATATTTATAAAGGCAGAGTTTGACATTCATGTGAAATGTGTGTATATACATATATATATATATATAAGAATGTCTGATTGTTATGGTTTAGTTTGCATGTATATAGTATAATAATTCACTCAGTGAGGTCTGACCCCCCCTCAATTATTTTTTTTTTTCAGGAGATCCCATATTGTCAGACCTTAGTTGTAGAGTTCCTCACAGGTGTTCTTCAGTCCCGACTATTTTATGCAAATGTATATTTTGAACTCTAATTTATATTCTAGAAACTGCAGTAGTTGTGTTATTGTATCAGAAGAGTATTATATTATTTTGATATTGTATACTCTGAAAAATTTGTATTTGATTATTACGAATATGTATACATTTATGAAAGGATTTGGAGAATTTATTTTATAAATTGATTCAAAAAATTTTAATTATATCATACTTTTTATTTATTTATTGTATGATTTTATTTTCTTAGGCTTGCTACGGGTTTCAGATTCGAAAGAATTCCCGTTCCCTAGCGCCGATCATGACTCTTAGTTTGGGTCGTGACAATAAGCAACCTGAGGGTGCCAACTTCAGTCACTAGACTTAGATTCTTGGTGCATTAGAAATGCGACCCAATTGCCATATATTCTCGATGCATTAGAAGTGCAGCCCGAGTGCCGTATAATGTTGCTCAATTTATGAACTTTAACAACTCTATTAATGGTAATTGCCTAGTCAGAATAATGATTGATGTTGATTCTAAACATTATTCCTACAAAAGTTTGATTTTTTGAGCATTTGTTATTTTCAGTATTTTTACAAAAGGAAGGATGTTGTGATCCTAATAGTGAGTTTGAGCCATTTCAATTTGAGCTCCATAATATGGAATAGTAATTTAGTGAGTGTTTTTAAAATGATGGAAGGTGGGTTTTAAAGGACCAAAACTTTGGGCTTGCTTAATCCAAGTTATAGGATGAGCATTGTAGTTCAGTTGAAAGGCTAAGATTGCCCCTCTTCTTAAATACAAGATTTTGTGTGATGCTAGTTAGAATTTTTGGAAATTGTGATTTGGTTTATTTGTAGGGGGTATACTTGTCTCCATTCTTGAAATTTCTTTGTTAAATATTCTCTAAAATCTTCATGAATAAGGATTGCTGTAAAGTAGGATTTGCTTGAGTGTTATTTGATCTGACTTTGAACATGAAAACCTACCATTTTTTGTTTGAGCATGAGTGAGTGCTTGTTTATAATTAATGTTGTTTGGCAATATGTCTAATGTCTTTTGACAATTTTTGCATATTGATACCGAGTGAGATGATCAGAGTGTCCTATTGTTTGGACTGATGGGTGCTTTAAGTAGCATCTTTATTTATAATGAGAGATAAAAGAAAAATAATTTTGGGATCGTTTAATTGATTTTAATTAATTGGTTAGCCCTCGTATAATAAATATATTAATGTGATTAATGTATGCTTTACACAAATAATAATCATGTATATATAGATGAGCATCTATGTGTAGATGTATAAGCATGCTTGTGTGACAAGCTATAAATATTCATAAAAGAATAAAAAATTAAGTGAAAATAAATGTAAAAATAAATAAATAAAAAATAAATAATTGAGAAGGAAAACTTATCTCTTGATGACCTTTTGTCTAGCCTTTAAGTTTAACGAATATTTATGTTTTTGTGGATGTGAATAATTATTGCTGAGTAATTTGAAAAACCAGTTACTTCCTCACGAAGCTCATGGTTCGTTCATTTGTTTTCATTTTGCCTATCTAAGCTCCTATAAAAGAATATTAATTTATTAATATATAATTATGAAGTTGTTGCCGTGGTTTCCTTGGATATTCCTGTAATGCCAGAACTCAAGAGATGCTTAGAGATCAGGAGATGCCCATGAAGTGAATGTCTGACTCTTCCATTTTTGCTTATTACTCAGGAGTTTGAGTGTCCATAAAATTAATGCTCAAATTTCTAAGGCTTTAGTGGACGGTACTCATGTTGTTTGGATGCCCCGTGAATGGACATTAGCTTTAAATCTTTTCCTCGTAAGGCTTCAATGTAGTGTTCATCAAACGAGATCAGACTCAGGTATCTGATTATTGTAAGCTTTGGTGTTATGAAGCTCAACACTCAATGGATGCTTAAAACTTGTGGGTACTCATGAAGTCAATGTTTAGTACTTGACATTCAAAGCTCAACTTAGCTTATGATTTTTGTGCTTATTCAAAGCTTGCTTATAATCCAAGAATCATCTCATTCTTCTACTATTTCTTAAATCAAGTTTATGACATCCTCGTTTCTCTGTATTTGCTTAGCTATTTATATGTAAGGATGGCTACGGTGATCGGTGTCCTTGATACTCGATGCTCGAAAAGTTGGTGCGTATGAGGGGGTTTGGTATGTAGACATTCTGATACCCAATGCTTCAATATTTGATTTGTAATCTGAGCTTCACAACTGCCCTGTTGTTGCATTGTTCTCTTTTTTTTTTTTTTATTTAGAACCAATTCCAATATTGGGCTTGAGCCTTGGCTCTTTGAAGTGTTCTTAGATGTAGACGACATGTTTCTTCTTAATTGGACTTTTGAATGGTTAATAATCTCTTTCTGGTTGCTCACCCTCGAAGGATGTAATGTCATGTTTTTTTGTATTCTGCTCTTCTTACTTTGATTGATCTCCTTGGACCTGCCCTTTTATTTATAATAATTCTTCACCTCAGTGCTGTCTTGAGATTTTTATTTTTTATCCCTTTAGGATCAATATCTTTTTCTTTCTTTAGCTTAAGAGACATTGATTGATCTATGAGAAGTACTAGTATTTTGCGTGATATCTTGGCTCTATTTTTTGCCTTACGATCTTGATTTCCTTCTGGTGATCTCTTATCATTAAAGAGAAGAAGATGCCCTTGCTTCTTTATTATTCTATTAGTGAATTTTCTAGTTCTTCAATATCCTTTATATAACCAGGCTTTTGAACCATGTATAATGAGTTGCCTCCCTCTTACAAAAGATTCTGACTATCACTAATTTGCTTTTACAATTTCCTATGTCAGTACCTTTGCATTTTTAAAAATTTCATTACACTTTTAATCCTTACTACAATTTGCAAAACCTAGAATCTCTTGATGGTTGTCTTATTACTGATGAAATTTGTTGGTGTTGATGTGTAATATCCCGTGTTTTTAAATATTTTTTACACTGTACCGGGATATGCAGTGTCAATAATTTTTGTATATATATTACGATATTTTTACGAGTTAATATGTATTAAAACCTTTTTAAATACTGTGTTTTATTTACAGTACTTTACGTAAAATTTTCCCGGGACTTTCATTTTCGGGGAAATTTTCACGTAAATATTTTAATATTAATTATTTTAAATATATTTTTCGGACTTGCATGAACTCATACGTATTTTTAAAATACTAAATAAAGCCTATGTGTGTGTATATTTAATTAATTAGGGTTTAGTATTACCCTACATATTTTATTAATTATTTATTAGTTTTATTGTTATTTAATTATTTTTATTTAGTATAAATTATTAAAATATTGAATTTTATGTGTGTGGTGTATATTTAATGGTGTGATTTAATATTATTTAATATATAGTATAATCTATATATATATACCCATTATACATCAAAAATCAAAAAAATTAGAAAATTACCATTTGCCCCCGAGCCTTCTTCTTCCCGATCACCTTCCCTTCGCCGTCTGGACGCCTGCTGTGCCGTTCCCCTTACCGTGAGAGTGCCGTCCGGTGTGCCACCACCTTCCCCTAGCGTTCCGCCGCCTGTAGAGCTCATTTCCGGCGTCGGGGAAGCTTGATATCGCCGGAAGCTGAGAGTTTTGCATTTTCTTCTTCCCTCGCGATTCCAGCCATCATTTTCCAACACCGCCCGGTCTTCATCGACTCCTTGAGCTCCGGTGAGTGTGATTCTAGCTTTGGTTTGAGCTAAAATGGTCTAGAATTGCTTAGGTTTTCAATTTTTCCAATTCGGTCACATTAGGGTTTCGATTTTTTTGAGCTTCGAATTGATTGATTCATGAAAAAATCCCTTCACAAATGTTGATACTAGTAGCTCAATATACATGTATGAATTTTTGTAGAATTTTTGGAGATTTTTTGGATTTTGGGTATTTTTGAATATTTTAATATTATTTTCTAATTTTTGGAAATTAATTATTTAAAATTATGAAATTGGGGTTTATGGTTAAATTAGGTGTTGAAATGAATTATAGGAATTTATTTGGAATTTTTATGAATTTCTAAGTATTTATTTTGAATTACTTGAGTTTATGTAATTTTGGGAAAATTAGGTTAAATGTGTTTTTTATTTGAAATTAATTGGTTAATTGAGTTTAATTATTGATATTATTGATAAATATGTTGAGAAAATTAATTTTGGATAATTGTATAATTTTTGGTGAATTTTTGAAGTAATTTAAGTATATTTATATATATAGGGGTATTTTGGTAATTTTACCCTAAATTGGCTAAAAATGTAATTTAATTGGTTTTAATAGTTATTTAAGGTATAAAAATGATTTCTACAAAATATTTAGTATTTTTAACTAATTAAAACTATTTTTCGTAAATTATTTTCAATTATATATATAATATACGGTTTTCTAATAAAATGAGTTTTTATCAGTTTTTACAGTGTTTTAAGGTTAATTATGTAATTTCTACCTATAAAATGAATTTCTATGTTGTAAGGATATTTTTGGTATTTTCGGAATTGTTTTGTGTTTGTGGACCCCGGTCGGTGGATTGTAGTATGGAATCCGACGAGGGGTTGTGGATTTGTGTTGAGCCTATTTTTTGAAGTGTGTTTCTTTGTAGGGTCGGCTCTACTCTTTTGAGTAGAGAGATGTCCGTTTTATAGGGGAGGTTCTGTCGGATTTTCGGTAGAATTCTCGTAAAACATGATATCCAGTCGAACCCTGATATCGATTCTGTATTTAATACTCTAGATCGAATTCTAGGATTTCTGTTAGGGTTATTCTGATGTCGGTTATTTATTTCTTGTTTAGTTGCGCCGAGACCGAGGGCTAGTGGACCAGGCCCGTCGGACCCGTCTCGTGGAGCGCACTAGGTGAGTTACTATATACTATATTATATATGCTTAGGATGCATGATTTAGAAATATATATTTTATTTCGATTAAAATGCATAAATAATGTGATTTGTATTTAAGTATATTTTTGGTTTATTTTTGGTATATAATAAATCATATACATGTTTTGTTAATAAAATATATTTAAATGTTTTTAAATATATTTTTAGTTTAATTTATGATTTGACTGGATTTATTTGACGTATATATACTCGAAATATACCTGGTTTACTTTTGGTATATTTCTGGTATATATATGGGTTATATTGTTATTTCATTTACATTCATGCATCATTTATTTTTGTGAATGAATGTTTTATATTATTGATGATGAAGTATATCGATAGAACGTGCTACCCTAGTGGGCAGCACTAGGACCGAGTACGTACCGGTACGCCTATAGTATTTAGGCTATAATACTAACCTATTTGTGGATATTAATTGATTATGATTATTTGATGTGTGAGATGTGGTTTGGGTGTGATTGCTGGAGCTCGGTTGACCAAGTGTCTCGGGGCCAATCACACTGGCAGTCAGACTGCTGGAGCTCGGTTGGACTTAGTGTCTCAGGGCCAGTCTACTGTCCAAATGGATTAAGTGGATATATTTGGAATAAGTGAACTTGTATGGCTAGAGTGTTGTCTAACACTATTTCTGAGGTTGCGATATTCTAGGGTTCTATGTGATCCTTCATAAAAGATGATTTTCAGATAAAATATATAAAAAATGATTTTATTGCATCTGTGTGTAATTGCCTGTATATATATATATTAGATATATACTGTTGACTGTATGCATTATCATTTAGTGTGTATGTATATATATTATAGTAATTCACTCAGTGAGGTCTGACTTCCCCTCCGTTGACTATTTTTCAGGAGAGTCAACATCCCCAGACCTCAATAGCAGGTCCGATACACCGGATTTCTTCCGCCCCGGCTTCTTATGTAAATTATCTGCTTGAGTCTTATTTATTTTATCTAGACACTGCAGTAGTTGTTGAGTTAAGTATTGGATTTCATGTATTTTATTTAAAGAGTTGTATTATATTGAAACTGGAATTTGTACTAAAAGATTTATATATCTAAGAGATGAGATTTGATTCAAATCCAGTGGTGAAAAATGTTATTTTTATATTTATGATTTTTTATTTCCGTTGCATATAATATTGTTATTATTATTATTGCAGTTTTATTTTTTATTTTTAGGCTTGCTACGGGTTCCGGATTCGAAAGAATTCCTATTCCCTAGAGCCGGTCATGGCCCCTGTTTTGGGTCGTGACAAGTTGGTATCAGAGCGGAGTTCTGTGTCAGGGCTTAGTTATGTGAGTTGTGGCCCTAGTTTTAAAGTTGTGTTTTTTTTGTTGAACTACTGAAGTGTATTAGATTCGAGTATGTCTTGATAAGTATTCCTTGCCTTAGTTTTCAGCGTTATTCCTCCGTTGTCTGTTTTGTCTGAATCTTTTCATTTGTCTTTCAGTATGAGGAGGCGAACGCATGTCACTCCACCGGTCGTTGAGGCCGAGGATGATGAGTCTTTTGAGGATGAGGTTTTACCTCCTGAGCAGCCAGTTAGGCATAGAGGTCGTGGCAGAGGTAGACCTCGAGGAGCGGCAGGTCGCCATAGGCAGAGAGAGTTACAGGACGAGGAGCCTGTAGAGCCTGAGTTTGATGTTCCTATTCCTCCAGTTGTTCAGCCTGTTCAGCCTTCCTATCAGCATGGTATGTTTGACCTTGAGGCAGCTTTGTTCTATGCCCGAGTTGGCAGGATTGCTTTTGATGGTACTTTTCCGATCCGTTAGATTTCTCTGCATGCGATCGAGACTAGGACTCGGACTGCTCATACCGAGTACCAGCAGATTATGATTGTTGAGTTGTCTGTTGAGGGACCAGCCCTAGATTGGTTCATTCAGATGATCCAGCCCTATATGATGACGATGACTTAGGCTCAGTTCCGAGAGCGATTTATGAGGAGATTTTGTCCAGAGCCTCTTCGTTTGAGCTATCGTCTTCCGACTGACCAGTATTTCTCGTGGAGATCGATCTGTAGAGGAGTATACCGAGAGTTTCTTCGTCTGGGTAGATATGCTGAGGATCTGATGCGAGATCAGTATTTTCGCAGTTACTATATATGTTACTGGTTTGGGTTCAGCTTTTGCTGGTATGCCTACAATAGGTCTTACTCTGGAGTCTGTGATCGAGTTAGCCAAGGAGATTGAGCTGAGGCTAGTTAGGCAGGGAGCGATGCCCTGATTATTACCAGCTAGGAGTTCAGTCTAGTGGATTGTAGGCTACTCCGTATTCGAGTTTTCATGTTGGTTCGAGTAGTCAGCAGTGAGGTTCGACTGAGCAGAGTCAGAGACAGCAGCAGCGAGTGCATCAGAGCAGTAGACATGGCCGTGGAGGTCAGCGTAGATCATTCAGATTCGGGTCAGGTGCTTCGAGCAGCAGCAGTGGTCGTAGTTCTGGATCAGCGGCCAATGTTTGCCAGACGTGTGGTAGAGTCCATCAGGGACCGTGTTATCTGACACCACTGACATGCTTTAGATGCGGGTAGACAGGACATTTTGCTAGATCGTGTCCTTATTCTGGGTATCAGCAGCAAACAGATTTCGCGATTCCCACAGCAGTCGATTACTAGTGCTGCACCCGTGCCATTTCATTACCACCAGCCCAGCATCAGAGTTCCACTCAGTTTGTTCCACAGCAGAGTCGTGGTAGAGGTACTAGAGGAGGTGCCAGAGGTGTTGGCCAGGCTTCTACCAGTCAAGCAGGGAGGTCGAGGTCAGGCCAGAGTTTTCCATCTGACTCAGCAGGATGCTCAGGCATCTAATGCAGTCGTGGCAGGTATTATTTCTATTTGTTACCCTGGATGCATGGGTTTTTATTTGATCCGGGTGCTACGCATTCATTTGTTTCTCCTATTTTTGCTTCTAAATCTTGTTGGCAAGCTTCGAGGATGGCTTTTCCTTTGTCTGTTGCCACTCCTCTAAGCGATTCCTTGGACATCGATATTGTTCTTTCTGGTTGTCCAGTTCTCGTGGGAGATAGAGAATTACCCGCTGATTTGATTTTTATTGGATGTGATGGAGTTTGATGTTATTTTGGGAATGGATTGGTTATCTCAGCACTTCGCCATGGTAGATTGCAGGAATAAGGAGGTGACTTTTAGAATTTCCCGGTGAAGAAGATTTTAAGTTTGTTGGTGATAGGAGTTCAGCACCTCAGAATCTTATTTCTGTTATTACGGTCTAGGAAGTTGTTGAAGAAAGGTTGTCAGGTATATTTGGCATTGGTAAGGGATATGTCAGTGGAGAAGTTATCACTCACAGATGTTCCTGTTGCTTGTGAGTTTCCTGATGTTTTTCCCGAGGAGTTGCCAGGTTTACCACCTCACAGAGAGATTGAGTTCTGTATAGATGTGGTACCAGGTACTACTCCTATATCTATGCCACCCTATCGAATGGCTCCTGCAGAGTTGAAAGAGTTAAAGGAACAATTTCAAAAGTTGTTGGATAAAGGTTTCATTAGACCTAGTGTTTCTCCTTGGGGTGCACCAATCCTGTTTGTGAAGAAGAAGGATGGTACCCTGAGATTGTGCATTGACTACAGAGAGCTGAATAAGGTGACAGTGAAGAACAAGTATCCTCTCCCGAGGATAGATGATTTGTTTGATCAGCTATAGGGTGCACAGTTCTTTTCTAAGGTTGACTTGAGGTCGGGTTATCATCAGCTGCGGATTAGTGAAGTCGATATTCCTAAGACAGCGTTCCGCACTCGATATGGCCATTACGAGTTTCTGGTGATGTCTTTTGGTTTGACTAATGCACCAGCAGCTTTTATGGATTTGATGAATAGAGTATCAGACCGTATGTGGATCAGTTTGTAGTAGTCTTCATCGATGATATACTGGTATATTCGAGGAGTATGGAAGAGCATGTATATCATTTGAGGATTGTACTGCAGACATTGAGAGATCATCAGCTTTATGCTAAATTCTCTAAGTGTGATTTCTGGATGGAGAGTGTTTCTTTTCTTGGACACATAGTGTCTAAAGAAGGTATTCAGGTTGATCCACAGAAGATTGAGGCAGTGTCTGAGTGGCCTAGACCTACTTCTGTTATAGAGATTCGAGTTTTCTGGGTTTAACCGGGTATTATAGGCGGTTTGTGCAGGATTTTTCCAGGATAGCAGCCCCTATGACTCGCTTGACTCAGAAGAATGTTAGATTCGAGTGGTCAGAAGCTTGTGAGAACAGTTTTCAGTTGTTGAAGGAGAAGTTGACCACAGTGCCAGTATTAGCTTTGCCTAATAGTGTGGATAAGTTCATAGTTTACTGTGATGCCTCTAGAATTGGTCTTGGTTGTGTGTTGATGCAGAATGGAAGGGTGATAGCCTATGCTTCGGGGAGTTGAAGAAGCATGAGTAGAATTAATCCTACACATGATCTTGAGATGGCTGCAGTGATCTTTGCTTTGAAGATTTGGAGACATTATCTGTACGGGGTGACTTGTGAGTTATTTACTGATCACAAGAGCCTTAAGTACATTTTTCAGCAACGAGATCTGAATTTGAGGCAGAGAAGATGGTTAGAATTGTTGAAGGATTATGATTGTGAGATCTTATATCATTCGGGTAAAGCAAATGTGGTACGCAGATGCCTTGAGTAGAAAGTCCTCAGGTAGTCTTGCTCACATCGGTGTTGAGAGGAGACCATTGATCCAGGAATTGCATCTGATGGTGGATCAAGGTCTGATGATGAAGATTAGTAGATCAGGTGGACTGCTAGCTCAGTTTAAAGTACGATCTGTACTGAGGGATAGGATTAAAGCAGCTCAGAGCCGAGATCCTATTCTGGAAGAGCTTGCAGAGAATGTTCGAGCAGGGAAGTTCACTGATTTCACACTCGATGATGATGGTGTGTTGTGGATCAGTGGTAGATTGTGTGTTCCTGATGTGGATGATTTGAGAGAAGAGATCCTAGAGGAAGCACATTCTACAGCCTACACGTACATCCAGGTGTTACTAAGATGTACCACAGTATCAAAGATTTATACTGATGGGATGGATTGAAGAAAGATGTCACTGATTATGTTGCTAAGTGTTTGACGTGTCAGCAAGTGAAAGTCGAACATCAGAAGCCTTCTGGGAAGCTTCAGCCTCTTCCTATTCTTGAGTGGAAGTGGGAAAGGATAGATATGGATTTTGTGGTCGGTTTACCTCGTTCGAAGGATGGATACGATTCCATCTGGGTGATTGTAGACAGATTGACGAAGTCTGCACATTTCTTGCCTATGAAAGCCACATATTCAGTTGCTAGATTGGCGAAGTTGTATGTGAAGCATATTGTGTGCCTTCATGGAGTACCTGTGTCCATTGTGTCAGATAGAGGTTCGGTGTTTACTTCTCGTGTTTGGCAGAAGTTGCAGGAAGTGATGGGCACTAGGTTGATTTCAGTACTGCTTTTCATCCTCAGACAGATGGCCAGTCTGAGAGGACAATCTAGACACTGGAAGATATGTTGAGGATGTGTGTCTTGGATTTGGGAGGTAGCTGGGGATGATCATTTGTCGCTTGTTGAGTTTGCATATAATAACAGCTACCATAACAGTATTGGCATAGCATCGTATGAGGCTTTGTATGGAAGGAAGTGTAGATCCCCGTTGAGTTGGGATGGGATTGGTGAGAGAGCTTTGACTGGACCTGAGATGGTTCAGGATGCTGCAAAGAAAGTCGCCGTGATTAAGCGAAGATTAGAGACCGCAGTTAGCAGACAGAAGAGTTATGCGGATCCTAGGCGCAGAGATGTGGAGTTTCAGGTTGGAGATTTTGTTTTTCTGAAGGTATCTCCGATGAAGGGGGTGATGAGATTTGGCAGGAAGGGTAAGCTAGCACCAAGATACATTGGACCGTTTGAGATTCTGGAGAGAGTTGGCACTGTTGCATATCGGTTGGATTTGCCTCCAGTATGTCACAGGTGCATCCAGTATTTCATATCTCGATGTTGAGGAAGTATATTTCAGACCCTTCTCACGTGTTGCAACCTGACAGTGTAGAAGTGAGTGAAGATTTGACGTTTGTGGAAGAACCTGTGGCGATTGTAGATTATCAAGTTCGACAGTTGCGATCGAAGCAGATTCCGATGGTCAAGGTTCTGTGGTGTAGCGATAGAGTTGAGGAGCATACGTGGGAGACTGAAGCTGAGATGCGAGCTTCTTACCCGTTAATCTCTTTCGTTCTTGATCTTGTTTTCTGGAATTCGGGACGAATTCTTGTAAGGGGGGAAGATTGTAATATCTCGTGTTTTTAAATATTTTTACACTGTACCAGGATATGCAGTGTCAATAATTTTTGTAGATATATTACGATATTTTTACGAGTTAATATGTATTTAAAACCTATTTTAAATACTGTGTTTTATTTACAGTGCTTTACGTAAAATTTTCTCGGGACTTTCATTTTCGGGGAAATTTTCACGTAAATATTTTAATATTAATTATTTTTAAATATATTTTCGGACTTGCATGAACTCATACGTATTTTTAAAATACTAAATAAAGCCTATGTGTGTGTATATTTATTTAATTAGGGTTTAGTATTACCCTAATATTTTATTAATTATTTATTAGTTTTATTGTTATTTAATTATTTTTATTTAGTATAAATTATTAAAATATTGAATTTTATGTGTGTGGTGTATATTTAATGGGTGTGATTTAATATTATTTTAATATATAGTATAATCTATATATATATACCCATTATACATCAAAAATCAAAAAAATTGAAAAATTACCATTTTGCCCTCGAGCCTTCTTCTTCCCCGATCACCTTCCCTTCGCCGTCCGGACGCCTGCCATGCCGTCCCTGCCATGAGAGTGCCGTCCGGTGTGGCCACCACCTTCCCCTAGCCGTTCCGCCGCCTGTAGAGCTCATTTCCGACGTCGGGGAAGCTTGATATCGCCGGAAGTTGAGAGTTTGCATTTTCTTCTTCCCTCGTGATTCCGGCCACCGTTTTCAACACCGCTGGTCTTCATCGACTCCTTGAGCTCCGGTGAGTGTGATTCTAGCTTTGGTTTGAGCTAAAATGGTCTAGAATTGCTTAGGTTTCAATTTTTCCAATTCGGTCACATTAGGGTTTTCGATTTTTTTGAGCTTCGAATTGATTGATTCATGAAAAATCCCTTCACAAATGTTGATCCTAGTAGCTCAATCTACATGTATGAATTTTTGTAGAATTTTTGGAGATTTTTTGGATTTTTGGGTATTTTTGAATATTTTAATATTATTTTCTAATTTTTGGAAATTAATTATTTAAATTATGAAATTGGGGTTTATGGTTAAATTAGGTGTTGAAATGAATTATAGGAATTTTTTTGGAATTTTTATGAATTTCTAAGTATTTATTTTGAATTACTTGAGTTTATGTAATTTTGGGAAAATTAGGTTAAATGTGTTCTTATTTGAAATTAATTGGTTAATTGAGTTTAATTATTGATATTATTGATAAATATGTAGATAAAATTAATTTTGGATAATTGTATAATTTTTGGTGAATTTTTGAAGTAATTTAAGTATATTTATATATATAGGGGTATTTTGGTAATTTTACCCTAAATTGGCTAAAAATGTAATTTAATTGGTTTTAATAGTTATTTAAGGTATAAAAATGATTTCTACAAAATATTTAGTATTTTTAACTAATTAAAACTATTTTTCGTAAATTATTTTCAATTATATATATAATATACGGTTTTTCTAATAAAATGAGTTTTTATTAGTTTTTACAGTGTTTTAAGGTTAATTATGTAATTTCTACCTATAAAATGAATTTCTATGTTGTAAGGATATTTTTGGTATTTTCAGAATTGTTTTGTGTTTGTGGACCCCAGTCGGTGGATTGTAGTATGGAATCCGACCGAGGGGTTGTGGATTTATGTTGAGCCTATTTTTTGAAGTGTGTTTCTTTGTAGGGTCGGCTCTACTCTTTTGAGTAGAGAGATGTCCGTTTTATAGGGGAGGTTCTGTCGGATTTTCGGTAGAATTCTCGTAAAACGTGATATCCGGTCGAACCCTGATATCGATTCTGTATTTAATACTCTAGATCGAATTCTAGGATTTCTGTTAGGGTTATTCTAATGTCGGTTATTTATTTCTTGTTTAGTTGCGCCGAGACCGAGGGCTAGTGGACCAGGCCCGTCAGACCCGTCTCGTGGAGCGCACTAGGTGAGTTACTATACTATATATATATGCTTAGGATGCATGATTTAGAAATATATATTTTATTTCGATTAAAATGCATAAATAATGTGATTTGTATTTAAGTATATTTTTGGTTTATTTTTGGTATATAATAAATCATATACATGTTTTGTTAATAAAATATATTTAAAATGTTTTTAAATATATTTTTAGTTTAATTTATGATTTGACTGGATTTATTTGACGTATATATACTCGAAATATACCTGGTTTACTTTTGGTATATTTCTGGTATATATATGGGTTATATTGTTATTTCATTTACATTCATGCATCATTTATTTTTGTGAATGAATGTTTTATATTATTGATGATGAAGGATATCGATAGAACGTGCTACCTAGTGGGCAGCACTAGGACCGAGTACGTACCGGTACGCCTATAGTATTTAGGCTATAATACTAACCTATTTATGGATATTGATTGATTATGATTATTTGATGTGTGAGATGTGGTTTGGGGTGTGATTGCTGGAGCTCGGTTGACCAAGTGTCTCGGGGCCAATCACACTGGCAGTCAGACTGCTGGAGCTCAGTTGACTTAGTGTCTCGGGGCCAGTCTACTGTCCAAATGGATTAAGTGGATATATTTGGAATAAGTGAGCCTGTATGGCTAGAGTGTTGTCTAACACTATTTCCGAGGTTGCGATATTCTAGGGTTCTATGTGATCCTTCATAAAAGATGATTTTCAGATAAAATATATAAAAAATGATTTTATTGCATCTGTGTGTAATTGCCTGTATATATATATTAGATATATACTGTTGACTGTATGCATTATCATTTTAGTGTGTATGTATATATATTATAGTAATTCACTCAGTGAGGTCTGACTCCCCTCCGTTGACTATTTTTCAGGAGAGTCAACATCCCCAGACCTCAGTAGCAGGTCGATACGCCGGATTTCTTCCGCCCCGGCTTCTTTGTGTAAATTATCTGCTTGAGTCTTATTTATTTTATCTAGACACTGCAGTAGTTATGAATTAAAGTATTGGATTTCATGTATTTTATTTAAAGAGTTGTATTATATTGAAACTGGATTTGTACTAAAAGATTTATATATCTAAGAGATGAGATTTGATTCAAATCCAGTGGTGAAAAATGTTATTATTATATTTATGATTTTTATTTCCGCTGCATATAATATTGTTATTATTATTATTGTATGTTTTATTTTTTATTTTTAGGCTTGCTACGGGTTCCGGATTCGAAAGAATTCCCGTTCCCTAGCGCCGGTCATGACCCCTGTTTTGGGTCGTGACACGATGGTTGGATCTTTGTCTAAATTAAACAACATAAATTTTCTAGAATTCATTCAGTGATGATGATGAGCTTTTCCTTCTATAGTTTCTTTTATAAAGAGCTTATATTTCTTGTCAAAAGGTTACATATTTCAGCGAAAGAAATAAACAGCAGGAGCTTCTTGGTGTAGTTCATCTTTTCTAGATCCTTACTCAAATAAACTATATTTTGAATTAATAAAGATGGGAAGTTGTTCAATGGTCTTCACATCATCCGGATATCAAATTGGTGCTCAAGAGTATGATCCAAGAAATTCTATAAAGAGAAATAGACTTGGGGTGTTTGACTATTTTAAAATTTATTGCTTGTTGCTTTGGAGTTCGACTGCTCATGAAGTCATTGCTTGACACTTGGTGTCAGATGGGTGCCTGGGCCAATGAATGCATCGACATGGAGTCTACTTTTTATTTTGTTTTCAAGATTGACTTTAAAGAGTACCAGTAGACATTATCCAAATATACTCATAATAGCAAACTTTATGCATGGAAATTTAGGTGGAAATAACCTTAAACCTTTAATTGCATCTGAGCATAAAAGCCATCTCAATATCTCCTTTGTTTCATGCTTGATGACATTGTGCCAAACAAGTGATGACCTGAGTGTTTCCATATGATTCATGACAAAGTTCATGTCACACTTTATGAATAGGACCAGCTTAGGAAGCTAGTTAAAAGTTATAGCTCAAGAGTACCAGATTGTTCCTTGAAATGCAACGTCCCATGTTTTGGTGTTCGATACTCAATGTTCCATGTATGGAGTTTAGGCTTTTTTCTTCCTCATTCATTACTTAAATGTTACTTACGTGAAACGACTAGAGAAAAGAGAAAAGTTGGTTAAGTTGACTGGTTAAGTCGTAGAGCGAGGTTCCAACAAGCAATGTTGACTTGAAATTTAATTTGATTATGCCTAGATCTTGATTTTCTTATTTTGAAACAAATAAGAAAAGCTAGGTTTTTCCACAAACGATGCCACTTGATAAATCCGAATTGATACTTTACTTATGGAACCTGCATTGAGGAGGAGGACAAGTAAAGGGGCGAGGTTTTCCTCATAAACACTACAAAGCTTAAGTCAGTAATGGTATGAGGAAAAATATAATAAAATAGAGAATTAAGAGTGATTGCTTGGATGGTGTGGTGATGGAGTGATGGAATGATATCTTGATGAGAATGAGAATGAGAATGGGGAGATGAGTGAATATGAGAATGAGAATGTCTAACATGAGATGTCATGAGATGTATGTATAGGAGAAGATATTGCTTAAATCTCTTAGGAATATGATTCCTTAGTTTTATAAGATTGCCTTATTTAGGAGAGAAGAAGATTTTCTTTGTAAAGTAATCTTTCTAATTGAAATAGACTTTCTTATGAAAGTTTCTTTTTATTCAAGTAATTTTTCTCTTTAGGGGAATATAACCTTTATTAGAATAGTTTCTTGACATGAGATATCATTTTTATTAGTGTTTTTTTGAAAATAATTAGTGTTTTTTTTTAACCTAGGATCATTATAACTAAATATTCTTAAAACAATCTTTGTGACATTATTCATATTTAACTTTAATTTATTTCAGTTCTTATATACATTTGGTGCCAAGACTCACATTAGTCTCTTTTTGCTGTGTATATGTAGGCTTATTTATATTTTTATTTCCCTTTGATTAGGCAGGCTTATTTTCTTTTATTATTATTAATTTGAGGGTCAGTCGTGTGGTTCTTTTCTTTGAAAAGCGCATATATTTGCTTTAGTTAAGGGGGGAAAAAAAAAAAGCATGTTCTAGACCTTAAATTCAAGTTCACTTATTTCTTGGTATATCACTAACCGCAACCGAGCTCGCACGACTTTTATTTCAGTCACAAGGGAACACCATGGATGTATATTCAAGAATAGGTGTTGGTTTAGGATTCATGTTTCATGACTTGAAACCCTTTGATTTGGTTCCACTTCAGGTAGCAGATACACAGCTCAAGCTGAGGTAAAATAATTGTTAATTTAATTATTATGTTTTAATAATTTACAATATAATAAACTAATTTATGCATTTCTATATGTAATATATTGTTAATTTATTTATTATATTTTTAAATTTTATTTTATTTGAAAGGAAAGCGAATGTCTTAAAAAAAAATTAGTTTCACCATAATTACTGCTCATAAAAATAAGTTAAATACCTCTTTCCTTTTTGTATAAAAAATCATAATTACACTTAATATGTTGAAATTTATAAAAATCATGATTAGTCATTTCCTGACGCAAAGGACAAAGAGCGAGTTTGTATTTGCTAGTCCATCCAAATCTGCAGAGACCCTTTCCAAGTTAGTGCGAAAAGTTCTTTATTTTCTTTTTTCCTGGTTGATAATTAATGGATCTCTAGAAATGTTTTTCATTTATTATTATTATTTACTCTGTTCTTTCTCAATTCTTAATTAAAATTATCATTAATCGAAATCTCTTGCTTTTAACAGAAACATAGCTGCAGAAAAAGTGCCATGTTTTCCTTTCTCTTCAGTTTCAATTCATGCATTCTTTCATTTTTTGTATTCTTTCATTTTTTGTTTCAAGTTGATATAATTCTTTTCACTTTGGACAACTGCATAAAAATCACAACTGAGTAACAGTTCAATCTGCTTGATTCCTTTTCCGTTTTTTGAAAGAAAAGTTTTTCTCTCTATTTACACAGGTCCATGGTAATGTTTGCTTGGCCAGTGTTGTTGTCACGCCAACTCTAGATTGGAAGCTGCATGTGTTTGATTTTCTACCCGAATTCAATGGGAATAATGAAACTAAATATGGTCCAATGCCGGTAATCCATTTAGGATTGAGCAATAATGCAATTTCTTTTTTTTTTCCCCCCCTATTTGGCATACATGTTTTGCTGCATGCATATATAAGCAGGAATGTAACCAGAAGTAATCATTCCAGAAGAGAAACTATGTTTTGTTTTGTTTTTATTTTTTTTGCCTATTGATTAACATTAATTATCACTTCTCTTTCCATATCTGTTTCTCCTATGGCTCTTGCAAATTCTTTCGAATAATTTGGGTAAGATGTTTCTGCAACTTGTATTACTTTATGCAGCCTCCATTTTGTCTGTTAATCAAATTTTTCACTCAATCCTTTGAAGAACAATTTTTAGCGTGTGGTTATTTTACTCAGCTAGAGCTTTCTTTGTTAATTCTTTTTCCATCAGCTATATGAATGGCTTTTTGGAACACAATACAAACCAAGGGAGTTGGCTATGTCTGATCAGGTTGCAATTAGGAAATCCTACCTTGTGCCATTCGTTGTTGAATTTTGGCTAAGTTCCTACCGCTCTATTTTTTGGTAAATTCGTTGTACATTTTGTGTTAACTGTGGCAATTCAATTTGTTCTTTTAATTATTGTACATAATCATTATTTATCAACCAAAAAACGTTAACTGACATGACCTTGATACTAGAATTGGCAGCGCTCCTAGAATTTTCTTTAAATTTGAAGAGAAATAGATACCTTTCAGACATCTTTCAGAAAATAAACTGTTTTTCCAATTGAGTTTTACTGAAGATTCATGTTCTCCCCTGTTTTATTTTTTTATTTTTTTTATTTTCATGTGAATATGATGCTATTTCTATGTTGGCAGCCCACATCTCTGGAGGAGCTGCATTGGTGTTTATTGGCTATTGTGCAGCGAAAGGCATCATGTTAATGTTATTTACATAATATTTTGTATGTCTTGAGAAACATGTGATCAAATTCTTTAAAAAAAATTTGTCTCTTTAACATTCTGTTGTTTCATAAATAAAAAAATTTGTCACTTGTTATTGTGGGACATTCCTAGAAATCGAAGGAATATCCCTTTCACCTAGAAATGTCCCATGAAGTTGCTAGAAGCGGCGTTAGTCCTATCAGATCAACTTGCTCTCCCTTTTGTTTTTATTTCAACTACTTGTTCCATGTGTTTTACAATTGTCGTTTGTCATTTTGAAACCTTCTTTAAATTCTGTGTTATTCGACTTTTAACCCAACTGCATGGGATGGATTTTATGATCTAAAATTTGTTTTACCCTTGCATGCTTATCTTTCATCTTTGTGCACTCTGCATTGAGTTGTGACTGTACTAAGTGGAGGGTTATGCATATTGCTGCATTTGAAACAACAAACTGCGCTAACTTGAAACAACAATACTGTTAGATTCGGTTACTATGATTTTGCGCCTACATTTCACTATGTTTTTGTAGGTTTGTTGCACTTTTATCTGCTGATTCATTTCATAGTTTCTTGAAAATATAATAAAGTTGAGCTTTCAATAGGGATTTTTTAATATTATGCGAGTGGTGCTTTTATAATTTTGCTATGTGGCTACGCACATTTATAGAATGTAATGAAAAAAATTTCTACTGTCGTACCTCTTCAAAGCTCACATTTAGTTAATGCTCGATGGAGTTATATTATACCCTTTGATCTTCTGTAACTTTCATGTGTTTGTCAAAAATAACTTTCCATCTAACTAAACTAATATTGGACTTCTCATCTACTACATATTTCCTTTGTTATGTAATTGAATGTGAGGAGTTTCCTATACTTATAGTTAAAATTCCTGCTCTCTTAATGACCTATTAAGTATTTGAAAGATAGTTTAATTGTCATTTCACCCTCTATTCTTATAGTTAAGAAATCTAGCCTCAACCAACTACACAAATTGATTATTTCAATACTCGGCTTATTCTTTTCTCACAAGGAAAGAAAGACCTGAATCGATGGCAACTTGACAAGCAATTGCACTCTGTAAGGAGGATATCATATTTAAGTTTATCCATTATCAGGGTTATTTTCATCTATGGTACCTAACATTTTGACATGTGATCACTATGGTATCCAACTTTCAAATTGTAACTTAAAACTGCTCACTTTTTGTTTCAATTACCAGTAAAGAGTCTGGAGTAATTTTTCAGTTGGTGATCATGACATGGTGCTAACGTGTTAATAGGGCTGACTATGTGGACAAAAAGCTGCAAGTTTGCTTTTGGATTATTTTCGTCCACGGTACCTAACATTTTGACCTATTACCACCATGGTATCTAACATTTTCAACCAGAAAGAAAAGAAGACCTCAAATCCTTTCCCATCATCCAAACACATCGTTGCTACTTCTCATTCTCAAGCTTGCTATGTTACTGCCTCTACTGCTACCCTAATGAATTAGTTAATGCGCAAAGTGTGTTTTAGGCCAGCACATGCTTTGCATATGCACAACTTAATAACTAGTGGAGCCACCTCTCATTATGGGTCTGTCCAGCCACGGGTGAAGCCAAACTCATACTACTCATTTCTCCTATTCTTGCCCTAGACGTCGCAGGAGCTATTGCCATTACAGCCACCAAAACAACAACAATAGCACCACCACAACTGTCATGACCTCGATAAACACACCCTCCCCTAATTTGAAAGTTGAGTACTATGGTGGTAATAAGTAAAAATGTTGGGTACTATGGATGAAAATAACACAAAAGTAAACTTGCATCTTTTTGTGCACATGGTTGGACCCATTGACACGTTAGCGCCACATCATGATCATCAGCCAAAAAAAGTATTCCAAACTCTTTATTGGTAATCGGAATAAAAGTTGGGCAGTTTTAAGTTATGATTTGAAAGTTGAGTACCATGATGATCACATGTCAAAATGTTGAGTACCATGAGTGAAAATAACCCCATTATCATAAGTGTTTTTTTCTCTATGTTTTTTCTTATTTTCTTTTTGCATGCATATTTGAAAAAACAATTTAAATGGAACTTATACGTTTTATAAAACTTACAAAGATGGAGAGGTTAGACTTTCTTATAATTTATTGGAGGGTGATTTTTTAGAAATTCATAGAAATTTGATATTTCTTAGAATCAATTGAGGTTGAGAGTTCATTGTAATTGAAACTTTCCACCTTGTTTTTATTATATATATTTGGAGACATCGAATATTGACTCTTTATAGGATTCATTCACCAAATTACTTAATTCATATGAATTTGCCATACTCATGAATTGCAATTATTATTCTTATGTGGTGTTGAAATCTTTCAGTACAAATTTTTGGTTTAAACTTTTAAAATTTAAATCTCATACATATATAATAAATACAACTCACTGAAACAACTACTGCAGTGTTTAGAATAAAAAATAAACTCAAGTAAACAGTTTACACAATAAGGCCAGAGCGAAAGAAATCTGGCGTATAGGCCTGCTACTGAGGTTTGAGGAGGAAGACTCTCCTGAAAAAGAAATCAACGGAGGGGAGTCAGACCTCACTGAGTGAATTGTTATAATATATATGCATGCAAAACTAAATGTCAAATGCATACACTCAACAGAACATAAATAATAAATATATATACAGGAAAATACACATAGATGTTGAAATCACTTTATATAATACTGAAAAATATCCATTTATGAAGGATCAAATAAAACCCTAAATGATCGTAACCTCAAATAGTATTAGACAACACTCTAGCCATACAGGCTCACTTATTCCAAATAAATTCACTTATTCCATGTGGACAGTAGACTGGCCCCGAGACACTATGTCAACCGAGCTCCAACAGTCTGACTGTTAATGTGATTGGCCTTGAGACACTTGGTCAACTGAGCTCCAACAATCACACTCTCAAATCACATCTCACATCAATCAGATCAATCAACAAGTCATAATCCACTAATAGGTTAGTGATTTAGCCTAAATTCTATCGTTGTATCGGTATGTACTCGGTCCTAGTGCTGCCCACTAGGTAGCACATTCTATCGATATCCTTCATTAAAATAAACTCATACATTCGTAAAATAAATGATGCATTATATTAATTTAAATGGCGATATAAACCATATATATACTAGAAATATACCAAAATAAACCATGTATATTTCGAGTATATATATGTCAAATAAATTCAGTTCAATTATAAAATAAACAAAAAATAAACCATATATATACTTAAAACAATTTAGATATGAATCAAACGTAAAACATGCATTTAATTCAAAATATACCAAAAATATACTAAAATATACCTAAAATATACTTAAGCATTTATTAAATCATTTATGCATAATTCATACAATTAGAACATACATTTCTATAAACATGCATCCTAAATACACGTATATATAAAATAACAACTCACAGTTGTGCGCTCCACGAGACGGGTCCGACGGGCCTAGTCCACTAGGTCTTGGTCTCGGTGCAACTAAACAAATAAAATATTAACATGAAATTAGAATAAATCTAACTTAACTTCTAGACACTCAATCTAGAATTCTAGACATACACAGAGAATAAGAATTTGACCGAATGTTACGTTTTATGAGAATTCTATTGAAAATTTAGCAGAATCTCCTCTGTAAAATGGACATCTCTCTACTTAAAAAGTAGAGCCGGTCTTACAATAAAAGACACTTTGAATATAGAATCCTCAAAACTCATCGGTCGGACCTCAAACTGCAATTCCACCGACCGAGGTTCACAATTCACAAGATATACACAAAATACATTAAAATTCCATAAATACCAAAAATACCCTTTATATACCAAAATATAGCAATTTACATATTTAAACACCAAAAATAATTATTTTACTGATAATTACTTAAAAACCCTAATATTAATATAATATTGTTAAAAATCGATAATTCTCCATAAATTCACAAATACTAATAGAAATTCATTTTATAAATCTAAATTACTTAATTAATCCAAAAATGTATTAAAAATCACTAAAAACCCATTTATTTACAAAAATAGTATATTATATATAATTTGAAAATAAATTTTGAAAAATAGTTTTAATTAGTTTAAAATAGTAAATAATTTGTAAAAATCATTTTTATACCTCAAATAATTATTAAAACCAATTAAATTAATATTCAACTAATATTACTACCAAATTACTAAAATACCCCTAATATATAATAATTCACAGAATATACAATAGTTATTCAAAAATTTACTAAAAATTATATAATTACTCAAAAATTATTTTCTCAACATATAATTCAATAAAACCAATAATTATACTCAATTAACCAATTAATCTTAACAAAATACACATTTAACCTAAATTTCCAAAATTCACATAAACTAAATAAAATTATATTAATTACACAAAAATTATAAATTAAATTCTAAAATTAATTTCAACCACTATAAAAACCAAAAATCATAATTTCACAATTTATTTAATTAATTTACAAAAATAAGAAAATAATAAAAAATTCACAAAAATAAAAATAAATTCCAAAAATTCCAAAAAATTCCAAAGTGTAGATTGAGCTACTAGAATAAACTTTTGTGAAGGAATTTAGCTTGAATGTCAAAGATCAAAGTTCAAGAAATTCAAGAAACTAAAATGGCCGAATTAGAAATCAAGCTCACCACAAAAATCTAAACCAAATCAAGTGAAACCAAACTTAGAAATGCACTCACCAGAGCTCAAGGAAGAGAATGAGACCGGCGGTGTCCAATTTGGTGGTCGGAATCGAGGTGAACGACAATGAGATAAATTTTCGGCTTCTCGGCCAAAATCAAGTTGAATGGCGCTGGAGAAGGGTGCTGCTGGTGGTGGAACAGGCTGGGAACGGTGGTGGCACGCCGGGAGGTGCACCGACAGTAGGTGGCCGACATTACAAAGGTGAGGGATGAGGGGGAGGGCAAAAGTTGTAATTTTTGTTATGTATATATATATATATATATATATATATATATATATATATATATAACACATAATAATATCAAAAATATAATATATATACATGATTTAAATATTAAACCCTAATAATTATATTAATATATACATATGAATTTATATGTACATATTAATATACAAAATATTAATTATGCATGAAACCATGCAATTTAATAAAATAAACTAACATTAATCAATAACATATTATTTAAATATTATTTTCCTAAAATAATAGGTTTCGGGAAAATTTTACGTAGAAAACTTTAAGTAATTTAAAATAACATTAATTATTAACAAAATAATTAAATAGTCAAATATATATATTAAAATTATTAATACTGCATATCCTGATACAATATAAAAGTATTTAAAAACATTGGGTTATTACAGTCTTCCCCCCTTATAAGAATTCGTCCCCGAATTCTAGAAAAAGAAGAAATACAAATCAAGGAGGAAAAAGATACGGGTAAGAAGCTCGCATCTCAACTTCAGTCTCCCACGTATACTCCTCTACCCTATTGTTGTGCCATAAAACCTTGACCATCATAATCTACTTTGAACGCAACTGTTAAACTTGATAGTCAACGATCGCTACAGGTTCTTCTACGAACATTAGGTCTTCATTCACTTCTACGCTGTCAGGCTGTAACACATGCGAAGGGTTTGAGACATACTTCCTCAACATCAAGATATGAAATACTAGATGCACTTGAGACATAACCAGAGGCAAAGCCAATGGATATGCAACAATGCCAACTCTCTCTAGCATCTCAAATGGTCTGATATATCTCGGTACTAACTTACCATTCCTTCTAAATCTCATAAAACCCTTCATCAGAGACACCTTCAGAAAAATAAAGTCTCTAACTTGGAACTCCACATCTCTACGCCTAGGATCCATATAGCTCTTCTGCCTGCTAACTGCGGTCTCTAATCTGCTCTTGATCACAGCAACCTTCTCTGCAGCATCCTGAACCATCTCAGGTCCGGTTAAAGCTCTCTCACCAATCTCATCCCAACTCAGAGGGGATCTACAATTCCTTCCATACAAAGCCTCATATGGTGCCATTCCAATACTGCTATGGTAGCTGTTATTATATGCAAACTCTACGAGTGGCAAATGATCATCCCAGCTACCTCCCAAGTCCAAAACACACATCCTCAACATATCTTCTGGTGTCTGGATTATCCTCTCAGACTGACCATCTGTCTGAGGATGAAAAGTAGTACTGAAATCCAACCTAGTGCCCATCTCTTCCTGCAACTTCTACTAAAAATGAGAGATAAACACTGAACCTCTGTCTGACACAATGGACACAGGTACTCCATAAAGGCACACAATATGCTTCACATACAGCTTCACCAATCTAGCTATAGAATAAGTGGCTTTCATAGGCAAGAAATGCGTAGACTTGGTCAACCTATCCGCAATCACCCATATGGAATCGTATCCATCCTTACAACGAGGTAAACCGACCATAAAATCCATAGCTATCCTTTCACACTTCCACTTGGGAATAGGAAGAGGCTGAAGCTTCCTCGAAGGCTTATGATGCTCAGCTTTCACTTGCTGACACGTCAAGCACTTAGCAATATAATCAGCGACATCCTTCTTCAGCCCATCCCACCAGTACAAGTCTCTGATACTGTGGTACATCTTAGTGACACCCGGATGTACGCTATAGGCTGTAGAATGTGCTTCCTCTAGGATCTCTTCCCTTAAATTACCCATCAGGAACACATAATCTACCACTGATCCATAAAATACCATCCTTATTGAGTATGAAATCAATGAACTTCCCTGCTTGGACATTCTCTGCAAGCTCTTCTAGAATAGGATCTCAGCTCTGAGCTGCCTTAATCCTATCTCTCAATACAGATCGAACCTTAAACTGAGCTAGCAGTCCACCTGATCTACTAATCTTCATCATCAGACCTTGATCCACTAACATATGCAACTCTTGGATCAACAATCTCCTCTCTACACTGATATGAGCAAGACTGCTTAAGGACTTCCTACTCAAGGCATCTGCTACCATAATAGCCTTGCCTGGATGATATAAAATCTCACAGTCATAATCTTTAATAGTTCTAACTATCTCCTCTGCCTCAGATTCAGATCTCTCTGCTGGAAAATGAACTTAAGACTCTTGTGATCAGTAAAAATCTCACAAGTCACCCTGTATAGGTAATGTCTCTAGATCTTTAGAGTAAAGATCACTGCAGCCATCTTTAGGTCGTGTGTAGGATAATTCTGTTCATGCTTCTTCAACTGCCTTAAAGCATAGGCTATCACCCTACCATTCTACATCAACACACAACCTAGGCCAACTCTAGAGGCATCATAATAAACTGTGAACTTGTCCATACCATTAGGTAAAGCTAACATTAGGGCTATGGTCAACTTCTCTTTCAACAACTGAAAACTATTCTCGCAAGCTTCTGACCACTCAAATCTGACATTCTTCTGAGTCAAGCGAGTCATAGGAGCTGTAATTCTTGAAAAATCCTATACAAACCTCCTATAGTACCCGCCTAAACCTAGAAAACTCCAAATCTCTGTAACTGAAGTCGGTCTAGGCCACTCAAACATTGCCTTAATCTTTTGTGGATCCACTTGGATACCTTCTTTTGACACTACATGTCCAAGAAAAGTAACACTCTCCATCCAGAAATCACACTTTGAGAATTTAGCATAAAGCTGATGTTCTCTCAGTGTCTGCAGTATAGTCCTCAAGTGATATACATGCTCTTCAATACTTCTCGAATACACCAGTATATCATCGATGAAGACTACCATAAACTGATCCATATATGGTCTGAATACCCTGTTCATCATATCCATAAAAGCTGTTGGTGCATTAATCAAGCCAAAAGACATTACCAGAAACTCATAATGACCATATCGAGTGCGGAATGCCATTTTAGGAACATCGGCTTCGTTGATCCACAACTAATGATAACTCGACCTCAGATCAATCTTAGAAAAGAACTGTGCACCCTATAGCTAATCAAACAAGTCATCTATCCTCGAGAGAGGATACTTGTTCTTCATTATCACCTTGTTCAGCTCTCTATAGTCAATGCATAGTTTCAGGGTACCATCCTTCTTCTTCATAAACAGGATTGGTGCACCCCAAAGAGAAACACTAGGTCTAATGAAACCTTTATCTAACAATTCTTGTAACTGCTCCTTAAACTCTTTTAACTCTGCAGGAGCCATTCTGTAAGGTGGCATAGATATAAGGGTAGTGCCTGGAACCACATATATATATAACTCAATCTCTATGTGAGGTGGTAAAGTTAGCAACTCCTCAAGAAAAACATCAGGAAACTCACAGGCAATAGGAACATCTATGAGTGACAACTTCTCCACTAAAGTATCCCTGACTAATGCTAAATATCCTTGACAACCCTTCATCAGTAACTTCCTAGCTGTAATAGTAGAAATGAGATTCTGAGGTGTTGAACTCCTATCACCCAAAAACTTAAATTCTTCTTCACCAGGAATTCTGAAAGTCACCTCTTTACCCTAACAATCCACCACGACATAGTGCTGAGATAACCAATCCATACCCAGAATAACATCAAACTCCATCACATTCAACAGAATCAAATCAGCAGATAATTCTCTACCTCTAATAAGAACTGGAAAACCAGAAAGAACAATATTAGTGTCCAAAGAATCACTTACAGGAGTGGTGACAGATAAAGGAAAAGCCATCCTCGAGGCTTGCCAACAACACTTGGAAGCAAAAACAGGAGAAACGAATGAATGCGTGGCACTTAGATCAAATAGAACCCATGCATCCAGGTAACAGATAGAAACAATACCTGCCATGACTGCATTAGATGTTTGAGCATCTTGCTGAGTGAGATGAAAGACTCTAGCATGTCCTTAACCTCCCTGCTGGCTGGTAGAAGCCTGGCCAACACCTTTGGCACCTCCTCTAGTACCTCTACCACAACCTTGCTGGGGAACAATCTGAGTAGAACTCTGATGCTAAGCTGGAGGCAACTGACAAGGAACAAGTGCAACACTAGCAATCGACTACTGAGGAAATCACGAAATCTATGGATGTTGATACTTGAAATAGGGACATGATCTAGAAAAATATCCCATTTACCCGTATCTGAAACACGTCAGTGGTTTCATATAACACGGTCCCTGATGGACTCTTCCGCAGGTATGACATACACTGACAGCTGACTCGGAACTATGTCCACCGTTGTTGCTCGAAGCACTTGACCCAAGTCTGAACTGTCTACGCTGACCTCCATAGCCATGTCTACTGCTTTGATGTACCCGCTACTTCTGTCTCTGAGTCTGCTGGGTTGGACCCCTCTGTTGACTACTCGAACCAATCTGGAAACTCGAGTATGGAGTAGTCTTGAATCCACATGACTGAACACACAACTAGTAATAATCAGGCATAGCTCCTTGCATGACTAGCCTCAGCTCAATCTCCTTGGCCAACTCTATTACTGACTCCAGAGTAAGGCCTACTGTAGGCATACCAGCAAATGCAGAACCTAATCCAGTGACGTATGTAGTGACTGCGAAGTACTAGTCTCGCATCAGATCCTCTGCATATCTGCCAAGCCAGAGGAACTCTTGAGTATACTCCTTAACAGATCTATCACCGTGAGAAATACTAGTCAACTGGAGTCGATAACTCATGCGAAGCGGCTCTAGACAGAATCTCCTCATGAATCGCTCTTTGAACTGAGCCCAGGTCATCGTCATCATGTATGGCTGGATCATCTTAATAAACCAGTTTAGGGCTGGTCCCTTAATAGAAAGCTTTACTATCATAATCTGCTGGTACTCGGTATGAGCAGTCCTAGTCCTCGTCTCGATCACATACAGAAAATCCAATGGATCTGACATCCCATCTAAGGTGATCCTGCTAACTCTAGAATAGAATAGAGCTGCCTCAAGGTCAGACATACCCTGCTGGAAGGCAGGCTGAACTACTAGAGGTACAAGAACATCCTCATACTCTGGCTCTACAGGCTCCTCATCCTATAACTCTCTCTACCTACGGCGACTTGCCGCTCCTCGAGGTCTACCTCTACCACGACCTTTGCGCCTAACTGGTGGCTCATGAGGCAAAACCTCATGTTGGAAGGACTCATCATCCTCGACCTCAATGACCGATGGAGCGACACGTGCTTGCCTCCTCATTCTGAAAAGACAAACAAAAGGATTCAGACAAAACAGATAGTAGAGGATAACCTAGAAAACTAAATCAAGGAATACTTATCAAGACATACTCGAGCCTAATTCACTGCAGTAGTTTCAAAAGAAAACATAACACTGAAAACTGAGGCCATAACTCATAAAACTGAGGCCGTGACACAGAACTCTACTCTAATACCAACTTTTTCATGACTCAAAATAGGGGGCCATGACCTGCGCCAAGGAATGGGAATTCTTTCGAATCCGGAACCCGTAGCAAGCCTTAAAAATAAAAGCATGCAATATATTAAATTAAATAAAATATTATGCAGCGGAATTAAATCTCAAAAGTAAAATAATAATTCATCAACTCATTTAATAACATAAAATCCATCTTATATAGTATAAAATCTTTTAGTACAAATTTTCAGTTTAAACTTTTAAAATTTAAATCTCATACATATATAATAAATACAACTCACTGAAATAACTACTGCAGTGTCTAGAATACAAAATAAACTCAAGTAAGCAGTTTACACAATAAGGTCGGAGCGAAAGAAATCCGGCGTATAGGCCTACTACTGAGGTTTGAGAATGAAGACTCTCCTGAAAAAGAAATCAACGGAGGGGAGTCAGACCTTACTGAGTGAATTGTTATAATATATATACATGCATAACTAAATGTCAAATGTAGACACTCAACAAAATATATATAATAAATATATATATATGCACATACACACAGATGTTGAAATCACTTTATATAATATTGAAAAATATATATTTATGAAGGATCAAATAGAACCCTAAATGATCGCAACCTCAAATAGTATTAGACAACACTCTAGCCATATAGGCTCACTTATTCCAAATAAATTCACTTATTCCATGTGGATAGTAGACTAGCCCCGAGACACTAAGTCAACTGAGCTCCAGCAGTTTGATTGTCAATGTGATTGGCCCCGAGACACTTGGTCAACCGAGCTCCAATAATCACACTCTCAAATCACATCTCACATCAATCAGATCAATCAACAAGTCATAATCCACTAATAGGTTAGTGATTTTGCCTAAATTCTATCGTTGTACCAGTACGTACTCGGTCCTAGTACTACCCACTAGGTAGTACGTTCTATCGATATCCTTCATTAAAATAAACTCATACATTCGTAAAATAAATGATGCATTATACTAATTTAAATGGCGATATAAACCATATATATAATAGAAATATACCAAAATAAACCATGTATATTTCGAGTATATATATGTCAAATAAATTTAGTTCAATTATAAAATAAACAAAAAATAAACCATATATATACTTAAAACAATTTAGGTATGAATCAAAGGTAAAACATGCATTTAATTCAAAATATACCAAAAATATACTAAAATATACCTAAAATATACTTAAGCATTTATTAAATCATTTATGCATAATTCATACAATTAGAACATACATTTCTATAAACATGCATCCTAAATACACGTATATATAAAATAACAACTCACAGTTGTGCACTCCACGAGACGGGTCCAATGGGCCCGGTCCACTAGGCCTCGGTCTCAGTGTAACTAAACAAATAAAATATTAACATAAAATTAGAATAAATCTAACTTAACTTCTAGAGACTCAATCTAGAATTCTAGACACACACAGAGAATAAGAATTTGACCAAATGTCACATTTTACGAGAATTCTATTAAAAATTTGGCAGAACCTCCTTTGTAAAACAGACATCTCTCTACTTAAAAAGTAGAGCTGGTCCTGCAAGAAAACACACTTCGAATATAGAATCCTTAAAACCCCTCGGTCGGACCTCAAACTGCAATTCTACCGACCGAGGTTCACAATTCACAAGATATACACAAGATACATTAAAATTCCATAAATATCAAAAATACCCTTTATATACCAAAATATAGCAATTTACATATTTAAACATTAAAAATAATTATTTTACCGATAATTACTTAAAAACCATAATATTAATATAATATTGTTAAAAATGGATAATTCTCCATAAATTTACAAATATTAATAGAAATTCATTTTATAAATCCAAATTACTTAATTAATCCAAAAATGTATTAAAAATCACTAAAAAACCATTTATTTACAAAAATATTATATTATATATAATTTGAAAATAAATTTCAAAAAATAGTTTTAATTAGTTTAAAATAGTAAATAATTTGTAGAAATCATTTTTATACCTCAAATAATTATTAGAACCAAGTAAACTTAATATTCAACTAATATTACTACCAAATTACCAAAATACCCTTAATATATAATAATTCACATAATATACAATAGTTATTCAAAAATTCACTAAAAATTATAAAATTACTCAAAAATTATTTTCTCAATATATAATTCAATAAAATCAATAATTATACTCAATTAACTAATTAATCTTAACAAAATACTCATTTAACCTAAATTTCCAAAATGCACATAAACTAAATAAAATTATATTAATTACACAAAAATCACAAAAATTATAAATTAAATTCTAAAATTAATTTAAACAACTATAAACACCAAAAATCATAATTTCACAATTTATTAATTAATTTATGAAAATTAGAAAATAATAAAAAATTAATAAAAAATTCACAAAAATCAAAATAAATTCCAAAAATTCCAAAAAAATTCCAGAGTGTAGATTGAGCTAGTAGAATAAACTTTTGTGAAGGAATTTAGCTTGAATATCAAAGATTAAAGTTCAAAAAAATTAAGAAACTAAAATAGCCGAATTAGAAATCAAGCTCATCACCAAAATCTAGACCAAATTAAGTGAAACCAAGCTTAGAAATGCATTCACCAGAGCTCAAGGAAGAGAATGAGACTGGTAATGTCCAATTTGGTGGCCGGAATCGAGGTGAACGACAATGAGACAAATTTTCGGCTTCTCGACCAAAATCAAATTGAACGGCGCTGGAGAAGGGTGCTGCTCGCGGCGGAACAGGCTGGGAACGGTGGTGGCATGCCGGGAGGCACACCGATGGTATGTGGCTGGCGTTGTAGAGGTGAGGGGTGAGGGGGAGGGGCATCAGGAGGTTGAAGAAAGGGGGAATGCAAAAGTTGTATTTTTTTTTTGTATATATATATATATATATATATATATATATATATATACACACACATATACATATATATAACACATATAATAATATTAAAAATATAATATATATACATGATTTAAATATTAAACCCTAGTAATTATATTAATATATACATATGCATGTATATGTACATATTAATATACAAATTATTAATTAGGCATGAAACCATGCAATTTAATAAAATAAGCTAACATTAATCAACAATATATTATTTAAATATTATTTTCCCAAAATAATAGGTTTCGGGAAAATTTTACGTAGAAAACTTTAAGTAATTTAAAATAACATTAATTATTAACAAAATCATTAAATAGTCAAATATATATATTAAAATTATTAATACTGCATATCCCAATATGGTATAAAAGTATTTAAAAACATTAGGTTATTACAATTAAAAACTTCCTATTTAAAAAAAAAACTTAAACCATTTATAAAGTGTGAAAGTCTTTACCTCATTTTCCATACCATACAGGCTACATCCATTACTTTTCTTTGAAGTAGCCCACTCAAAAGAAGCCCTTTGCTCAAGTGGCAAGGGCCCTTTGCTCTTTGAGGGACAAATCATGGGTTCAATACATTTTCCTTCACTAGGCATGTGAAATTCACCTTTGGTGGTGGTTCATAAAAATAGTTTTCAAATACTAATTGTTAACATCTAACTACTAATTGCCCATTTACCGTCCCAATGATACTATGTCCTATATTAAGGTCAAAAAGAAGAAGCACATGTACTCTATAGCTTTTGACTACTAAGAGTTAATTAATCATATGAAACAAAAAGATTATCAATTAACTCATTGCTCTTCATATAATATTTATCATTCTCTTCATCTTTAATTTTCCTCTCCTTAACCTATATTTCTTTTATAAACCCTTTGAGAATCAACTGACCATTATGGCTAAGACTTTCCTTAATCTTATGGTGGAAGGAGCTCTGTCAAGTGTGGTTTTGCTCATCACTGCTAAAATCTCTCGTGCTTGGAATCTCAAGGATGACCTCAAGAAGCTTCAAGAATCACTCACCATGATTCATGCTCTGTTACAAGATGCTAAGGAGCAGTACATCGAAAAGGAACCTATCAGGCTTTGGCTTAAAAAGCTTAAAGATGTAGCCTATGATGCTGAGGATGTGTTTGGTAAGTTAGCCTATGAGAATCTTTGTCGAGAGGTCAAGATGCAAGATCAATGAAGAACAGAGGTAAACAATTATAATCCATTCTCCAAAGTCACTAATTATGTTAATTTGGCTCAATTTTATATCAAACTAATGAACAAAGTTAAGAATATAAATAAGTCCCTAACTAAGATTAAGAATAAAGCTATTATGGTTTATGGACTTCATCAAGTATCATCCTTTGGAGATTACAAAGTCTTAGACCAAATGAAAGACTTGGTACTTACCAATACAATTATAGGGAAGGATCAAGATGTCCTTAAAATTGTGAACTTCCTGAGCTATTCCGATAGTGACCAATAGGTTCTTATCATTGTTCCCATCTTGGGCATGGGTGGTCTTATTAAGAGTTTCTTGGCAAAACTAGTGTAAAAAAGCAATGGCTAAAAAGCTTTTCAATACTAAAATGTGGATTTATGTTTCTGATAATTTTAATGACCAAAGAATTTGTAGAGAAATGTTACAAAGTCTTAGTGGAGACAAGGGAGGCTTGACTAGCAAGGATGCAATCCTTAGCCATCTTGTGAAAGAGCTAGAGGGGAAGAAATTACTTCTTATTTTTTATGATGTGTGGGGTGATGCATTGAAGGGGTAGGAGAACTTAATGCGATCGATTGTTAGGAATTCATGGCAAGAATGGAAATGCCATTATTATCAGTACTCACAGTAAGGGAGTGGCATTTGTATTGGAGACTTCTGCCATTATTGTCACCACTCCTAGTGAGGAAGTGGCACCTGTAGAGACTTCTATTACGTACAAGCGTAAGTTGAATGTCTTGCCTAATAAAGATTGATGGTCCATTATGCTGGTAAGAGTGCTTGCAAATGGAGGAGTACCCATCCCTTCAAACTTGGTGACTATTGGAAAGGAGATTACCATAAAATGCAGAGGGGTGCCATTAACTGCAAAAGCTTTAAGTGGGGTAATGGCTTAGAAAATGGAAAAGCCAACATGGTTATCAATTAAAGAAAATAGCATTTTAAATGCATCACATGCTAAAGATAGTGTAAAGGCTATTTTAAAATTAAGTTTTGATCACTTGCCTTCATATTTAAAACCATGTTTTACTTATTGTTCAATTTTTCCTAAAGATGTTTTAATTAAAAAAAAGAACTCATTCAACTTTGGATGGCATACGGATTTCTTAAGCCATCTAGTGGGGTTGTGGGGAACGAGTATTTAATGCCCTACTTCATAATGTTTTTTAAGATGTAGAAAAGGATACATTAGGTAACATTGTAAAATGCAAGACGCATGACCTTGTGCATGATCTTGTAGTTTCTTTTTCTAAGTCTGAAATATTAACTTTAGAAAGCTATTTAAAATGCTTAAGAAGCGATTCACAAGGTCATATGGACTTTTCATGCATTCGCCATGTCAATATAGATAGTGAAGATGTAAAAAATAGAGTGGCAGCTCTAAATGATGGAGGTAGGAAGTTGCTCACTATATTCTTACTAATAAAGGATACTGTGTTTAATGAATTATAAAAGTTAAAATATTTGCGGAGTCTAAAGTTGGAAGGTTCTGCAATTGTAAAGTTGTCATCTTCAATTAGTGAGTAGAAACACTTGAGATATCTTGATGTGTCAAACACTAAATTGAAAGCCTTGCCTTAATCCATCACCAGGCTTTATAGTCTAAAAACATTGAGATTGCTTAAGTGAGAAAATGAAGAATTTGGTGAACTTGAAGCATATTGAATTTAGTTGTGATTGGCAGATGCTAAGTGGGTTAGGGAGGCTAACCAGCCTTGAAAGTTTGCCAATGTTCATTGTGGGTAGTGATAGGGGAGGTAGCATTAAGGAATTAAAGTGCTTGAATGAGTTGAGAGGGGAGTTAAGGATAAAACAACTTGAGAAGTTTAGAGATAAGGAAACGGCGAAGAAAGCAAAATTATTAGTTTTTTACAAAGAAGAGAGCACAAAAAATAAGGAAAACTCACACTTATATTCATTGATAAAAACCCTTTAATGGGCAAGTTACAAAGAAACAACAGTAGGTAGGAGAAGTCAAAAAAGCATCCAACTGCTTCTAACTACTGCTATAATTATAATTCTTTAATTTAAGTTTTACCATACATTACATTACTTGTAAATCTTTACATACAAAATATAACATTAAAATGTCTAGCAAAAAATAGCTTTTACATATAGCACTTGTGTTACAGCCTTCATCACTCCTCCTTGACACAATTACTAGACATGCATAGTGCTTCTTTTAGCTGCATAAATCTTGATCTTGGCAAGGCTTTTATAAGCATATTAGCTTTATATTCTTCTGAGTGACAATGAATCAAGGAAACTTCTTTTTCTTATTCAACTTCTTTGATGAAATGATATTTCATCTTATATATTTGGTCTTGCCATGGAGCACTGGATTTTTTGTAATTGCCACAACTAATTGATTATCACCAAAAATATGAGTTGCATCAACTTATTCTTGTTTCAAATCTTTCATCAGCTTTCTAAGCCATATAGCTTGGTTTACAGCAGCAACAACAAAGATATACTTTGCTTTAGCAGTTGATTGTGCCATTGTATCTTATTTCTTTAACTACGAACTAAACACTCCTAAACCTAATGAAAAAACTAATCCAAACATGCTCTTCATGTCATCACAAGAACTAGCCCTGTCACTATTACCAAAGCCAATCAGTTTCATCTATGAAATACTTATATACCAGCTTCCATATTCAGCAGACCCTTTCACATATCTTAGCACTCTTTTGGCAGCTTTAAAGTGCAATTCACTTAGAGAATGCATGAATCTAGAGAGAAAACTTGCAGCATACATAATATGGGGTCTTGTAGCTGATTAATATAGGAGACATCCAATGAGACTTCTATAAACTCCCTCTTGAATTTTCTAAGCACCATCATCTTTACTTAGCTTTTCATTTTGAGCCAAGGGAGTATTAACTGATTTGAAATTCTATATCCTAAACTTTTGTAAAATCTCTCCAACATATCTTTTTTGAAAAATAAAAATTACTTGTTGAGTTTGTGAAATCTTAATACCAAGGAAATAAGATAGTAAACCAAGGTCAATCATCTTAAAAACATTTAGCATTTCTATTTTGAACTTATATACATGAACATGACTACTTCATGTTACAAGGAAATCATTAACATATATTGACATAGTCAATATATCAGCTTCAATGCTTTAAATATAAAGAGGTAGCTCACTTTTGCGCCTACTGAATCCCATATTGATTATGTGTTGATCAATTTCGTTATACCAGACTCTTAAAGCCCATTTCAGGCCATATAACGCCTTCTTTAATAAATACACCTTATCCTCCATGCCTTTAACTCCAAAACCTTATAGTTGCTCAATAAATATCTCCTCCTCAATCTGACCATTTAAAAAGGTAGACTTAACATTAAGCTGAAAAAGCTTCCAACCTTTTTAAGCAGTAAAGGTATTGAGAAGCCTTATGGTGTCCATTCTTGCAATAGGTGCAAATGTATATGAGAAGTCAATTCAATATTATTGTGAAAAACCCTTAACAACTAGCCTTTCTTTGAGTTTATTGATAGTACCATATGAATTATATTTAGTTCAATAAACCCATTTAACACCAATCACATTTTTGTTGCTTAGTCTATTAACTAGTTGCCAAGTATTATTCTTCTTAATCATCATTATCTCTTTTTTCATTGCCTCAAACTAGCCTTGTGAACTTGCTACTTCCTTAAAATATGAAGGTTCAGTTAAGACAACATTGTCTCTTGCATACACATCTAAAAGTAATCTTATTCCTATTAAAGCTCTTTTAGAATTGGAATATGAAACATCACTTAATTCTTCCTCTAAAATAGTTACTTCTTGCTCTTGAGGAACATTTGTTTGATATGAATTCTTACTACAAGGCTCTGCCATGCCTTTTTCCTAATTCCAACCTCCAGCCTTATTAAATTTAATATCTCTTACAATAATAACCTTTTATATCTACACATCAAACACTTTATAACCTTTATTATTGCTGCTATAACCAATAAACACACCTTCAAGAGATCTTTGATCTAATTCATTTCTCTTAACATCTGGAACATTCACATAGTATAATGAACCAAAGACTTTAAGATGATCAACTTAAGGCTTAACACCAAACCAAGCTTTATATGGAGTTTTTTTGTTCAAAGCTCCTGTAGAAAGTCTGTTTAACAAGTATACAGATGTGTGTACAACTTCTCCCCAAAAATGTTTCAGTATATTCTTTTCAAATAAAAGACACTTAGCCATCTCTATAATTATTCTATTTTTCCTTTCACTCACTCCATTTTGTTAAGGAGTGTAAGGAATTTTAAGTTGATGATAAATACCAACTGTAATACAAAACTTATCAAACTCATAAGAAGTATATTTAGTACCATTATCAGACCTGATTGCCTTGATTTGGCAACCACTTTGTTTCTCAATCCAAGCTTTGAATTTTTGAAATATTGCAGCAACCTTTGATTTTTTTTTCTGAAGAAAATAAACCCAACACTTTATAGAGAAGTCATCAATGAACAAGAGGAAGTATCTATTACCACTCATTATAGGAGTAGTCATATGACCATAAATGTTTGTGTGAATAAGCTATAATTTTTCAATAGCTCTATAAGCTTAATTTATGGGAAATGACTTTCTAGTTTGTTTTACAAGTTGACAAGCTTTATATACTCCATTGCAATCATAAATTGCAGGAATATCATCTACCAAATGCCTATCATGCATATGCTTCAAAAAAGAAAAGTTGAAGTGGCTAAATCTTTTATGCCATAAGTCAAAGTTATTCAAGATTGTGTTGTCTGTATGAGCATTAACATCTTTCAATCTCACAGGAAATAATCTATTTCTCACTTTCACTATGCATAATTCACTACCATTTGGATCTAAAATGATGCATGACATATTTTAAAAGTGTAAGAAATAATTCCTTTCAAGCATCTAGGCAACACTTAATAAATTTTGACTCATTTCAGGTACAAATAACACATCTTAAATAATTTTGATACATGATGTAGTTTCCACTACAACATCGCCTCTTCCATTCATATTTATAAGTTCACCATTCCCAACTTCCACCTTGGTAGCATAAATGTATCCAGCCCCTTGAGCAAAGTAGGATTTAAACACATATAGTATGTGTAAGCACTATCTACAAGCCAAGCATCATTGGTGCTTTGTATTGTATTACAAATAGCCATAAAAAATTTCTCCTCCTAAAGCTAATTTTGATGAGTTTATGCAATTTGTGCTTGCTGGCCTTGAGCAGTGCCTTTGTTTTTACACACTTTATCAATGTGAACAAACTTCTTGCATGATCTACATTGAACACCTAGTCTGAATCAACATCTCTTTTTTGTGTGATTTGTGTAAGCACCTAATTTCAGGATGCAATTGTGCATAATTGTGACGTAAGCCCCTATGATGAAATTTATTCAAAAATTGAACTTGGTTGTTGATTTTCTAGACTTTAGGGACTAAATTGCAACATTTTTTTAGGATTTGATTACAAAAAAGTCAAATTTTAGGGGTCTTTTGGTAATTAAAAGTTAAAAAAGTCAACATTTAATGCTGATCGACATTGGTTTAATGCCGACCAACATTACACAATGCCAATCGGCATTGCATAATGTCGACGCATAAAAGTCCCATTTTTTAATTTTTCGTGTATTTTTTCTTAATTTTTATCAATTTTTTCAGTGTTTTGATTGATTGAAAATTCAATTTTTTCATTATTATTATCTAATAAGTTTTTTTACACGTTCAAAATGCGTAAGATTTTGAAATAAAAGACAAACGCTATCAGATGTATTTTGTTCCTCCAAAGGAGGAAGTCAGTACGTGTAGATGCTGCTTTAAAAAGCAAAGAGTCTACATGCGTGCGGGGGGTTGGAGACTCACACAAGACAAAAAAAAAACATAGAGACACACATAAATGTAAAGAACACCTAGCACACACCCTTGTCTTTCAAAACCCTAATTTTTGATACTGTCAGTGTCTTTTAACGCAATCAAATCCCAATCCAGAATCAATAATACTTCAATTTCAACGATGAAAATCCTAGTCTGAGGAGATAAAAAAAAAGGCATTTGCACAGCATCTAAGATCATCATAGTGTTCTTTTTTTTATTCTTTTCTTCCTTAATGATTTTTATTTTATTTTTGTTGTTGATTTGAGTTTTAAATTTCACTAATATGATTTTTTGTTTTTTTTTTTGTTTTGATATCTGGGCAGGGATTGAGGAGGAAATAGTCTAAGGTTCAGGAATTGAACAAAAGATCCATGGAATGCCATGGATGAACCTGTACTATTTTTCAATAGTTCTTAGGATTTTAATTTTTATTCTGCATTTTAGTGTCCTTTGTAGTTATTTTAATTAATGGTTGTATAATTGTTTAATTTTAATTTTTGTACGTAGTTTGTAATAGACCCAATAGTAGGAATAGTTAAATATTTATTTTTTTTAAATCAATTAGTAATTAGGTTCAATTGGGTAAAAATCAATTAAAATCAATGGTGGCAGTAGCTTAGTTTAGGGTTTGCATGTAATTGATTTAGGGTTTCTAGAAAATCACCAAAATGTATGTTTGATCCTTTTTTATGTTTTATTTATTTTAGGTTGTGTTTTTGAGTTTTTATATTATTTTGGGCCCTAAGCCCATGCTTAGGTCCAACTCAATTTAAATAGGCTTAAAAAATGGTTCAGGGCTGTAAACAATTAAAATCAATTTAGGCTCATTAGGTTAATTATATTTTATGCCCACTTAGTTAATTAAAATTTGTTTAGTCTGAGCTCAGCCCACTTAATTTCATTTCTTTTAAAATAAATAGACCTAGGCCCACATTCCACTTAAAATAAAAACCAAGTTAGACTTAGGCCCACTAATTTAACTTTCCTTTAAAATTGAATAGACTTAAACCCATTCCTTGGACAAACTAAAATAAATAGATCTAGGCTCACTAATTAATAAAATGTAGGCCCACCTTTAGTCCATTTCTCACTTGTAAATAAAAAATGTAAATCTAGCTAACTTTTTAATAAAATTAACATAGTTTAGACTTAGGGAAAACGCAATCTTAAGTGCATTTTTTATGTGTAATTTTATTGACTAGATGCCTAGGGATATATGGATGTCAAATAGGGTTTAAATAAAATTGCATGTAATTAGAGGATGAAATAATCATTTATAAAATTATTCTAAATGAACACGAGACTAAGAGAAGTTAGTATTCCGTTCCCAGAATCTCCTGGTTGTGGTGCTAACTTTCTTTTAGAGAATCGAGTACCACCAATCAAATTGTCCTAGTTATTACCCTGGGTGGCGACTCCTTTTTTCCATGCTATGACTTTGTGACATAGTAGTGTGTTCCCTAAGGCCCTGAGCCTAAATAGTGTCACGGTTGCTAAAATCTTGGATGCGCGCTAAACCCCACCGTTTACAATTTGTCTTTTTATAGTAGCTATAAGGAGGAAATTTTCTTCTTTCTGCATCCATGCTACCTTTAACATCTTTCTTCTCTTGCTTATCAGCACTTGACTTCCTTTTATCTTTATTATTTTGAGATTTGCCTTTAATTTTTGAAAAAAATGTAGATTCACCTGTCTCTTCTTGCCTTAAGGATTGTCTTTGCTCCAAGGCTTGAAGAGCATTTACAAGCTTTGAAATAGTGATCTGCAATAAATCCTTTAAATCCTCTAAGGAAGATATTTTTTATTCAAACCTCTCAAGCAAGCTTACAAGAACTTTCTCAAGGATTCTGCTATCCAAAAGTTGCTCACTAAGTAAACTAATTTGATTAACAACCTTTATCAACTTGTCAACATACTCCTTTATAGTCTATGTTTCTTTCATTTTGAGAATCTCAAGTTCCCTTTTCAAGTTCAGCAAATTCATTTGCCTTATTCTATCACTACTTTGGAACTCATTTTTCAAAAGATCCCAAGCCTTTTTAGCTATTTCATAAGCCATAATTCTTATAAAAATGACATTAGACACATCAGATTGTATGCAGGTAAGATCTTTTTATTTCTTTACACACTCTTCACTATAATGCTTCATCTGAGCTATGGTGGGATCAACTCTTAGTGGAGGTGGATCTCTACCTATTTTTACTACTTCTTAGAGCTTAAAAGCGCTTAGGTAAGTCTTCATTTTGAAAGCCCAAAGATGATAATTTTCACCATTGAAGATAGAAGGTACAACTGGTGAAAAATCTTTTGCAGCCATTTTTGAAACTATAGTTTTTATAAGTTGGTTGACTTGTTTTCTCACTTATGCACAACCCTTCTAAGAAAAAGAAGGTGCTCTGATACCACTATTGGTTTTTACAAAGAAAAGAGCATAAAAAATAAGGAAAACTCCCACTCATATTCATTGATAAAAAGCCTTTTATATGCAAGTTATAAAAGAAACAACAGTAGGTCGGAGAAGTTAAAAAATCGTCCAACTGCTTCTAACTACTACTATGATTATAGTTCCTTAATTTAAGCTTTACCATACATTAAGTGACTTGTAAATCTTTACATAAAAAAATATGACATTAAAATATCTAGCAAAAAATAGCTTTTAGATAAAACACTATGTCTCAGACTTCATAAAAGAACTACAAGGAAAAAGAGAATAATAACTCTAGAATTTGTTTAGAGTGAAGATAGAGAAGGAAGCTGCAACAATGATGAAGAGGTTCTGGAAGGACTCCACCCTTACTCAAACATAAAGAAGATAAAGATGGAGGAATATGTGGGTAAAAACATTTCAGCATGGGTAATGAAGATGAAAGTTACTGATAGTGGTTCTAATAGTTTTAAACTACTTAATAGTCTGGTGGAGCTGGAATTGAAGAACTGCAAATTTTGTGAACAAATTCCAAGCCTAGGAAATCTTCTAAATCTTAGATATCTTAAAATAGAAGGGATGAGAAAAGTGAAATGTATAGTGAATGAGTTTTATGGGATCAATGGTAGTGGCGGTGGTGGCAGTGGATGGAAGCTATTTCCTAAATTAAAAAAAAAACTCGATTTATAGAAAATGAAGAATTTAATTAAATGGAGGACACCATAAGTAGGTGAGGATAAGAGAGTTGAAGAATTGTCAATTGTGATGCTTTAACCAACTTCGGAATAGCCAAAAGTTCATCACTTGTCAAACTTGAAATTGAGAGATGTGATAAATTAGGTGACTTATTTAATGAAGTGGATTCCTCCTTCCCTTCTCTTAAGAGTTTGTGGATATATTTGGTTATGAAAGGCTGGTATCTATTCTACAAGAGCTAGGGAAATTGACTTGTCTTACTCATTTGGGAATATTAAAATGTGAGATATTAAGTTATTTTCCAAAGAAGATTTTAGGTAGCATCACACGATTGGAGTCATTAAGTGTTGGTGATTTCTAAGAGGAGTTGGATGATTTCTCTTACATTAATTCTTCAATCCTTCAAAATCTCAATAGCACTCTCTGCTAAATCAACTTTAACACCTTAGTTCTCTCAAATCTTTGGACATTTAGGGATTCGATCAAATGGAAGCTTTGCCATAGTGGCTAGGGAGCTTTTATTCTCTTCAATCCCTTTCTATTTTGTTGTGTATAAATCTGAAGCATCTCCCACCAGCAGCAGTAATGAAATGCCTCTCCAAATTAAGACATCTTCAGATTTATTATTATTATTATTATTATTATTATTATTATTATTATTATTATTATATATGCTATCCATTATTTTGCAAACTCATTCCAAAACTTATTGTTCTGCATCATTCCTTTCAGGGTAGAGAAAATTCACCATCGAATTTTGCCCAAATATTGTGAAGGAAATTGGCAAATAAATGCATACAATATCATAAATTCATTAGCAACTTGTAATTTCTTCAAAATAGAAATTAAAGGAATATAAGAATAAATAATTTTATCAATACCAATAAAGTCAATATATTCAACATCGCCCTAATCTTCTTCATCGAATATTGGTTCGTCTATAATAAATGTAGCTGCATCATCACCATCATCGATATCATAAAATCAGCTCTCTTCATGATGATCTTCTTTTGTTGTTTGTTTAAACCACTCTTCCATACGTGTCACTCGTTGGTCTAAATCATGTTCATACACATAACTAACACGTTGTATCCTTCTCGGCATGATTAATGAGGATCAGTTTGGCTCTGATAACAACTGACGTAGAAAAAGTTTCATTAAAAATAAAATAAGATAAAGAACTAAGGGATAAATATTGCAGTCCGTTGATTTGCACATAAATTTCGAAAAACAGTCGTTTATAAATTGTTGATTCATAAATAATGCTAAGAAATAAGCATTAAATATTCATTGATTCCAGAGAATACTGAAAATTTGGAAAATAAAAGAATTACATCTCTCAGAGAATTTTATTAAAAACCAAAACTAACTTATATAGTCCTAAGACTAATTTTATTAAAAACCAAAACTAACTTATATAGTCCTAAGACTTACATATTTATAAGGTGACATAAACCTACCAACTCTAATTTTAATTGGGAGATAAAATAAAGACTATCCGGACTAAGGTAGGAAATCAAATCACCAACAATATAGGAAAGCCAAATTCTATCAATACTAAATAATAATAATAATAATAATAATAATAATAATAATAATAATAATAATAATAATAATAATAATAATAATAATAATAATAACAATAATAATAATAATAATAAATTATATCTACTATCTATTGTTTCATAAACTCATTCTAAGGCTTGTTACTCTGCATCACTGGATCAACTTATAATGAATTACTATAATAAGATTGATGTAAGTTCTCTGCTTTCTTTTGGTTTTGTTTGTGTATTCATTGACATTGTCCTTTGATGTGCAGCCTTTGAAACGCTTTTAGGGTTGGATACCGGTTTCATTTGAACTTCAAGGCCAAGCCTAAAATGGCTGCTTCTGCTAATCCCTTCCCAAAATTTTGTTGTCACTCATAGGCCTTGCATGGAATTGAATGGCTTTGTAAACTTTTCTTATTTGCGCAGCTCCTTCTTGTAGAGGCTATGCTCGCTACAATGGAATTTATGGTGAACTCTATCATCCACGTACTTGGGAGCTCCATGCTTAAAATGTCTATGCTTAGTCCAAGAAAATAGTATTTTTATAGATTTTAGTGTAAAACATGTTAAAAATAATTTTTTATTTTATTATATTTTTTAGATAATTTATTTATTTATTTTATAAATAATTATTTTAAATGTGTGAAATAAATTTTATTTAATGGTGATAAAATAAAAATATAAATAAAGCAATAAATTGACAATTTTAATTGAAAATGTATTTTTTAACATGATTTTATTACTTTTAAACAAAAAGTTCTTAATTATAATTTTGTAAAAATATGAATATGATACATTTAAAATTTTCTCTCTTATTTTTCTTAATTATAGAAATATAAGCATTATATATTTAAATAAATATTATGCTTCTTTTTTTCTAAATTAAAAATTTATACAATAAAATTTATACTATATTATATAACTAGTAATTCTAGTGGCGAGATGAAGCTATTTTTTTAATAATTTTTATATAATAAAATATTTTTTTCATGTAGTTTATATTGATTTTGAAGAGAGTTTAAGGAAACCCTAGTCGTCATGGTGCAAAGGAATCCCTAGCTGTTTCCTTCATCCCTACTCACCAATGGCAACGTCTTGCCGTGCTTGTTACCCATCATGGATTACATAAGTCATGTTAATATGTTTAAGCCAGTAGTTGCCAAACAGTCGTATGATGCAGCAGTTATTGACTCTCCTTCACTGAATCTTCACCTTCAAATAAAGGAGGATAAATAGCCATTAAGGTTGATGAACAATTGTATTAGCAACGTCTTTTGCTCTATAAGAAAGCTCTTATTAATCATTTGATTTTATCAAAGGGTGAACAACCATGGAAGCTCGATGATTTGAAACAGAAGCTCACCACCATCTAGGGACTTTTCAAAGCCTAGAAACTTATTTCTCTTGATCGTGGTTATTACCATGTTACTTTGAATTCTAGTGCCGACAAGAATGTAGTATGGAGTAAAGGATCTTTAACATTAAAACCTAGATTGCTTTATTTGCAACATTAGACTACTGATTTCAATTCTACGGATCAAAAGTCCACTACTGCTCAAATTTAGGTAAGATTTTACAGTTTGCCATTTGAATACTGGCACCCTAAAATTCTAGCTTCAATTGCTAAGGGAATAGGAATTCCTTTGAAAATTGATAAGGCAAAGTGGATGTAGATTTCATTAAAACTTTGCTTGTGGAAAGAGTTAGGAAGATTTTCTTCGTCAATGTGGTGTATGAGAATTTGCAACTTTTTTGTACTATCAGCTTTAACATAGGAAAAGCCTCTTATAATTATAAAAAAAGGGCCAAAGATCAGACTTGTTCATCTATTGATGAACCAAAAACAATCTGGCAATAAAAAATGAAGCCTACTATTATAGTACACAATTCTTTTGATCGCATATGATCTTTGAATGATTCTGCTTATCCAACGGATTAAGGAAAGGTGAGAACTTTTATAATGGTTACTCCACTAGTTAATGCTGGTATTAAAGCTACAAACTAGGTTTAAGACACTACTATTATGGCTACACATAATGCTAGTTTAGCGGATGTGGATGCAGCTATCCACACTACTAAAAATGATGGAAACATTATGCAGGATGGTCACTAAGAGAATGAGTCTCTAAAACAGTATATTTTAAACACTTTGCAATAGATGAACGATGCTGTAGCCATTCCTAGAGATGCATGATGTGTGTAATATTTACATATTTTTTAGTTGAATTTTAATGACTTTTGAACTAATAAATAATGTTAATTGGGTAGATTTTAGGTTAATTAGGAAATATTTTTATTTTAGAGTCTTATTTAGGATTCTATTATTTTTTGTTTAATTCTAGTCAAATTATAATCTTATATTTATGTACTAATCAGTGTTTCCCTTTTTATAGTAAAGATTAAAAAGAAATTCCAAAAAGTCAAGGATTTGTACAACATGGCCATGATATGGGCATGTTGTAAGCCATGTCTGCTTCATGAACTAAAGGAACATTGGGCACAGGCATGCCTTTAGCTCATGAATCTTTATGTCTGATTTAGAGAAGAGTAACATGGCTATGACACGATCATGTTACTGGCCATGCAAGGAGCTAGAAGATGACTTAAAGACAAACACGACCATGTGTGAAGCCATGTCAAAAAGCATTGGGATGTGACATGGCTGTGTCGAGGCCATGTTGGAGAAAAAAAAGTTTTTCTATTTGAAAAAGACTTGGGAATTCAAGGGCAATAAGGTCTTCTATTAAAATTTTCTTATAAAAGGGGATATAAAGGCACTATTCAAGGGGAATTAAAGGGAGGAGACATAAAAAGCCATAAACAAGAGCTTAAGAAGGCAAACAAGGGTTTGAGGATTGAAGCGATGCTTAAATGAGTTTTATATATTCGTCTTCTTCACTCTCTTATTATTTATTTTATTGTTTGTAGAACTATGTGTGGTTAAACTCCTATTAGGGTTTAGGTTAGGAGTCATTATTCTATAATGTGATTGAATACAAGTTTTAATAATTTGATTTTTAGTTAATTCTATATGTTGAGCTTAATATCTTGTTATCATTCTAGGCCTATTTGATTATATGTTAATGTGTAAATTAACCAATGAGAGTTAGGGGAATTTATCAATTTAAGACTCATAGGACTTAGACCACTCGACCATAAGATTAGGTAAGCTCTTCGAGGGACCATGATAGTAGGCAGTCTATGGTGGTAAACTAATTGTTAAGGAAATGAGTTTTGATTAACTTTTTAACCATGAGAGTGGGTTAAAATTTAATTTTAACATGCTTAATTGAGCTCGAGAGAGTCTTTAGATATTTTGGAACAATTACCCTTAACTGAAATCAAGGTGTTTAATTATTATGTGTTCATGATCTGATTGGAACAGTGAAACTAAACCTGAGCTCTATGTTTTTATCATTTGATTCTCTTTTAATTTTAATTGTTTAGATTTATATTTTGATTTTCTTAAATACTTTATTGATATGCTAGCTATGAATATAAGCAAAAATATTTGTATTTAATATTCAATCCTCGTGGGAATGATATGTTTTATACTACAATTCACGATTCATGCGCTTGTGGGTTTTGAATACAAAAATGCCGATGATGCAATGGAAATTGCTGCTACCATTAGTCAACATACATTTGATCATGGGTCTGAGAAATAGCTTTTGGTTTCGGAGGATAGAGATAAAACTCATGATGTTGATGAAGCTATGTCTTGGGTAGACTAAGTGAAGCTTAAAGATGGCAAGTGGACTAGAATTGCTAATTATAAAAAGAAAGTTTTAAATAAAACTCAAGGCCCTTAGCTGATAATTCTCCCTAAAAGAACATCCAACAAGTCGTATAAACTTAATTTATGAAGAATTATAGGTTTTGTTATTGCTTGCTGGAGGCTTTGGCCTTTTAATTCACTAATGTTTTAGAGCTTTTACTATTTTGCTCTTTTATATGACCTTTTATTTTTATTCTAATATTATTTGCTTTGGATTTCAAAATCTTTATGATTTCTGACCTCCAAAATTTTACTTAAAAAGAATGTAGTTTATATTTTTACATGTAGACTAATATTTTATTAATTTTTAATATAAATAATTTTAAAGATGGAATAATAATAATAATAATAATAATAATAATAATAATAATAATAATAATAATGTTAAAATAAAATAAAAATTGAACCATTGTTATTAAAAATAAAAATAAAAATATTTAATTATTTTCAAATTTCTTTGAAAGAGCGAAAAGAAAATGAAATTTAACTAAAGTAAAATGAAATAAAAATGGACGTATTATAATGTAATTTAGCATATTACTTATCTAAAATCCAATGGTAGGACACACTTGGAATTTGTTGTGCTTGTTCACCTTATAGATAATGGAGATATAGAAGCCAGACGATAAGTTAAGCTCCTAATTAAGATCAATGAAAGCTTTTATTTAGGGAGAATGGTAGATCCTTCCATAAGGATTTCAATTCCAACTTTAGAGGATTCCTTGCATGTTGTTTGTAAGAGCGTGCAGCGGTCGAGTCGAGTTGGTTCAGTCTAGTGAACTGTAAATCCGATCGGATAAGTGCAAGTAGGAATTGTAATCGAACTAAACCGAAGTATTGTATAAAACCGACGATTCGAAGAATTGAGTGAGATCAAGTTAATCGGTTGGAAAGATTGGGTTGGGCCTTCATTTATTGGGTTTCCACATGCAAGTATTGAACATAGAGAAAATTACATAAATATACGTGTTTTGAGCTTTAGTTTTTAGCAAAATGCCCCCCTTTTTTATTAATTACATGAGTGCCCATTTTATTTTCAAGAGTACCCATTTTTTAATTTTTTTTTTTTACCCCTTTTGTATTTTCCATATTCCTTCATTATTTTGTTTTATTTTCTCTCCTTTTTTATTTTTATTTTTTATTCCTTTTTTTTATTTTTCTCTATTACCCTTATTTTCATTCCTTTTTATTTTTCTGTTATCCTCATTTTTTCATTTTTTATTTCTTTATTTCATATTATCTATTTTTTGTTTTTTTCTCTTTTTTATTTTTTCCTAATTTTTTTATTTTCTTATTCTCAATTATCCTTATTTTTTCATTTTTTTCTTTTATTCTTATATTTATTTTTCATTTTCTCTCTTTTTTATTTATTTTATTTTTTACTTATTGTTTTTCTTATTTTCTATTATCCTTATTTTTAAATTCTTTTTATTTTTTCTTATTTTTTATTTTTTATTCTTATTCTTTTTTATTTTTTTGAGTATTAATATATATATAGGCGTTGTGCTCTATTTTAGATATTATAATTAGGATATTTAAATTATATAACTGATGTTAGTTTTAATAAATAATTACAATTTTCAAATATCCTAGAAAAATATTTTGAATATATATATATATATATATATATATATATATATTAGGCTGATATTGTTTTATTCATTTTATACATGGAAAATAATAAAATAGAAATAAATGAAACATATTTTCAAGTTTCATGCATTTGAAAAAAGATGGGCACTTGGATTCAAATTAATTGATATGCATATATGAATTATTTTTATTTAGTTTTTTATTTTAATTAATCAAATACAATTATATTTGAAATTTATTACTCAAGGCCAACTATTTCTTTGATAATTTTTCTAACAATATATACTTTTTGAAATTATCATACTTAAATACTATTTTTATGAGTTTGAGATATTGTTTTTAATTTCAGATATTGTTCTTACTTTCAAATACTCTTTTTGAGTTTTAGATACTTTTTATATTCAGATCATATACTTTTTTTCTATATCATATATGAATAAGATTTCAAAAACATACAAATAATAGTAAAAAATGTACATAAATGAATAATAAATTTGACACATGTTTTGCATTTTCAACATATACGAATAAGATTCTGACAATATACGAATAATATTAAAAAAATGTATATAACTAAATAATGAATATGACATCTATTTTGCATTTTGAACATATACGAATAAGATTTCGAAAATATACGGATAATATTAAAAAATGTTGAATAGTGAATATGATACCTATTTTGCATGTTCAACATATACCAATAAGATTTAGAAAATATTCGGATAATATTAAAAAATGTTGAATAACGATATAATACCTATTTTGCATGCTCAACATATGTGAATAAGATTCAGAATATAATATTAAAAAATGTTGAATAATGATATGACAATTGTTTTTCTTTGTTTTTAATATCTTTTTTATTTTCTCTGTTATTTATTTATTTTTTTTAATTTTTGGATAATTTTCTCTATATTTATGAGTTTGAGATATTATTTTTTAAATTTCAGATAGTCTTTTGAGTTTCAAATACTTATATTATTCAGATAATATACTATTTGATTGTGTCATATGCAAATAATATTCAAAAAATATATTGTTTTTAAGTATCATTATTTATTACTTTTTAAGATTGTTGTGTAATAAAAATTTTAATTAATAATTTTTGTTAATTTATAATAACCACTAACTTGATTTTCTACAACAACCTTTTTCTGCACTTTCTTTGCTTACAAGAAGGCTACTAGGGAAAAAAGAGTACTATGAACTGCACAAAGGCAACCTTTCTACACTTTGTTACATGAAAAGGACATCAACTAAAAGAAAAAGACTGCAAGAAAGCAAGGAATAAAAGCTAAAAATCCACATAGACTTAATTGTCTTTTATAGATTTAAGGATGCTTTTACCTTTCCTAAAGCTTGAGATGCTTGATTTATTTAGTAATCTACATGACAAAGGCCAATTGGAGTTATTGAATACATGACGCATCTTTCAAAAAATTATGGATTCTTTTCTACTTGATTCAAATTTGTTCTATTTGAGAAATGTCAAATGAAGTAGCATAAACGACCATTAGGCTATTCATCATGTACTTATCCTTAAGGATACCATTTCTTTCCATTTCCTGTACTAATGTTCCAATTTCTCAAACTCTCTATTTTTCCCCTATAACAATAATCTCATATAGAGGAAGAGATGAAGGGGAAAAGGGGCTTCAAATTAGCAAACACTTATTGATAACATCAACTACATGGAAATAATATGATGTTCACTAGCAAATAATCAAATAAAATCCAAAATTCATAAGAGATGGATGTAGTTAATCTCATACTTTAGGTGCTTCCTTTATTTGTGAACTCCAAGTCCATAGGATTCTAATCATCATCTTCCACCTAATCAAGGGGATTAGTTGCACAGTTGTTAACATAACTCGATAATCTATCATAAACGCCCGCTGAAAAGTGACAGTGCTCCTTTACCATTTTCTAAAGCTCTTCTATCGTTTCCATAACTCGTTGCCCTTTCAAATATTCAAGACAAGCATCCAAAGTATATTCAAGTCAAGGTAGGCAATGAGCATGGCATACTAGGGATAAAATAAAAATAAAACAACTATCACTAGTTGTAAACACCCAATTTCAGGATGCTATTGTGCATGCGTGCAACGAAAGCCCCTATGATGAAAATCTAACTAAGAATTGATCTCTAATGTCGAGTTTCATAATTTAAAGGACTAAATTGCTATGTTTTATGGATTTAAGTGCAAAATTATTTTTTAGGGATTTGATTGCAAAAATTAAAAACTTATGAGGACTTTTTTAAATTTAAAAAATGAAAATCTAGTTGGCCAACATTTAATACCAACCCTGCATTGTGTAATGCCAATCGGCATTAAGCAATGCCAATTGCCATTATGGGGCAAAATCGGCATTCTAGAGTGCTAATTTTCATTAAAAATTGATTTTTTTACACTGAAAATTAATTTTTTCCATCATTTCTTGATTTTTCATTGGTAATACACCACGTGCCCCTGCGTGTGTGAGTCTTTGATTTCTTTTAAACTCTATCATCATCTTATTATATTGATTTTGAAAATTTAAAAAATAAAAATGCAGACTTATAAGAGACTCCTGATCTCACTCCTAATATCGCACAACTTCTCGATATGATCATAGGAGTTGGGGTTACTAGGGCAGGTTTTAAAAGCTAAAAGGCAGAGTTTGTGAAAGGGGGATGAGAAAAAGGCGCTACGAAAAACCCTAGTGATTTTTTTACTATGCAAAAAACCACACACCTTAGCTCTTCATTTTTTTTATTTTCAAACCTTTAAGAAATCAACAAAAATAAGTTATTTCTTTTTAAAAGTCTAGAAAGTCAAGGAAAAAACAATAGAGTCAACAACTTCTACTTTTTTTATTTTTTATTTTGATTTGATTTCTTAGTTTTATTTTGTGATTGATTCGTTACTAATTAATTTTTTTTGTTTTGATTGGTGTCCTGCGGTGCTCTGGATGTGAGGTTGGTGATGTGAGATCTTGGCAGTATTGAAGAATCCATGGGATGCCATGGATTGAGTTTCGTGAAATCCCTATAGAATTTAGGATTTATTATCTTTTGCAGTATTTTTTTCATGACTTTTATTGGATTGTAATTAATTTGCTTTAATTTCCTACACTATAGTTTGCAATAGCCCCAATAAAGGGAAATTAGTGGAATTTTAATTCTCTTCACTAAAAATTGATTAGTAATCTAGGCTCAGTTTGGTAAAATTCAATTAAAATCAAAGGAGGTAGTAGATTAATATAGCTTGTATATTAATTAAAATTAGGTTTTTTTTAGAAGAAATTAATTGCATGTTTGATCTTCTTTATTTGATTTTTATGATTTTTTTATGTTTTTGGGCTTGTATATTGATTTTTGTATGTTTTGGGCCCCAAGCCCATGTTAGGTTCTAACACATTTAATAAATAGATTTTTAATTGGGTTTTTAGGTTTTAATTAATTTTAAAATCAATTTAGGCCCATTTAGGTTAATTAGATCTTAAGCCCATTTCTAATTAATTAAAATTAATTTAGATTTAGCTCAACCCATTAATCTCATTTCTTTTTAAAATAAATAGATTTAGGATTGCATCATTTAATTTAAAATTAAGTAGAATTAAGCCCACTAATTTATTCCTATTTTTCTTAAAATTAATAAGTCCATTTAGTTGATTAAAACAATTAGATTTAGGCTCATTAAATCAATTAAAATGTAGGACCACCTTTAGTCCATTTCACTTGTAAATAAAAAATGTAGAATTAGCTAACTTTAATTAATAAAATTAATCTACTTCAACATAGGGATGCTATCTTTTGTATGCATTCTTACATGTAATTTTATGACTTCTTACCTTTGGGTTAAATGGATGTTTAATTAGGTTTTAAATAAAATTGCATGTAATTAGAGAATAAGATATTAATTATAAAGTACTTTTAAATGAACACAAGACTGAAAGAAGTTAGTATTCCATTTCCAGAATCTCATGGTCATGGTGCTAGCTTTTTTTTAGAGAATTGAGTACCACCAAAATGATTTGTCCCAATTATTACCCTAGGTGGTGACTCCTTATCTCTACGTCATGTCTTTGTGATAATGGTTAATGTGTTCTCTAGAGCCCTGAGCTCAAACAGTGTCACGGTTGCTAAAATCTTAGGCACGCACTAAACCCTGCCGCCTATAGTGGCAACTCCACTTGGGATAAAAGATATTAATTCTACTTGTGTTCTTTAGAATTATTTTATTAATTATTATTTTATTCTTGCATTCATTCTGCATGTCCCTATTAAACGATGGCTTTGGTTTATGATTCCATGATTCCACTAACTTCATAGAATTGTAAATTGGCTAACCATCACTCTTAGCCTTAACTTAGTTCAAGAGAGATTAATGGGCTCATATAACCAGAACCTATAACCCAAGTCCTAAAGGGGGGTAATCTTCTTTTGAGTTCGCAAAAGATGTTCGGCCCCTCTGACCTTAGCCTGTAATTCAAGTCTTAAAGTAGAGCATCTTGCTAAAGGAACCTTGACTTTTTCATCAGACCCTAACCATATATAATAGCTTAGTTACTTCCCTTAGCATTTACCCAAATTGCTTACATATGTTTCCATGAGGTATTTCTATCTATAAAAGCCCAAGCCCCTACTTCAAAGAGCCTATATGGACTAATAATTGGGCTAAACCTTTATGCCTAGAAATATTATTTCTATGCTTTTATTTCTTTAAAAGAGATTTGGCATGAGCATCAATTCTTGATATCCGTTATTGATATTAGGGTCAAGATAAAAAATCCTAAGGAAAAAGACTCGTCATTAAACACATGTGTGGGAGGAATAGAGTTTGTAGGATGATTGATACTTGCTATTTGCTACTTGTTGCATAGCATGTGCATCATGCATACATGCATTTCATCCATTGCACTAACACTTTATTTTGCAGCCATCATAGATTCACATGGGGTCTTATCGTATTTGGGGATGAGAAGGTGGAAGACTAAGAAAGATAGATTTAAGTCCTAAAGCCATAGTAGAAGAGATCCTATATAGACTAGAGAAGAGTCCTATCAATCCACTTTACTTAAAAGCTGAACCAATTACACCTGCACCTATAGAGATGGAACAACAACAAGGAGGGACCTGGACCTTAAAAGATATCAAGGGATCTTTGATGGCTGACATAAGGGCTATGATGCAAGATGAACAAAGATAAGCATTATCTAGACTAGTTCAACCTGTTACTATTGTTATACCACCACCTATAATTGAGCAACCACCTGCTGTTGTAGCTATCCCACTTACTACAGATGCTCCACTTATTGCCAATAATACTTGGGGTAACCTATTATTAGAAATTTGCCTGCTATTGATGTGAATTTAGAGGATGTTGAGAACTACATGGTAGAGAAAGCAAAGAAAGAGTCGCTCAAACTGGTGCAAGACCATGAGTCTAAGCATATTCAAGCGCTAACCCAAAAGATGTGCATGGGATATTCATTTGATTTCGATGACATGCTGCAAATGAAAGATGATAGGCTGCCTGGTAAGTTCAAAATTCCATAGCTATAGAAATTTGATGGAAGAGGAGACCTAAGGATTCATCTCAATCAGTACACAACCATTATGATTACTATTAAAGCCTAATTACCAGTAATCACTAGGTTATTTGTGCTATCTTTAAAGGGGATGGCTCTAAACTGGTATAATGGACTAGAAAAATTTGTCAAGGCTAACTAGAAAGAATTATGTACTGCCTTTTTGAAACTATATGATTATAAAACTAGATTGGAAGTGTCCATCAGAGATTTAGCATTGACAAAGTAGAAATTGAATGAATCCTTTTCTGATTTTCTTACTAGGTTCATGAATAAAGTATGACTGATGAAGAATAAACTAGCTGAGAAAGATTAGGTTAGGATGATAGTCCATAATGTATCACCTAATCTAGTAGAGAGATTGCAGATGATGAACCCAAAACATTCATAGACCTGTATGATGATGGTCTACAAGCTGAAGAGATTAAGAATAAAAAGAAGAAAATCTCTAGAGGCACGGAAACCCAAAACTACTCAACTGGGGACACATAATAAAGAAGCACTAGCCAAGTTATAGAGGTACGCACAGTTTAGCTACCCAGGAGATTCTCCAACTTCAATCAACCACTCTCAAAAGTCCTAAATTAATTAATCCAAAAAGGCCTACTCAAACCTTTAACCTTTTCATTATGTCTGCCACCTAAAGAGGAGCCACCCTAAGATTTAACTAATATTATTAGTAATAGTTTTAGTGATGTTTTTTATGAGGAAACTAATGTAAAAATGCCTAGTCTTTATGAGGATGAAAACTGTGTTTTTCCATGGTCAATGATAAGAATGATGGTTTTACTTACTTGTGTGATGTGCATCGTGATAGTTCTGTGCATTATAATTTTAATCGCTCATATATGTTTGACATTAATTCAATTCAATTCGATTTATTTAATATGGACATGAATGATAATCCAAAGAATATTTCTATATCACATGATGTAACTCCTAAAAAGAGGGAAAATTTTGAGAGAATATTAACAAAAAGGAAGGTAGTATTTGCTTGGACTTATGAAGATATGCCATGTTTAAACAGGGAAATTATAAAGCATCATATTCTAACTCATTCAAAAATAAAATCGGTTAAATAGAAATTATACAGGCTAAGACTAGAGTGGATTGAGAAAATAAGAGAGGAGATTGCTAAACAAATTCAGGTTAACTTCTTAAAAGTAGTAGATTACCCCCAATGGCTAGCAAATATAATCCTGGTACCCAAGAAAGATGGTAAGGTGCATATATTTATAGATTTCAGAGATTTAAATAAAGCATGTTTGAAAGATGACTTTCCTTTACCCCACATTGATGTCATAGTGGATAGTACAGCACCAAGTGCAATGTATTCTTTCATGGATGGGTTCTCTAGGTATAATCAAATAATGGTGGCAGTTATGGATAAGATCAAGATAGTTTTCATTATGGAATGGGGGACCTATTGTTATAAGGTTATGCCTTTTGGGTTGAAAAATGCAGGTGCAACATACCAAAGGGTAGCTACCACTCTTTTCCATGACATGATGCATAAGGAAGTTGAGGTGTATGTAGATGTCATGATGGTCAATTTAGAAACAAGAGAGGGACATTTTGAAGCACTAGACAAGTTTTTAGCACACATTGAGAGGTATAATTTAACACTCAACTCGAAGAAATGCATTTTCAAAGTTACTTTAGGGAAGCTGGTAGGGCATTTAGTTGGTAGTAGAGGAATCAAAGTAAATCTAAATATAGTGAAAGCTATTCAGGAAATGCCAGCACCAAAGATAGAGAAAGAAGTGAGAGAGTTTATTAGCAGGTTACAATATATTAGTAGGTTCATTGCAAAGCTTACTAATATTTATGATCCAATCTTTAAGCTATTGAGAAAAGATCAACCTATAGAGTGGAACAATGATTATCAGAAGGCCTTTGATAAGATAAAATCATATCTCACCAATCCACTTGTACTGAGACCACCAAGGTAAGGTAAATCATTGATCCTATATTTGGCTTTAGAGGAAAAGGCAACGGGGGCAATGTTAGCCTAAGAAGGACTGGATGGGATAGAGCACATAGTGTATTACCTTAGCAAAAAGTTTTTGCCATATGAAGAAAAGTATGATTTGGTGGAAAAGACGTATTTGATAATGATTTAGGCAATAAAAAAATTGAGGCATTACTTTCAGTCTTATATAGTTTAGGCTATTTCAAAGATAGATCCCTTAAGATACTTACTGCAGACACCTACTTTGAGTGGAAGGATGTCTTGATGGCTCATACTCCTAACTGAATTTGATATAAAGTATATTACCATGAAGGTTATCAAAAGAAGGGCAATAGAAGAATTCCTAACATGGAATGCAGTAGAAGGTGATGAACCATGGAACCTGGAGCTTCCAGATGAGAATCTAATAATTGTAGAGCATCAGGAATGGAAGCTTTATTTTGATGGAGCTATAAAAAACAAAGGAGCTGGATTAGGAGTGATCTTTGTTACGCTAAAAGGAAAAACCATATCGATGGCCAAGAAACTGGATTTCAAAGTAACTAATAATATGGTTAAGTATGAGGCATGCATTCATGAAGTGGAAGCAGTAATGGCAGTTAGAGCAAAGGAGTTGTTAGCATATAGGGATTTGATATTGGTTATTAGTCAGGCTAATGAAGAATTGGAAGTAAATAAGGAAAAGCTAAAACTCTATGTCTACTATTTAAGGACTTTAATAAAGAACTTCACCAAATGTCTTTTTATCCATCTATCAAGAGACGATAATCAAATGGTAGATGCTCTAACAACGTTCTCTTTAATATGGGATAGTGTAAGTAGATTGACTATGAAGCCGTTAATGATCTTGAAATTAACAGATCCATGTTATGGGGGTGAGCATATTATAGGAATTCAAGTAAGGCCTAAAGAGAAGCCATGGTTTTATGATGTTCAAAGGTTTATCGAGGAAAATATCCAGATGAAGCCACTTCAAAAGAAAGATATGCCCTGCATGTTCTTACACGTAATTTTGTAAGTCATGATGGGGTGTTGTATAAAAGAATGTTAAATGGGATACAACTTAGATGTCTTAAAAAAGATGAAGCAAATGAGGTGATGAAGGAGATTCATGTGAGAGCTTACGATTCTCACATGAATGGAATAATCCTAATAAGGAAGATAATTAGACAACGGTACTATTGGAAGAGCATGGAAAGAGATTGCATTAAGACAGTAAGGCAATGCCATTAATGTCAAATCTAAAGGAATCTCAACCACCTTCCTCCAATGGTGCTGAATAGTTTATCATCTCCTTGGCCTTTTGTAGTGTGGGGGATTGATATCATATGAGAAATAAGGCCTACAGCATCGAATAGACATAAGTATATAATTATGGTAATTGATTACTTCTCCAGATGGGTAGAGGCTAAATCTTTTAATACTCTAAAGGCAAAGCAGATGGCCCAGTTTATTGAGAAGAATCTTATTTGTATATATGGGGTTCCACATCACATTATGATGGATAATGGGGTTCAGTTTCAAGAAGAGACGGTAGAGTTATTACAGAAATATGGGATCGAGCATCATAAGTCTTTACCATATTAACCTTAGGCTAATGGAGCAGTGGAAGTAGCGAATAAGAATATTAAGAAAATCCTCTCTAAAATGGTCAAAACTTACAAAGACTGGTCTGAGTACCTTTCCTTTGCTTTGTGGGGATACAAAACTACAATCAGAACTCCCATAAGCTAAACTTCGTTCTCCTTGGTGTATGGCTATGAAGCAGTTTTGCCTATAGAAATAGAGATCAAGTCTCTGAGAATGGTTATGGAGGCCAAAATGCCTGAGAGTGAATGGGAACAAAAGAGATATGATTGTCTAGTATCTCTAGATGAGAAGAGGATGGATGTTTTGTTTCATACTCAAATATATTAGAGGAGGATAGCAAGGTCATTCAACAAGAAAGTAAGGCCAAGGAAAATAAGAGCTGGGGACATGGTGTTAAAATAGTCTAGAGCAATGGTGTTCAAGCTAAGAGGGAAATTTAGACCGAATTAGGAAGGACCATACTTAGTCAAGTTAGTTTTGCCAAAAGGAGTTGTCAAGATATCTTATCTTGAAGGGAATGAGTTTATAGAGCCTATTAATCTGGATCACCTCAAGAAATACTACCTATAAAAATGAATAAAAGTAGTATAAAGAAAATAAAGTTCGTTGATTAGAAAACGTGAAAAGGCTAGTCAAGCAAAAATTAGGACATTCTCACTGTTTAGAAAATTCATAAAGGGCGAACAAGAAAAAATTAGGGAAAAAATAAAAGAAAAAGGTCTCGCTAATTAGAAAACCCGCAAAGTGCTAGTTAGGCAAAAGTTAGGGAAATAAAATGTGAATGAAAAATATTCAGTTAGAAAATTTGAAAGGACTAGCTGATAATAGGAGTTATGTCATGTGATGTAGTATTGTACTCATTTTAGCCCTAATTAATAAATCTTATTGAAATTGAATTTTTTTTTATAACATTGCATGTTCTATCTTATTTATAATGCATAAGTACTAAAAAGAAAAACATAAGATAAAAACTTAAAATTAGCTCTATAAGACCACTTTACTTTAGTGGTGCCCTTATTTCTTCTTCTTCTAAGATTCATTATGAAAAGATTGAGTTCTCTTGTATTTATAAAATCTAGGTGGCTTTGTAGCTTGTATCAAAACCCAAGTCTTGCAGTTATCAACAATAGCTTTATCAGCATTTAAGGATGTGTTGCGCTTAAGGGTTCTGTGAGGCCATAAGTCTCTGACCATATAAAAAAAAGCCCGTTAAGTTAAAAACTTGAAAGGGTAGCTTAGGCAAAAGGTAGGGCTAACCTATTGATTTGAAAACTCGAAAGGGCGACTCAGGTAAAAGTTAAAAGAGAAAGAAAACAATAAAGGATTCTATGTGCTCAAAGAATATGGATAAGATAAGGTGATGGAATCTAAAAGAGCATTACCCATTGTTAAAAGGATTACCCAAAAGCAGCTACCAGTTCAAGTGATACATAACAGTACTTAGAACAGGGCAGAATCTAGAATGTAACAAGTACTACAGAAACAGTAAGATGCAAGCACATTGAGAATCAGAAATAAAATAGTCCTAATCAGTCATCATGAGCTCCTGAATTGGGCCAAGGCCTTCACACTCAAGTCAGATCATCTTGCTGATAAGTATTTGAAGGCCTAGCAAATAAAGTCCTTGCACTATGAGGATTAATGCCCAAGTCTGCAAGCTACCAGTGAAGCATCTCATTCTCCCGCTCCAAACCACTGAAATAACTTTGCACATATGGGAAATGTCATATCATATGCATAACATGCATACACTTTGCATTTTTTAGTGTATATATTTACTCACCAATTATTCGTGACTTGTATAGTAAATAACCTCTAAAACGAGGCAAGACCATGTAAATACTCTTCTTGTGTTTGGGGAACCTATGTTGTAAAATTTTCTATTAACATCCGTGTCAAGTGTATAGATCATGCAGGAAATAAGTCAAATAGACTCACATAAGAAGTATCCATCGGAGAAAAGGTAGGAAGTTGAGTATCACTAAAGTGCATATAATACTCAACTGGAGTCTGAACAGCAGGAGCCTAATAAAGCATGGACCTGTCCAAAAGAGAGACATTGCTAAGGATAGCACCAATAAGGCCCCCCTCATGACTAGTCCTAACATGTTGAGTATAGCATATATGACTAGGTCTGGGCTCAAATCTCTCAGTATCAGGAGTAGTCTCAGTCCCCTGAGTAGTCTCTGCCTCTTCCCCTATCACCTCGATGGTAGGGGAACTAATCTCCTCAAACTGTGAAAAAGAATGAGTAATTTATGGGTTCTAAAAGAGTAAGAGAAATGATTAAAAGTTACCTCAGCCTTGGTTAGCAGGAACCTATTCTAAGAGGTTCTCATGGATGAACTGTCGGTAATGGCCAGATCATTCAAGAAAGATCATGGTGTCATATCCTTGTAACGCCTCTCTCAACTCTAAACCCCTCAGATGAGAATTGTATAACATCGAGAGAGGAACATCAGAGGAAATATAGCATTAGGAAGGTCCAAAATGCCATCGATACACCCGCTCTCCCAAATACCATATTTAGTAGCCATAACCAGGGAGTAGAATCCTCATATCCTTGAGTCATACTGCAGCAACCATGAAATTGTACCTCTAGACATCATCCACTCCCTTTAGCCAATTAGATTTAATCTACAAAGTCATGTTGTTAAGTTTAACTTGCATTAAATAATGAAATACTAATGATTATGTTTTCTTACTAGGTGCCACTCGACAGTAGTTAGCTGATCGTGATAAGTCTACAAAGTGTTCCTGACACTAGACAGATAGGAAGAACCACATCTCTACATCAGAGGGAGACTCTTGTCAGAGCTGATAGCATCAAAACCCTATATCAGCCTAATCTCTATACTCCAAATCTGAAAAAAATAAATCAGTGAAAAAAGAGAGAGAGATAAAAAGAACGTATATGTAGGATGTGCCAAAGGCCATGCATTGTGACAGCACCTCTACAGACGATATCCAGTTTGTAGTAAAGATAGGCTGACATAGTAGATCCCCAATCAAAGGTAACAACTCGATTTAAGTCATAAAGGGGGTCGAGTAAAGTAATGTTGACCTTATGACCAGTCTCACAGAAAAGAGTTATACCTATTAGTGTGAGAAGGAGACACCTTGCCTTATGGGAAATATGGTGACGAGTGGTGGTAGGAAGACATCTGAATCCCTCGATTAATGATGAAAGAAGAACATTCTTTTGCTTTTTCCATGTCGAAGCAAACTTGATCAAATCTCGCACATACTGACTTTGTGCATGCTCAGGGAGACTGCATTAGCTAATATCGAAGAAATGGGAGTCCTTTTGAAGGCAATCCTAGTGATTGAAAAAAAACTCACAGGCGAAATAGTCAACTCACCTACATGAGTATGGAATGTATGGGTGGTGTCGGTTGAGTGTTTTCCGCAAGTGTACAGCTCGTTACAAGTAATATATAATGAGTGAGTATCGTTCCCATAGGGAGATGAGAAATTCTAGCACTAAATGCGATCTTGCCTCTTACAAGCTAATAGAATGAATGATTTTAACTTGGAAGATTAAATTAATAAATAAAAAATGCTAATGTAAATAGATTATATTTAAAGAAATTTAGGATTTAAAATCCAAAGCTTGGATTCATTCACCAGGCAGTTACTTGAATTACAGGATTTTGTTTATTCAGTTAATAAATCTCAATCAAGGGTAGGCTATTCATAAATTCCTAAGGCTTCTTCAAAATCACTCACACATACCTAAAGAAAACACAACATATTCCCATGGTTTAATGAATTACTTATGTTTATTAAGTTCCTTAACAGTCTATTAATCCCCTAAGGTCTTGTCTACTTTCATGATCAAGGGTCCTTAGAATCATAGGTTTTAGCTAACAAATCATGCAACTTTCATTGTCATAAATTTATCCACAGGCATGCATTTAATCAGGCCTAAATTAAACACAAGATTAACGAAGCAAAACCTGAGAAATTGACTAATGATAATTAACAGTAACAAAATAATATCCAGACAAGTAGTAATCCTGACTACATGAATCCAAACTCTAAAAGAGTTTAGTTACACATAATGTAAATTATTAAAGACAAGAATAAATGAATATAAAAGAAGAAAATAGTCTTTGTTTCTTGTCTCTGTTTCTTCAATCCTCTTCTCCATCTCTTTGTCTCTTTGTCTCTGTCTCTCTCTATTTTGCTCTAGCTGCTATATTTTCTGCCCTCCACCCTCGTTCCTTGCTACCCCCATTTAAGATGCTCTTATATCCTTAGAAATAGGGTTGTGTGTGATGCATGTGTCCGAGTGGAAATTCCTTAAATGTACAAGCATAATTGGACTTGCACGGTCGTGCACACTTATAAGGAAAGAATGACACAGTTGTGTGCCCATGAGCATGGTTGTGCTACCTTGTAGTTCAAAGATGACACGACATATCATGCAATCGTGTGATGCTTCACACAACCATGTGTTATATCCTTCATTCCTTGGCACGACCATGCATTCTTCAAGCCTAAGTTTTGGACACCCATGTTCTATTCTTTGACTTTCTTGATTTTGACTCTTGTTCAACATTGCACACCTGATATTTTAATTTCCTGCAGCCAAAATAAAAACTCATTAAGAATAATATACAAATTAGATAAAAAATATAAAACTCTTGATTTATTTAATTAATGCATGATTATATCTATATTTTATTTAAATGTCCTAATATTTTCTAAATGCTAAATTTATTAATCATTATGTAGAAAATGGAAAACTATGCAACCAAAATGAAATGTTATTAAATTAAAAAGAGACTCAAGAGTGTAGTTTTTAATAGTAAAATGCAATTATCAGTGTCCATCCATCGCTCAATCAATGCAAATAAAGAATGACAATCAGACCTCCCTCGAGCTATCGGAAGCCCAATAATAAATCATATAAACCTAGAGGTTTATACTAGTTGTGAAACATTCTTTGGCAGCCTTTGAAATAATTCATGAGTTATATGCAAACATCCCATGAATTTCATCGGTCGTTAGGAGAATTTCAAGGGAGAAATAATAATTAATTGATTAAAATTTTTTAAAAAATTAAATTATTTTTTTGGATCGGCAAAGTAGAATGCAGATCGACATTCCATAATACCGACCAATATTGTGTAATGCTTATTGGCATTATACAATGCCAATCGACATTGTACAAATGCCAACTGACTCCTAGACTTCTTACTTAGATTTTTAGACTTTCAATCGGCCATTCAACTAAAATCATATGTTCCTGGGGTAAATTTAAAATTTTCATGCATTTTTTGAGTATTTTTAATCAAATTTCAACAACATACATTCTAAAACTAAATCTTATTACCAACTGTATGAAAATATTTTTGCAAAAATATATAGAAATGAGGAAGTGCAGAAATTTTTACACATATGAATGTGAAGACGAGTCAAAGGAAGCACAGTAGAACCCTTTTAAAGTCCAAGGTTTTTTTGAGGAAAATGGAGTGGCACAATGGCTAATTCAACTGGAATTTTTGCTCCTTTGTGTAGCCTATGTTGTGTGTCAGCCATAGGATTTGATGGATTGTGAATTGGACTTCGGATGAACAAGAAATCAAAAAAAGAAAATCAAAGCCAAAATAAATAAAAAGAAATGGAGAGGGAAATGAGAATAGCATCAAAAAATAAGGAGGGAAGCTTCTTATAAATGAAAAATATCTAATTTGGTCCCTTGACTATGTCTGCATTCAAAATCCAGTTTTTCTTTGCAATTTCATCCATAATTGCATCTTGATTAGGATTTAATTCCTAATTAATTCATTTAACTCATGTCATAAATTAATGAATTATTATTAATTGCATTTGTATTAAAATTCTAGATCCTCTGTCAAGTATAGAATAAAGAATATAATTACAAAATTTGATTTTTTGCATTTTACATGCATCGTCATTTTTTGTCAATGATTTTTAAATCTGTTTTGTTATATGCTATATAATAGTTGTAACAATAATTTTAGATTATTTCATTATACACTACCCAATAGTCATAACATGAATTTTTAAATCTTTTGATCTACCAAACACTACACAGTAGTTACGGTATTATTGCTAGACATTCCACAGGAACTATAGCACATTTCTCAAATCATAAATCGCTAAATGTCCCATAGGGAATATAGCAACAATCATTACATATATTTCATTAAACGTCTCATAGGGAATATAATGAAATCCATTATCACTAGACGTCCCAAAGGGAATATAGTGTAGTTTACTAGATACTACACAGTAGTTATAGAATTATTTCTACATGTTCCACAGGAGCTATAGCATATTCTCAAATCATGTAATGTTAAACGTCCCACAGGGAACATAGTGAAACTCATTTGTATATATCTCATTAGACATCCCAAAGGGAATATAGTGCAGTCACCAGACACTACATAATAGTTATGGTATTATTGCTAGATGTTCCACCATAACTACAGCACATTTCTTAAATCATAAATCACTAAACATCCCACAGGGAATATAGCAAAAATCATTACATATATTTTGTTAAATGTCTCACATGGAATATAATGAAATCCATTGTCAATGACCTCCTAAAGGGAATATAGTGCAATTTGCCAGACATTACAAAATAGTTATGGTATTATTACTTGACTCTCCACAAGAGCTATAGCATGTTATAAAATCATGAAACGCTAAACTTCCCACAGGGAATATAGTAAAACTCATTTGCATATATCTCACTAAGCGTCCCAAAGGGAATATAGTGTAGTTTTCCAGACACAATATAGTAGTTATGGTATTATCGCTAAATGTTTCATAAGAACTATAATATGTTTTCAAATCATGAGTCACTAGTCGTCTCATGAGGAATATAGCGAAATGCATAAGTTTCACTAAACATTCCATAGGAAATATAGTGAAACATATTAAATATAACATCTTACTTAAAATTGCTCAACAACTTAAGCATCAACATGTCAATTAGGATACAATAAAATACCCTAATTCTTTCTTTCAAATTTGCGAGCTACTATTGCATTACCGTAATTTTTCAAGCAAACTGCAACAAAGGGGGGCAACTGTAAGCACCCAATTTCATGATGCAATTATGCACGCGTGCGACGAAAGCCCCTATGGTGAAAATCTAATTGAGAATTGATCTCTAATGTTGAGTTTCATGATTTAAAGGACTAACTTACTAAATTTTTTGGATTTAATTGCAAAATTGGTTTTTTAGGGACTTAATTGCAAAAATTAAAAACTTATGAGGACCTTTTTTAAAAATTTTAAAAAATGAAAATGCTATCGGTCGACATTTAATGTTTACCAACATTGTGTAATGTAGGATGGCATTATGTAATGCCGATCAACATTAAGTAATGCCAGTCGGCATTAAGCAATGCTAATCAACATTATAGGACAAAATCGGCATTCCAAAGTGCCAATTTTGCTAAAAATTGATTTTTTACGCTGAAAATTGATTTTTCCATCATTTTTTAGTTTTTCAATAGTCCAATACACCATGTGTCCCTGCTTGTGTGAGTCTTTAATTTATTTTAAACTATATCATCATCTTATTATCTTGATTTTGAAAATTCAAAAAATAAAAGTGCAAACTCATAATAGACTCCTGATTCACTCCTAATATTGTGCAATGTCCCTGTGTGATCATAGGAGCTGGGGTTGCTTGGCTGGGCTTTAAAAGCTGAAAGGCAGAGTCTGTGAATGGGGGATGAGAAAAAAGAGCTACAAAAAACCCTAGTGATTTTCTTTATTGTGCATAAAGCTACACACCTTAGCTCTCCATTTTTTTCATTTTCAAACCTTCAAGAAATCAACAAAAATAAGTTATTTTTTTTTTAAAGTCTAGAAAGTCAAGGAAAAAATAACAAAGTTAATCTAAAAACGATGATAATCCCAATCTGAGGGGCATTCAAATAGCATTTGCACATCATCTTTTATTATTTTTATTTTTATTTCATTTCTTAGTTTTATTTCATGATTGATTCGTTACTGATTAATTTTTTTGTTATTTTTTTTTTTTGTTTTGATTGGCATCTTGTGTTGCTTTGGATATGAGGTTGCTAATGTGAGATCTTGGCAGTATTGAAGAATCCATAGGATGTCATGGACTGAGTTTAGTGAAATTCCAATATAATTTAGGATTTATTATCTTCTACATTATTTTGTTCATAGCTTTTATTGGATTGTAATTAATTTGCTTTAATTTCCTATGTTGTAGTTTGTAATGGCCCCAATAGAGGGAAATTAGTGGAATTTTAATTCTCTGCACTAAAAATTGATTAGTAATCTAGGCTCAATTTGGTAAAATTCAATTAAAATCAATGGAGGCAATAGATTAATTTAGGTTGCATATTAATTAAAATTAGGTTTTTTTAAAAAATAAATTAATTACATGTTTGATCTTTTTTATTTGATTGTTTTGATTTTTTATGTTTTTGAGCTTGTATGTTGATTTTTGTAAGTTTTGGGCCCTAAGCCCATGTTAGGTTCTAACACATTTAATAAATAGACTTTTAATTGGGTTGTTAGGTTTTAATTCATTTTAAAATCAATTTAGGCCCATTTAGGTTAATTAAATCTTAGGCCCATTTCTAGTTAATTAAAATTAATTTAAATTTAGCTCAGCCCATTAATCTCATTTCTTTTTAAAATTAATAGATTTAGGATCACATCACCTAATTTAAAATTAAGCCCACTAATTTATTCCTTTTTTTTTCTTAAAATTAATAAGCCCATTTAAATGATTAAAATAATTAGATTTAGGCTCATTAAAACAATTAAAATGTAGGACCACCTTTAGTCCATTTCACTTGTAAATAAAAAATGTAGAATTAGCTAACTTTAATTAATAAAATTAATCTAGTTTAGACATAGGGATGCTGCCTTTTGTATGCATTTTTACATGTAATTTTATGACTTCTTGCCTTTGGGTTAAATAGATGTTTAATTAGGGTTTAAATAAAATTTCATGCAATTAAAGAATAAAATAGTAATTTATAAAGTACTTCTAAATTAACACAAGATTGAAAGAAGTTAGTATTCCATTTCCCAAATCTCCTGGTCATGGTGCTAGCTTTCTTTTAGAGAATCAAGTACAAAAAAAATGATTTGTCCTAATTATTACCCTAGATGGCGACTCCACATCTCCGCACCATGTCTTTATGACAATGGCTAGTGTATTCTTTAGAGCCCTAAGCTCAAATAGTATTGTGGTTGCTAAAATCTTGGGCGCGAGCTATATTAGCCATCTGCACCCATTCTTTTGTATCCATTCTTTACATGCATCAAGACTGTTATTTGACATAGTAAGTGTCTATCGACTAAAATCTATAAGGTCAGTGGGTAGGAATAGTGGGTTTGAATTGGGCACATCCTTCATATCGATAAGATAACAAAATCCAATTAAAAGCACTGGCTGCTGGTGTTGGAGCTTTTATGCTTGATTGAGAGATCATAAAGGGAACAATAATTAGATGGATAAAAAAGAGAAGATTGAAGTGTAAAACCATGATCTTTTTTTGTGGGTATTTTTCTTTGAAACGAAAGATGAAAAATTTAAAGTGGGCTTTTATAGTGTGAAATAAGAATTAAGGAATGCATATAGTAGGAGGAAGAAGAATAAGAAAGCAATGAAAAAGCAACACACAAGATCATCATCATTATCATCATGAAAAAGCAAATTCAGCTCTAAAAATGATGAAATTCTTTTAGGATATAGCTTAGCTTAACAAACATTCAATACTAGTGAAGATTGTCTCACCAGATCGAGGACTAGAGAAGAAAAAGAAGAAAAGAAGGAGAAAAAATTTTGGTGGAAGAGAAAAAACGTAGGGAAGAAGATGCAATGCAGGGAAGAATATGAGTGTAATTTTTAATAAATTAGGACATGCGTGTAATTATTTTAAAAATGTGGGTATTTTGTTGAAAATCATATCTAAAAAATGGGTATTTTTGTAAAAATCCCTTGAACATAAATGATGGGCTTCTTTGTATTTTTACTAATAATGGCCCAATACTAATGGGCTTCAATTTACACAGTGTTTACATATAAAATAATAGGCTTCCACCACCCAAAATAATGAGGTTGGATCATATATAATTTTTACAAAAGAATGGGCTTCCAACCTTTTCATAACCTAAAAGAACTATAATTACACTTACAAAAATAATCAAAATTTATACATAATTCAAGTGGGATTTGAGAAGTAGAGAAGTGCTGAAAAAAAAAAAAAGCTTCCACCACAATATAGCTTCAACCACTTGTTATTCTATTTATCTAATGCCACAAAAGTGTATTTGTGTAGGTAGGAACAACAAGTTAGAAGTGATCAAGGTTTTCTTGCAAAGCATAATTACAAATAATCAAAATTAAGTATGGTATTAGATAAAAAAAATTCACATCAAAGAACTAAGAATTTGAAGCTCAGTTTGTGAATATATTAGTTAAAGAATACCAAGAGGCAAAAATCTAGCAGTAGGTAGGAAAAATGTTGTTTACCACTAATGATATCTGAACAAATGGTTATTCATAATTATAGACGACAGGATTTAACACGCGTCTAAGATTTTTACAATCGCGACATTGCTTGAGCTCAAGGCTCTAGAGAACACACTACTATATCACAAAGACACAGTGTGGAGATGAGGAGTCACTGCCTAGGGTAATGACTGGGACAATTCGAAGGTAATGGTAACTTGATTCTCTAAAAGAGAGTTAGCACCACAACCAGGAAATTCTAGATATAGAATACTAACATCTTTTAGTCTTGTGTTCATTTAGAATTACCTTAATTAATTACTGATTTATTCTCTAATTACTTGCAATTTCATACAAACTCTAATATGTCATTCATCTAACTCCAAGGCAATTGATCATGAAAAGTACATATAAAAACTGCATTCATAAAGTGCAACATCCCTAAATTAGTCTAATCTACGTTAATTTTAATTAAATGAGTTAAATCTAAATGTTTTATTTAGAAGTGAAATAAAGCTAAAGGTGGGCCTACATTTTAAATTAAATTAATGAGCCTAAGTCTATTATTTTTAATTCTAAAGAAATGGGTCTAAGTCTACCAAAATTTAAGAAAAATGGAAGTAAATTAATGGGCCTAATTCTAATTAACTTTTAACTAAATAAGGTAGGCCTAATTCTAATTAACTTTTAACTAAATAAGGTAATCCTAAATCTATTTATGTCAAAAAGAAAATGCTTGAAATGAGCATAGCTAAGTCTAAGTTAATTTTAATTAAACTAAAGTAGGCCTAAGTCTATTAACCTAAATAGGCCTAAATTAATTTTAAAGTTAATTAAACTAAAAACCAATTTTTATAGACTTATTTTATTAGTGAGTTGGACCTATCGTGGGCTTAAGACCTAAAATGAATAAAAATAAACAAGCAAGGCCAAATATCAAATTAAATCAAATAACAATTAAACATACATACTGTGATTTCTAACCCTAATTTTACATGTAACCTAATTAACTAAAGCCACCCTTAATTTTAATTATGTTTTTTTTACCAAGTGAACCTAATTTACTACTTAATTTTAAAGTGTAAAAAAATTAAATATTTCACTATTTCTCACTATTGGGGCTATTACAATGATCTATTGAAAAAATATAATAAAATTATACAAACCCAAAAATAAACAAATAACAAACACATAAATAAAAAATGAATGAAATGATGAATAAATTGATAAAGGAAATGAAACCAGAGAAAAAAAACAATAAATTATGCTAAATAACAAAAAGAAATGGTTGAGGAATAATTGATGGTTAGTTTGTCCATGTACTTTGGTTGTGTGATTTTTCCAGTATTCACGTAATTCCACCCATCATCATCAACATAATAACACATAAAATAAAAAAATAGTAATTACACAAAATAAAATCTAAATTAGGTAAATAAGAATAATAAAACAAAATTAAAAAAAATAGAAAGGAGTAGTAGAAGAAGATTTTATGGATACAGTATTGATTGCCCCTCAGAGTTTGATCAACATTTGGTGGAAGCCTGTGGCTTTTTGTATTATTTATGAGTTTTGATTTTTATTTTGATATGATTTATGGCAAAGAACTAAAGAAAAGTACGTAAAAAAATCAAGAAAAAGTCATTATGCTTTGCCTCACGGCTAAAAATTAGAAAAGTAAAGGAAATAGAATAAAAACCCTAAAAGCCTCCCCTCTAAAAGAGAAAATGACAAATATATATAACCCTAGTCTTGTAACCCTACGTTAAGTTTAGGATAAAAATCAAATAAAACCAATTGTTTATTATTTATCTAATAAAAAACAAATTTGTCAATATATTTATCTAATAAAATAAAAATAACAACCAATAAAAAATAAGTATAAAAATAAAATAAATAATAATTGTGGAGTGTCAGTCGAAAGTGTGGATTTCCAATTGGAAATCTACATTTCCGTTTGCAACCTTTTTTTTAATTTTCTCTTTTTTAATTTATTATTATTATTATTTTAAAAAAATGAAATAATTAAAAATGAAACTTAAAGGTAAGTCCTAAAAAATAAAAATAAAATAAATAAAAATAATTTATAATTTTTTTCAAAACCAATAAATATAATCTAATAAATATAATTTCACAAACAATTTTAATAATTTGGTCTCTGTCGCATCTAGACTCAAATTATCCAAAAATTGAGTGCTTACAATAATATTAAGAATTAAAAAGGTGGAAGCACATCATCATTACCTTAAATTCAAAAAAAAAAGTAGAAAGCATAACACAAGATAGAAATTGTAAAGGAGTTAAAACATTGAATAGCTAAATAGTGAAGTAGAAGGCAACATATAAGAAGAGGCTCAGTTATGTAAAGTACAGAACTAGTAGGCAATACATCTTAAGGCTCCAATATATGAAATCATGTCATATAAAAGAATAATGCCACATTTCAGGAAACACCATAAAAAATGTCACCAATGAAACTTAAGCAAGTATTCTTTTTCTTTCAAACATAATGGTGGAAGTTTCATCGTCAGCTCATAATAAAGGAACTTAGTTAAAATAGCAACAACATCTTGAACAACAAGTTGATCACATAAATTCAATTCACAGTCATAAACAAATAACGTGGATTAATGAAGATAGCAACAACAACTTGAAGAAGCACAAGATTGTCACACATTCAATTCACAGTCCTACGCTCGCCGACATATACAAGTATCACATATATAGTCATAGGATCATAGATAGTCAACATATAGATACAACATATAAAAAAAATTAAGTAAGAGTGGGAATTAGTTAATTTACTGAATTTGTGGCAAAATATGCTAATAAACTATGATGTATATGGAGTAGTTAGAGTCAATAAAGGGCCACTCCCTAATTAAGGTAGCTCTGCTAAGAACACAAAAAAAAAACACATTAGACAGTACCAATACATAGTTTAATAATTAAATTAAACATAAATAAAGATATAAGAGTGGGATAGACCTTTTTCAAGTTTTTCTATATCATCTATTGCTTTTTCAACTGAAATTGCAAATGAGGGCTTCTATAATTCTAGGAGTTAAAGAACTCCTAAAGTAGTCAATAACTCTGCCTCTTATACTGAAAGCTAATTTAGATGCAACTATTGAGATTAGGACTGCTAAGAGATCTTTAGCCATGCGAGATGGAATATGAAATCTTTCATAATTTAGCTTCCACCATCTCTACACATCTACACCATCCTCTTTTACTATGGCCTCACTTAGACACATTTCCAATTCAAATTGTTTAGAACCACCCATGTTACTCTCTAATTTATGCTTTTTGCATTTAACTTTTGAAGACTGACATAAGCTTGCTAGTAAAAAGACAATAGTGGATATCATAGATTGATTAATTTTAGAAGTAGATTAGGACTAACACTCAGATCCAACAGTAATAGGAGTACAATAAATGGCCTTAAAGTCCTCAAACAATTCAAACAGAGAGGACTTTACCGAATTATAGAGTCTACTTCCCCTATCCTTATACATTTGACCTAAAGAGTACTCCCAATACTCAAGTTTATTTGTTGGATCCAAAATGTTCGAAAAAAAATTAGAAATTTCATTTTTTCTACATCATCCCAATATTTGTCAAACTTTGCTTTCATAATGATGCCTACCAAGATCATGTTATCATCAATAGATTGCATACACTCAGAAAGGACATAATATAAATCAAACACTTCATTGAAAAATGTATTAGCAATGACATACAAAGAACTAAATATTCTTAATGTCATTTCATATAACTAATTCAAGTATTCCACCATTGCACTGACATAATGCCAATAAAAAATATCTAGCATTTAATCACTTAAATTTACCCTAAAGGCTGACTCAGTCTTATTATATTTCTCAAAGACTTTTTCATATATACATGCAGTTTTTAGCATCAGATATGTACTATTCCACCTAGTAGGGACATCAAGAGATAAAAAAGCCTTTGATTCAACCCTAGCCAAATTAATTAAATTTTTAAACTACCTTAATCTAATAGGTGAATTTCGAATATACCTAATTACCTCCCTAACTTTTTTAATAGAATTTGATACATTTTTTAACCCATCCTATACAATGAGGTTCAAAATATGAACAATGCACCTAACATGGAAGTATTTAGCTCTAACTGCAGTTGTTCCCCAAGAAAGTAATTTTTTTCTAAAATAATTAATATTTGTGTCATTACAGAGGCATTGCCCACAATAACTAAAAATACATTCTTTAAACCCCAATCTAGTAAACAGTTTTCCAATGCCTTAGCAATAAACTCACCCCTATGGGAAGTAATAGGAACAAAAGATAGGATTTTTGTTATGAAGCCTTTACTCATCATGTATAAAATGTGTAATGATGCATATATAGTTAAGCCTTTAAACATAGGTCCAAGATTCAATTGTCAAACTAACTCTTTTAATAGTGGTCTTTCAAAAAAGTGTTTAATTTCAATCTCTCATCTAAGTAGGTACTATAAATGTCCCTACTCATAGTCCACCAATAAGGGATTTTAAATCTAGGGCAGCAAGTAGAAATGAACTTTTTAAAACCCTCCCTTTCTACAAACTTAAAAGATAACTCATCAATTATAACCATTTCAAGTTTCTTTCTAATAAGGTCTTGGTCATATTTCCAAGTCTCAATTACTCCAAAAGATTCAGAGTCACAAGCTTCCACAACAATAGATGTTAAAGTGAGCAAAGATTGCCTATTATTTTTACTATATGATTTTTTTCACATGTAAGAATATGGTTTCTCAAAGATGATGTGCCATGCCTTTTTGAATGCGCGTTAAATGTCTTAGTATAGTAGAGACATCTACCTTGTATCATAACCCCTAAAGCATCCTTAACCCTTTCAAAATGCTCCCATAATTTACTTCTTAAATCAATCTATTTTCTTTCTTTTTTTCCAACAACAATAGTCAAACTATCTACTTACTTAGATTGTTATGGTTTCACCTCTTTTTCTTGAGGCACAACATTATTATGTTAAGCTTCCATCTATATTAAAATGCAATAAAAAATCAAAAATTAAAAAAAAGTGTAAATCTAAAAGTATGAAACCAAAATTATTTCACAAATTCAACAAATTCATTAGATTTGAAAATCACCTTTGATTTTTAAGCCTCGACTTATAGTGAAGTCAGGGCTAGTCCAAAGGTATTTATGGCCTTAGGCAATTTTTTTTTAATTTTTTAGATTTAAAATCATCAATTAATTATTATCATTTAGATATTAACTATTTTATGCTATTAAAATCAAATAAATTAAAATAATTGATATTAGTACCAATATTGAATCCCAATTTAAAACTGCAAAATTTTAATTTTTTTCAACAAAAAAGTTATATGTATATTTAATTCATTGTATTAGAGGTATGGGAAATCAATTAAATTTTAGTGAGAGAGGGTGAACTCATAAAATTTAAAGGATTATATTAAAATTTAATTGGTTAAAAGGAGGTATTGGTCTCTACTTGTCCATTTCCCCTAGTTTCTGCTTTAATTAGCACATAATAAAATTTTGAAAGTATTATAAATCTAAAATAAAAATGAAATTATCAAGAAAATAATTTAATTGAAAAGTAACAAAATACAATATAAAAAAAGAGATGAATACATTTAAACTATAATTTTATTTTTATTTACTTTTAATACCACTAAATAAAATTTACTTTACATATTTAATAGTAAAGTTATTTTTGTAATATTTAAGGGTCTGTGGTTTTATTCTACTTGCATTTGGATACCCTACCTAGTAATAATATTAAAAATATATGGTATAATTTTAAAATAATATGAATTTTTAATAGTAAAATTATTGGCTAAATGGTACAACATGCAACTAACTAAAATAAATTCATAATAAATAAAAATAAGATGTATTTTTAATTTTATAATGAATAAAAAGAAATCTCTTTAAAATAAAATTGTAATATTTTTAAAAGTATCTAAACAGTTACATTGATAGCAAATCATATATAAAAAATTTGTATTATTGAGAGGATGATGTTTGATAATTGAAACCACATACATCTAAATGTTACCAAAAAAAAACCATAGGTTTTTAAAAGAAAAGAAGTCTAATTACAAGATACTTTTTTGTACTTATCTCTTAATTTTATTTGTATAGATACAAATGTTATGGTGGCGGGTATATATATGGCTTTAAGGCGTGATAAAATCACTATCTTTTAAGTGTTTATTGCCCCTTTTATATGTTCATTTTGGGTTGTTGATGGCAAAACACTTTCAAGATACAACGAAGAATGAAAACTTAGATAGCAAAAACTCTTAAGTTTTCTCAAATAACCTTTTAAGAATGTAAGATAAATGCAAGAGAAAGAAAATAAGTTAATCATTAATATTTCAATATGCTGGAGATGCATATTTGAAAAGAGTCATAGAGGGGGGTGAACAGGACTATCAAATAAAATTAAGAAATTAAATGAATTATTTGCAAGAATTGAATAAAAGTTAAGAAGGAAAAATGAAGGACATAAAGATTTAAGGAGTTTGGATTCAACAACAATCCTATGTCTCCACCTAACTTATAGCCAAGTTAGGATTTTCAATCACTCACAATCTTATTTATAAGATTGAGATTACACAAGAGTTTTATGGCTCACTATTACAACCTTACAACTTGAGTTTTCAGGGCTCACTTAAAAATAAAATCCTAAGTGTTTCAATGGACAACACTTAAACCAATTCCTTTAGAAATAAATCTCACTTCACTTCTAATCTATTCCAAGATTTAAGATGAAGAGAAATTCTATTTTTAACACACAACCAACTCTCATAAGAGTTTATACAAACAAAGCATTGTTTAACAGAACTTTGAGAGCTCAATTGAATGCTTAAGAGATAATGAATAATAAACAAGTTTCTTTTAACTTTCAATTGAACTCTAAGGAGTGTTTATATAGACAAACACTAAAAAATATGGCTATTGGATGTATCAAAAATGTCTCTAATGTCCATATTTGATTCTGAATCAGTCTTGGACTTATTATGTCAAAATGCTGCTCACAAGTGAACAGTGCTCATGAGGATCAAGTTTTGGCTCATGAGGGGCAAAAATATATCTGTTGTATTCAAATATTTATGTTGGAAGCTTATAGTACTACCATAAATAGCAGCTCATGAGCAAAAGTGCTCATGGTTCTAGCTCGTGAGCAACACTGCTCCTTTCCTCAACAAGAACATTAAAAATGGGATAGCTCATTATTAGCTCATGAGATGCTCATGAACGGGACTGAAGACGATCTAATCAGCCAAAATTTCCATCATAAAAGTTGTAGATAATTTCCTTAGATTTCCATAAAACTTTGAATCACCTCAATTAGACATCTGTAGCTCAAGATATTGCTGAAATAATAATAATTATGCAGACTAAAATGCAAGCTGCATATCCTAACTTTGACTGAAGATTTGCATATGCAAATGAGCTTGGATTTTGACAAGTAAGCTCAATTTGGAAAGCTTAAGATGTCTAATTTAAAAGTGAAGAGGATCATTTTATCATTATAGATCTCTAAAGATGTCAAAAGTCTTCTTGAATCTCAGAGGTTGAATTAGCCCGAATAATCACTATTCATCCAAAAATGTATATACTTGGTATATGTTTGGTATATAATTCCCTACACACTTAGTTGAAATTATTAGTATCAAAATTTTTTATCAAAGTCCAAAATTAGGAGTTTGATCATGCAAATGGTCAACAATCTCCCCCTTTTTGGCTTTGACAATCAATTTGAAAGGATAATAAATAATGTGTGTAAGTGTGGAAAAAAAAAACATGTATAAGCATATTAATTAAAATAGCTCCCCCTTTCAAATTAAATAGATACAAAATGAGAAAATATTTTGCTCCCCCTTAACATATGCATAAATTCAATATTTATCATGTATCAGAGTATATAAATAAATGAATTATTATGGCATGTATAAGGGTTGATATATCATTTAGAGATAATTTTTGAAAAGATACCAATTGAAATAAAAACATTTATTTCCTTTAACAAATATATTTATTTATTTCTCCTTTTTTTTGACATGATAAAAAATATAAGTTTAATACTTTTATGTCCCTTTTTACGGAAATAATTTCAAACATATATGCATTTAGTGCTACTATGATACATCACAAAATAGTACATCACATTATCATGTAGAGTTTAGTTAGCCAATCAATCATACATCATCATCTAGCTAGTCAATCAATTATACATAATCTTGTGGCACTTAGCATATCACAAATACAAACACAATTATTTATCCTAATAGCCTGTGCCTATAGCTACTTCTCCCCCTTTATCAAAAAAAAAAAAGAAAAGAAAGAGATATAAGGGGAAATTAACCTAAATGAGCCAAAAATTCCAGAGGGAATAAAAGATCAAGAACCAAAATAATGAAAAAAAAGATACTCAAAATCTTTATAAAATTCATGTCATACATAAACAAAGTAAGCAAAACAAGACTTTTAGTCACAAGGTTAAAACAAGCCACACTTACATTGTTACTATGCATGCACAAACAAAAAAAAATTTCTCCCCCTTTTTCAAAGAGTTATATCACTAACACAAACACATCTATGAAAAAGATTCATTTCTAAGAGGAAATTCAGTAAGTATACACGCAAACTTAATTATTCCTCCTTCTTTGTCAAAATGCAAAGATAGTCCAAATCTTAAAAAATATTCGTACATTATCAAAGATTAAAACAATTCCTAAGAAGAATTTATACATCAATAAATTAAACATGACTTTTGTATGTATAAACACAATTAAAAATCATTCATAAACACAATAAATAATAAATTAAACAAATTCAAATATTTCTCCCTTTTGCAAACAAAAAAAAAGTGGATAGAGTTACAATGATATTAAGATATTAATTGTAGACAAAACATAAAACTAACAGCTCATGACTTATATCTAGAAGATAAACCAAACTGAAACTAACATAAAATAATTATAAAACAGACTAACAACTCATGGTTTATATCTAGAAAATAAAATGAACATAAACTGATAAAAAATAATCATAAAACAAACTTAACAGCTCAAAACTTAGATAAAAAAAGTAAACTAAAAATAAATAGAAACTAAATATTAGAAAAGAAATTATTACATACAAATCCAATCATTAATTAAGCAATTAATCAATTAAGCAAGTTATCAATACAAGTTTAAACCATCAATCATACCAAGTCCATGCTTAATAAAATTTAATCTTTCCTCACAAAGAGGCTTGGTAAAGATGTCTGCTAATTGATGATTAGTATGAACAAACTTAAGAAAAATATCATCATTTTGCACATGATCATGCAAGAAATGATGTCTAATATCAATATGCTTAGTTCTAGAATGTTGAATAGGATTCTTACTAAGGTTTATAGCACTTGTATTATCACATTTAATTGGAATATGATTAATATCAATGTCATAGTCCAATAGTTGTTGTTTTTGCTATAGAACTTGTGAGCAACAACAACTAGTTTCCACATATTATGCTCAGCGGTGGACAAGGCAACCGAAACTTATTTCTTACTAAACCAAGAAACTAAGCAATTACCTAAAATTTGACAAGTTTCAGAAGTGCTTTTTCTATCTAGTAAACTACCGGTAAAGTCTGCATCCGAATAACTAATCAAGTCAAAGGAAGAGCTTATAGGATACCAAAGTCCTAAATGCATTATGCCATAAAGATATTTGAAAATTCTTTTTATAGCATTCAAATGAGATTCCCCAGGACTAGATTGAAATCTAGCATACAAGTAAGTAGCAAATATAATATCGGGTCTGCTAGTAGTTAAATAAAAAGGGATCTGATCATACCTCTAAATTGCTTTTCATTAATCGGTTTGCCATTCTCATCCTTGTTGAGTTTGGTTATGGTGCTCATTGGAGTTTTACTTAATTTAGCTCCATCCATACCAAACTTCTTAAGAATGTCTCTTGCATATTTGGTTTGATAAATGAAAATCCCATATTTACATTACTTGATTTGAAGTCTAAAAAATAATTTCAGTTCTCTCATCATACTCATTTCAAATTCTCCTTAAGTTAACTTAGAGAAATCCTCACATAAGCAGTGGTTAGTAGCATTGAAAATAATATCATCAATATAAATTTAAACAATTAATAAATCATGGTTGGATTTCTTTATGAAAAGAGTTGTGTTAACCTTTCCTTTAGAGAAACCTTTCTTTAGTAAAAAGTTACTCAACCTTTCATACCAAGCTCTTAGAGCTTATTTCAATCCATATAATGCTTTTGAAAGTTTAAACACATGATTTAGAGAGTCAAAATTTTCAAAACCCAGAGGTTGTTTAACATATACCTCCACTTTAATAAAACCATTTAAAAATGCACTTTTAACATCCATTTGATAAAGTTTAAAATTCATGTATAATGCAAATGAAAGTAGCATTCTAATAGTTTCTAACCTTGCAATGGGGGCAAAGGTTTCATCATAATCAATGCCTTCCTCTTGATTATAACCTTTAGCTACTAGTCTAGCTTTGTTCCTAGTTATGACACCTTATTCATTCATCTTATTTCTAAACACCTATTTGGTGCTTATAATAGGATGATGTTTAGGTATAGGAACCAAGGTCCAAACCTTATTTATTTCAAATTGATTTAACTCTTCTTGCATAGAAAAGACCTAAAATTCATCACTCAAAGCATCATCAACATTTTTGGGTTCAATTTGAGAAATTAAAGCTAAATTAATAATAGATTTAAGTTTAGATCTAGTATTTGCCCCTTTTGTAATGTCACCCATTATGGGGTCTTGAGGATGTGCTTTTTTAAATTTCCAATCCTTTGGAAGTTCATCCTTTAAGGTAGGTTGAAATGTCTCCTTATTTTCTTCCTTGCTTGGACCTTTAAGTTCCAAAGGCTTACTAGCATTCTCTTTTTGTGTTTCCACAATTTCATTTTCACCTACAAGATCATCAACATTATAAACATCCTTTCTAGAATCAAGTGAGTTTGATTCATCAAATACTACATGCATTGACTCTTCAATAACTAGAGTTCTCTTTTTAAAGACCCTATATGCTTTACTAGAAATATAATAGTCTAGGAAAATTCCTTCATCAGCTTTGGAATCAAATTTCCCAAGATTATCCTTAGTGTTCAATATAAACTATTTGCATCCAAATACTCTTAGATATAAGATTTTAGGTTTTCTATTGTTCTATAGCTCATAAGATGTTTTATTTAAAATTGGTCTTTTGAAAACTTTGTTTGAAATATAACAAGATGTGTTAATAGCTTCTGCCTAAAAAGTATAGAGGAAAATTATTCTCATGAAGCATTGTTCTAGCCATTTCCACAAGAGTTTTATTTTTCCTTTCAACTACCCCATTTTGTTAAGGAGTTCTAGGAGATGAAAACATATGAGAAATACCATTTTCATTAAAACAATTTTTGAAAAATTCATTTTCAAATTCAGTTCCATGATCACTTTTAATGGATGAAATACAAAATCCTTTTTCTTTTTGAACTCTTTTTGAAAAAATTTCAAAAGCTTTAAATGCATAATTCTTATGAGCAAGAAAATACACCCAAGTAAATCTAAAGTAGTCATCAACCAATACATATGCATAGTGCATTCCATCGAAACAAGCAACTTTATTTAGTCCAAATAAATCCATATGTATAAGTTCAAGTAGACACTACATTTTTTAGCTTAAATGAAGACTTTGACTATTTTCCCTTTTGGCAAGCATCATAAGGTTTATCCTTAGAGAATTCAATCACTCAAAATCTTATTCACAAGATTGAGATTACACAAGAGTTTTATTGCTCACTCTTACAAACTTACAACTTGATTTTTCAGGGCTCACTCAAAAACCAAATCCCAAGTGTTTCAATGGATAACACTTAAACTAATTCCTTTAGAAATAAATCTCACTTCCCTTCTAATATATCCAATATTTAATATGAAGAGAAATTTTATTTCTAACACCTAACCAACTCTCATAAGAGTTTATAAAAATAAAGAATTTTTTAAGAGAATTTTGAGAGCTCAATTGAATGCTTAAGAGATAATGAATGATAAACAAGTTTCTTTTAAATTTCAATTGAACTCTAAGGAGTGTTTATATAGACAAACACTAAAAAACATGGCTATTGGATGTATTAAACATGTCTCCAACATCCATATTTGATTTTGAATCAATGTTGGACTTTATTCTATCAAAACATCACCCACAAGTGAACAGTGCTCGTGAGGAGCAAGTTTTGGCTCGTGAGGGAAAAAATATATTCTTTGCATTCAAATATTTCCATTGGAAGCTAACAATACTACCCTCATGAGCAGCTTAAGAGCAAAAGTGCTTGTGACTCTGGCTCAAGAGCAGCATGGCCCCTTTCCTCAACAAGAATATAAAAAATGGGACAGCTTGTCACCGGCTTATGAGATGCTCATGAATGGGAAAGAAGATGATCAAATCAACCAAAGTTTTTCATAGAAGTTGTAGATAACTATCTTATCTTTCATAAAACTTTGAATTACCTTAATTGGACATATGTAACTCAAGATATTATTGAAATACTAAGAGCTATGTAGACTAAAATGCAAGCTGCATATGCTTACTTCGACTGAAGATTTGCATACCCAAATGTGCTTGGATTTTGACAAGTAACTCGATTTGGAATGCTTAAGATGTATACTTTAAAAGCGAAAAAGATAATTTTCTCATTATAGAGCTCTAAATATGTCAAAAGCCTTCTTGAATCTCAGAGGTTGAATTAGCCTAAAAAATAACTATTCATCCAAAAATGTATATGCTTGGTATATGTTTAGTGTATAATTCCTTACACACTTAGATGGTTAAAATTATTAGTATCAAAATTGTTTGTCAAAATCCAAAATTAAGAGTTTGATCATGCAAATGGTCAATAGTATTTATAGGTCTATTTGTATTTTTTAATTCAAATACAATCATCTAATGAAAATTGATAACTATTCATTGTAACCCAAAACAAACTTTTTATATCCTTTTCTAGAACACACTCAAATACATGGCCATGTATCAAACTATGTCTGTTAACATACCCTTTAACATAGCTATGTTTGCCCCTATAACACACCCATGTTTGCCCATGCTCCTGCCCACATATACTTCTGGAAGATTGAAACCCATCAAACATGGCTTAGAATGTGACTGTGTATCAGACTGTGTAACTTTCTAGATGAAATGCTTATTAGATACACGGTATAAAACATGTATGTGTTTTAGACCATGTAACTTTATGGGTAAAATACTAGTTTGATACATGGTTTGAAACACACATGTGCTTCCAATCATGTCAACCACTGCCTATATCAAATACACCCAACATGGCCATGTACTTATATGTGTTGTTCTCAAATATATTTTCCACTTGTTTTCCATGAAAACAAAGTGAGATACATATTTCTCTTATATTTATGTACTTTAGACTTCAAACTATATTGAATTATTTCAACAATCCACCACTTAGTTTGAAGTGCCAAGTATTAAATCAAGTTGCATGCATAGTAATAGTATCTTTCGATTTAAACTATTACTTAGTGTAAATATTTTAAGTCCTTAATGAAATCAATGTTTGCATACCTTTTAAACCAAAATAAATGTTAATGGTAATTAAGCCTTAAGCCTTGATTTCTTAATATTAGAAATGGAAACATCACACACATGAAACTTTAATTTCTCCATAGGTTCACAAAGTTTTAGAACTAATATGGCCTTGTGCTACGATTCCTAAATTCATGAACATTTATAAAGTTTCATTGCTTTGTTGAAGCGACACGACTTCCCATGTTCATATATGTGAAGTTCCCTTAATCTTATTTTTAGATCCATAAATATTTAAACCTTTGAACTTTATTAAGAGTAAAAGCACTCATCCTCCTAATAGTTTAGTACTAAATTATTAACATTAGCACTACTTAACACCACTTATCAATTAACTTTTTGTTACCCATTAAACTTCTTTCTTAGTGGTAGTGCTAATAGGAAGTTGGGTTCCCATTAATTGATATGCTTAGTTAAAAGGTCGTAATCCCATTCCTACAGAAGTACTTTTAACCATATCTCTCGAGAGTCCTTTTATAAATGGATCTACCAAATTCTTACAAGACCTTACATATATTATGGTAATAATACCATCACTAATCAATTGCCTTATAAACTCATGTCTTAAGCTTATATGTCTAGGCTTTCCATTGTATATTTTACTAAAAGCTTCAGACATAGTTTCTTGGCTATCACAGTATAAGGAAATGGTTGGCATCAGTTGTGGCCGCAACTTTATATCTAATAATAGATTTCTCAGCCAATCCACCTCTTTACCTACAGCTGCTAAAGCTAAAAATTTGGATTCCATTATTGAATGAGTAAAACATGTCGATTTCTTTAATGCCTAAGAAATAGCACCACTACCAAGTGTAAAAATCCAACTAGAGGTAGATTTATTATCACTTGCACTAGTTATACGACTAGCATCCATATAACCTTCTAGTATAATTAGAACACTATTATAAAATAATTCAAGATTTATAGTCTTCTTTAAATATCCAAGTACCCTTGCTATTACTTTCCAATGATCCACACTAGGATTACTATTGAATCTTGACAATTTACAAACTACAAAAGCAATATCAGGCCTTGTACAATGCATGGCATACATTAAGCTACCTATAGCATTAATATATTTAACTTGTGCTATTTTCTACTAGCATTCTCAATAAGCTTAAATAATGCATCATAAGGGGTGTTTCTGTCTTTGACATTTAAATGACTAAACTTATTCAAAACTTTATTAATATAATAAGATTGACAAAGAGAAAAACCCCCACTATGCTTTTTAACTTTGATACCCATGACTGTATCTACCTCATTTAAATCTTTCCTTTTAAACCTTGAGGATAAATACTTCTTTGTATCATTAACACCATCTAAATCTATCCCAATGATAAGCATGTCATCAATATAAATACAAATAATAACTCTAAAAGTTTCAGTGAACTTATACTATATGCACTTATCAACATTATTATGTTTGAAACCATACTCTAAAATCATAGCATCAAACATTTCACGCCATTGCTTTGGAGCTTGTTTTAAACCATAAAGTGATATAATTAATTTACACAATTTATATTCATTTCCACGTAGAACAAATCCTTCTGATTGCTCCATAAATACTTCCTAATCTAAATCACCATTCAAGAAGGCTATTTTAACATTTATTTAATGTACATATAAATTATATATCAATGTTAGAGCTAAAAGTACTCAAATGGATGTTACTCTAGCCATAAGAGCATATGTATCAAAATAGTATATACCCTTATTTTGCTTAAACCCTTTTACTACTAATCTAGATTTATAGGTTTGCAATGATCTATCGATATTATTTTTCCGTTAAAACACCCATTTACAACCAATTGGTTTAGAACTAAGAGGCAAATCAACAATGATCCATATATTATTACTTAATAATGAGTCCATTTCATCATTGATTACTTCTTTCCAAAAGGCTAAATCTCTAGAAGATATTACATTTTGAAATATTTTTGGATCATTCTTTATAGAAAATAAAATTGGAATTTTATTAAGAACTATAGACTTTCCTCTAGGAAAAGAAGGGATTAAGAAGAGGATCATATTAAAGATCTTTGACTTCTCTTTTCCAAAGGAGCATATTTCTCTTTTCTAGCTCTTTGACTTCTCCTAATTTCAATATAAGGATCATAATCATTATCTTTATTATTAGAACCACCATTTAAGTTTTCATTTAAATGCATATCAGAATTTTGAATATTAGTAGGTTCATTATGCAAATTGGAATCATTAGAGAGTTTGTGTGAATCATTTTGAAATTTATTTTTAATAAAGTCTACATCCCTTAATTCAAAAATTACATTTGAACTCAAGTCTAATATTTTATATGCCTTAGAATTCTTTGCATATCCAACAAAAACACCTTTTAATGCTCTTAATCCTAATTTAACTATTTTAGGATTTATAACTCTATAAAAGGCTAAGCATCCCAAAACTCTAACATAACTTAAGTTTGGTTTTCTATTTTTCCATAACTCATATGGTGAAACTTTATATTTCCTTGAGGGTATTCTGTTATGCAAATGACAAGCAATGAGTAAAGCTCTCCCCATAGGTTTATTAGTAACTCTGCATTCATTAACATGGCATTAACCATGTCCACAAACATCTTATTTTTCATTCCATTTTGTTGTGGGGTATATGGAGTACTTGTTTGATGTACAATTTCATTTTCTTCACAATAAGAAGAAAATTCAATAGGAAAGTACTCACCACCTCTATCACTTCTAAGGATCTTAATTTTCACATCTTTTTTATTTTCAACTTTAGATTTATAAATCTTGAACAATCAAGAGCTAAATTTTAATTAATGAATGATTGATTGTAGGTACTGTTCACTACTGCTATATAGACACACACATACTAATAAGCATAACAACATGATAAGCTTAGACTAATAAATATAATTTAATAACCTTAGAATAACAAATACAATAGCTATAGTTATCTAAATACGCCCTAACAAGCTGAAGACTAAATGGAATAGAGTTGAAGCTTGTTTGTAATAGAAGAAAAAAGTAGTTTATTCAAAGGTTTAGTCACGATGTTAGTGAATTAATTAGTGGAAGAAATGTTACCAATAGAGACCTACTTTCCAGTAACCAAATCACAAACAAAATGAAAGTCAACCTCCATATGTCGTGTTCGAGCAATGAAAATTGAATTTGCAGAAATAAAAACAACACCCTCATTATCACACCAGATGTGTGGTAAAATAGATGGTAAAATGCCAAGTTCAGAAAGCAAGATGCAAAGCCATTTAAACTCAGCACAAACATCAGATATAACTTTAAATTTAAACTCGATGGAGACCTTGCTAATATTTTTTATTTCTTTGAACTCTAAGCAATCAAGTTCTTCCCAAGGTACATTATATGTCCCCCTGTAGAGCAACAATCATCTGGGCATCTAGACTAATCGATATTAAAAAATGTAATTAATTAAGGTTGTGCACTAGAAATAAATAATAAAGAATAAAAGCTTGTGCATTTGAGATAATGAAGAACTTATTTCAATGCCTTAAAGTGGAGTTCAGTTGGCCAATGTATAAACTGATAAATTTTATTCACAACAATCTGGCCTTATTAAAGTCATGTACTAAGGCTACCACAACATTGACTATAAACAGTGGCATCATTAGGAGATAGCATAGAACCATCATTAATTGAAAGAGAATGACCAACCGCCATGGGTGTGGAGCATAGTTTGGAATTTTGCATCTTTATTTTATTTAAAAGATCAATAATATAAGAATTTATAGAAAGAGAGATGCCTTGTGAAGAATAATGAACTTTTATGCCAAGAAAATAATGAAGTTTGCCTAGGTATAATAATTGAAATTCAACAGATAATTTCTCAATGATAGAGTTAACCAAACTAGAATTGTTACCTATAAGTATGACATCATCAACATATGCTAATAGAAAACATTGAAGTGAACTATTAGTATAAATAAATAAAAAAGAATTTTCTTAAAAATCCACAAAGCCAATAGAAGTTAAGAAAGTACTCAGTCAATCAAACCAAGCATGAGGTGCTTGTTTGAGACTATATAGAGACTTCTTTAACTTGCACATATAATCTAGAAATTCTCTAGTTTTAAAACCTTGTGGTTGAGCCATATAGATAGTTTCATAATGATTTACATGCAAGAAGGCATTGCTCACATCTAATTGTCTTAAAAACTAACCTTTATTCACTACAACTAAGAGAAACATATCAAATTATGATAGGCTTAACTACTAGGCTAAAAGTTTCATTGTAATCCAGGCCATATTCTTAAGTGTATCCATATGTAACTAAATGTGCTTTGAACCTTTCTATAGAACCATCATCATGTCTTTTAATTTTATACACCCATCGATCACCAACAATATTAACATCCAAATTTTTAAGGACCAATTCCTATGTATTAGTTAAAAACAAGGCTTGCATTTTTGTTTCAATGGCTGCTTGCCATTCAAAGAAGGTAGAAGCTTAGTGATAGGAAGTGGGTTCAATGTTTAGTATAGTGGTGTTGGTTGCAACATTGGCTAAATATTTAGGTTTTATGATTGTAAGTCTGAGAATCATGAGATGTTTATGTTGTGGTGGTTTTAGGGAAGAAGGGATTGAGATTTCTGATGTTGGAATAGAGGTGGATGGTGAAGAAGTTTTATTGTCAATAAAGAACTTAAACTGTCAAGATTAAAAGTGTTGGTGGAAATGTTATTATCGGGTAGAGGTGATTTAGATAAGATAAGTGATAAGGGAAATTTTGGATTATAGTTAGTAGAGATATAATCAGGTTTTAAGTGTGATAGAGATTGGGTGAGGTTAGGAGTCTAATAAGTAGTTAGAGAGGAATATTGAATAGGAGTAGGAGTTTTAAGTGAGGATGATGTTTCGGTTAAGATGGGAGAGTTTTAAGTGGTATTTGGGAAATTTAAATTAGAACGGTTACCTGAAGATTGGTAAGATTGGTATTTGGAGCTAAGAAGAGTTGAAACAAAATAGTTACCTAAACCAATTTGTGAATCATCATCTTAACTTAATTACTCCACTTGTTTGAATGGAAAATTACTTTCATCAAACTCCATATGTCTTGCAATATAAATTCTCCTTATTTCTTTATTAAGACACTGATACCCTAAATGATGAGGAGAGTATCCTATGAAAATGCATTTCTTGGATTTGAATGAGAATTTATGCCTATAATATGGCTGAAGAAAAGGAAAAATTGCACAACCAAAAACCTTAAGGAACAAATAATAAGGTGATCTTTGATAAAGTTTTTGAAATGGAATGGCATTAGATAAAGATGAACTTGGCATACGATTAATAAAAAAAATTAAATTTTTAAAGGCAAATTGCCAATACTTGAATAGTGCACCACAATATCCTAATAATGCTAAACCAATATCCATAATATGCCTATTTTTCCTCTTAGTTGTGTCATTCTGCTCATGAGTATGTGGACAAGATATTCGATGAACAATTCCATGATTCTGAAAATGTTGAGTTAAGGGACGGTATTCACCACCCCAATTTGAATTGAATACTTTAATTTTACAATTGAATTGCTTGTCTACCATTGTTTGGAATTGTCTAAAGATACTTGGAACATCACTTTTATGTTTAATAGGATATAACCATGTAAATAAGGAGAAATCATTAACAAAGAGTACAAAAAACTTGTCACCCGTAGATTAACAAATTGGTACAGGGCCCCATACATCTGAATGAATTAAATCCAAGGGGCTAACATATCTATTATTTATAGAAGATAAAGAAAGCATATGTAATTTTTCCAAATAACATGCTTCACATTTATTTGGTGGAACCCTGGTTGAGGAACATGGCAAATGAAATTGAGAGACAATTTCATTTATAGTCTTATAGTTTAAATGTCCAAGCCATGCATGCCATTGTTCCAAGGTTGCCAAAAACACTGCAATAGGTTTTTTTATGTTGTTTTGAAAGCACTTGATGCAATTTATAGAGACCAAGTTTAGTTGTGCCTAGTAGAATTGCTTTCTTCATTGCTTAATCCTTTACAAAGCAATGATCAGAATGAAACTCAAAGAAACAACTATTATCATCATACAGTTTTTTTTACAGATAGCAAAGGCTTGGTAATCAATGGTACATGTAACACATCTTTTAAGATAAGAGATTTATAAGGAGAAGGAAGTATACATGAACCCTTATGATGAATAGGAAAACCAATGCCATCCTCAGTTACTAATTTATATCCCTTTATTCTTTAGATAAACTAAGTGTCTAATAGATCTGGAGTAACATGATGGGAGGCACCGATATTTGGATACCATGGTAAGGAGGAATATGATGAAGAGATTGAACGAGCATTAAAATTGTCATTCAAAATTGCATGAGGTGCCATAAATAATGATGATTGATTAGCTCTAGTGCGAGAAGAATTATTTTGATTATAACGATGATGACAGGTAATTGCGGTATAATTATTGTAACTGCAAGTCTGATAGCTGGTTAGATTGGAAAGAGGAAAGAAATTATTGCCACTATGAGGAACAAAATTGTTGCCATTGTGTCTACCTTGCCCCCGACCTTGAGAGGCAGCAAATCGAGCACCAGCTAATCACATATAACAACCAGTTCACTGAACAAGATTAGCAACAGGTGGGTAAGGCTCTTGAGACTGTACTAAAAGTTCATAAGTGACCACTTGACCGTGGAGGTTATGAAAATTTAGAGGTTCAAGTCACTGTTGTAGAGTAGCAATAATGCCATTATACTTAGCTCTAATCTTCTTAAAAATGATAGTATTAAATTTTGTAGCTGAAATTGGTTAACCAACAAGAGTAAGAGAATCGGCTATGGCATTAGCTTTATATAAATATTGAGAGATTGATCTATCATCTTTTGAAAGATTGTGGATTTAAATATGTAGTTAGGTACATTGAGTATGACTAACTATACTAAAAGCATCAGTAAGGGCTTTCCAAACATCAACATAGGTGTTTAAACCGATTAGGTAAGGGTATACTTCTTCAGACATAGATGAAAGCAACTAGGAGAATAACATTTGATCTTTGCTAAAATAAGAAATATATTCTGGATTGGTATTAGGTAGGTTGGTAGTTGCATTGATGATTTCTTTCAATAGAGGTGGAGTTGTGCCTTCAAGAAAACCATGTAAATTATAAAAGTTCAATAAAGGTGTAAACTGAATCTTCCATGGAATGTAGTTTTTGGATGTTAGCTTAATGGAGAAAGTTTGTTAAATTTAAGTAGGTGTGGCTGTGGAGATTAGACAAGATGAGGATGAGCTTGTAGTAGAAAGAGAAGAATTTGTTGTTATGATTGTAAATTGTTATGCTTTAATACCAAGTCAAGAGCTGAATTTTAATTAATGAATGATTGATTACAAGTACTGTTCACTACTACTATATATATACACATAATGATAAGCATAACAACATGATAAGCTTAGGCTAACAAATACAACATGATAAGCTTAGAATAACAAATACAACAGCTAGCAGTAGCTATAGTTATCTGAATATGAACATATCAAAAGCTTAATCCTTAGTTTTCATCAAGTACACATTTGTGAATTTTGAAAAATCATCAATAAATGTTATAAATTATCTATATCCACCTCTAGTTAACATACCATTTAATTCACATAAATCAGAATGTACTATTTTTAATAAATTAGATGTTCTTTCAATTTTAGGAAATGGTTTCCTAGTCATTTTTGCTTGAATGCAAACTTCACAAGTAGACTTATCATTATGAACATAAGAGATCAGACCATGTTTTGCCATAAGTTTTAGTGATCTAAAACTTATATGAGCCAAACGATTATGGCATAACAATAAAGATAACTTAATAGTATCAACAAAAACATGTGTATTATTATCATTATTGTAACTAACATCAACAACACTTAATTTAAGCATGCCATCACATGAATAACCTATCACAACAAACATCTTATTCTTGGTTAAAATTAAATTATCAAACACTAACACAACCTTAACCCCTTTTTTACAAAGTAAATTTGCAGAAACTAAATTCTTTCTAATTTCTGGAACATGTAACACATTAACATGTTGGATTTTCTTTTTGAAAGTAAACACTAATTCAATGCTTCCTTCTCCAATAACCTTTGTAGTATTGTGGCTTCCTATTAACACTTCATGTCCATCCTCTGACTCTTTATAGTTTTTGAATAAAGATTTGTTGTGGCAAATATGGATGGTAGCACCAAAATCAAACCACCAATCATTTGACTTATTTATTGCTAGCATCGACACTTCTATGATCATTCCAATGTGCAATTTAGAATAACTAGGGATATATAAGGATATAACTCATATTTAATCTCAGGATTCTACTATCAAGTTACATACTTGATAACCTTAGAAAGAATTAATTATTTAAGTAATTATTATAAGATAAAATGATAATGAAAATACCTCTTTATTAATAAGATCATAAAGTCAAAATATGGCTATACATGATTAATCTAGTGTATATCATTAACATGGTTTGAGGACAAAGGGAGGAGGAAGTTGTAAGAGAGATAGAGAGTAGGAAAATAAACAATATTAGTTCATTAATGTATTTTTTGAACATTTTAAATTTAATTTAGTTTAAAAATATTAATAAAATTTTCAATATAAAATTTCACTCTATTTTCATAAAGTTTGGGTTACACACATAAGTTGACCCAAATTTAGATTTATTTGGTTATAAAAATAGAAGTATTGAACTTATTGGTTAAAAAAGTTAAAATTCAATCTATTTGACCCTTCGATAAAAGTTGAAGGGGCAAATTGACCTTTTGTCCATTAATCTTCCATAAAGCTCATTGATCTTCACATAATATTGACCATTCTCTGCATCTTTAATTTTCTTCTAATTAGCCCATCTTTTTTCTGAACATTTTAAGAATCAACTGACCATTATGGCTGAGATTGTCCTGATAAGTTTTTTCATGGAAGGAGCTCTGTCAAGGGTGCTTTCACTCATAACTATTGAAGTCACTATTGCTTGGAATCTCATGGTTGACCCCCAAGGAACTTCAAGATTCTCTCACCATTATTCGTGCTCTACTACAAGATGCTGAAGAGCAGCATATCGAAAGAAAACCTATCAGGCTTTGGTTCAAGATGCTCAAAGATGTAGTAGCCTGCGATGCTGAGGATGTGTCAAAATAACTAATATAACTTCTATTATTTTTAATTTTTCATTAAAAAATAACTAATAATTTATTATTATCTGATGATTAATTATGACCATAATGTTTTTTAATATGAAATTTGTTTTATAGTTGAGAAAAATTAATTATAAAAAATATTGAATGAATATCATGTAATTATTTAAATAAGAGATTTGTAAAAGTTGTAATAAAATATATCTATATTATGTTAATATCAAATTACTATATAAATAAATAAAATTGCTATTATTTTTAAAACTTTATTTAATAATAGTAACATTATTATTATTATTATTATTTACTATATATTACAATTCTAATAAATTTTTTATTTACGTGCGAATATGTAATTATTTATTAGTATATAAATATATATCACAAAAATTAGAAGCAAATGCACAGCAAATAATAATAAGGCATAAGGTTAATTTAAGCCTTCGAAGTTTACCTCGAAACTCAGATAGGGCCTTCATTTTTTTAGACTTAAAATAACTTAGGGTTTAATTACAAATTCTGCTTCATCTACCACTGTGTCTCCGCTGCTGGCGCCGATTTGAACTTGCTCAATTCAATGTCCTTTGGTACTTTCTCTTTTGAGGAGCTATTAGGTCATTGCAATGAGGTTTACAAGCTGAATCGCTCCCATCTCTATCTTCTTCACAATCATCGTACTCTTTTCATCTTCCTGGTGTTATTGCACCATTTTTTTTACCTCTGCTGCTGCTGCTGTTCTGTTTTTTTTACCTTAATTTTGATTTATTACATGGTGCAGATATAGATGATGTTCAAATCCAGGTATCTGAGCATAAATGATATTGCATTTACACTGTGCGAGTGCCCTTTATCTAAAGAGTAAAAATCCAGCATGTACGCAAGCATATGAAGATAATGTTTACCTTCTTGCAACAGCAGATTATTTGCTTGACACCAAGAGTGACAACAAGCAAAGCATGCTCACGGGTCTGGCCATCCTTAGAAATACCAGCTTCAAAACCACCAGTGGTGGAATCAATAATAAGCACAGCACAATCGGCCTGGGAGGTACCAGTAATCATGTTCTTGATAAAGTCACGATTGCCAGGAGCATAAATAACAGTGCAGTAGTACTTGGTGGTCTCGAACTTCCACAAGGCAATATCAATGGTGATACAACGCTCATGCTCAGCCTTGAGCTTGTCGAGCACCCAAGCATACTTGAACGACCTCTTGTTCATATCACCAGCCTCCTTCTCGAATCTTTCGATGACACGCTTGTCAATTCCTCCCAACTTGTAAATGAGATGGCCACTGGTGGTGGACGTGCCGGAGTCGACATGGCCGATGGCCACGATTTTGATGTGAACTTTCCCCTTACCTATTATGGAAGCCTAAAATTGATCTGACATTAAAACGAGAATTAAAAGTAATAATAATAATAATAAAAGCAATATCAATGTGAGCAACCATAATCAGAACACATGTGAAAGCCATCGATTGAAGTAAATGAAGAGATTTAGCGATTTACCTGAAGACGAGTGCAAAAGCTGGATTTAAGCACCAGCACCATTGGAGTCGGTGAGTTGGGTGATGTTCCACAGCGTACGACTTCAGATACCTGGTGAAGGTATTATTGCGAAGGTCGTTGCCGAGCAGCGTGGAGGAATTCTTGAGCAAGCAGGGAGGACCTGGAGGTGGATCTGGCAGTGGAGAAATTCAATTTTGATTTTTTTTTTCCATGAAAATTTGTCATGCCATCAACTTAGTTAACGGACATGAAATCCGTCTGTCGAGAGGGGCTAAGAAAGTTGTTTTTAAATAAATCTTAACTTATTTGAGCCTAAAAATAAAATGTAGGGCTTATCTGAACTTCAGAATAAAGTTGGGGGGTTTAAATGAACCTTATCCCTAATAATAATATACTATAGGATGAGTCATTGCGCTCGTCTCTGTAGCTTTTGTCTGCTAGTCAAACGTAATCATATCATCAACTCATTGCTCTGCACATACTATTGACTATTCTCTGCATCTTCAATTTTCCTCTCATTAAACAATATTTCTTTTCTAATCCTTTTGAGAATCAGCTGACCATTATGGCTGAGACTGTCCTCGGTTTTGTGGTGGAACGAGCCCTGTCAAGGGTGCTTTCACTCATGACTACTGAAATCACTCTTGCTTGGAATCTCAGGGTTGACCTCAAGGAGCTTCAAGAATCTCTCACCATGATTCGTGCTCTGCTAAAAGATGCTGAGGAGCAGCAGATCGAAAGAAAACTTGTCAGGCTTTGGCTCAAAAAGCTCAAGGATGTAGCCTACGATGCTGAGGATGTGTTTGATGAGTTGGGCTATGAGAATCTTCGTCGACAGATCGAGATGCAAGATCAACAAAGAACTGAGGTAAGCAGCTCTAATCCATTCTCCAAAGCCACTCGTTATGCTAAAAAGGCTGCATTTCATATCAAACTGGCGAACAAAGTTAAGACTATAAATGAGTCCCTCGCTAAGATTAGGAATGAAGCAATTATGATTCATGGACTTCATCAAGTCTCATCATCTGAAAATCACACAGTCGTGGACCGAATGACAGACTCGATACCTGACAATCCATTTGTAGGGAGGGATCAAGATGTCCTTAAAATTCTAAACGTCCTGAGCGGTTCCAGCGGTGACCAACAGGTTCTTATCATTGTTCCCATCATGGGCATGGGCGGTCTTGGTAAGACTGCCTTGGCTAAACTAGTGTGTCAAAGAGCAATGACTAGAAAGCTTTTTGATGTTAAAATGTGGATTTGTGTTTCTGATAATTTTAACGACCGAAGAATTTTTGGAGAAATGTTGCAAAGTCTCCGCGGAGACATGGGAGGCTTGACCAGCAAGGACGCAATCCTTAGCCATCTTGCGAAAGAGCTAGAGGGGAAGAAATTCCTTCTTGTTCTTGATGATGTGTGGGGTGATGCAACGAAGGGGTGGGAGGACTTAATGAGGCGGCTGTTAGGAATTCGTAGCAAGAATGGAAATGCCATTATTGTCACTACTCGTAGTGAGGGAGTGGCATCTGTAGTTGAGACTTCTGCCATTATTGTCACCACTGGTAGTGAGGAACCTGTAGTAGAGACTTCTACTGTGTACAGACATAAGTTGAATGTCTTATCTGATAAAGATTGCTGGTCCATTATCCGGGCAAGAGTGCTTGCAAATGGAGGAGAACCCATCCCTTCAGACTTGGTGCCTATTGGAAAGGAGATTGCCACAAAATGCAGAGGAGTGCCATTAGCTGCAAAAGCTTTAGGTGGGGTAATGGGTTTGAAAATGGAAAAGCAAGCATGGCTATCAATTAAAGAAAATAGCATTTTAAATGCAGCACATGCTGAAGATAATGTAGAGGCTATTTTAAAATTAAGTTTTGATCATTTGCCTTCATATTTGAAACCATGTTTTGCTTATTGTTCAATTTTTCCTAAAGATGTTTTAATTGAAAAAGAAGAACTCATTCAACTTTGGACGGGAGAAGGTTTTCTTGAGCCATCCAGCGGGGATGTGGGAAACGAGTATTTTAATGCCTTACTTTGTAATTCCTTTTTTCAAGATGTAGAAAAAGATACATTAGGTAATATTGTAAAATGCAAGATGCATGACCTTGTACATGATCTTGCAGTGTCTCTTTCCAAGTCTGAAATATTGACTTCAGAAAGCTATTCAAAAGGCACAGGAAGCGATTCACAAAGTAAGGTGGACTTGTCATGCATTTGCCGTGTTAATATAGACAGTGAACATGTAAAAAATGGAGTGGCAGCTCTAAATGATGGTGGTAGGAAGTTGCGTACTGTATTCTTACTAATGAAGGATGCTGTGTTTGATGAATCATTGAAGTTGAAATATTTGCGGAGTCTAAAGTTGAAAGGTTCTGCAATTGTAACGTTGCCATCTTTAATTGGTGAGTGGAAACACTTGAGATATCTTGACGTGTCAGACACTAAACTCAAAGCCTTGCCTGAGTCCATCACCAAGCTTTATAGTCTACAAACATTGAGATTCCTCGAGTGCTTGTCACTTAGAGAGCTTCCTAGGCAGAAAATGAAGAATCTGGTAAGCTTGAAGCATATTGAATTTAGTTATGATTGGCAGATGCCAAGCGGGCTGGGGAGCTTAACCAATCTTGAAAGGTTGTCAATGTTTGTTGTGAGTAGTGATAGGGGAGGTAGCATTGAGGAATTGAAGTGCTTGAATGAGCTGAGAGGGGAGTTGAGGATAGAACAGCTTGAGAAGGTTAGAGATAAGGAAGAGGCGAAGAAAGCAAAACTACAGGAGAAAAAGAGAATAACAGCCCTGGAATTTGTTTGGAGTAGATATAGAGGAGAAAGCTGCAGGAATGATGAAGAGGTGCTGGAAGGACTCCACCCTCACTCAAACGTAAAGAAGATAAGGATGGAGGAGTATGTGGGTAAAAAGTTTCCAGCATGGATAATGAAGATGAAAGTTGCAGATAGTGGTTCTAATAGTTTCAAACTACTTGATAATCTGATGGAGCTGGAATTGAAGAACTGCATATTCTGTGAACAAATTCCAAGCCTAGGAATTCTTCCAAATCTTAGATATCTTGGCATAGATGGGATGGGAAAAGTGAAATGTATAGGGAATGAGTTTTACGGGATTGATGGCACTGTCGTAAGTGGCAGTGGATGGAAGCTGTTTCCTAAATTAAAAACACTCTGTTTAAGGAATATGGAGAATTTAATTGAATGGAGGGCACCAGAAGTAGGTGAGGGTGAGAGAGTTGAAGAATTATTTCCTTGCCTTGAAGAAGTGACAATTTTGGATTGTGATGCTTTAACTAACTTCGGAATAACCAATAGTTCATCGGTTGTCAACCTTGAAATTGAGAGATGTGATAAATTGGTTGATTTATTTGATGAAGTGAATTCCTCCTTCCCTTCCCTTAAGAGTTTGTGGATAAATCAATGTTCAAGTTTAACAAGTATTCCAACAAGGGCACTGCAGTCATTCACTTCTTTGGAGAATTTGGATATAATTGGTTGTGAAACGGTGGCATCTATTCCGGAAGAGTTAGGAAAATTGACTTGTCTTACTCATTTGAAGATTTCAAACTGTGAAAGGCTGGCATCCATTCCGGAAGAGTTAGGGAAATTGACTTCTCTTACTCATTTGGAGATATCAAATTGTCGGAGATTGAGTTATTTTCCAAAGGAGATTTTAGGCAGCCTCACACGATTGGTGTTAATAGGTGTTGGTAATTTCTCAGAGCAGGTGGATGATTTCTCTTACCTTCAAAATCTCAATAGCTCTCTTCAGCATCTATGGATAAAAGGAAATGATAGAATTAAGTCTCTGCCAGATCAACTTCAACACCTCACTTCCCTCAAAATTTTGCATATTGAGGGATTCTATCAAATGGAAGCTATGCCAGAGTGGTTAGGGAACCTTTCATCTCTTCAATTCCTTTCTATTTATAATTGTTACAATCTGAAGAATCTACCAACATCAGCAGCAACGAAACACCTCTCCAAATTAATAGATCTTCGGATTTTAAATTGTTCTCATGACCTTGAGGAAAGTTTAACTAAGCAGAGTGGTTTTGAATGGGACAAGGTTTCTCATATTCCTCATGTATCTTGCATCTGCTCGTCATACTTTAAAAAATAGAATCTGTCAGCTTCAATCCATTCTTGAATTGAAGCCAAAAAAAAAAAATCATGCTGTTGAGAAAAAGAAGAAATTCATTGCATTGAATTGAAGCAAATAATAGAAAAGAAGTTAAAGGCCTAAGACTGAACACAGAGCCTCATGCAACATATAGCCAGTGAAATAGCAGAGCTTAACCATCACATGTCTGTATGATGTGATGGTTAAGCTCAAAAAATTGAAGGTAAACATTCTCTTATCCTAAATATCAAATTCTATCTATTGAATTCATTGTTCTGAGTTGTTGTTAATAACATATCTGATTGTTTATTAATTTTCCTCTATTAGGACGCACGTCAATTTTGGATTCCCAGGCTTGATCAAGCTCTTGCAGGGGAAATTAAACTGCCTAATGATAATATGTGGCTTTTTCTTTTGGCAATGATTCTGTCTACAGAAGAGGGAAATGCCACTGTTTCATCCTACGTATTAGTACTACACTTAATGGAGCGATCAAATTAGGAAATTTATACGATCAGATGTTTGATCTTCATCTTTTAATTTTCCTTTCCGATAAGTTTTGCACTAGTACCTACGTCACGGAATTTATATACAGATACAATTATGTTTGTGGCTTTTCCAAATTATTGCAGCAGCATTCAGCTCTTAAACATCCAGAGCTGCAAGACAACTCAACCCCGAAGAGGAATGAATTCCTTTTTGCAGCGTGGTATTGGTCGTATTGTTGATCATTGATTTGTTCTGAATTATTATCTTGTTTTAAATCTTTCATTATCTTCTCCTCTCGTCTCAAATTTCATAATCTTCGTGGTGCTCTTTTCTGCTGTTATTCTTCTAAAGGATGCTTTTTTTTCTCTCTCTCTGTCATCAGGTTTGTTAGGATTATTTAGTGTAGGTTGGGTGTATGGGGGATCAGCCTATTGGCTGAGGGTAGTACCATCCTGATTGATTTTTATATCCAGAGTATGATCTTGAATGTAATTGACATTAAGTTGAAAATGACAAGTTTGCATTACTGATTTGTGCAGAGCATTTCCGATGATCAGATCATATACAAGCTAAAGCATGTTAGAACAATGTATTGTCTCATAAATGTTGGTTTAGAGATGAACGTATAATGCCGATATGATCATTAATAACTTTGCATGCATAAACAGAGTTGATAGCCTCGGTTTGATTGTGGTATCAGCAAAGATTAAGAAGGATTATCCATTGTTTGCTATTTGTTCTTTTTATATGGTCAATGCATGTTTTGAGAAAGATTCATGAATAGAAATTGAGACTGCACTGTAGCAAGTATATGAAGCCATCACATGTCTGCATGTTGAAATGCAAGCTGTACTGTGAATTTTAGATTTCAACTTAATGCCTAAACTGAGCCTTGGCATTTACTTAGAATGCAGCCTAAGCATTACAGGACCCTGCGCCTTAGACCCGAAGAACAAAAGAAAACCACCTACATCAAGCTCAGTGCCCACTGCCTGTCCCATCTCCACTATGAGCATTGAGCAGAAACCAGCTATAGAAGGATACACCATTGCAGAGAATGTCATGTACATATAGAAAGACCAGCATTAAGGACAATGTCATGTATATAAAGAAAACTATAGCAACTCTTGTTAGAATCAGCCTTCAGATGATTTATCCTACTTCACGGCATATATATACAGGTACAATTATGTATGTCTTATCCAAATTGTTTCAGCAGCATTCAGCTCTGTTAAATAGTCTTTACTGTATATGCAGGGAATCATGCATTAATTTCAAGGAATTGTGTAAAAAAAAGAGACGGATGGTTTTGGATAGAGGAATTAGCAACATTGCAGGCATGTCCACCATCAAAACTACCATTTTTTAAAACATCAGGAATAGTACTTAACAATGATGCTATTATCTTTAAGCTATGTAATCGCTCTAAATTTGCACAAAGGTTGTTCTGTACGTAATCTGGGGTCAAAATGATGGCTTTTCTTGACAACATCATTTGTTGAAAAACATTTTTTTTGAAATTATGATTCTGTATTAATAATTTTAAATGGATGTATACATGAGTGAAAAAATAATTTCTGCCTTTGTCTCATCTTTTTATTGGTGCTATTCTTCTGACATTTTTTGTAAGATGCCATTCTGCAATTTACTGCTTTTTGATCTTTCATTTTAGATATTGTTCTTGATGGTAAAACTAATTCTTGGCAATTTGATGACTGTTGTTGCTATCAAACTGAGAGCATGCAATGTAAGTGACATTTCTTCATATTTTTAACATTTTCTTTGATTCTTCTTTGCTCATCTTTGGTTATTGCATGATTTGGCACCTATGCTGATTTTGAGAATTAGTTGAAATCTGTGGAATTAGTAATTAATATTATATGATTTATTGAATTATTTATTTTTTTCCAGAATTTGTTTAGTTTAATTGTAGTTTGTATTTTTGTTCACGTTTTTTTTGTAAAGGACATTGAAAATTTTTTTTTATGTTTTTTTTTTTTTAAATGTAAAAACCACTATAAATTTATGATTATTATTTCATATAAATACATTAAAAAAATAAATTTACCAAGTGGGCGTTTGCCTAGTTTGAGACAGATTCTTGAGTAGAAAGAAATTGAGACTGCAGTGCAGTAAATATGTGAAGCCATTATGCACATATGTGCTAAAATGCAGGTTGCATTTTGAATTTTAGAATGCAGCCTATTTCCTAAACTGAGCTTTCATAAGCTTGAGGTTAAGAATAACTGTAGCCAATATTTTTGAAATATTTTTTTCAGTTTCTACATTATTAAAATCCGATTAAGTGATTCATACATGACATTTAAATAGAAGTTTTTGATAGTTGCAAAAAAATAAATGAAGTTTAGTAACTAAACTGTAAAACAATAAAAATTTTGAGCACCACAAATGCACTAAACGCCTTGCAAATGTTGTCTAATTTGTTAAAAAAAATAATTAAAAAAATACTAATATACTACAAGATGAGTCATTTTTCACATTCCTTAAATGATCAAACAAATTGAAAAATATAGGTTCTTCATATATATTACTTTTTTGTTTTTAAGTAAGCCAACCCATTACTTATTTCTTTGCGTTCTGTTTTAGAAAAATAAATATTTGAGAGGGATCCAACTCCTACTTCAAAAAAGAACCTATAGCTTTTGTCTGCTATGAGTTAGTCAACCATAATCATAATCATATGAGACCAAAACTTATAGCTTAACTCATTCTCTTCACATAACATTGACCATTCTCTGCATCTTCAATTTTCCTCCCATTCACCCATATTTCTTTTCTGAATCTTTTGAGAATCAACTGACCATTATGGCTCAGTTTTGTGGTGGAAGGAGCTCTGGCAAGGGTGCTTTCACTCATGACTACTGAAATCACTCTTGCTTGGAATCTCACCATGATTCGTGCTCTGCTACAAGATGCTGAGGAGCAGCAGATCGAAAGGGAGCCCGTCAGGCTTTGGCTCAAGAAGCTCAAAGATGTAGCCTACGATGCTGAAGATGTGTCTGATGAGTTGGGCTATGAGAATCTTCGTCTAGAGGTCGAGATGCAAGGTCAACGAAGAACCGAGGCAAGTATGTGTAATCCATTCTCCAAAGTCACTCGTTATGCTAAAAAGGCTGCATTTCATATCAAACTGGCGGACAAAGTTAAGAATATAAATGAGTCCCTGGCTAAGATTAAGAATGAAGCTATTATGGTTCATGGACTTCATCAAGTCTCATCATCTGGAAATCAGTCTTGGACCGAGTGACAGACTCGGTACCTCACAATTCATTTGTAGAGAGGATCGGGATGTCCTTGAAATTGTAAACTTCCTGAGCTGTTCCTGCGGTGACCAATAGGTTCTTATCATTGTTCCCATCATGGGCATGGGCGGTCTTGTTAAGACTGCCTTGGCTAAACTAGTGTGTCAAAAAGCAATGACTAGAAAGCTTTTTGATGTTAAAATGTGGATTTGTGTTTCTGATAATTTTAATGACCAAAGAATTTTTGGAGAAATGTTGCAAAGTCTCCGCGGAGAAATGGGAGGCTTGACCAGCAAGGATGCAATCCTTCGCCATCTTGCGAAAGACCTAGAGGGAAAGAAATTCCTCCTTGTTCTTGATGATGTGTGGGTAATGCATCGAAGGGGTGGGAGCACTTAATGAGGAAGTGGCATCCGTGGTGGAGACTTCTGCCAATATTGTCACCACTCCTAGTGAAGAAGTGGCATCCGTAGTGGAGACTTCTACTGTGTACAGGCATAAGTTAAATGTCTTGCCTGATAAAGATTGCTGGTCTATTATGCGGGCAAGAGTGCTTGCAAATGGAGGAGCACCCATCCCTTCAGACTTGTTGCCTATTGGAAAGGAGATTGCCACAAAATGCAGAGGGGTGCCATTAGCTGCAAAAGCTTTAGGTGGGATAGTGGGTTTGAAAATGGAAAAGCAAGCATGGTTATCAATTAAAGAAAATAGAATTTCAAATGCAGCACATGCTGAAGATAATGTAGAGGCAATTTTAAGATTAAGTTTTGATCACTTGCCTTCTTATTTGAAACTTGTTTTGCTTATTGTTCAATTTTTCCTAAAGATGTTTTAATTAAAAAAGGAGAACTCATTCAACTTTGGATGGCAGAAGGATTTCTTGAGATTGCTCAAGTGAGAAAAAGAAGAATCTGGTGAGCTTGAAGCATATTGAATTTAGTTGTGATTGGCAGATGTCGAGTGGGTTGGGGAGGCTAACCGGCTTTGAAAGGTTGCCAATGTTCGTTGTCGGTAATCATAGGGGAGGTAGCATTGAGGAATTAAAGTGCTTGAATGAGCTGAGAGGGGAGTTGAGGATAGAACAGCTTGAGAAGGTTAGAGATAAGGAAGAGTCGGAGAAAGCAAAACTGCAAGAGAAAAAGAGAATAACAGCTCTGGAATTTGTTTGGAGTGAAGATAGAGAAGGAAGCTGCGGGAATGATGAAGAGGTGCTGGAAGGACTCCACCCTCACTCAAACATAAAGAAGATAAAGATGGAGGAGTATGTGGGTAAAAACTTTCCGGCATGGGTAATGAAGATGAAAGTTGCAGATAGTGGTTCTAATAGTTTCAAACTACTTGATAGTCTGGTGGAACTGGAATTGAAGAACTGCAAATTCTGTGAACAAATTCCAAGCCTAGGAAATCTTCCAAATCTTAGATATCTTAAAATAGTAGGGACGAGAAAAGTGAAATGTATAAGGAATGAGTTTTACGGGATCGATGGTAGTGACGGTGGCAGTGGATGGAAGCTGTTTCCTAAATTAAAAAAACTCAGTTTATGGGAAATGAAGAATTTAATTGAATGGAGGACACTAGAAGTAGGTGAGGGTGAGAGAGTTGAAGAATTGTCGACTGTAATGCTTTAACCAACTTCGGAATAACCAAGAGTTCATCACTTGTCAAACTTGAAATTGAGAGATGTGATAAATTGGGTAACTTATTTGATGAAGCGGATTCCTCCTTCCCTTCTCTTAAGAGTTTGTGGATATATCATTGTTCAAGTTTAACAAGTATTCCAACAAGGGCACTGCAGTCATTCACCTCTTTGGAGAATTTGAATATAATTGGTTGTGCAAGGCTGGCATCTATTCCGCAAGAGCTAGGGAAATTTACTTGTCATACTCATTTGGGAGTATTAAAATGTGAGATATAGCCCCATGCCTTGGCGTGGTGGTGAGGGCATAAAGGGCCCTGTGGATGTGAGCGGGCTCAAGTCCCTCTCCACCTTTCTCTTTCCCCTCTAATCTAACTCACTAACTTACTAACACAATTGTTCAAAAAAAAAAAAAAGTGAAATATTGAGTTATTTTCCAAAGGAGATTTTAGGCTGCCTCGCACGATTGGAGTCATTGAGTATTGGTGATTTCTCAGAGGAGTTGGATGATTTCACTTACCTCAATTCTTCAGTCCTTCAAAATCTCAATATCACTCTTCAACGTTTACGTATAGATGGAAATGATAGAACCAAGTCTCCATCAGATCAACTTCAAAACCTCACTTCTGTCAAATCTTTGGACATTTGGAGATTCGATCAAATGGAAGCTTTGCCAGAGGGGTTGGGGAGCCTTTCTTCTCTTCAATCCCTTTCTATTTTGTTGTGTATAAATCTGAAGCATCTCCCACCAGCAGCAGCAATGAAATGCCTCTCCAAATTAACACATCTTCGGATTTATTATAGTTCTCATGAGCTTAAGGAAAGTTTAACTAAGCAGAGTGGCTTTGAATGGGACAAGGTTTCTCATATTCCTCATGTAAATTGACGAATAGGAAGGTAAAAATTCTCTTATTCCCAATATCAAACTCTATCTGCTACTGAATTCATTGTTTTGAGTTGTTCTTAAAAACATATCTGCTTGTTTATTAATTTTATGAGTAATTAAGCTACCTACAATGAATTCATCGAGTTCTTCATTAATTTTCCTTTGTTAGGCCACACATCAATTTTGGATTCTCTGGCTCGATCATGATAAAGCTACCGACAACGCCTAATTATAAAGCTTTGTACATTATTGTGGTACCAGCAAAGATTGTGAAGCATTTCCCATTGTTTGCTGTTAATGTTCTTTTTATAAGGTTAATGCACATAGAGATGTTTTGAGAAAGATTCTTGAATAGAAATTGAGACTGCACTGTAGCAAGTATATGAAGCCATCACATGTCTGTATGTTGAAATGCAAGCTGTATTGTGAATTTCTGTCTACTTATATTTTGCTATCAACTGGTGATTGCCAACAGTGACTCAATCCTTGCAAACTCTGCCCCAGTACAAATCCTTGGCCCTGCTCCAAACCGTATGTACGTGAACCGAGGGAAAACTCCGAGGGAAAGTTTTCGATGAAGCAACGAACCTTGATGGGTTAAACTTGTATGGATCTTCAAAAGTGTTGTTGTACCAGAAGCCACCCACAGCAGCTGCATTTTAAAGCGTCAAGATTCAACTACTAAATTTTTATGCACTTGAATGAAACACAATGGCTAATTGATTAATTTATACCTGCCATCCTTTGGAAATATTAAATCCATCAATGCTAATGTCTCTTCTTGTGAGTCGAAAGTTTCCAAAAATTGGAGGACAAAATCTCATGACCTCCTGAGCTACCCTCCTTGTGTACTTCATCATTTGCATTTCACTCCAAGTGAGTCCTCCGAATTCATTGCTACCCCTTTTTGGCTCTGAGAACTTCCGTTTGCTCTATCATATAAACATCAAAGCATTTGTTTAAGAATCAGATCGAAAGCTGAATGAAAATTTCTACATGGTTTTAAATTTTCATTACCTTCAAGAACCTTGTTAGAGACCTCAGTATCCCTGGAAAGGTAACTCACCAGGAGGGCCATAAGAATTGATGTAGTATAGTGACTAGCCACAATCAGAGATAGGAAAATATCAAGAATCACCACTTCTTGCAAAGGGTCATCGTTCTCATCCCTCAGAAACAGTGCCTTCTTTCAGTTCTATTCTCTTGACATCTATAAGTTCTGAGAGCCTTTTATAAAGCCTGGCTTTAGCTTTCAAAGAACAGAGAACTTATGTTGACATTGCCCCTTGATATGGGGGATGTGGAGCCTTTGAAACGCTTAGTAATATTTTGAACTTCAAGGCCAAGCCTAAATAGCTTGAGAAGCATAGCAGAGGACATCACAAGCCAGCCCAGTTCAGTAGTTACAAGGTCTAGCTCTTCCATGACATGAGCAACAATGGAGAGGTAAGTTGTGGAGAATGCATTAGGCAAGAAAATAGATTTCAAGTCTATAAACAACCAGAATTGTACTCTTCATCAGTGATATAGCTGAAGAATTGTATGGCTAAAAAGGGTACAACGTAGCTACATAAAAACAATGGTCCAATCATTTCCTGCTGCTCTAACAATCACACTTGTGTCCATTTTCATTGCTATAATGAAGTTGTAGAATGCTGCACCAAATGTAGCTAATGTGTTCAAAAGCAACATATCTGTTTTGGAAACATTGTGTTCTTGAATGTGTTAAATGTCTAAAAGTCACCATTAACAATAAATTTTCAGAGAACATTCAATGTCTCAATTGACTTGCTCTTCCAGCTAATTCACTGTAAATCACATTCTTATTACTAAAATGTACAAGAACAGAATATTAAGCATGGAAAACCCACCTTTGCTAGTTTTATTTATTTTCTGGTGTATTTTGTAGGGCTGAATGAGTTCAATAATGATGGAGGAGGAGCAAAGGATGAAAAATTGAAGAATCCGAATTAAAAATCAGGTTTGGGGGATGATAAGGAACAAGCAAGAAAGGATAAAAAATCATGGGATTTTAACTCTATAGCTAACAGAATACCCTCCAAACTGTATGTACCTTTAGCCTACTCTCTCTAATTGATGCTTTCTTTGGTGGCTGAGAGTTCTTTGTATGCTTATGGGGTTAATGTTTGTACGAGTATGAGGTTAATGCTTGATTTTAATTGTATTCTCTATCGGCTTGGTGTAAACTCATTACAAAGTTTGTTGTTCCGAATCATTCTCTTCAAGGTAGAAAAAATTCACTATTGAATTTTGTTCAAATATTGTGAAGGAAATTGGCTCATAAATATATAAAATATCATAAATTCATTAGCAACTTATAATTCCTTAAAAATAGAAATTAAAGGAATATAAAAATAAAATTTTTTATTAATACCAATAAAATCAATATATTCAACATTATCCTCATATTTTTCATTGAATATTTGAGTCATCTCTAATAAATGCATCTGCATTTTCACCATCATCAATATTATAAAATAAGCTTTATTCATGATAATTTTTTTTTTGTCTATTCAAACCACTCTTTCATACGCGTCACTTGTTGATATAAATCATATTTATACATATCATTAACATATTGTATTTTTCTCGACATGATTAATTATAGCAAAATAATATATTGTTAATTATTTTTATTTTTAAATTTTATCTTAAAGGAAGGCGAATGTTTTAAAAAAATTGTTTATGCTTTTGTAAATAGACATATTTTATTTTTACTAATTGTACATATAAGCTCTTTTGAAGAATTAATTAAATCCTTCTAAAAAATGATTAATTAATTAAAATATGTGGCTTCCTTATTGTGAATTTGTAGTTTTTAGTATCTTTTTCCAATAAAAAGATAGAAAAAAAAATCAAAAATTACTTTTGTAGTCCTTATGATAACATTAGACAATGATTTTGATGTTTAATGAAGGGAAAAATTAAACTAATAAAAAATTAATATTTAATTAAAGTGATAAAAACTAAAATTTAATCATTTAATTCAATCTGAGTAAATTTTAGATACATGGTGTTATTCACCGGACTTTCTCTAACTCATCAAAACCGGTATCGTTTTAAATTTTCTGTCAGGTGAGAGCCTTTTGCTGTTCAATTGGCCAACAGCAAAGGAGGAAAAAAAAAAAACAATATGAGAATGAAGTCAAGAAGAAAGAGGAGTCGACCTAGACTTAGTCTTCCATAATCACTTTTTTGGCCATAATCTTCCATAATCACTTGACTCATCACTCTTCACATAATATTGACTGTTCTCTGCATCTTCAATTTTTCTCTCATGAACTCATATAAATTTCTTTTCTGAATCCTTTTAGAATCAACTGACAATTATGGCTGAGACTTTCCTCATCAGTCCTGTGGTGGAAGGAGCTCTGTCAAGTGTGGTTCCACTCATCACTGCTGAAATCTCTCGTGCTTGGAATCTCAAGGTTGACCTCAAGAAGCTTCAAGAATCGCTCACCATGATTCGTGATCGGCTACAACATGCTGAGGAGCAGCAGATCGAAAGGGAACCTGTCAGGCTTTGGCTCAAGAAGCTCAAAGATGTAGCCTACGATGCTGAGGATGTGTTTGATGAGTTGGGCTATGAGAATCTTCGTCGACAGATGGAGATGCAAGATCAACAAAGAACGGAGGTATGCAGCTCTAATCCATTCTCCAAAGTCACTCGTTATGCTAAAAAGGCTGCATTACATATCAAACTAGCTAACAGAGTTAAGAATATAAATAAGTCCCTGGCTGAGATTAAGAATGAAGCTATTATGATTCTTGAACATCAAGTCTCATCATCCAGATATTGTGCAGTCCCTCACATTGACTTGGAGCGAAAGACAGACTCAATACTTGACAATGCAGTTGTAGGGAGGGATCGAGATGTCTCCAAAATTGTAAACTTGCTGAGTTGCTCCTGTGACGAACATGTGCTTACCATTGTTCCCATCGTGGGCATGGGCGGTCTTGGTAAGACTGCCTTGGCCAAACTAGTTTGTCAAGAAGCAATGACTAGAAAGCTTTTTGATGATAAAATGTGGATTTGTGTTTCTGATCATTTTTCTGAACAAAAAATTTTTGAAGAAATGTTGCAAAGTCTCCGAGGAGACATGGGGGGGTTGACCAACAAGGATGCAATCCTTCGCCAGCTCGCAAAAGAGCTAGAGGACAAGAAATTCCTACTCATTCTCGATGACTTGTGGGATGATGCCTCGAAGGGCTGGGAGCACTTAAAGATACGTATGTTAACAATTTGTAGGAAGAATGGAAATGCCATTATCGTGACAACTCGCAGTGAGGGAGTGGCATCTGCAGTGAAAACTGCTACTGAGTACAAGCATAAATTGAATGTCTTGTCTGATGAAGATTGCTGGTCCATTATTGAAAGACAAGTTCATGTAAATGAAGGAGCACTTATCCCTTCAGAGCTGGTGACTATTGGAAAGGAAATTGCAAAAAAATGTGGAGGAGTACCTTTAGCTGCAAAAGCTTTGGGTGGGATGTTGAGTTCTGAGAGAGAAAAGGAAGCTTGGTTGTCCATTAAGAATAGTGAAGTTCTGAATGCAGTAGATGGAAAGGAAAATGTGAAGGATATATTAAAATTGAGTTTTGATCACTTGCCTTCATATTTGAAACCATGTTTTTTGTACTGTTCCATCTTTCCAAAAGATTTTTTGATAAAAAAAGAGGAATTAATTCAACTTTGGATGGCTGAAGGTTTTCTTGAGCCACCCAATGTGGATGTGGGGACTGTTAAAAAAAAAAAAGTGGATGAGTGGGATGGGTATTTTAATACCTTACTTTATAACTCCTTTTTTCAAGATGTAGAAAGGGATAAATTAGGTAATATTGTAGGATGCAAGATGCACGATCTTGTGCATGATCTTGCAGTTTCTCTTTCCAAGTCTGAAATATTGACCTCAGAAAGCTATTCAAAGGGCGATTCACAAGGTGCAGTGGATTTGTCATGCATAAGACGTGTTAATATAGATAGTGAAGATGTTAAAAATGGAGTGGCAGCTCTGAATGATGGTGGTAGGAAGTTGCGTACTGTATTCTTAGTAATGAAGGGTGCTGTGTTTGATGAATCATGGAAGTTGAAATATTTGCGGAGTCTAAAGTTGAAAGGTTCTGCAATTGTAAAGTTGCCATCTTCAATTGGTGAGTGGAAACACTTGAGATATCTTGATGTGTCATACACTAAACTCAAAGCCTTGCCTGAGTCCATCACCAAGCTTTACAATCTACAAGCATTGAGATTCCTCAAGTGCTGGTCACTTAAGGAGCTTCCTAGAGAGAAAATAAAGAATCTAGTTAGCATGAAGCATATTGAATTTAGCTGTGATTGGCAGATGCCGAGTGGATTGGGGAAGCTAACCAGCCTTGAAAGGTTGCCAATGTTCATTGTGGGTAGTGACAGGGGAGGTAGCATTGAGGAATTAGAGTGCTTGAATGAGCTGAGAGGGGAGTTGAGGATAGAACAGCTTGAGAAGGTTAGAGATAAGGAAGAGGCGGAGAAAGCAAAGCTGGAGGAGAAAAAGAGAATAACAGCCCTGAAGTTTGTTTGGAGTATAAATAGAGGAGGAAGCTACAACAATGACGAAGAGGTGCTGGAAGGACTCCACCCTCACTCAAACATTAAGAAGATAAAGATCCAAAAGTATGTGGGTAAAAACTTTCCAGCGTGGGTAATGAAGGTTCCAGATAGTGGTTCTAGTAGTTTCAAACTACTTGATAGTCTAGTGGAGCTGAAATTGAAGAATTGCAATTTCTGTGAACAAATTCCAAGCCTAGGAATTCTTCCGAATCTTAGATATCTTAAAATAGAAGGGATGGGAGAAGTGAAATGTATAGGCAATGAGTTCTACGGGATTGATGGCAGTGTTGTTAGTGGCAGTGGATGGAAGCTGTTTCCTAAATTAAAAAAACTCATTTTATGGGAAATGAAGAATTTAATTGAATGGAGGGCACCAGAGGTAGAAGTAGGTGAGGAAGAAAGAGTTGGAGAATTATTTCCTTGCCTTGAAGAAGTGAGAATTAGAGATTGCGATGCTTTAACCAACTTCGGAATTACTAAGAGTTCATCACTTGTCAAGCTTGAAATTGAGAGATGTGATAAAATGGGTAATTTATTTGATGAAGTGGATTCTTCCTTCCCTTCTCTTAGGAGTTTGAGGATAAGTAAATGTTCAAGTTTAACAGGGATTCCAACAAAAGCACTGCAGTCATTCACTTCTTTGGAGAATTTGTATATATTTGGTTGTAAAAGGATGGCATCTATTCCTGAAGAGTTAGGGAAATTGACTTGTCTTACTCATTTGGGAATATTAAATTGTAAGAGACTGAGTTATTTTCCAGAGGAGATTTTAGGCAGACTCACACGATTGGATTCATTAGGTGTTGGTAATTTCTCAGAGGAGTTGGATGATTTCTCTTACCTTCAAAATCTCAATAGCTCTATTCAACATCTAAGGATAGCGGGAAACAACAGAATCAAGTCTCTGCCACATCAACTTCAACACCTCACTTCCCTCAGATCTTTGAATATTTGGGGATTCTATCAAATGGAAGTTTTGCCAGAGTGGTTGGGGAACCTTTCTTCTCTTCAATCCCTTTCTATTTCTAGTTGTGAGAATCTGAAGCATCTACTAACAGCAGCAGCAATGAAACGACTCTCCAAATTAAAAGATCTTCAGATTTCTAATTGTTCTCATGATCTTAAAGAAAGTTTAACTAAGCGGAGTGGCTTTGAATGGGACAAGGTTTCTCATATTCCTCATGTAGATTACTATTTTCTTTAGGCGTAAAATCGGAATGATTCTGTCTACAGAAGAGGGGAATGCCACTGTTTCAAGCACGAATTAGAACTACACTTAATGGAGCGATTAAATATCCAGAGGATGATCTTGAATGTAATTAACATTAAGTTGAAGAAGACAAGTCTGTATCACTGATTTGTGCAGGGCATTTGCGATGATCAGATTAAATAAAAGTTAAAGCATGTTAGAACAATGTATTGTCTCATAAATGTTGGTTTGGAGTTGAATGTATAATGCCGATTTGATAATTAATATTTTTGAATGTTAGAGCAGTGGATTTCCCATTGTTTTCCATTCATGTTCTTTATATAAGGTTAATGCACATAGAGATGTTTTGAGAAAGATTCTTGAATAGAAATTGAGACCGCACTGTAGCAAGTATATGAACCCGTCACATGTCTGCATGTTGAAATGCAAGCTGTACTGTGAATTTTATATTGCAGCTTAATGCCTAAACTGAGCCTTGGCATTTACTTAGAATGCAGCCTAAGCATACAGAACCCTGCTTAGACGGAACAAAGGAAAACCGCCAAAATCAAGCTCACTGCCCACTGCCTGTCCCATCTGCACTATGAGCACTGAGCAGAAACCAGCTGTAGAAGGATACACCATTGTAGAAAATGTCATGTACATTAAGGACAATGCCATGTATATAAAGAAAACACAGCTTTAAGGACCAATAATCCCTCACTAGTGATGCACTGGAACTAACAACTAAAGAACAAGGAAAGGGTTACCACTAGTCTGAAAATATGTAGCACCATTAACTACCGTACAACAACTCCACTTTCTGAAACTATGGCAACTCTTGTTAATATCAGCCTTCTAATTTCTCATTCCTTGGCTCAAGTCTCGCAGGAAGGCTCATGGATAGTTATGGCCATGGCTGACGAGTTATAGGTTCATCAGGTATCATTTCTGTCCACTAATATTTTGTTAGCAACTGATCTGTTACCAACAGTGACTCATCCCTTGCAAACTCTGCTCCAGGACAAATCCTTGGCTCTGCTCCAAATGGTACGTATGAAAATGGAGGGATGGTTTTCGATGAAGCATCAAATCTTGATGGATCAAACTTGGATGGATTTTCAAAAATGTTGTCCATATTTGTACCAGAAGACACTCACTGCAGCTGTGTTTCAAAGAGTTAAGACTCAACTACTAAAACATTGGTTGCTTATGAATTTTCATGCACTTGAATGAAACAGCAATGGCTAATTTATTTATTTATTTATACCTGCCATCCTTTGGGACTGTAGAATCCATCAAAGCTAATGTCTCTTGTTACGAGTAGAAAGTTGCCAAAAATTCTACATGAATTTTTCATTATCTTCAAGCACCTTGTCAGAGACCTCAGCTTCCCTGGAAAGGTACCTCACGACGAGGGTCATAAGAATTGCTGATAGCGGATTGTGGTAGAATCCATCAAAGCTAATGTTGCGAGTCGAAAGTTGCCAAAATTTGAAGGATAAAATCTCATGACCTCCTGAGCTATTCTTCATGTGTACATCATTTGCATTTCACTCCAAGTGAATCCAAATCCATTGCTAGCTCTTTTTGCTTACTCAACTTCCATTTGCTCTGTGATATAACACAATAGCATGTGTTTATGAATCATTTCGAAAGTTTCTTTTTATCTTCAATCACCTTGTCAGAGACCTCAGCATCCCTGGAAAGGTACCTCACGAGGAGGGTCATGAGAATTGCTGTAGTATCGTGACTAGCCATAATCCAAGATAGGAAAATATCAAGAATCGCCTCTTCTTGCAAAGGGTTAACGTTCTCATCTCTCAGATTTAGAAGGCTTGATAATTTTTTCATTAGAATCTACTGTGCCTTCTTTCAATTGTATTCTCTTGGCATCTATAAGTTTTGAGAGTCTTTCACAGAGCCTGGTTCTAGCTTTCAGATCTCTGTGATATACGGTTCGTTGGTTCCTTACCTGTAAGCTCTATGATATATGGCCATGGCTTTCTGGGTAGAAAGATGGAATTGGAGAGCCACAGAAATGAGAGCCCTCACCAAACGATCTGCCAGTATGCTAGAGATTGATATGAAAAAAGAAATACATGAAGTCCATCAACAATTATTAGCCCAAAAATAAGGGGCAGATGTTTCTTTTTGTTTTTTTCAATTTTTTACAGAATTCTCTATTCATATTTTAAGTGTTGGTTTTCCCTGCATTTGGGGATTTAATTATAGTTCTTTTTTTTTTCTTGACGGATAGAGATAAAGATAGTGGCCATCTTCTTTGATTAAGTACCCACATGTTTTCGTTACTTCTTCTCTTGAAGTAATAATACAATCTTTTCTTGAAGTAGCCATTTTTAGAATGGTTTTTTTTTTTTTTTACTCCATGTTTTTGTTTAAAGAAGATGGAACTCTTGTGATTTGCAATACATATGGGTGTCAAAGTTGGTTGGTCCATACTCCATACCAATCTCAACAAAAATATGATAATTTTAGTATAGGAGACTGTTACATCTATTTGGAAGGAAAACACCAGGCAAGAACAGAGAATGATTTGAGCAACAGAGCTGCTTAAATTTCAGAATATAATTTTCATGTACATATCTTGGAATTAGGCATGTTAATCAACGAAGTGTTGGAAAAAATTATTTAGCAAAATTATTGTTGAACTAAAAGAAACTATAAGGGAAACGATTTTTGTCTCGGGCCACTGCATAAGCGGAGATTAAAAAAAATTCAAGGACCCTGTTATTTGACAAAAAGATCAAATCAAAAATAAATTGACCCCCTAATTTCAGAGACAATTCCATTCAAGCAAAAAAATCAATAAAAAAATGTGGGCAACTGCATAGCAGCGCCGTATCTATCATCCCTCATAAAATAAATATTTGAGTTAGTCAAAAGAGGCACACCGACTCTGCAGCTTTTGTCTGCTAGGAGTTAGTCTTCCAAAATCATAAAAAGAAGCACATGTACTCTGTAGCTTTTCTTATTAGCCCATATTCTTCTTTTCTGAACCTTTTGAGAATCAACTGACCATTATGGCTGAGACTTTCCTCATTTCTGTGGTGAAAGGAGCTCTGTCAAGGGTGGGTTCACTCATCACCGATGAAATCATTCGTGCTTGGAATCTCAAGGATGACCTCAAAGGCCTTCAAGAATTGCTCACCATGATTCGTGCTGTGCTAGAATATGCTAAGGAGCAGCAAACCAAAAGGGAACCGGTCGGGCTTTGGCTCATGAAGCTCAAAGATGTAGCCTATGATGTTGAAGATGTGTTTGATGAGTTGCCTATGAGAATCTTCGTCAAGAGGTCGAGATGCAAGGTCAAGAAAGAACGGAGGTAAGCAGCTGTGATCCATTCTCCAAACTCATTTGTTATACTAAAGAGACCACGCTTCATTTTAAACTAGCTTGCAAAGTTAAGACGATAAATGAGTCGCTGGCTAAGATTAAGAACGAAGCTATGGGTTGTGGACTTAATCAAGTCTACCCTAGAGATAACGCATTTCATCACATTGACTTGGACCGAATGACAGACTCAGTACTTGACAATCCAGTAGTAGGGAGGGAACAAGATGTCTCTAAAATTGTAAACTTCCTGAGTTGCAACTGTGACCAACAGGTTCTTACCATTGTTCCCATCGTGGGCATGGGTGGTATTGGCAAGACTGCATTGGCTAAACTAGTGTGTCAAAAGGCAATGACCAGAAAGCTTTTTGATGTTAAAATGTGGATTTGTGTTTCTGATCATTTTTCTGAACAAAAATTTTTTAAAGAAATGTTGCAATGTCTCCGCGGAGACCTGGGGGGGTTGAGCAACAACGATGCAATCCTTCGCTAGCTCGCAAAATTTAGAGGACAAGAAATTCCTACTTATTCTTGATGACCTGTGGGATGATGCCTCGAAGGGCTGGGAGTACTTAAAGACACATTTGACAACAATTTCTAGGAAGAATGGAAATGCCATTATCGTGACTACTCGCAGTGAGGGAGTGGCATCTGCAGTGAAGACTTCTACTGAGTACAAGCATAATTTGAATGTCTTGTCTGATGAAGATTGCTGGTCCATGATGAAGGATTTCCCATTGCATGCAGCAACATTGTGAAGGATTTCCCATTGCTTGCTATTAATGTTCTTTTTAGAAAATGTTTTAGAAATTGAGACTGCACTGTAGCAAGTATATGAAGCCATCCCATGTCTGTATGTTGAAATGCAAGTTGTACTGTGAATTTTAGATTGGAGCTTAATGCCTAAACTGAGCTTTGCAATTTACTTAGAATACAGCCTAAGCATACAGGACCTTGCTTAAACCGAAGGAACAAAAGGAAACCACCTAAAATCAAGCTCAGTGCCCACTGCCTGTCCCGTCTCCACTATGAGCCTTGAGCAGAAACCAGCTGTAGGAGGATACACCATTGTAGAAAATGTCATGTACATAAAGAAAACCCAGCATTAAGGACAATGTCATGCATATAAAGAAAATCCAGCATTTAGGACCAATAATCCCTAACTAGTGATGCATTGGAACTAACAACTAAAGAACAAGGAAAGGCTTACCACTAGTCTGAAATATGTAGCACCATATTTTGAAACTATGGCAACTCTTGTTAGAAGCCATCCACATGTTGCTTTCATTACTTTTAATAATACAATATTTTCTTGCCCATTTTAGAATGGTTTTTTTTTTTTTTCCCTCCATGTTTTTGTTTAAAGAAGATGGAACTCTTGTGATTTGCAATACATATGGGTGTCAAAGTTGGTTGGTCCATACTCCATACCAATCTCAACAAAAATATGATAATTTTAGTATAGGAGACTGTTGCATCTATTTGGTAGGAAATCACCAGGCAAAAACAGAGAATGATTTGAGCAACAGAGCTCTTTAAATTTCAGAATATAATTTTCATGTGTATATCTTGGAATTAAGCATGTTAACCAACAAAGTGTCGGAAAAAAAAAAATTAGCAAAATTATTGTTGAACTAAAAGAAACAAAGAAAGAAAACCATATTTTAAGCCATAAATTTTAACAAGAAATTTTTTACCTGTTTTAGATACATTATATCCAATAATTGACTCTATGATATACAATATATAAATCATAGTTCCGTTAATTAAGTATGAAAAGGTAGTTTGAGTAGAGTAAGGTTTGAACCCCTCATCCCTTGCGGTGTTGGGAATTAATTATTTGTAAACCCCCCACCCCTATTGCGGTGTTAAAAATTAACTATTTGTAAACCCCCACCCCTTTTGCGGTGTTAAAAATTAACTATTTGTACTAGTTAAAAGAAAACATGTATTCCTACCAGGCTTAGACTCAATTTCTAAAGCAAACATGTCACCAATACCACTTAACTCTGGATTTTCAGTACTACTCTCCACCATTTCCTCTTTAAATTGTGTGTTGCTTGGATTTTATTCTACAATCACAAGATCAAAATTGTTCTCCAACGATCTAATCACTTCCAACATGTGTAAACTATCGGTCACGAAAGCTTTAATGCACTAAAATGAATCATTTTTGACATTTCTGTCCATAAATTCCCTTATCAATAGCTCATCAAATTCCTTGTCACCTCCATTGATCATGCCTTTATCACCATCTTTTCTTGGATTAATTCTTAACATGGAATAATATAATTCATTATTGGCCCTTTGTACTTTTAGTCCATTCGTATAAGGATATAAGCTTTACCTAAGTAAATAGTAGAATGGCAATCTATATCTATATCTCTATATAAATATAAGGCCAAACCCATACTTAGCTCCTGAACTTTTGGCCAAAATCCCATTAGCCACCTAAATTTCTAAAATGACCTTATAAACACATCAACCTGCAAAATGTGACCTTATAGACACCTTTGTACAGGGTGTGATGCCAATAAGCTTAAGCAGCACTTGGGTGGAAACTTTTGCTTCAAAGCTGAAGGAGGAAAGGCTTATGCAGTTTATCATTATGCTGGAGAGGTCAGTTACTGCTCTTTCCTTGAGGAGGAGCTATGCCTTTTTCCCGCTTACTGAGATTCTGCTAGGCATTAGGTTGAAGTAGACGTTTTAATCATTGATGAATATTAGAGACAAAATATATGCGTATGAAGGAATTGCAATCTGGGAATTTATAGCAAATCATGGAATTCATGTTTTTTATTTCCTCCTAATGAACGATACAGTTTCATTGCTAAACATTATGCATTATGATATGCAATACAAGAATGAGAAGAGTATTCTTTATGTTTCGAAGCAAAATATTGTACCTTCAAACAACAATATCTTGGTATATCATTGGTTTACATGAGAATATGGTTCAAAATCACACAGTAGAGTGTAATATATTATATTTACCATAATTTATAGATCCGCCATTAACTAATAGAAACATGTTTTGCCCTTTTCTTTAAATATTTATTCAATCTTTCTATACTTTTAGAATTGAACATCAAAGGATGCAAATTGTACATAAGTTTACGCAGTTTCAATAATAATATAAAATTTATGTTATTCCAATATAATTTATACTGTGCTTACTTTCAGAAATCTAACTAATATATTAAATTACATTTGTTAACCAACTAAAAATGTTATAAAAATTTAAAATTTTATCATGCTAATGATAAGGCAATAGCAATTGTATTGCTTACGTATTCTCATATGTGCAGGTGTTTGTATCTATCTCATACACTTCATCAGTTATCTGTTATATCTATCTCTTGCATTCTTGTATTATATAACAAAGTACTGTAACCTTTCGATACTCATCAATAATATTATTCTCATTCCTTCTTCATGGTATCAGAGCAAGATCAAGTTTAACAATCAAACGATTTCTGCAAAAAAAATTTTTTTTTTCCTTTTTCTCTAATGGCTACTGATGACTCCTCTTCTTCTCAAGCACTCACCACCACCATCACCGCTGTCACTTTTATTCATAGTCTTCCCAATAGTCTTCCCAATGTTGCTCATCAGTTGTAGATCAAACAGAATTCTACCAACTATCTTCTCTGGCAAGTTCAGCTCATGCCACTCTTGTACAACTACAATTTAACCAAACACATTAACGGTTCTTATCCTTCTCCCAGTATAACACTATCAAATAATCAACTAAACCCCGATTACCAATCCTGGTTCCGTCAAGACCAACTCGTCCTCAGTTGGATAGTTGGCTCCATATTCAAAGCTTTTGTACCACAGATTGTTGGTGTCGCATCTGCGAGAGAAGCATGGCTTCGTTTGGCCAAGTCATATACAGCAGGTTCGAAGGTTCAGGCTTTGACCATCACATCCAGATTTTTCAAATTATCCAAAGACTCCTCTAAGCCTGTTGCACAATACTGTCAGCATGCCAAAACTTTGTATGACCAACTAGTTGCATTGGATTCACTAGTTTTAGAATTAGACCTAGTCTAAGTAATCGTTAATGGCTTAGGCTCTGTTTTCTGCCCCTTTGTTCATTCTCTTCAACACCGAACAGATGATATCACGTATGCTGATGTTTATGGACTTCTTACTTGTGAAGAAGAAGATCTTCAGACTGATAACGCACCATTTATAGACTCTATTCCTCCTACCACTCATCTGGCTCATACCTCCGGCAAATCCAATGGCAGCTGAGGTTCTGGAGGTCACGGAGGTCGATTTCACACAAATAGAGGTCTTGGTGGCAGTTGGCATTAATCCCACATGCTTGGCTCATCCTTTGGTAATTTCCCCTCATATTCTCATACATTTATTCCAAATTCAGTTCAGTGTCACAATTGCATGGGATTCAGACATATTGATCCTCAATGTCCTTCTCCTTGAAAGAAAGCAATGACTCGCTCTCTTAATTTGGCCTACTTCACATCTTGCAGCATCCTCTACAGCCTCACCAAATAACAACTGGATACTTGACATAGGGGCGACTTATCACTTAACTCCTGGCATAGAAAATTTGTCTCTCCATTCTGAGTACTGTGGACATGATGATGTTTGTATTGGCAATGGTAAAACTCTCCCAATCTCTCACACTGGTCATTCCATTTTTAATTCCTCCAATCATTCTTATTTTTTGAATAATATTCTTTGTGTTCCGAACTTTTGTGAAAACTTACTTTCAGTTACATCTTTTACAACTTCTAACAATGTGTGTACTGAATTTTTTCCTACTTATTTTCTTGTCAAGGATATCCCCACGAGACAGGTTCTTCATAGAGGCCCGAATGATCATGGCTTGTACTCTATGTTGTTTGACTCAATTTCTTTACCCACTCGATCTCCAACCACTTTCGTTGCTTCTAGTCTTTCTCAATGGCATAACATTTTGGGACATGCAAATTATGGCACTATCAATCACATTTTGGGGTGCCATTGAGTTTTTTTCATGCTTGTAATGTTGCCAAAAGTCATAAATTACCTTTCTCTTTGTCTACTTTTCAAGCAAAAGAACCTTTAGAATTAATTTTTCGGACTTATGGAGACTTGCCCCTATTGATTTAGCTGATGGTTATTGTTATCATGTTTTATTTTTTGATCATTAGTTATTGTTATCATGTTTTATTTTTTGATCATTACAGCAAATACTCTTGGATTTATTTTATTAAATTTATATATGAAGTATTTAGTGTCTTTATTAAGTTTTGTCATCTTGTTGAAAAATTTTTTAATCATTCCATTAAGTCTTTTCAGGCAGATTGGGCAGGTGAATATCAAGCAGTATCTAAATATTTAGTTGAACATGGAATCACTTAACGTAATGCTTGTCCCAAAACACCAAAACAAAATGGTTGTGCTAAACAAAAGCACCGCCATGTAGTTAAAATGGCAGTGTCTCTCGTACAACATTCACATGTTCCAAATAAATATTGGAAATATGCTTTTGATATTGCAGTCTACATCATTAATTGTTTGCCACCATCAAATTTAAAATCAGATTATCCTTTTACTAACCTTTTTCATCAACAACCTGATTACATGTCTATGCATAACTTTGGGTATTTATGTTACCCTTGGATGAGACCATATAGTGCAAAATTATAACCTAGATCCACACAATGTGCTTTCTATGATGAGGAATTCCCCTTTGTAACATCATCATATGAGACACCTAGTGTCAAGGATCCATCACCAGCAATAATTTTTCTTCCCTCATTTCCCTCCAACACCTTTTACCCACCACCTAATCCGATTCTATCCAATCTGCCACTAGCATCTCCAATCACTCACCCAACTCATCCTACATCACTTACACCTATCCCACAACCTACCCAAACTACCAATCCTAATTCATAAAATCAACAACCTTCATTAGTTGTTGGTCTTTCTTCTTATAACCCCCAAACTGGTTATTAATACCAAAACCCATCCTATGATCACAAGATCTTAAACCAGTTCATTGAAACCCAAGGCATTGCTTTCCTTTAATGGTACTTATGGACCTTCATGTTATACCTAAGCAGTCAAAGAACCAAAATGGCGATAGGCAATGATAAATGAATATGATGCAATGGTGAAAAATCAGACTTGGACACTTGTACCACCTTCATCCTCTTGCTAATTTGGTCAGCACTAAATAGGTGTATCGAATAAAAAGAAACAAGGATGGGACTGCGGATAGATATTAAGCCTGCTTGGTGGCAAAGGACTATCATCAAAGACCAGGAATGGATTTCACTGAAACATTTAGTCTGGTGGTAAAGCCTACCACCATTTGACTCATCTTAGCAACGGTTGTCTCTTACAAATGGGAATTTCGACAAATGGATGTATCAAATGCATTCTTACATGGTACACTTGATGAAGAAGTTTTCATGTCTTAACCCTAAGGATTCATTCATCCACAATTTCCAAATCATGTTTGTCGGCTACAAAAGTCGATTTATGGTCTCAAACAAGCATCGAGATAATGGTTTAAGTGCCTTACAAACTCTCTAATTTCTTTAGGTTTCATTGGATCCAAAACTGATAGTTCCTTGTATTTTCTCAAGCAAGGGACTGTTCAGATTTATTGCCTTCTCTACGTGGATGATATCCTCATCACAGGTAATGACACCAGTATAATTCATTCCATTATTCACTCATTGCAAAATTCATTTGCTCTCAAGGATCTTGGTGTCTTAAGTTATTTTTTGGGCATTAAAGCCACTTGGTGCTAGAATGGATTACTACTTTCTCAGTCTACATATATTCAAGAATTACTACATAAGTCCAATATGCAGGCTGCCTGGCCCATCTCTACACCTTCGTGTGCAAGCACCAAGCTCTTGGTTCATGGCACCCTTTTCTCTGATCCACCACTTTATAGAAGTATGGTAGGTGGACTGCAATACACATGTAATACAAGACCAGACATTTGTTACGTTGTTAACAAGTTCTCACCGTAACTTAAGATCACTGGACAATCGTAAAAAGAATTATGCGCTACCTTTGTGGGACCGTCGATCATGGCCTGTTCTTGGTGCCATTTGATCACTTTTGAGTTTCAGCTTACAGTGATGCTGATTGGGGTAGTGACTTGAATGATAAAAAATCCACAACTGGATACTCTATTTTTATTGGCTGAAACCTTGTAGCTTGGGGTTCGAAGAAACAAAGAACGGTTGTGAGATCGTCAACGGATTCTGAATATTGTGCTGTCGCAAGCACTGTCATAACTTCTCTTCTTCATGAACTTGGACAGGCTTATTAGCCGAAAGCAGCAAACATAATCCAGTTTAAAATAACACAACACTTCTTCTATTAAATGCAAGCATCATATTAGTTGCTTTATTCAAAGTTCAATAGGAATATTAATAGAGAATTATATAAAAAAATTTAGGGAAAAAGGCATTTTATTTATTGGCAGAATAACACGATTGGCAGCAAACTTCACCCTTTGCAATGGTATTTTAATTTTGAGCAACATGCAAGAACAGAGAATGATTTGAGCAACAGAGCTTTTAAATTTCAGAATATATTTTTCATGTACATATCTTGGAATTAAGCATGTTAATCAATGAAGTGTCAGAAAACAATTATTTAGAAAAAATATCATTGAACTAAAAGAAACAAAGAAACAAAACCATATTTTAAACCATAAATTTTAAAAAGAAAATTTTTACTTGTTTTAGATACAATATATCCAATATTTGACTCTATGATATACAATACATAAATCACATTTTCGTTAATTAAGTATGAAATATTTAAATTATATGTCATATATTTAATGATTGAATTTAACATTTTTAAATGTAACAAAAAAATCTTTCAATTCAAGGATTTAATGACCATAAAATATGATTTGAAGATGTAATTGGATAACAAAATCAATTTCATTATACAATATCTTCAAGTAGATCATTATACATATTATCAATAGGCTTTCTCCAATATTGTATAACTAAAATTGATGTATTCCTATCCCCCACGAGTAGTCAAAGTGGCAAAAGGTATGAACATCTGGTAAAAAGTATGGACATCTAGTTTGAAGGGAGTAGGGTTCGAACCCCTCACCTCCCTTATGGTATTGGGAATTAACTATTGGTTATGAAAGCTTTAATGCACTTATGTGAATCATTTTTGACATTTCTATCCATAAATTCCCTTATCAATAGCTCATCAAGTTCCTTGTCACCTCCATTGATCATGCCTTTATCACCATCTTTTCTTGGATTAATTCTCAATATGGAATAATATATTAGAGAACAGATAATTCATTATTGGCCCTTTGTACTTCTAGTCCATTCGTATAAGGATATAAGCTTTACCTAAGTAAATAGTAGAATATAGATCAATAATTATAATTAATTTAATATTAATTTAATAATTTAATTACATTTATGTACACATAATGATTATAATTATATAAGATCCAATTTAACAGTTTTTAATTTCATATATATTTATATCTATGTGTATGTGAAAGCATTTTAATAAAGCTCCTTCAGTCATTTCTATCTCATAATAAAAAATGTTTTGTAAAATTTTCACATTGGGAATTTGGGAGAAATAGGGAGGAGTCTTTAGTCATAAATATTCCCCTCCCCCCATTGGTTAAAGTATGTCAATCACCATTTGTATTGGGTGTACCATTGACAACTATTAGCTATAGTGATAGAAAATTTATGGGAAATTTTCTTGGGTATACTTGATCTTTCGGGTATGAGTGAGAATTAAATATTTTATAGTGTGGTTGTAATAATTTTCCACATAGTAAATATTTTTCTCTTGGTTGCCTCTTGACAACACTCGTGGTTTTTCTTCATTTGGGAGTTTTTCATGTTAAATTATTGTGTGTTTCTCTCTTTTATTTTTCAAGTATTTTTGTTCATGTTATAATTTAAAGGGGTAAAGGTACTTGTTGGATTGTAAGGGCCTATTTTCTTCAACAATTAAAGCTCTTGGTTTATTTTAGTATACTCTGTGGTTGCGGCTTAGGTTGATCTTTCACATCAGAAAAAATTTTCTTAGGCTAATTGGCATTTTGCATCGATAATTTTTTTTTTAGAAATTATTGTGATCTAACTGGAGGTCCTTTGTATTGTGTTTATTGAGTGTTGTATTGTGTAAGTAAGTGTAGCCAAAAAAGTTTTGTCACAAAGGCTATAATCACCTAAGGAGGTTGGGACTTAAGTGGTATCGTTTGTATCCCCCCAATCTTTCTTGGAAACTTTTTTAGTGTATTTTGTAGATACAATTGTTCACTCATTATTCACATGTGAGGTCACTGTAGCAGGAAGTACTATTCAAATATACGGAGGTACTGTGCATTGTTGAGCAAAAATGAGTTTCAGATTTGATATTGAGAAATTTGATGGGAGAATTAATTTTGGGTTGTGGCAAGTACAAATCAAGGATATATTAATCTAGTCTGGATTGTATAAGGCCTTAAAGGGAAAATCAACTTCTTTGTCTGAAGGAAAGGAGATAATTAAATCCGGTGACAGTAGTGCAGACATGAGAAAATCCAAAATGAGTGAAAAAGAATGAGAGGAGCTAGACATAAGAGCAACAAGTCAAATTCGTCTTTGTCTAGCCAAAAATGTTCTTGCTAATGTTTCTAAATGCTCAATAACAAAAGGAGCTTTGGGGAAAGCTTAAGGAAATATTCCAGACTAAAAGTCTTTCAAATAGGTTATATTTAAAGGAGCAATTTCACAAATTACAAATGGAAGAACATACAAAAATTTCTAACCACCTTAGTGAACTCAATGGGATTATTTCTGAACTAGAATCTATTGGAGTGAAAATTGATGATGAAGATAAAGTGTTGAGACTTATCTGGTCTCTTCCACCTTCCTATGAACACATGCAAACCGTTTTAATGTATGGGAAATAGAATGTGAAATTTTCAAAAGTGACTAGTTAGATGATTTCTGAAAAAAGAAGGCTGAAAATGGAGAGAATAAGTCTTCTGAAAGTACAACATTGTCAGTTTGTGAAAATGGGAGAAAGAATATAGGCTCCGAAAAAAAAAATTATCTACTAAGGATGTGGGCAACCTGGACATGTAAAGAAGGATTACAAAAATGGTGGAGCTAATTTGGCTAATGGCCTTAAAAGTAATGCTACTAATGCAGTCATCTTTGAATAAGGAGATGATGGGGAAAAATATATATCATCATGGCATGATAGCTACCAATTGAGTTGTCATGCAAAAGGAGGTATGATAGGTAGCTTGTTCACAGTTTATACACGAGTATTGGTTAACAGTTGATGCAAGGTGTGTGGTGGAATTAATGCCGATGGCTGATGAACTTCCTAAATAATTAACATTGGAAGTTGCACCATAACTTATTAGCAGTTTTTTGACATGAACTGGCCGAGGTGAAAATTCTTGGAGTTGGTGAATTTCAAGTGTGTATACTTTTGTGATGGAGTATGACAATTCTTTTTTTTTTAGAATTGTGATTGACAAAGCTGATGGTGAGGTAGTTGTTGTTTTTTATTTTTAATCATGGGGAAGATTTGTGAGAAAACTATTTGGAATTTTCCAAGGTGAATTGTTGTTTTGTAAAATTCCCACATCGGGAATTTGGGAGAAATAGGAAGGAGTCTTTAGTTATAAATATACTCCTCCCCCCATTGGTTAAAGTATGTCAATCATCATTTGTATTTAGTGTACCATTGAAAGCTATTAGCTATAGTAGTAGAAAATTTATATAAAATTTTCTTGGATATACTTGAGTTTTTGGGTGTGAGTGAGAGTTAAATATTTTGTATTATAGTTATATTAATTTTTCACATAATGAATATTTTTCTTTTTGTTGTCTATTGACAATACCTGTGGTTTTTCTCAATTTAGGAGTTTTACACGTTAAATTATTGTGTGTCTCTTTTTTATTTTTCAAGTATTTTTATTTATGTTGTGATTTAAAGGGATAAAGATACTTGTTGGATTGTAAAGGCCTATTTTCTTCAACAAAAAAATTTATTACAAAGTATAGATATTACAATATTTTTTTCTCATATTCATTACTTCATTTTAAACTTTAATATATATATATATATATATATATATATAATTTTTTATATCTTTTTATATTTCTTTTTTTATTATTTTTATATTATTAATTTATTTAACACAATACATCCACATTTATAATTTTTTTATGTCTATTCATCCTATAAAATAATATTTCATTATTTATGAATTCAACGAAAATAATTGAACTATTTTTAATATTATATATTATTGAAGTCTTTGTTGTTTTAAGTATAGCATATTGCTACCACCTATTTTAATTAAATATGTTTTTATAAAGTAAAATAATTTAAAAAGTAAAAAGTTTTATAAAAATTGCATTGATTGAATTTTGTTCCTATCTTCCTCTCTTATTAATAATAAAGAGAAAAAAAAATTAGTATCCAGAGTATGATCTTGAATGTAATTGACATTTAAGTTGAAGAAGACAAGTCTGCATCACTGATTTATGCAGGACATTTGCGATGATCAGATCATATACAAGTTAAAGCATGTTAGAACAATGTATTCTCTCATAGATGATGGTTAATGCACATAGAGATGTTTTGAGAAAGATTCTTGAATAGAAATTGAGACTGCACTGTAGAAGAATACACCATTGTAGAATACACGTAAAGAAAACCCAGTTTTAAGGACAGCACTAACTGTGAGCTGTATGATATACATGGCCATGGCTTTCTGGGTAGAAGATGGAATTGGACAGCTACAGCCTACAAGAACTAGAGCCCCCGCCAAATGATCTGCCACTATGCTAGAGACTGATATGAAAAAAGAAATGGGAAATTTTAGTGAATGAACTTGTCGACACAAATGTTTTCATTGGTTGCCCAGCTTTTTTTTTTTTTTTTTCCTTCAGTTCTTTTTTTTCTCTTTTCACAATTAGCCTAATTTTTACTTTGTATTTTCATTTTCCAAAATCAGTGTTTAGCATATTTTTTTTCATTTTTTCTGTAATTTTCTTTTACCTATTTATTAATTTTGATGTCATTTTTAATTTGAATTTATTGTATATATTTATTTGATTTGTATATTTTAAATAATTTAATTTTATATTCTAAATAACATTTTTTTTTAACTTTGAAACTTACTATTATTTAGAATATAAAAATTAAGCTAATTAAATTAAAAATTATCCATAGTTTTCAATAATTATTTTTTTCATAATTATTTAAAACTTAGAAATTAAACTAATTAAACTAAAAATACCCATGGTATTCAATTGTCACGACCCAAAACAGGGGGTCATAACCAGCGCTAGGGAACAGAAATTCTTTCGAATCCAAAACTTGTAACAAACCTTAAAAAAATAAAAACAAGCAATATAATATAATGGATAAAATATTTGTACAGCGGAAATTTAATCTTAAGTATAAAAATAATAATTCCTCAACTCATTTTAATAACATAAATTTCATCTCATATATAATAAAATCTTTCAGTACAAATTTTCAGTTTAACATTCAGAAATTTTAAATCTCATACATGCATAAATATAAATACAACTCATGACAGATCAAAGTACAACCACTACTGCATTGTCTATAATACAAAATAAACTCAAGTAAGCAGTTTACACAATAAGGTCGAAGTGGAAAAAACCCGGCGAACAAGTCTACTGTTGAGGTCTGAGGACGAAGACTCTCATGAAAAATATCAACAGAGGAGAGTCAAACCTCACTGAATGAATTGTTATAATATATATACATGCATAACTAAATGTCAAATGTAGACACTCAATTGTATATATATCATAAATATATATACAGGCAAATACACACAGATGCAACGAAAATAATTTAATATTGAAAATCATCAGTTATGAAGGATCAAATAGAACCCTATATGGTCGCAACCTCAATACCAATAGAACTCACTTAAGCCATACAGGCCCACTTAGATTCAAAATAATTCACTTAGTCCAATTGGACAGTAGACTAGTCCCGAGACACTAAGTCAACTGAGCTCCAGCAGTATGACTATTAGTGTGATTGGCCCCAAGACACTTGTCAACTGAGCTCCAGCAATCACACTCTCAAATCACATCTCACATCAAATCAATCAAGTCATAATCCACAAATAGGTTAGTAATTTAACCTAAATTCTATCATCGAACCGGTACGTACTCGGTCCTAGTGCTGCCCACTAGAAGCACGTTCTATTGATATCCTTCATTAAAATAATTCGTACATTCGAAAAATAAATAATGCATGATATCAAATTAAATGACAAATATAACCATATATATACTAGAAATATACCAAAAATAAACTAATTATATTTCAAGTATATATATGTCAAATAAATTCAGTTTAATTATAAAATAAACCATATATATACTTAAAAACAATTTAGGTATAAATCAAGAGTAAAACATGCATTTATTTCAAAGTATACCAAAAATAACTAAAAATATACCTAAAATATACTAATCATTTACTAAAGCAGTTTATGCATAAATCATGTAATTAAAACATATATTTCTAAAACATGCAACCTAATTGCACGCATATATAAAATAACAACTCACAGTTGTATGTTCCATGAGACGGGTCCAACGGGCCTAGTCCACTAGGCCTTGGTTTTGGCACAACTAACAATCAAATCACAATACAAAAATCAGAATGAATCTAACTTAACTTCTAGAGACTCGATCTAGGATTACAAAACGCAGACAGATACATAATTAGACCTGATGTCACGTTTTATAAGAATTCTATCGAAAATTCGACAAAACCTTCTCTGTAAAACGGACATCTCTACTTAAAAAGTAGAGCCGGTCTTGCAAGAAAAATATACTTCAATATAAAAATCCTCAAAACCCCTCGGTCGAACCTCAAACTGCAATTTCATCGATCGAGGTTCACCATTCACAAGAAAATACCATAAATACCAAAAATACCTTTTTTAATACCAAAATATAGCAATTTACATATTTAAACATTAAAAATAATTATATACCGATAATTACTTAAAAACCCTAATATTATATAATATTATCAAAAACCGATATTTCACAATAAATACACCAATATTAATAGAAATTCGTTTTATAAATCCAAATTACTCAATTAGCCCAAAAACATATTAAAAATTTACTAAAAACCCATTTATTTACAAAAATAGTATATTATATATAATTTAAAAATAATTTTTGAAAAATAGTTTTAATTAGTTAAAAATAGTAAATAATTTGAAAAAAATCATTTTTATTCTTAAAATAATTATTAAAACCAATTAAACTTAATATTCAACTAAAATTACTACCAAATTACCAAAATACCCCTAATATATAAAAATTCACATAATATACTATAATTACTAAAAAATTCACTAAATATTATATAATTACTCTAAAATTATTTTCTCAACATATAATTGAATAAAACCAACAATTATACTCAATTAACCAATTAATTTTAACAAAATACATATTTAACCTAAATTTCCAAAATTCACATAAACTAAATAAAATTGTATTAATTACAAAAAAATTATAAATTAAATTCTATAATTATTTTCAACCACCATAAACCCTAAAAATCATAAATTTACAATTTATTTAATTAATTTACGAAAATTAAAAAATAATAATCAAATAATCAAAAATTCACAAAAATCAAAATAAATTCCAAAAATTCTACAAAAATTCAAGAGTGTAGATTGAGCTAGTAGAATCAACTTTTGTAAAGGAATTAAGCTTGAATCTTAAAATCAAAGTTCAAAAAAATAGAGAAATAAAAATGGCCGAAATGAACAAATTGCTCACCACCAAAATCTAAGCCAAAGCAAGTGAAATCATGCTTAGAGACACACTCACTGGTGCTCAAGGAAGGGAAAGAGACCGCCGGTGTCAAAATTGGTGGTCGAAAAATCGGATGAACGGCGAGGAGAGGAGTTTCGGGTTTCTCGACCAAAAACGGGCTGAACGGCACCGGAGAAGGGTGGAGGAGCAGCTAGGGAAGACGGTGGCACACCGAGAGGCACTCTGACGGAGGGACAACGGACGGTGAGGGAGGGCACCGGGGAAGAAGATGATGAAGGTAAAGGAGTTTTTGTTTTGTTCTTTTTTGTTTATTATATATATAAAGTTATATATATATACCAATAATATACCAAAAGTAAACCTAAGTAATAATTGAATCATTTATGCATAATTTACTAAAATAAATCATACATTTCTAAAAACATGCATCCTAGAACACGTATATATAAAATAACAACTCACAGTTATTGCGCTCCTCGAGATGGATCTAATGGGCCTGGTCCACTACGCCTCAGTCTCGGCGCAACTAAACAAATAAATGACAACATGAAATCAGAATAAATCTAACAAAAGTTCTAAAGACTCGATTTAGAATCTTTGACACAAAATTAGAATAAGAATTTGATTGGATATTACGTTTTACGAGAATTCTATCGAAAATCCCGCAGAACCTCCCCTGTAAAATGGACATCTCCCTACTCAAAGAGTAGAACCAGTCCTGCAAAGAAATACACTTTGAATATACACATAACACAATCCCTCAATCGGACTCCAAACTACAATTCACCGATCGAGGTTCACAATTCACAAAATAATTACAGAAAAATCAAAAAATACCAAAAATACCAAAATGCCCTTCAATACTCAAAATATAGCAATTTAGATATTCAAACGCTAAAAATATTTATTTATCCGATAAATACACAAAAACTCTAATTTTAATAAAATATTATTAAAAATCGGTAATTCTCAATAAATTCATAAATATTGACCAAAATACATTTTATAAATCCAAATTACATAATTAACCCTAAAACTTACTAAAAATCGATAAAAACTCATTTATTTAGAAGAATCGTATATTAGATATAATTTAAAAATAATTTACGAAAAATAGTTTTAATTAGTTAAAAATACTAAATAATTTGTAGAAATCATTTTTATACCTTAAATAACTATTAAAACCAATTTAATTACATTTTTAGCCAATTTAGTGTCAAATTATCAAAATACCCCTAGTTATGTAAATTCACTAAAATTAATCAAAAATTCACCAAAAATAGTATAATTACTCAAAATTAAATTTCTCAACATATAATTCAATAATATCAATAAATATACTCAATTAACTAATTAATTTTAATAAAACACATAATTAACCTAATTTTCCAAAAATTACATAAACTAAATAAATTCCAAATAATTATATAAAATTCACAAAAATTACAAATAAATTTCTAAAATTCATTTTAACACCTATAAACACCATAAAATAAAATTTCATAATATAATTAATTAATTTTTCAAAAATTAGAAAATATTAATAAAATAATCAAAAATTCACAAAAATCAAAATAATCCCCAAAAATTCCAAAAAAATTCACATAGGTAGATTAAGCTACTAGAATTAATGTTTGTGAATGAAGTTTGTATGAATCAACCAAATCAAAGCTCAAAAAAATCAAAAACCCTAAATAGCCGAAAATAATAAATCAAAACCTAGGGAAATCTAGACCATTTCAAGTGAAACAAAGCTTGGAAATGGACTCACTGGAGCTCAAGGAAGAGATAGAGACCGGTGATATCGAATTTGGTGGCGAGAAAGTGCTTGATCGACGATGACTTCAAGTTTCGACTTCTTGGTCAAAACAAGCTGAAACGACGCTGAAGAAGAGAAGAGATGGTGGCGGAGCTACTGGATGGAAAAGGCGAAGCTCAGGGTGGCACACTAACAGCCTAAAAATGGGAGTTGCAACAGCGATGGCGAAGGGAGGGCGTTGGGAATGTTGGAGAAGAAGAGTGGCACGAATTGTAAATAAGGGAAACTTTGTTTTGAAGTAATTATATATGTATATATTTGTATATATATATATATATATATATATAACTATATTTTATATTATTATAACATATATATATTATATTCAAATTAATACATACCACATATTAAAATAATAATATTTACACATATACATATATAACACACATCATTTATTAAAAATATACAATATAAATTTAATTAATATAAAACTATATAACATAATTTAATTATAAAATAAACCCTAATTTAACTTTAAATGCATGCACAAACATGTATTTTATTTGGCACTTTAAAATCACGTATGAGTTCATGCAAATTCATAAAACTATTTAAAATAGTTAATATTTAATTATTTACGTCTTAATTTTTCCGAAAATAAAATCCCCAGGAAAACTTTATGTAAATAACTTAAAAATAATTAAAAGTAATTAAAAATGACTTTAATAAATAACAAGCTAATTAAATAATCAAATATATATATATATATATAAATTATTAACACTGTATATCCCAATGCAGTTTTAAATTATCTAAAAACCCGGGATATTATAGTCTTCCCTCCTTACAAGAATTCGTCCCCGAAATTCCAGAAAAAGAATAAATACAAGATCAAGAAGGGAAGAGATACGGGTAAAAAGCTCGCATCTCAGCTTCAGTCTCCCACGTATGCTCTTCAACTCTGTTGCTACGCCACAGAACCTTGACCATCAGAATTTGCTTTGACCGCAACTGTCAAACTTGGTAATCAACGATCGCCACAAGTTCTTCCACAAATGTTAGATCTTCATTCACTTCTACACTATCGAGCTGTAACACGTGTGAAGGGTCTGAGACGTACTTCCTCAGCATCGAGATATGAAACACCGGATGCACTTGAGACATACTCGGGGGCAAAGCCAACCAATATGCAATAGTGCCTACTCTCTCCAGAATCTCGAACGGTCCTATATATCTCGGTGCTAACTTACCCTTTCTACCAAATCTCCTAACACCCTTCATCGAAGACACCTTCAGAAAAATAAAGTCTCTAACCTGAAATTCTACATCTCTGCTCCTAGGATCCGCATAGCTCTTCTGCCTGTTAACTACAGTCTCTAATCTGTGCTTAATCACGGTGACTTTCTCTGCAGCATCCTGAACCATCTTAGGTCCAGTCAAAGCTCTCTCACCAATCTTATCCTAACTCAGAGGGATCTACATTTTCTTTCATACAACGCCTCATATGGTGCCATGCCAATACTGCTATGGTAGCTGTTATTATACACAAACTCTACAAGTGGCAAATGATCATCCCCGCTACCTCCTAGATCCAAAACACACATCCTCAACATATCTTCCAGTGTCTGAGGATGAAAAGCAATACTAAAATCCAACCTAGTGCCCATCACTTCTTGTAACTTCTGCCAAAAACATGAGGTAAACACTGAACCTCTATATGACACAATGGACATAGGTACTTCATGAAGGCACACAATATGTTTCACATACAGCTTTGCCAATCTAGCTACAAAATAGGTGGCTTTCACAGGCAAGAAATGTGCAGACTTGGTCAACCTGTCTACAATCACCCAGATGGAATCGTATCCATCCTTAGAACGAGGTAAACCAATCATAAAATCCATAGCTATCCTTTCCCACTTCCACTCAGGAATAGGAAGAGGCTGAAGCTTCCCAAAAGGCTTCTGATGCTCAGCTTTCACTTGCTGACACGTCAAGCACTTAACAATATAATCAGCGACATCCTTCTTCAGTCTGTCCCACCAGTATAAATCTATGATACTGTGGTACATCTTAGTGACACCCGGATGTACGCTATAGGCTGAAAAATGTGCTTCCTCTAGGATCTCTTCTCTCAAATTATCCACATCAGGAACACATAATCTACCACTGATCCACAATACACCATCATCATCGAGTGTGAAATCAGTGAACTTCCCTACTCGAACATTCTCTACAAGCTCTTTTAGAATAGGATCTCGGCTCTGAGCTGCCTTAATCCTATCTCTCAGTACATATCGCACCTTAAACTAAGCTAGTTGTCCACCTGACCTACTAATCTTCATCATCAGACCTTGATCCACCAACAGATGCAACTCTTGGATCAACAGTCTCCTCTCAACACTGATATGAGCAAGACTGCCTGAGGACTTCCTACTTAAAGCATCTGCTACTACATTAGCCTTGCTTGGATGATATTAAATCTCACAGTCATAATCTTTCAACAGTTTCAACCATATCCTCTGCCTCAGATTCAGATCTCTCTGCTAGAAAATGTACTTAAGGCTCTTATGATCAGTAAAAATCTCACAAGTCACCCCGTATAAATAATATCTAAGAGTAAAGATCACTGCAGCCATCTCAAGGTCATGTGTAGGATAGTTTTGCTCATGCTTCTTCAACTGCCTCGAAGCATAGGCTATCACCCTACCATTATGCATCAACACACAACCAAGGCCAACTCTAGAGACATCACAATAAACTGTGAACTTGTCCACACCATTAGGCAAAGCTAGTACTGGAGCTGTGGTCAACTTCTCCTTCAAAAACTGAAAGTTATTCTCACAAGCGTCTGACCACTCAAATCTAACATTCTTCTTAGTCAAGCGAGTCATAGGGGCTGTAATTCTAGAAAAATCCTATACAAACCTCTTATAATACCCAGCTAAACCCATAAAACTTTGAATCTCCATAACAGAAGTCGGTCTAGGCCACTCAAACACTACCTCAATCTTTTATGGATCAACCTGGATACCTTCTTTAGACACCACATGTCCAAAAAAAGAAACACTCTCCATCCAAAAATCACACTTTAAGAATTTAGCATAAAGCTGATGTTCTCTCAGTGTTTGTAGTACAGTCCTTAAGTGATATACATGCTCCTCCATACTCCTCGAGTACACCAGTATATCATCGATGAAGACTACTACAAACTGATCCACATATGGTCTGAATACCCTGTTCATCAGGTCCATAAAAGTTATTGGTGTGTTAGTCAAGCCAAAAGACATCACCAGAAACTCATAATGGCCATATTAAGTGTGGAATGCCATTTTAGGAACATTAGCTTCATTGATCCGCAGTTGATGATAACCCAACCTCATATCAATCTTAAAAAAGAATTGTGCACCATGTAGCTGATCAAATAAGTCATCTATCCTCGGGAGAGGATACTTGTTCTTCACTGTCACCTTGTTCAACTCTCTGTAGTCAATGCACAGTCTCAGGGTACCATCCTTCTTCTTCACAAACAAGACTAGTGCACCCTAAGGAGAAACATTGGGTCTGATGAAACCCTTATCCAATAACTCTTGCAACTGCTCCTTCAACTCTTTTAACTCTGTAGGAGCCATTTTGTAGGGTGGCATAGATATAGGAGTAGTACCTGGAACCACATCTATACAGAAATCAATCTCTCTATGAGGTGGTAAACCTGGCAACTCCTCAGAAAAATATTAGGAAACTCATAGGCAACATGAATATCTGTGAGTGATAACTTCTCTACTGAGGTATTCCTGACCAATGCCAAATATCCCTGATAACCTTTCCTCAGTAACTTCCTAGTCGTAATAGTAGAAATGAGATTCTGAGGTGTTAAACTCCTATCACCCACAAACTTAAATTCTTTTTCAGCAGGAATTCTGAAAGTCACCTCTTTATTTTGAAAATCCACCATAGTATAGTGCTGAGATAACCAATCCATACCTAAAATAACATCAAACTCCATCACATCCAAAATTCTCTATCTCCCACGAGAACTGGACATCCAGAAAGAACAATATCGGTGTCCAAAGAATCACTTAGAGGAGTGGCGATAGACAAAGGAAAAGCCATCCTCGAAGCTTGCCAACAAGACTTGAAAGCAAACATAGGAGAAACAAACGAATGTGTGGCACCCAAATCAAATAAAACCCTTGCATCCAGGTAATAGACAGAAATAATACCTGCCACGACCGCATTAGATGCCTGGCCAACACCTCTGGCACCTCCTCTAGCACCTCTACCACGACCCTGCTGAGGAACAAGCTGAGTGGAACTCTGATGCTGGGCTGGAGGCAACTGAAAAGGAATGGGTGCAGTACTAGCAATCGACTACTATGGAAATCACAGAATCTGCGGCTGCTGATACCCAGAATAAGGACATGATCTGGCATAATGTCTGATTTTCCCTTATCTGAAGCACGTCAACAGTGTCATATAACACGGTCCCTGATGGACTCTACCTAAAGTCTGGCAAACACTGTCAACTGACCTAAAACTATGACCACTACTGCTGCTCGAAGCACCTGACCCAAGTCTGAACGGTCTGCCATAACCTCCACGGCCATGTCTACTACTCTGATGCACTCGCTGCTGCTGACTCTGAGTCTACTGGGCCGGACCTCTCTGCTGACTACTCAAACTAATATGAAAACTCGAATATGGAGTAGTCTGAAATTCACTCGACTGAACACCTAGCTGGTAATAATCAGGCATCGCTCCCTGCCTGACTAGCCTCAGCTCAATCTCCTTAGCCAACTCAATAACAGACTCTAGAGTAAGGCCCGCTACAGGCATACTAGTAAATGCAGAACACAATCCAGTGACATAGGTAGTGACTGTGAAATACTGGTCTCGCATCAGATCCTCTGCATATCTACCCAGCCAAAGGAACTCTCGGGTGTACTCCTCAATAAATCGATCACCACGTGAAATGCTGGTCAATCAGAGACGTTAACTCATGCGGAGTGGCTTTGGGAAAAATCTCCTCATAAATTGCTCTCTGAACTGAGCCTAGGTCATCGTCATCAAGTATGGCTGAATCATCTGAATAAACCAGTCTAGAGCTGGTCCCTCAACAAAAAGCTCAACGATCATGATCCCTGGTACTCGGTGTGAGTAGTCTAAGTCCTAGTCTCAATCGCATGCAGAAAATCCAATGGATCAGACGTCCCATCAAAAGCAATCCTGTCGACTCTGGCATTGAATAAAGCTGCCTCAGGGTCAGACATACCCTGCTAATAGGCAGGCTAAACAGGCAGAACAACCGGAGGTACAGGAACATCCTCATACTCAGGCTTTACAGGCTCCTCATCCTATATCTCTCTCTGCCTACGGTGACCTGTCGTTCCTCAAGCTCTATCTTTGCGTCTAACTGGCGGCTCAGGAGGTAAAACCTCATCCTGAAAGGACTCATTATCCTTGGCCTCAATGACTGGTGGAGTGACACCCGCTGACCTCCTCATTCTGTAAAAGACAAACAGAACTATTCAGACAAACAGACAACAGAGGAATAACATAGAAAACTAAAGTAAGGAATACTTATCAAGACATACTCGAACCTAATTCACTACAGTAGTTTCCAAAGAAAACACAACACTAAAAACTAAGGCCACAACCCACACAACTAAAGCCCTGACACAGAAGTCCACTCTGATACCAACTTTGTCACGACCCAAAACAGGGGCCATAACCGGTGTCAGGGAATGGGAATTCTTTTGAATCCGGAACCCGTAGCAAACTTAAAAAAAATAAAAACATGCAATAATAATAATAATAAATATAATAACTTACAGCGAAAATAAATCTCATATATAAAATAAAATAATAATAATCCACCAACTTGTTTAAATAAATAAGCTCATCCTCATATATAAATAATTTTTTAATACAACTCTCAGTTCAAATATATTAAGATACGAATCTCAAACAACATAATACATAAATCTCACAACTGACAATAACTACTGCAGTGTCTAGATTATAAAATAACATCAAGTAAGCTGATTATATAGTGAAGCCGAGGCGGAAGAAATCCAGCATATGGGTTTGCTACTGAGGTCTGAAAATGATGACTCTCTTGAAAAATAGTCAACGGAGGAGAGTCAGACCTCACTGAGTGAATTGTTATAATATATATACATGCATAGCTAAAAGACAATGCACACATTCAATAGTATATATAATAAATATATATAAAAGCAAAAACACACAGATGCAGCAAAATCATTTTATATAAATATTAAGAAATACATCCATAAATGAAGGATCAAATAGAACCCTAAAAAATTGCAACCTTAACAGCGTTAGACAACACTCTAGCCATACAGGCTCACTTATTCCAAATAAATTCACTTGTTCCATGTGGACAGTAGACTGGCCCCGAGACACTAAGTCAACCGAGCTCCAGTAGTTTGACTGTCAGTGTGATTGGCCCCGAGACACTTGGTCAATCGAGCTTCAACAATCACACTCTCAAATCACATCTCACATCAAATCAAATCAATCTAATAAATATCCGTAAATAGGTTAGTAATATAACCTAAAATTATCATCATACTGGTACGTACTCGGTCCTAGTGCTGCCCACTAGGTAGCACGTTCTATTGATATCCTTCATTTATATATAAAACATACATTCATTCTTAAAATAAATGATGCATGATATTAAATAAAATAACAACATAAACCATATATATACTAAAAATATACCAAAAATAAACCAGGTATATTTCCAACATATATACGTCAAATAAATTCAATTTATTTACAAAATAAACTAAAACTAAGCCATAAATATACTTAAAACATTTTAAGAATAATTGCATAATAAAACATGCATATAGTTTAAAATATACCAATAATATACCAAAAGTAAACCTAAGTCATAATTGAATCATTTATGCATCATTTACTAAAATAAATCATACATTTCTAAAAAAACATGCATCCTAGAACACGTATATATAAAATAACAACTCATAGTTATTGCGCTCCTTGAGACGAATCTGACGGGACTGGTCCACTAGGCCTTGGTCTCGGCGCAACTAAATAAACAAATGACAGCATGAAATCAGAATAAATCTAACAGAAGTTCTAAAGACTCGATCTAGAATCTTAGACACAAAATTAGAATAAGAATTCAATCGGATATCACGTTTTACGAGAATTCTACCGAAAATCCCGCAGAACCTCCCCTGTAAAATGGACATCTCTCTACTCAAAGAGTAGAGCCGGTCCTACAAAGAAATACACTTCAAATATACACAGAACACAATCCCTTGGTCGGACTCCAAACTACAATTCACCAACCGGGGTTCACAATTCACAGAATAATTACATAAATACCGAAAAATACCAAAAATACCAAAATGCCCTTTAATACTCAAAATATAGCAATTTAGATATTCAAACGCTAAAAATATTTATTTAACCGATAAATACACAAAAACCTTAATTTTAATAAAATATTATTAAAAATCGGTATTTCTCAATAAATTCGTAAATATTGACCAAAATACATTTTATAAATCCGAATTACATAATTAACCCTAAAACTTACTAAAAATCGATAAAAACTCATTTATTTAGAAGAATCGAATATTATATATCTAAATTGTGAACGAAGGGAGGGCGTTGGGAACGTTGGAGAAGAAGAGTGGCACGAATTGTAAATAAGGGAAACTTTGTTTTGAAGTAATTATATATGTATATATTTGTATATATATGTAACTATATTTTATATTATTATAACATATATATATTATATTCAAATTAATACATACCACATATTAAAATAATAATATTTACACATATACATATATAACACACATTATTTATTAAAAATATACAATATAAATTTAATTAATATAAAACTATATAACATAATTTAATTATAAAATAAACCCTAATTTAACTTTAAATGCATGCACAAACATGTATTTTATTTGGCATTTTAAAATCACGTATGAGTTCATGCAAATTCATAAAACTGTTTAAAATAGTTAATATTTAATTATTTACATCTTAATTTTTCCGAAAATAAAATCCTCAGGAAAATTTTACGTAAATAATTTTAAAATAATTAAAAGTAATTAAAAATGACTTTAATAAATAACAGGTTAATTAAATAACTAAATATATATATAAAAAATTATTAACACTGCATATCCTGATACAGTTTTTAATTATCTAAAAACCCGGGATATTACAAGGTTGAGAAAAAAAGATGAAAATATTAGAAAAAAATGTTGAGGCAAAAAATATATTACTATAAAAATAGAAAAAAATGTTTAGTGAAAAAATATTGAGAAAAAAATGAAGAACGCAAAAAAAAACATTAAGAAAAAAATAGATGAAGATAGTACAAAATATTGAATAAGAAAATATTGAGAAAAAAATGAAAATAGTATAAAGTAAAAAATTGTTAAAAAAAGAAAATAAAAAAATGTTGAAAAAAATTAAAAAAAAAATTAGTAAAAAAAATGTTAAAAAAAACCTAAAAATAAGGATGATAAATAAAATAAACTATATTTAAAAGAAAAAAGTTAGAAAAAATGGTTTTCAAAATTTTTAAGATATATTATTTTTTTGAAAGATTTTTTTTATTTTTGATATATTTATATAAAATCCCAATAAGAAATACTGGAAGTCCACCAATTATAGGCCCAAAAATATGGGGCAGATTTTCCCTTCTTTTTTTTTTTCAATTTTTTACAAAATTGTCTATTCGTATTTTCAGTGTCGCGGTTTTCCCTGCATGTTGGGATATTATTACTGTTTTTTTTTTTTTAACCTTATAGATAGAGATAAAAGTGGATGTAGAAAAGATGATGCTTTTCGCAAAAAACAATAGTGGCCATCTAGTTCGATTAAGTACCATCATGTTTTCATTACTTTTAATAATACAATCTTCGTTTTGAAGTACCATTTTAGGATGGGATTTTTTTTTTTTTTTTTAGAAGATGGAACTCTTGTGATTTACGATACATATGGGTGTCAAAGTTGGTTGGTCCATACTCCGTACCAATCTCAACAAAAATATAATAATTTATTATAGGAGACTGTTGCATCTATTTGGTAGGAAATCCACCAGGCAAGAACAGGAATGTTTTGAGCACAGAGCATTTTAAATTTCAGAATATAATTTTCATGTACATTTCTTAAAATTAAGCATGTTAATCAATGGAGTGTCAGAAACAATCTTATTTAGCAAAATTATTGTTGAACTAAAAGAAAAAAAAAAAAAGAAAGAATACCATATTCTAAACCATAATTTTTAAAAAAAGAAAATTTACCTGTTTTAAATACATTATATCTAATAATTAGCTATATGATATATATTATTTCTGTTAATTAAATGTAAAACATTCAAATTATATGTAATATTGAATTAATTAATACTTTAAATGTAACAAAAAATTTTCAATTCTAGAATTTAATAACCATAAAATATGAAAATTTCTCTTAATCTAACATTAAAAAGAATAAAAGATTTGGAGATGCAATTGGCTAACAAAATCAATTTCATTGTAAAATACCTTCAAGTAGATCATTCTTACAATAACTTGAATCCTTGTACATATTATCAATAGGCTTTCTCCAGTGTTGTATAACTAAGACTGATATATTCCTACTAGGCCTAGAGCCAGTTACTAAAGTAAACATGTCATCAATACCACTTAACTCTGGATGTTTAATACTACTATTCACCATTTCCTCTTCAAATTGTATATTTGTTGGTGTCAAATTACATATATTTTTATGTCACGAACCAAACCGGAGAGTTATGATCGGTGCTAGAAAACGAAAATTCTTTCAAATTCGAAACCCGTAACAAACCTTAAAAATAAAAACGCATGTAATAAATAAATAAAAATACGTCAAAATTAAAACTTAAATCGATATAAAAATAAATACTCAAATATCATTTCATAATTGAAATATTCATACAGTATTTTAGTACAAATCCCAACATCAAAATAACACACTACTGATACAATAATTCTACTACTGCATTTTTCTAGAATACAATAGGAGTTAGATATAATATATACATAGTCTAATCGGGATTGAAGAAAACTAACATAAAGTACTACTAGTGAGGTCTGAAAAAAATGAAGATCCTGAAAAAAATGTTAAGGGGAGTCAGACCTCACTGAATGAATTACTATAATATACATACATACAACCTAAATTCATATACACCCAAACATTAGTATAATATATATATATATATATATATATATATATATATATATATATATATATATATATATATATATATATATATATATATATATATACACATTTCATATAGATGCTAAAATTCATTTTTATATATAATAAATGCATACAAAATTATTTTAATTGAAGGACCGAAGCAGAACCCTAATAGTTTGCAACCTCGATCATAATAATCGATAGCCAACAGGCTTAACCAAAACTCCAAGTATTAATTTATCCAACTTAAGGTAGTGGACTGATCCTGAGTCCACTAGGTCAATCGAGCTTCCGCAATCTCACTACCAGCATGACTGGCCCCGAGTACACTAGATCAATCAAGGATCCACAATCAGCCTATCTAATAACCAACATCTCAAACAATTATCAGATTCAACCTAATTCTATTGTACTATTGCACAACAATCCTAGCGTAGCCCACTAGATAGCACGTTCTACTGTTATCCTTCAAATCATTCTTATTATTATTAAAAATAATAAAATGCATAATATAAACACGATAGCATTTATTTAAAGAGGAATATACCAATTATATACCAAAAGTATACTAAATGTATACTAAACATATATCAGATATATATGCCACAAATATACCCAAGTAAGCCATAAATATACCAAAAATATACTAGGTATATATTGAAAATTACAACATGCATAAATATTGCTTATATATCGAAATATGCCAAAAATATATTAAGTCATTTAATAAAATAATCATGTTTAAACATATAATAAAAATATAAAAATTCTTACTCATGCATCCTATATGCAATGCATATATAAAATAATAACTCATAAGTTTGCGCTCCTCTAGACAGACTTGATGGGCCTGATCCGATAGGCCTCGGTCTTGGCCTTGGCGTAGCTAAAAAAATAAATAATAATAAAAATCAAAATCAATTCCTAACGTATACTTCTAAGAATTCTAAGGAAATACTTAATATAGGAATTAAAACTTAATCAAAAATCAAAAACTCAGGATTGACCCGACGTCACGTTTTATGAGAATTCTATCAAAAAAATTGGCAGTCTCCTTTGTAAAACGGACATCTCTCTACTGAAAGTAGAGCCGATCCTGCAAGAAAATGCACTTCTAAATAACACAAGGTTCAACGCCTCGGGCTGGGACTCTAAACTACACAATTCTTAACTGAGGTTCATAATTCACCAATCATCAATATTAAATAATAAATATAATTAAAATCATTAAATTCCACAAATATCCACAAAATACCAAAATATAATATATTTAAACATTAAAAACACTAAATATAATTATTTACACATTAACTAAATAAAATCTCAAATAATTTATATAATATTAATAAAATCCAATTTTTCAATTATTTAGCATAAAATAGTAAAATTCACATTTAATTACTCAAATAGTTTAAATATATTATAAAAGTAGTTAAAAATCCATTTAATCACAAAAATAATAAATAATATTATTATTTGAATATAATTTTCAAAAATTAGTATTAATTAGTTAAAAATAGTAAATAATTCATAAAAATTATTTTAATACCCTATAAAATTCTAAAGTCATTTACAACATATTATTTAACTATAATTTCAATAAAAACACACAATTAACCTATATATCTAAAATTCACATAATATAATGTACTTTCCAAAAATTATACAAAATTGCCAAAAATTATTTTCTAAATTCTAAGATTAATAACACTAATTAACTAAAATTTCCATGCAAAATAATTAAATAACGTAATAATTAAAAATTCAATTTTTAATTATTAAAATATTCAAAAATACCCATAATTCAAAATAATTAAAAAAAATGAAAAATATATTTGAGAAGATTAAGATATATTTATTAACATTATCAAAGCAAAATCAAACACAATAATTCAAAAAAATTTCAAAACCCTAAAACACATAAACTACAATTTGATATAACTCACCAATGAGTGGATTTAAGCTTGAACCAAGCTTGGATTAAGCTTCACCGGTCCAAGAGCTATTGAACAAGAATGGAACGGAGGGCTAAGGTGGCTGGAAACTTCGCTGGTGAAAATGGAGCTCCTACTATGCAGTCTCGGTTCAACGCTTTCCGGCAAGCTCTAGGCAGCGTCGATGGCTGGAGGAAGAAGAGAAGGCGAAGGTGGTGATGGTTGGTGGTAGTGGTGGCACATTGAGGGTGGGGGTGGTGTTTTTTTGTGCAGGTGAGGAGGAGAAAACATAAAGAAGAAAAGAAAAATATGGTGAAAAAGAAAAGGAAAAAAAAAAGTGAAGGGAAGAAAGGAAATGGTTGACCACGTGAATTGCTTTTGACTACATATATATATATATATATATATATATATATATATATATATATATATATATATACACTTAACCACTAACCACATATATACATATATATATATATACACACACACACACATAAACACACAACAATACAATAATAATAACATAACAATAACAATAATATTAACCCTAATTAAATAATAATAACAATATAAATCATAATATTAATAACAATAAAAATATTAATAATAATACTATTAAAAATATTAGCTATGAGAATGACTTAATATTTTTAGATAATAAAATTTCCAAAAGAGATTATTTTACGTAAATAAAATATCTAGAATAAAATAAATGAATAATATACACAAATAATAATAATACATAACTAAAATTTAATATTTTATTAATACTGGATATCCCAAAATAATTTTATATTATTTAAAATATCGGGTCGTTACATTTTAAGACACATTTTAGCATTCATTCATTTTAGGTAGCATTTAGTATAGGTTAACATATAGTAGATATTTTTATATTTTGTTTTGTTTTTAGAGGAAAAAGATGTGTGGAGGTGTTTGAAGGAAAACGAAGAAGAATCAAAGCAGAGGAAGTAGAGCCAACCTACTGTTGTGATCACAGATTGATCGAAGCATGATAGTCTTCCTAGGTCGAGGCCTTTCTACAATCACAACTTGACCAGCGAATGCAGGTTCTTGGTAGCCAAACTTTCTATGGTGAGCACAACATTTATGCAATCATCACCCCTTCTCCAGTTGTCTCTCTTCCACGATGATAACTTGACCTACGATTATGACAAACTCGTTTCCAGCATAGCACATATTGAGGTGGACATTTTTAAAAAAGAAAATTTAGGAGAAGTGAAGGGACGTTCTACAGAGACTACCAAAGGAGAAGGACCATGATTTGGAGGGGGAGATTATAATAAGGAAAATCAATCTAGAAGACCCAACCCATAATAACTAAGAGAGAGAAAAGAGCAAGAGGAGAAAAAGAAGCTAAGAAGGAGAGCCTCTATTAAAGACCCATAAGCTTATTAACATTTTTTTCCTCATTCTCTTATAATTATTATTTTGATATTATCTTGGGTTGTTATTCAATATTGGATAATGGATTGTGAAGCTATGTTTAGCTAAGTTTATTTTTATTGCTGGGAATTTTGGAAACTCATTTGAATTAAGTTTAATTAATAGATCTAATTCTTGTTTATCTTGCATATTGTATTTGTTGAGCTTGTTGTGTATTGTGTTATGGTCAAATACAACCTTTGTTTAGATCTATACATTGAGAAATGGTAGATTTAATAGACCCACAAGTACTTGCTAGATTTGTTAATGACTTGAGAGAGCTTGATTAGATTTAATCCTCTATATGTTTCCTTATGTCACGACCTAAACTCGGAAGTCATGACCGGCGCTAGGAAATGAGAATTCACACGAATCCGGAACCCGTAGTAAACCTTAAAATAAAAACTCATACCAAACATACCACAAAAATACCTCAGAATTAAAACTTTAAATAATATAAACAAACAACATTTTTTAATGCATATTCAATAACTTTCATAAATAAAAAAATCATATCAAAATTTCATAGATAATATCAAATTAAGGTCTTTTACAATACTTCAGAGCAACAGTAAACATTCAGGCATATTACAACTAAAGTATGTTACTACTATAGCGTCTAATAATATAAAAAGATAAAAGTTCAAAGTTTACATAAATTAGTTGGGAAAAAAAGAACCCAACAAAGAGGGAATCTAGGATAGATCTGAGAAGAAGAATCCAAAAAAAAAATAGTTGAGGGGGATTAGACCTCACTGAGTGAATCATTATTATATATAGATATGTAACCTAATGAACGTACACACAAAGCATCAATAATAGTATTTGTATATTTATATTTACATAATACATACACGCAATTCATACAGATGCTTGAAAACATTATTTGCATTTTATTTTATTAGAGGATCGAAGCAGAACCTTAAAATTTTTTGCAACCTCAATCATTGAACCTCACTAGTCAATAGACTCACTTCAATCCAAATATTTCTCTTCTTAAATTTGACAGTCGACTGGCCTCAAGACACTGAGTCAATTGAACTCTCGCAGTCTCATTGCCGACATGACTGGCCCCGAGACATTGAGTCAACCAAGCTATAGCAATCACGTCGCCTGTATGACTAGCCCCAAGACCCTTTCTGATCAATTGAGCTATAATAGTCATACCTCTTAATAAACCTCATGAATCTGGATAATCCATATTTCATATCATAAATTTCATAACATCAATCCTAACATTTTAATGTACCAGTGCACACATAGTCCTAGTGTAGTCCATTAAGTAGCACGTTCTATGGCTATCTTCCAAAATATTTTATAAAAAATAATTAAATAAATGAAATCATATTAAATATGTAAAGCATCCAGATTATGAACATAAAGTTTGCATTTATATATATATATATATATATATATATATATATATATATATATATATTAAATCACATATATGTGCATATATGATAATGATAATAATAATAATAATTAATAAATAAATAAAATTTGATGTAAACTAATATATTAAATTCATATCATCAAAATATGGATACTAACAATAATCTCTATATGTCATGCGTACATATAATAATAACTTATAGTTTTATTGTGCTCCTCTACTTTGATTCGGCTGGCCCAGTTCAGTAGGCATAGCTTGCGGTGCAGTTAAGGAAAAATAATAATAATAAATAATTAGAAATAATTTCCTAATTTATACTTTTTAGATTTCTAAAGAACAACTCGATCTAAAACTCAAAATTTAGGATCGACTCGATATCATATTTTACTAGAAATCTATCGAAAATTTGATAGAGTCTCGCTTGTAAAATGGACAACCCTTTACAAAAGTAGAGTTGATCCTATATGCAAACACACTTCAAAATATCCACAAAGTTCAATTTCTAGAATTGGGATCCTGAACAACAATTATTGTCCAACTGAGAACCAACACAATCTACTATTAAAAAAATAATATAAATCTCAATAATTCACCAAAAATCATAAAAATTCATTTAATATCACAAATCATTTTATTTACATAATAAAAGTATAAAAGATATTTATTTCCAAAATAAATAATAAAATCCTAATTTGTAATTAAATTATATTAATAAAATCCATTATTCTAATTTGCAATTAAATAGAATTAATTACAATTAATTATTTAAATTGCTAAAATATATAATAAAAATAACCAAAAACTCATTTAAACTTAAAAAATAATAAATAAAAATATTATTCATATATTTTTCCAGAAATCACTAATAATTAGCTAAAAATAGGAAATAAATTATAAAATTATTTTAATACTATTTATTACTCAAGAACTGTCTAAAACATAATAAGTAATAATAATTTCAACTAAAATATAAAAATTAATAATTTTTCTAAATATTCATTTTTCACATAAACATTAAAAAAATCATAATAAAAATTCTACACATAATTTCAATAAACTTGCTTCACAAAACTTGCTCAAAATAATCAGTAGAATTTATTAAAAATATAATCTTCCCGAGCTCGGAACAGTTCAGGAATAATAACCTAAGCCCGGAATAGTATTATTTCGAAAATAATCTCCAAAATTAAATCTAAACACATATTTGGAAAGCTCATAGCCTCTAAAACACTAATCTAAAGTCAATTTAACATAAATCAACCTAATTTAAATTCAATTTCACAAATTAATCAAAGTTAGCCTAAACACAATTTCACAAAATTGAGAAACTTACTGGAGTTGAAAACCAAAATTGATGGAGGGAAAATGAAGCTCACTTTGAGACAAAGAGAACGAACTATCAAGCTTGGCCTGAGGTGGCCGGAAACGTCACCGGCAAGGGGAAGAAGATCCAACCAATTATTTGAAATTGAGAGGAAAGTGAAAAAGAAACAGACGATGATGTGATGATCAAGAAGAAGAAGAAGAGATAGGGGTGAAGGGGAACAAATCAGGCACTGCACGTAGGGGGCCAATTTTTTTAAAAAAAGTAAAAAACGGCAAATTTTATTATTTTAAAAATAAAATATCTTCTCAGCTTATTTTTCATGCACATAATATATTAAAATATATTATAATAATTATTAAATATATATTAAAGTATTCCAAATACACTAGATCAATAATTTACATAAATAATAATATTAATAATATTAAAATAATATTCAACACCAAAATTCAAATTTAATTTCACTAATAATTAAATATCATTATTTAATAAAATAATTATTAATAGTTCAAATCCAAAAAAATTAATTTTAAAATTTATAAATATTCAGGTTATAGCAGCGTAATGCCTTGTAAGTTTGATGTTGTCTTATTTTATGGTGATGATGAGAGTTAACCCATACTTTGAGATTTAATTGATGCTTGTTTGTGAGATTAGCATTACTTGAGAGAGAGTGCTAATTAGTTTATGAAAGCTTGAGGTGTGCATTGAACTTGAATTAATCTACTACTTGACTTAAGGATAATATGGTGTACAACTCCCCAACAACATGTTCTTCATATTGATTCACTTCCTCATTAATTGATTAGCTATAATTTGATTTACATTCCTTTATTTGTTTGTTGTTTAGATAGTTAATTGCTTTATTCAAGTATTTAGTTAGACTTTATTTTTCTGAAGGTGTCTCCGATGAAGGGTGTGATGAGAATTGGCAGGAAGGGTAAGTTAGCACCGAGATATATCAGACCGTTTGAGATCTTGGAGAGAGTTGGCATTGTTGCATATCGGTTGGCTTTGCCTCCGAGTATGTCACAGGTGCATCCGGTGTTTCATATCTCGATGTTGAGGAAGTATATCTCAGACCCTTCACACGTGTTGCAGCCAGATAGTGTATAAGTGAGTGAAGATTTGACATTTGTGGAAGAACCTGTGGCGATCGTAGACTATCAAGTTCGACAGTTGCGGTCGAAGCAGATCCCGATGCTCAAGGTTCTGTGGCGTAGCAACAGAGTTGAGGAGCATACGTGGGAGACTGAAGCTGAGATGCGAGCTTCTTACCCGTATCTCTTCCCTTTTTGATCTTGTAATTATTCTTTTCTGGAATTCGGGGATGAATTCTTGTAAGGGGTGAAGATTGTAATATCCCGAGTTTTTAAAATATTTTAAACTGCATCGGGATATGCAGTTTAAAATATTTTAATTAATTAAATTATGAAATTGTTTTTCATGGTAAATATAGGTATTTAAATGAATTAAAGAAATTTATTTGGAATTTTTGTCAATTTTTATGTATTTATTTTGAATTTATTTAGTTTATGTAATTATGAGAAAATAGGGTTAATTATGTGTTTAATTGAAATTTATTGGTTAATTAAGTATATTTATTGATATTATTGAAATATATGTTGAGAAAATTAATTTTTTGCAATTATATTATTTTTGGTGAATTTTTGGATTAATTTTAGTATATTTATATATATAAGGGTATTTTGGTAATTTTACCCTAAATTGGCTAAAAATGTAATTAAATTGGTTTTAATAGTTATTTAGGGTATAAAAATGATTTCTACAAATTATTTTGTATTTTTAACTAATTAAAACTATTTTTCATAAATTATTTTTAATTATATATATAATATACGATTTTTCTAATAAAATGAGTTTTTATAGGTTTTTACTATGTTTTAGGGTTAATTACACAATTTCTACTTATAAAATGTATTTTTATTATATAAGGACATTTTCGGTATTTTGTAAATATTCTGTGAATTGTGGACCTCGGTCGGTAAACTGTAGTTTGGAGTTCGATTGAGGGATTGTGGTTGTGTTATGTGTTTATTTTCGAAGTGTGTTTCTTTGCAGGGCCGGCTCTACTCTTTAAGTAGAGAGATGTCCATTTTACAGGGGAGGTTTTGCCGAATTTTTGATAGAATTCTCGTAAAACGTGATGTCTAGTCGAATTTTGATTTAATTCTGTCTCTAGTAATCTAGATCGAGTCTTTAGAACTTCTATTAGATTTATTCTAATTTCTTTCATTATTTGTTTGTTTAGTTGCGCCGAGACCGAGGTCTAGTGGACCAGGCCCATCAGACCCATCTCGAGGAGCGCAATAATTGTGAGTTACTATTCTATATGTATATGCTCTAGGGTGCATGATTTTAGAAATCTATGTTTTATTTTGACTAAAAATGCATAATGGTTTAATTAATACTTAAGTTAATTTTTAGTTTACTTTTGGTTTATTTTTGGTATATTTTAAATTATATGCATGTTTTATTAATGAATTATGTTCAAAATGTTTATGAATATATTTCTAGTTTATTTTGTAATTTTATTGGATTTATTTGACGTATAAATACTCAAAATATACCTAGTTTACTTTTGGTATATTTCTAGTATATATATGGTTATTGTTGTTATTTTATTTAAATTCATGCATCATTTATTTTTATGAATGTATGTTTTATATTTCAATGAAGGATATCAATAGAACGTGCTACCTAGTGGGCAGCACTAGGACCGAGTACGTACCGGTACGCTGATAGCATTTAGGCTATATTACTAACCATTTGTGGATATTGATTGGATTTGATTATTTGATGTGTGAGATATGATTTGGGAGTGTGATTGCTAGAGCTCGGTTGACTAAGTGTCTCGGGGCCAATCACACTGACAGTCAGACTACTGGAGCTCGGTTGACTTAGTGTCTCGGGGCCAATCTATTGTCCAAATGGATCAAGTGATTATATTTGGAATAAGTGAGCCTGTATGGCTAGAGTGTTTTCTAACACTATTTTGAGGTTGCGATATTCTATGGTTCTATTTGATCCTTTATAAACAGTGATTTTCAATAAATATATAAAATGATTTTATTGCATCTGTGTGTATTTGCTTGTATACATACATATTATATATATTTTTGACTGTGTGCATTGGCATTTAATATGCATGTATATGTATTATAGTAATTCACTCAGTGAGGTCTGACTCCCCTCCGTTGACTATTTTTCAGGAAAGTCATCTTCCTCAGACCTCAGTAGCAGGTCTGTACGCCGGATTTCTTCCGCTCCTGCTTCTTTATGTAAACTGCTTATCTGAGTTTTATTTTATAATCTAGACACTGCAGTAATTATGGTCGACTGTGAGATTGTTGTATTATATTTGTATGAGATATGTACTTTAAATATTTGAACTGGATTTGTATTAAAAGAGTTCATTTATATATATGAGATGAGGATTTGATTTAATCTCATTTGGTGGAAATATTATTTTGATATTTATGATTTTATTCCGCTGCATATTATTTTACTTAAATGTGTTGTTATTATTACTATTGCATGTTTTATTTTATTTTTAGGTTTGCTACGAGTTCCGGATTCGAAAGAATTCTTGTTCCCTAGCGCCGGTCATGACCCCTGTTTTGGGTTGTGATAGTTTATAATATAACAAACAATTATATTAAATGAGGTATTTGAAAATATTTCTATAATCTATATTTTTCAAAAAATTTCATCCATTTGCAAATAAATATATTTTGACAAATACTAAATTATATTTTAAATTGTTAATTTACTTGAAATATATTGTTAATTTAGATATTTTTATTACTCATATTATAGCAAAATAATTTATATATTTTTATTTTTAAAATATTGTTAATTTATTTATTTTTATAATTATATTATTACAAGCTAATTTATATATTTCTATTTGTAATATATTGTTAATTTAATTTTTAAAATTTTTTTTAAAGGAAAGTGAATTTTTTAAAAAATAGTTTATGCTTTTGTTAATAGAAATATTTTATTCTTATTAATTGTACGTATAAGCTCTTTTGAAATAATTAATTAAATCCTTTTAGAAAATAAATAATTAAATAAAATATGTCACCTTCCTTATTGTGGATTCGTAGTTCTGTTGTCCTACTGTACAAACATTTGCATCTATAATAATGAAACTATAACCATTAGATTAATTTTTATTTAATTGTAATAGTTGATTATCCTTACATATTAATACTTATGATATGTAATAATGGCCATAGTTAAACAATTTTAATTTCATTTATATAAATACACACATTTATACTTAATAATGACTGAATTTATTAATAAAAAATAAAAAAAGAAAAGTTACTATTGTCCCCGTGAGAGCCTATTATTTTAGTCTATTTACATAGAGATTTTTTTTTTAGAATTTTTTAAAAATTATTATAAAAAGATAAAAAAAATTTACCAGAGCTAAACAAATTTATATAAAGTTCATTCAACCATTTATAACTCATAAGTTTAAAATGTAAAAACTTTTATTCCAGAATATACATATCACAATAATGTTTTCCTATTCATTATTCCATTTTAAACATTAAAAAAATATAATTTTTATATCTTTTTTTAAATTTCTTTTTATTACTTTTATATTCTTTTTTTATTTAACACAATGCATCCATATTAACAATTTTTTATTGTCTTTTCATCCTATAAAACTATATTTCATTATATATGAATTTCAATAAAAATAATTATACTATTTTTAATATTATAATTTTACTATTTTAATATAGCATATTTGCCCTTAAAAATTTACAATTTTCAATGTCAATTTCAAGGGCATCATGAGGTGTAAAATTTGAATTCTTATGCCATATATTTTAATTAAATATGTTTTTACAAAGTAAAATAATTTAAAAATTAAAAAGTTTTATAAAAAGTGCAATTAAATAGAATATTTTGAATATTTTGATGACTAAGAAGCAATTTTAAATAGATAGTAATTATATAATTAAAAATGTTTCAAACTCAAAAAAAATTTATAATAAAATTGTCACGACTTGAACCCAAGGCAAGTGACCGACACTAGGGAATGGGAAAGCATAAAACTAACGAATCTCGTAGTAAGTCTTAAAAGAAAATGCGGAATTTAAAAACTTTAAAACCTTACAATAAATATTTAAATTACAATGCACATTATCAAACTGATTTTTCTTAATATAATTTAAACTATAGCATCGTAGTATATAATGTAAATAAACATCAGTTATACAATATCATAAGTATATGATACTCCCAAATAAAATATTCAATTAAACAGTTTTTTCTACTACAGTATACAAAAATAAACACAACACGACTAGGTAGACCTACGTAGAATGGCCGGTGATGATGTTACACGGTGAAGAGAAGTAGGCCTAACGAAAAAGTCTCAAACTCCTGAAAAAAAAAATAAATTGAAGGGGAGTCAGACCTCACCGAGTAAGTTAATAAAAGAGTTATACGGTTTGAAAACCTTTTTGAAAACCATGTGGATATAGCCAAAATAATTTATAATATATATCCATATACTGCTTTTGAAAAATCTCGATAGAACCCTAAACCCAATTCTAAATAGCCAACTGGGCCCACTTAATCCAACTAGACTGCTAGTCGCAGAGAGTAGAGGCATCAACCGAGGCACCAAGTTGTAGTCATCCACTTAATCCAAACACATGGCACTAGCGGTCCTCGAGAGCTAAAACATCCACCGAGTCACCAATCTTAGTCCATTATTAACTTTCTACATCACTGGCGATCCCTGAGAGTAAAGGCTTCCACTGAGGCACCCATCTCAGTTTATAACCACAAGTCATACATATTTTGGATCCATCTCTCAATTTTCACCATGTGTACATGATTACCCACCAGTTAGCCCGTTCTACTAAAATTTCTCAAAACTAATGTTGAAATAAATAAATGAATAAATACATTGCAATGAAAATTCTCAATAATGTATGCAATACTAAAAATATGAGTGCATGCAAAATTTAAAGAAAATACACGCACAGATTAAATTCATTAACTTACAGGATGAGCGAAATAGCTGACGACCGTGCGTCTACCTTAATCCAGAAGCTCCTATTTCAGAACTCTCTAAAAAAAATAACATATTTATTTTTTAAAAAAAATCATACTTATGGAATAAGAAAGGAAATTAATAATATTACGAGACTCTAGAATGACTTCGGAAAAATCGGATAAGACTCGAGAGATTAGAATACCCTAATTTATGCTAAGAAATTATGGAAGATGTCGCGTTTTATAAGAAAATCTACCAAAATTTCAGTAGAGTCTCCCCTATAAAATGAACATCTCTCTACCGTAGGTAGAGCCATTCCTGCATTGAAAAATGCACTTCTAGTATTCATACTCAACCATACTCGGGTTGGCTTTCTAATACTACACTTAGCTCGACCGAGTTCACAATCCAACCAAACATCACAATTTAATTCTAATTAATAAAATTCACATTTAATTACTTAAATAGTTTAATTATATAATAAAATTAGTTTAAAACCCATTTTATGTCACAACCCAAAACAAGGGCCATGACCGGCACTAGTGTATGGAAATTCTTTCGAATCCAAAACCCATAGCAGGCCTCAAAAATAAAATAAAACATGTAATAATAATAATAACATAATTAAAATATTATGTAGTGGAAATAAATCATAAATATTGAAATAATAATACACCAATGGTACTAAATCAAACGTCCTCATCTCATATATAAATAATCTTTTAATACATATTCCAGTTCAAATCTTTAAAATACATAACTCACACAAATATAATACATAGGCTCCACAACTGTCTACAACTACTGCAATGTCTAAAATATAAAAAAAAGCTCAGATAAGCAGTTTACATAGTGAAGCCGGGGCGGAAGAAATCCGGTGTAAGGGTCTGCTACTGAGGTCTGATGACGATGACTCTCCTGAAAAATAGTCAATGGAGGGGAGTCAGACCTCACTGAGTGAATTGTTATAATATATATACATGCATAGCTAAATGATAATGCACACATTCAATAGTATATATAATAGATATATATACAAGCAATTACACACAGATGCAGTAAAACCATTTATATAATATTAAGAAAATACATCCGTATATGAAGGATCAAATAGAACCCTAGAAAATCATAACATCAAACAATGTTAGACAACACTCTAGCCATACATGCTCACTTATTCCAAATATATTCACTTGTTCCATTTGGACAGTAGACTGGCCCCGAGACACTAAGTCAATCGAGCTCCAACAGTCTGACTGTCAGTGTGATTGGCCCCGAGACACTTGGTCAATCGAGCTCCAAAAATCACACTCTCAAATCATATCACACATCAAGTCAATCAATCCAATCATAATCCACAATAGGTTAGTAATATAGCCTAAATGCCATCGGCATACCGATACGTACTCGGTCCTATCACTGCCCACTAGGTAGCACGTTCTATTGATATCCTTCATTTTAAATATAAAACATACAGTCATAAATAAATGATGCATGAATTTCAATAGAATAACAACATAAACCATATATATACTAGAAATATACCAAAAGTAAACCAGGTATATTTTGAGTATATATACGTCAAATAAATCCAATTAAATTACAAAATAAACTAGAAATGTACTTAAAAACATTTTAAGTATAAATCATTAATAAAACATGCATATAGTTTAAAATATACCAAAAATAAACTAAAAATAAACCTAAGTACTAATTAAATTATTTATGCATATTTTATCAAAATAAACCATACATTTCTAAAACATGCACCCTAAAACATATATATATATATATATATATATATATATATATATATTAAATAACAACTCACTGTTATTACGCTCCACGAGATGGGTCCGACGAACCTAGTCCACTAGGCCTCAGTCTCGGCGCAACTAAACAAACAAGTGACAATAGAAGATTAGAATAAATCTAACAAAAATTTCTAGAAACTCGATCCAGAATACTAGACACAGAATTAAAATCAGAGTTCGACCGGACATCACGTTTTACGAGAATTCTATCAAAAATTTGATAGAACCTCCCTTGTAAAACGAACATCTCTCAACTCAAAGAGTAGAGCCGGTCCTGTAAAGAATATGCACTTCGAGAATAAACAAAATTCACAACCACAATCCCTCGGTCGGACTCCAAACTACAATTTACCAACCGAGGTCCACAATTCACAGAATAATTACAAAATACCGAAAATGCCTTTAAATAATAAAAATAAATTTTATCAATCTAAATTACATAATTAATCCTAAAACATGTTAAAAACCGATAAAAACTCATTTATTTAGAAAAATCGTATATTATATATATAATTTGAAAATAATTTACGAAAAATAGTTTTAATTAGTTAAAAATACTAAATCATTTGTAGAAATCATTTTTATACCTTAAATAACTATTAAAACCAATTTAATTGCATTTTTAACCAATTTAGTGTTAAATTACCAAAATACCCATATATATATAAATTTACTAAAATTAATTCAAAAATTCACCAAAAATAATATAATTACTCAAAATTAATTTTTTCAACATATAATTCAATAATATCAATAAATATACTCAATTAACCAATTAATTTCAATTAACACATAATTAACTTAATTTTTCAAAATTCCATAAACTTAATAAAATCCAAAATAAATATATAAAATTCACAAAAATTACAAATAAATTTATAAAATTCATTTTAACACCTTTAATCACCATAAAACACAATTTCGTAATTTAATTAATTAATTTTCGAAAATTAGAAAATATTAATAAAATAATAAAAAATTCACAAAAATCAAAATAATTCCCAAAAATTCCAAAAAAATTACCACATGTAGATTGAGCTACAAGGATAAAATTTTGTGAAGGGAGTTTGCTTGAATCAATCAAATTGAAACTCAAAAAAATCAAAAACTCAAAGTGGCTGAAAATGGAAAATCAAAACCTAGGAAAATCTAGACCATTTTAAGTGAAACAAAGCTTGGAATCACACTCACCAGAGCTCAAGGAGAAGATAGAGACAGGTGGTATGAAAAATGGTGGCCAGAATCCCTGTGATCGACGGTGAGAAGAAGTTTCAGTTTTTCGACAATTTCAAGTTTCTCTGACGTCGGAAACGGGTGCTGCTAGTGGCAAAACAGGCTGGGGATGATGGTGGCATGCTAGGAGGCACACCGATAGTGAAGAAATGGTGTGACAGGCAGTGGGTGAGGGAGGAAGGCGTCGGGCGTGAGGTTAGGGACGACTGACAATAATCGTAAATAGAGGGAACTTTAGTTTAGGCAGGTATATATATATATATATATATATATATATATATATATATATATGTATGTTTGTAGTATTATAATACACATATATTATATTCAAATTAATACACACTACATATTAAAATAACAATATTTATACACATTATTTATTAAAAATATACAATATAAGTTTAATTAAAATAACCCTAATTTTTATTTAAATGTACATGTATATACATTTTATTTAGCACTTTAAATTATATATGAATTCATGCAAATTCGTAAAACTAGTGAAAATAATTAATATTAAATTATTTACGTTTTAATTTCCCCGAAAATGACATTCCCGGGAAAATTTTACGTAAATCTCTTAAAATAATTAAAAATAATTGAAATTAGCTTTAATAAGTATCAAACTCATAAAAATATCATAAATATATATACAAAAATTATTAACATTGCATATCCCAATACAGTTTAAAAATATTTAAAAAACTCGGGATATTACATTTTAGTACCCAAAATAATATATAATATATTATTTGAAGACAATTTTCAAAAATTAGTATTAATTAGTTAAAAATATAAATAATTTGTAAAAAATTCCTTTTAATTCCTTAAATATTATTAAAACTAACTACAATATATTATTTAGCTATAATTAGCACAAAATTATATTTTTACCCCTATAATACAAAAATATACACAATATACCATTATTACTCAAAAATTCCCTAAAAATTATACAAATGCATAAAAATTATTTTCTCAACATACATATTATTAATATTAATTAAAACACATATTTAAATCATTATTCCATCAATAATCCAACTCTAACCTAATTATTCAATTTTGACATAAACTATAAAAATTCCTAAAAATTATATAATATTCTCAAAAATTAATTTCTCAACACTAAAATTAATAAAAAAAATATCACTAAATTAACCAATTTTTTAATTTTAATAATTAATTTACGAAAATTAATAAAATATTAAAAAATTCACAAAAATCAAAATAAATTCCAAAAATCATACGAAAATTGATAGAGGTATATTGGGCTACTAGGAATCACATTTGTAAAGGAGTTTGCAAGAATCAAGCTAGATGAAGTTTAAAAAAATTTTAAAACCCTAAAACTCAAATCTAAAAATCAACCAAATCTCAATCAAACTAAGATCAAAGCTTAAACTAAGCTTGGATTGGGTCTCATCAGTGCAAGAGGAGGAGAATGATACTAGAATGGCGTGAAATGGTGGCTTGATGGAGCTTGGCCGGTTTTAATGGTGATTTTCGACTTCCTCCATATCTTTGCATTGCCAGCGCTAGGGAAGGGAGAGGAAAGCGGTGGACGATGGTAGGAAGGTGGAGAAGGCGATGGAGGATGGTGGCGATCAGGCAGATGGTGGAGAGGCATAGTGACGGTAGCTGGATGGGATCGCGCGATGGGAGGAGGTAAGGATGCTGTGTTTTTTGTTTATGTAGATGTATATTTATTTAACTAATAACTATATAATATATTTTACTACAACTATACTTTATAATATTATATAATATAATATTAAATTTACACCATTCATGCATACTACATATATATATATATATACACACACACACACTCACACACACATATATACATACATATACTTGTACACATATAATACACACACATAAAATAATAATAAACCCTAATTTAATTATATATTACATAAATACATATAATAGCCTTGGAAATAATAATGATAAATATAGAATAAATTATACTTATGAAATAATTAAATAATATTTAATAATATAGAAAATATTAAGTAAATCAATCAAACAATATAGTGCTTAAAATATGTATGATATTATTAAAATAATTATTCTCAAAATAAAAATAATGGTATAAACCCTATTGTAAGTTTATTAGCTTCTAAAATACATACTTACATAATTAATATATTTAGTATAAGAATAATTAGAAGTGTGTTTTCTTGCAGGATCGGCTATACTTTTCAGTAGATAGATGTCCATGTTACAGAGGAGACTTTGTCAAATTTTTGATAGAATTATCGTAAAACGTAACATCGGGTCAATCATGAGTTTTTGGTTTTTAGCTGAGTTTTGATTCTTAGATCGAGTCTTCATTTAGAATTGTTAAAAGTATAAGTTAGAAATTTATTCTAATTTTATAATTATTTATTTTTTTAGTTGCATTGAGATCGAGGCCTATTGGACCAGGCTTGTCGAGTCAGTCTCGAGGAGCACAATCTTATGAGTTATTATTTTATATGGATTTCATATAGGATGCATGATATTGAGCATTCATGTTTTTAATATGTATTTATATGTGAATTATTTTATTAAATGATTTAGTATATTTTTGGTATACTTTAAGTATATTTTTAATATATGTGATATATGTGTGACATATATGCTTAGTGTGTTTTTAGTATATTTTGCATATATGTTAGTATATTTTGGTATATATTTAGTATATTTTGACATATACTTGGCATATATATTTAGTATATATATGCAACATATATATTTGATATATTCTTAATATGCATTTGGTATATTTTTGGTATATTTATTGTTTATTTTAGTATATATGTGGCATATATTTTTGGAATATTTTTAGTATATGTTCGGTATATAATGGTATATTCTTCTATAGTGAATGCCATTATGATTTAAATGATGCATTTTTTTTATTTTCCATAAGTACGTGATTTATATAAAGGATATCAATAAAACGTGCTACCCTTTGGGCTATGCTAGGACTATTGCACAACAGTACGATAGAATTAGATTGGAAATCTGGTATTTGATTATGAATGAGAATATTGTGATTGATGATTATTGGAAAGGGCGGCTGTCGATCCTCGATTGACCTAGTTGTCACGACCCAAAACAGGGGCGATGACCGGCGCTAGGGAACAAGAATTCTTTCGAATCCGGAACCCGTAGCAAGCCTAAAATAAAATAAACATGCAATAGTAATAATAACAACACAATTAAATTAAATACTGTGCAGCGAAATAAAATCATAAATATCAAAATAATAATTTCGTCAAACGAAATTAAATCGAATTCTCATCTCATATATATAAATAAATCTTTTAATACAAGTTTCAATTCAAATTCTTAAAATACATAACTCATATAAATATAATACATAAAATCCACAATTTATTTACAACTACTGCAGTGTCTAGATTATAAAAATAAAACTTAAGACTCAAATAAGTAGTTTACATAAAGAAGCCGAGGCGGAAGAAATCCGGCGTACAGGCCTGCTACTGAGGTCTGAAGATGATGACTCTCCTGAAAAATAATCAACGGAGGGGAGTCAGACCTCACTGAGTGAATTACTATAATATATATACATGCATACTAAATGACAATGCATACAGTCAACAGCATATAACTAATATGTATATATACAGGAAAATACACATAGATCCAGTAAAATCATTTTATATATATTTTGTCCGAAAACCACTAGTTATGAAGGATCAAATAGAACCCTAGAATATCATAACCTCAAAACAGTGTTAGACAACACTTTAGCCACACAGACTCACTTATTCCAAATATTCACTTATTCTATTTAGACAGTAGACTGGCCCCAAGACACTAAGTCAACCGAGCTCCAGCAGTCTGATTGTCAGTGTGATTGGCCCCGAGACACAAGGTCAACCGAGCTCCAGCAATCACACTCCCAAATCATATCACACATCAAATAATCATATCCAATCAATATCCACAATCTGGTTAGTAATGTAGCCTAAATGCTATAAGCGTACCGGTGTAATATCCTGTGTTTTTAAAATATTTTTACACTGTACCGGGATATACAGTGTTAATAATTTTTGAATATATATTACGATATTTTCACGAGTTGATATGTATTTCAAATCTATTTTAATTACTGTTTCTTATTTACAGTGCTTTACGTAAAATTTTCTCGGGACTTGCATTTTCGGGGAAATTTTCACATAAATATTTTATTATTAATTATTTTAAATATATTTTCGGACTTGCATGAACTCATACATATTTTTAAAATATTAAACACCGTGTATACATATAATTATTTATTTAATTAGGGTTTAGTATTACCCTAATATTATATTAATTATTTATTTGTTTTATTGTTATTTAATTATTTTTATTTAGTATAAATTATTAAAATATTAAATTTTATGTGTGTGGTGTATATTTAATGTGTGTGATTTAATATTATTTTAATATATAGTATAATCTATATATATATATATACATATAATATATCAAAAAACCAAAACATTGGAAAATTACCATTTTGCCCCCGAACCTCCTTCTTCCCCGATTTGCTTCCCTTCGCCGTCCGGATGCCTGTCATGCCATTTCATCACCTTTGGTGTGCCGTCCGGTGTGCCACCACCTTTCCCAGCCTCTTCCGCCGCCTGTGGTAGCCGTTTCCGACGCCTGGAAGTCGATTTTGGCCGGAGAAGCCGAAACTTTGGCCACCGTCGATCACGCAGATTCCGGCCACCATTTTTGACACCGCTAGTCTATTTCTTATCCTTGAGCTCCGGTGAGTGTGATTCTAGCTTTGGTTTGAGCTGAAATGGTCTAGAATTGCTTAGGTTTTGAATTTTCAATTTCGATCACATTAGGGTTTTTGATTTTTTTTGAGCTTCGAATTGATTGATTCATGAAAACTACCTTCACAAATGTTGTTCCTAGTAGCTTAATATGCATGTATGAATTTTTGTGGAATTTTTGGAGATTTTTTGGATTTTTGGGTATTTTTGAATATTTAATATTATTTTCTAATTTTCGGAAATTAATTATTTAAATTATGAAATTGTGCTTTATGGTTAAATTAGGTGTTTAAATGAATTATAGGAATTTATTTGGAATTTTTATGAATTTCTAAGTATTTATTTTGAATTATTGAAGTTTATGTAATTTGGGAAATTAGGGTTAATTGTGTTTTTAATTGAATTTTAATTGGGTAATTGAGTTTAATTATTAATATTATTGATAAATATGTTCAGAAAATAAATTTTAGATAATTGTATAATTTTTGGTGAATTTTTGAAGTAATTTTAGTATATTTATATATATAGGGGTATTTTGGTAATTTTATACAAAATTGGATAAAAATGTAATTTAAGTGGTTTTAATAGTTATTTAAAGTATAAAAATGATTTCTAAAATTTTTTTAGTATTTTTAACTAATTAAAACTATTTTTCGTGAATTATTTTCAATTATATATATAATATACGGTTTTTCTAATAAAATGAGTTTTTATTGGTTTTTACTGTGTTTTAAGGTTAATTATGTAATTTCTACGTAATAAAATGTATTTCTATGTTATTAGGGATATTTTTGGTATTTCTGAAATTATTTTATGATTGTGGATCCCGGTCGGTGGACTGTAGTTTGGAGTCCCGACCGTGGGATTTTGATTGTGCTCTGTGTAGTTTTTCGAAGTGTATTTCCTTGCAGGGTTGGCTCTACTCTTTTGAGTAGAGAGATGTCCGTTTTACAGGGGAGGTTCTGCCGAATTTTTGATAGAATTCTCGTAAAACATGATGTCCAGTCAAACCCTAATTCTGTTTCCGTATTTAATACTCTAGATCGATTTCTAAGATTTCTGTTAGGTTTATTCTGATGTCTATTATTTATTGCTTGTTTAGTTGCACCGAGACCGAGGGCTAGTGGACCAGGCCCGTCGGAACCCGTCTCGTGGAGCGCACTAGGTGAGTTACTATACTATATATATATGCTTAGGATGCATGATTTAGAAATGCATGTTTTATTCTGATTAAATATGCATAAATAATTTGATTATTTCTTAAGTTTATATTTAGTTTATTTTGGTTTATTTTGGTATATATTAAATTATATACATGTTTTGTTAATAAATTATATTTAAAATGTTTTTAAATACATTTCTAGTTTAATTTATGATTTGATTGGATTTATTTGACGTATATATACTCGAAATATACCTGGTTAACTTTTGGTATATTTCTAGTATATATATGGTTTATGTTGTTATTTTATTGAACTTCATGCATCATTTATTTTTTGTGAATGAATGATTGATATTATTAATGAAGGATATCGATAAAACGTGCTACCTAGTGGGCAGCACTAGGACCGAGTACGTACCGGTACGCCTATAGTATTTAGGCTATATTACTAACTTATTTATGGATATTGATTTGATGTGATTATTGATATGTGTGAGATATGGTTTGGAGGTATGATTGCTGAAGTATCGGTTGACCAAGTGTCTCGGGGCCAATCACACTGACAGTCAGACTACTGAGGCTCGGTCGACTTAGTGTCTCGGGGCCAGTCTACTGTCTAAATAGACTAAGTGGATATATTTGGAATAAGTGAGCATATATGGCTAGAGTGTTGTCTAACACTACTTTTGAGGTTGCGATATCATAGGATTCTATTTGATCCTTCATAAACGATGATTTTCAATAAAACATATAAAATGATTTTTCTACATCTGTGTGAATTTACCTGTATATATATTAGATATATATATACTGTTGATTGTATGGCATTTTCACTTAGTGTGTATGTATATATATTATAGTAATTCACTCAGTGAGGTCTGACTCCCCTCCGTTGATAATTTTTCAGCAGAGTCAACATCTTCAGACCTCAGTAGTAGGCCTGTACGCCGGATTTCTTTCGCCCCGGCTTCCTTGTGTAAATTGCTTACTTGAGTCTTATTTTTATAATCTAGACACGTGCAGTAGTTGTGAATTAAAGTGTGGGATTTCATGTATTTTATTTAAAGAGATGTATTATATTGAAACTGGATTTGTACTGAAAGATTTATGTATATGAGATGAGATTTGATTTAAATCCAGTGATGAGAATGTTATTATTATATTTATGATTTTTCATTTCCGCTGCATTTGATATTGTTATTATTATTCTTGTATGTTTTATTTTATTTTTAGGCTTGCTACGGGTTCCGGATTCGAAAGAATTCCCGTTCCCTAGCGCCGGTCATGGCCCCTGTTTTGGGTCGTGACAACCGGTAACGTACTCGGTCCATAGTGCTGCCCACTAGGTAGCACGTTCTATTGATATCCTTCATTAAAATAAAAAGCATACATTCATAAAAATAAATGATGCATGAATTTAAATAAAATAGCAACATAAACCATATATATACTAGAAATATACCAAAAATAAATCAGGTATATTTCAGGTATATACACGTCAAATAAATTCAATTTATTTACAAAATAACTAGAAATGAACCATGAATATAAAAACATTTTAAGAATAATTTATTAATTAAACATGCATATAGTTTAAAATATACCAAAATATACCAAAAATATACAAAATAAACCTAAGTAATTATTAAACCATGAATGCATATTTTATCAAAATAAAACATATATTTCTAAAATCATGTACCCTAGAGCACATATATATAAAATAGTAACTCACACTTAGTGCGCTCCTCGAGATGGGTCCGACGGGCCTGGTCCACTAGGCCTCGGTCTCAGCGCAACTAAACAAACAATAAATAATAGACATCAGAATAAACCTAACAGAAAATCCTAGAAACTCGATCTAGAATATTAGACACAGAATCAGAATTAGGGTTCGACCGGACATCACGTTTTACGAGAATTCTACCAAAAATTCGACAAAACCTCCCCAGTAAAATGGACATCTCTCTACTCAAAGAGTAGAGCCGGCCCTATAAAGAAACACACTTCAAAAAATAGACATAGAAACACATCCACAACCCCTCGGCCGGACTCCAAACTACAGTTTACCGACCGGGGTTCACAATTCACAAAATAATATAGAAATACCGAAAATACCCTTATATCATAGAAATATATTTTATAAGTTGAAATTACATAATTAACCTTAAAACACAGTAAAAACCGATAAAACTCATTTATTTAGAAAAATCGTATATTATATATAATTGAAAATAATTTACGAAAAATAGTTTTAATTAGTGAAAAATAGTTTTAATTAGTTAAAAATACTAAATAATTTGTAGAAATCATTTTTATATCTTAAATAACTATTAAAATCAATTTAATTACATTTTTAGTCAATTTAGGGTAAAATTACCAAAATACCCCTATATATATAAATATACTAAAATTCATTCAAAAATTCACCAAAAATAGTACAATTATCCAAAATTAATTTTCTCCACATATTTATCAATAATATCAATAATTAAACTCAATTAACTAATTAATTTCAATTAAAAACACAATTAACCTAATTTTCCAAATTACATAAACCTAATTAAATTCAAAATAAATACATAGAAATTCATAAAAATTCCAAATAAATTTCTATAATTCATTTTAACACCTATATTTATCATAAAACACAATTTCATATTTTAATTAATTAATTTTTGAAATTAGAAAATAATATTAAAATATTCAAAAATACCCAAAAATAAAAATAATCTCCAAAAATTCTACAAAAATTCATACATGAAGATTAAGCTACTAGGATCAATATTTGTGAAGGAATTTTCCATGAATCAATCAATTCGAAGTTCAAAAAATTCAAGAAGCTAAAATGGCCGACTTGAAGATTTAGCTTAAACCTTAACAACCACTGGTTTTCAGGCGAAAAGGAGCTTAGAATAGGGACCACCAGAGCTCAAGGAGTCGATGAAGACTGGCGGTGTCAAAAATGGTGGCCGAAAACGCCGTGAACGATAGTGAAAATGAATTCAGCTTCTTCGGCCAAAACGAGCTTCCCGACGCTGGAAATGGGCTCTGCTGGCAGTGGAACAGCTGGAGGAAGGAAGGTGGCATGCCGGGAGGCACACCGACGGTGAGAAAACGGGATGGCAAGCGGTGGAACGGTGATGGGGGCGATCGGGGATGAGGGAGGGTGGATGGTAATTTCATAATTAAATCAAACTTTATTTTTTGTTTAATATTAAATGTATATGTATATATATATATACTTTACACTATATATTAAAATAATATAACTCACACACATTAAATATACACCACACACATATAAATTAATATTTTAAAATTTAATACACCTAAAAATAATTAAATAATATTAAAACTAATTAATAAATAATAAAATATTAGGATAATTAATTAAACCCTAGTTAAATAAATAAATACACATATATACGTTATTTAGTACTTTAAAAATATATATGAGTTCATGCAAGTCCGTAAATTTTTAAAATAATTAATAATAAATAATTTACGTGTCAATTTTCCCGAAAATGCAAGTCCCGGGAAAATTTTACGTAAAGTGATTAAAATAATATAAACAATTAAAAATCAATTTTAATTAAATAGAAACTCATGAAATGTCATAAGTATATACAAAAATTATTAACACTGCATATCCCGATGCAGTATTAAAATATTTAAAAACACGGGATATTACAGTCTTCCCCCCTTACAAGAATTCGTCTCCTAACTCCAGAAAGAAAATGATCATAAGATCAAGAAGGGAAGAGATACGGGTAAGAAGCTCGCATCTCAACTTCAGTCTCCCACGTATGCTCCTCGACTCTGTTGCTACGACACAGAACCTTGACCATCGGAATCTGCCTTCGACTGCAATTGTCGAACTTGATAATCTACGATCGCCACAGGTTCTTCCATAAACGTCAAATCTTCACTCACTTCTACACTGTCGGCTTGCAACACATGTGAAGGGTCTGAGACATACTTCCTCAGCATTGAGATATGAAACACCGGATGCACTTGTGACATACTCGTAGGCAAATCCAACCGATATGCAACAGTGCCAACTCTCTCCAGAATCTCAACGGTCCGATATATCTCGGTGCTAACTTACCCTTCCTGCCAAATCTCATCACACCCTTCATTGGAGATACCTTCAGAAAAATAAAATCTCCAACCTGAAACTCCACATCTCTATGCTTAGGATCCACATAGCTCTTCTGCCTGCTAACTGTGGTCTCTAATCTGCGCTTAATCACGACGACTTTCTCTGCAGCATCCTAAATCATCTCAGGTCCAGTCAAAGCTCTTTCACCAATCTCATCCCAACTCAGAGGGGATCTACACTTCCTTCCATACAAAGCCTCATATGGTACCATGCCAATACTTGCTATGGTAGCTATTATTATATGCAAACTCTACGAGTGGCAAATGATCATCCCAGCTACCTCCCAAATCCAGGACACACATCCTCAATATTTCTTCCAGTGTCTGGATCATCCTCTTCAGACTGACCATCTGTCTGAGGATGAAAAGCAGTACTGAAATCTAACCTAGTGCCCATCGCTTCCTGTAACTTCTGCCAAAAAATGAGAGGTAAACACTGAACCTCTGTCTGATACAATGGACACAGGTACTCCATGAAGGCACACAATATGTTTCACATATAGCTTCGCCAATCTAGCTACAGAATAGGTGGCTTTCATAGGCAAGAAATGTGCAGACTTCATCAACCTGTTAACTATCACCTAGATGGAATCGTATCCATCCTTAGAACGATGGTAACCCTACCACAAAATCCATAGCTATCCTTTCCCACTTCCACTCGGAATAGGAAGAGGCTGAAGCTTCCCAGAAGGCTTCTGATGCTTAGCTTTCACTTGCTGACATGTCAGGCACTTAGCAACATAATCAGCGACATCCTTCTTCATTCCATCCCACCAGTATAAGTCTCTGATACTGTGATACATCTTAGTAACACCCAGATGTATGCTATAAGCTGTAGAATATGCTTCCTCTAGGATCTCTTCTCTCAAATCATCCACATCAGGAACACACAATCTACCACTGATCCACAACACACCATCATCATTGAGTGTGAAATCAGTGAACTTCCCTGCTCTGACATTCTCTGCAAGCTCTTCTAGAATAGGATCTCGGCTCTAGAGCTGCTTTAATCCTATCCCTTAGTACAGATCGCACCTTAAATTAAGATAGCAATCCACCTGACTTACTAATCTTCATCATCAGACCTTGATCCACCAACAGTTGCAACTCTTGGATCAACGGTCTCCTCTCAACACTGATGTGAGCAAAACTGCCTGAAGACTTTCTACTCAAGGCATCTGCTACCACATTAGCTTTACCTGGATGGTATAATATCTCACTAGTCATAATCCTTTAATAGTTTTAACCATCTCCTTTGCCTCAGATTCAGATCTCTCTGCTGAAAAATGTACTTAAGGCTCTTATGATCAGTAAATATCTCACATGTCACCCCGTACAGATAATGTCTCCAGATCTTCAGAGCAAAGATCACTGCAGCCATTTCTAGGTCATGTGTTGGATAGTTCTGCTCAAGCTTCTTCAACTGCCTTGAAGCATAGGCTATCACCCTACCATTCTGCATCAACACATAACCAAGGCCAACTCTAGAGGCATCACAATAAATATGAACTTGTCCACACTATTAGGCAAAGCTAACACTGGTGCTCGTGGTCAATTTCTCCTTCAACAACTGGAAGCTATTCTCACAAGCTTCTAACCACTCGAATCTAACATTCTTCTGAGTCAAGAGAGTCATGGGGGCTGCAATTCTGAAAAAAATCCTGCACAAATCGTCTATAATACCTGGCTAAACCCAGAAAACTCTGAATCTCCATAACAGAAGTTGGTCTAGGCCACTCAGACACTGCTTCAATCTTCTGTGGATCGACCTGGATACCTTCTTTAGACACCACATGTCCAAGAAAAGAAACACTCTCCATCCAAAAATCACACTTTGAGAATTTAGCATAAAGCTGATGATCTCTCAGTGTCTATAGTACAATCCTCAATTGATGTACATGCTCCTCCATCTTGAATAAACTAGTATATCATCAATGAAGACTACCACAAACTGATCCATATATGGTCTGAATGCCCTGTTCATCAGGTCCATAAAAGCTGCTGGTGCATTAGTCAAACCAAAAGACATCACCAGAAACTCATAATGGCCATATCGAGTGCGGAATGCCATCTTAGGAATATCAGCTTCACTAATCCGCAACTGATGATAACCCAACCTCAGATCAATCTTAGAAAGGAACTGTGCACCCTGTAGCTGGTCAAACAAGTCATCTATCCTCGGGAGAGGATACTTGTTCTTCACTATCACCTTTTTTAGCTCTCTGTAGTCAATGCACAGTCTCAGGGTACCATCCTTTTTCTTCACAAACAGGACTAGTGCACCCCAAGGAGAAACACTGGGTCTGATAAAACCTTTATCCAATAACTCTTGCAACTATTCCTTCAACTCTTTCAACTCTGCAGGAGCCATTCTGTAGGGTGGCATAGATATAGGAGTAGTACCTGGAACCATATCTATACATAACTCAATCTCTCTATGAGGTGGTAAACCTGGCAACTCCTCGGGAAAAACATCAGGAAACTCACAAGCAACAGGAACATCTGTGAGTGATAACTTCTCCACTGAAGTATCCCTGACCAATGCCAAATACCCCTGACAACCTTTCCTCAGCAACTTCCTAGCCGTAATAACAGAAATAAGATTTTGAGGTGCTAAACTCCTATCACCCGCAAACTTAAATCTTCTTCATTAGGAATTCTGAAAGTCACCTCTTTATTCCGATAATCTACCACGGTATAGTGCTAAGACAACCAGTCCATTCCCAGAATAACATCAAACTCCATCACATCCAATAGGATCAAATCAGCGGGTAATTCTCAATCTCCCACAAGAATTGGATAACCAGAAAGAACAATATCGATGTCCAAAGAATCGCTCAGAGGAGTGGCAATAGACAAAGGAAAAGCCATCCTCGAAGCTTGCCAACAAGACTTGGAAGCAAAAACAGGAGAAACAAACAAATGCGTGGCACCCAGATAAAAAAAAACCCATGCATCCAGGTAACAAACAGAAACAATACCTGCCACGACTGCATTGGGATGCCTGAGCATCTTGCTGAGTAAGGTGGAAGACTTTGGCCTGTCCTCAACCTCCCTGTTGACTGGTAGAAGCCTGGCCAACACCTTTGACACCTCTTCTAGCACCTCTACCATGACCCTGCTGTGGAACAAGCTGAGTGGAACTCTGATGCTGGGCTGGAGGTAACTGAAATGGCATGGGTGCAACACTAGCAATCGACTGCTATGGGAATCATGGAATCTACGACTGCAGATACCCGGAGTAAGGACACGATCTGGCAAAATGTTTTGTCTGCCCGCATCTGAAGCATGTCAGTGGTGTCAGATAACACAGTCCCTTGATGGACTCTACTGTAGGTCTGGAAAAACACTAACAGTTGATCTAGAACTGCGACCACTGCTGCTGCTCGAAGCACTTAAATCAAATCTGAATGGTCTACGCTGACCTCCCTACGGCCATGTCTGCTACTCCGATGCACTCACTGCTGCTCCGATGCACTCACTGCTGCTCCGATGCACTCACTACTGCTGCCTCTGACTCTGTTGAGTCGGACCTTATTGCTGACTACTCGAACCAACATGAAAACTCGAGTATGAAGTAGTCTGCAATCCACTCAACTGAACTCCCCAGCTGGTAATAATCAGGCATCGCTCCCTACCTAACTAGCCTCAGCTCGATCTCCTTGGCCAACTCAATCACAGACTCTAGAGTAAGGCCTGTTGTAGGCATACCAGCAAATGCTTAACCCAAATCCAGGTGACATATGTAGTGACTGCGAAATACTAGTCTCGCATCAGATCCTTTGCATATCTACCCAACTGGAGAAACTCTCGGGTATACTCCTCTACTGATCGATCACTACGAGAAATGATGGTCAATCGGAGATGATAACTCATACGGAGAGGCTCTGGACAGAATCTCCTTATAAACTACTCTCTGAAATGAGCCCAGGTCATCGCCATTATATAGGGTTGGATCATCTAAATAAACCAGTCTAGGGCTGGTCCCTCGATAGACAACTCAATGATCATAATCTGTTGATACTCGGTATGAGCAGTCTGAGTTCGAGTCTCGATCGCATGCAGAAAATCTAGCGGATCAAAAGTCCCATCAAATTCAATCCTGCCAACTCTGGCATAGAACAGAGCTGCCTCAGGGTCAGACATACCCTGCTGATAGGCAAGCTGAACAGGCTGAACAACTGGAGGCATAGGAACATCAAAATCAGGCTCTGCAGACTCCTCTCCTGTAACTCTCTCTGCCTATGGTGACCTGCCACTCCTTGAGGTCTACCTCTGCCATGACCTCTACATCTAACTGGCTGCTCAAAAGGTAAAACCTCATCCTGAAAAGACTCATCATCCTCAGCCTCAACGGACCGGTGGAGCGACACGCGTTCGCCTCCTCTTTTTGAAAAGACAACAGAACAATTCAGACAAAACAGACAATGGAGGAATAACGTAGAAAATTAAAGCAAGGAATACTTATCAAGACATACTCGAGCCTAATTCACTGCAGTAGTTTAACAGAAAACACAACTCTAAAAACTAAGGCCACAACTCACTTAACTAAGCCCTAACACAGAACTCCGCTCTGATACCAACTTTGGCACGATCCAAAACAGGGGCCATGATCGGCGCTAGGGAATGGGAATTCTTTCAAATCCGAAACCCGTAGCAAGCCTAAAATAAAATAAATATGCAATAGTAATAATAACAACACAATTAAATTAAATACTGTGCAGCGGAATAAAATCATAAATATCAAAATAATAATTTCGTCAAACAAAATTAAATCGAATTCTCATCTCATATATATAAATAAATCCTTTAATACAAGTTTCAGTTCAAATTTTTAAAATACATAACTCATATAAATATAATACATAAAATCCATAATTTACTTACAACTACTGTAGTGTCTAGATTATAAAAATAAAACTCAAGACTTAAATAAGCAGTTTACATAAAGAAGCCGGGGGCGGAAGAAATCCGGCGTACAGGCCTGCTACTGAGGTCTGAAGATGATGACTCTCCTAAAAAATAGTCAACGGAGGGGAGTCAGACCTCACTGAGTGAATTACTATAATATATATACATGCATACTAACTGACAATGCATACAGTCAACAACATATAACTAATATGTATATATACAGGCAAATACACACAGATGCAGTAAAATCATTTTATATATATTTTGTCCGAAAACCACTGGTTATTAAGGATCAAATAGAACCCTAGAATATCGCAACCTCAAAACAGTGTTAGACAGCACTTTAGCCACACATGCTCACTTATTCCAAAATATTCACTTATTCCATTTAGACAGTAGATTGGCCCCGAGACACTAAGTCAACCGAGTCCAGCAGTCTGACTGTTAGTGTGATTGGCCCCGAGACACTAGGTCAACCGAGCTCCAGCAATCGCACTCCCAATCATATCACACATCAAATAATCATATCCAATCAATATCCACAATCTAGTTAGTAATGTAGCCTAAATGCTATAAGTGTACCGGTACGTACTCGATCCTAGTGCTGCCCACTAGGTAGCACGTTTTATTGATATCCTTCATTAAAATATAAAGCATACATTCATAAAAATAAATGATGCATGAATTTAAATAAAATAGCAACATAAACAATATATATATACTAGAAATATACCAAAAATAAATCAGGTATATTTCAGGTATATACATGTCAAATAAATTCAATTTATTTACAAAATAAACTAGAAATGAACCATGAATATACCTAAAAACATTTAAGAATAATTTATTAATTAAACATGCATATAGTTTAAAATATACTAAAATATACCGAAAATATACCAAAATAAATCTAAGTAATTATTAAACCATGAATGCATATTTTATCAAAATAAAAAATATATTTCTAAAATCATGTACCCTAGAGCACATATACATAAAATAATAACTCACACTTAGTGCGCTCCTCGAGATGGGTCCGACGGGCCTGGTCCACTAGGACTCAGTCTCGGCGCAACTAAACAAACAATAAATAATAGACATCAGAATAAACCTAACAGAAAATCCTAGAAACTCGATCTAGAATATTGGACACAGAATCAGAATTAAGGTTCAACCGGACATGACGTTTTACTAGAATTCTACCAAAAATTCGGCAGAACCTCCCCAGTAAAATGGACATCTCTCTACTCAAAGAGTAGAGTCGGCCCTGCAAAGAAACACACTTTGAAAAATAGACACAGAAACACATTCACAACCCCTCGATCGGACTCCAAACTAGAGTTTTACCGACCGAGGTCCATAATTCACAAAATAATATAGAAATACCAAAAATACCCTTATATCATAGAAATACATTTTATAAGTAGAAATTACATAATTAACCTTAAAACACAGTAAAAACCGATAAAACTCATTTATTTAGAAAAATCGTATATTATATATAATTTAAAATAATTTACGAAAAATAGTTTTAATTAGTTAAAAATACTAAATAATTTGTAGAAATCATTTTTATATCTTAAATAACTATTAAAACCAATTTAATTACATTTTTAGTCAATTTAGGGTAAAATTACCAAAATACCCCTATATATATAAATATACTAAAATTCATTCAAAAATTCACCAAAAATAGTACAATTATCCAAAATTAATTTTCTCCATATATTTATCAATAATATCAATAATTAAACTCAATTAACTAATTAATTTCAATTAAAAACACAATTAACCTAATTTTTCCAAATTACATAAACCTAATTAAATTCAAAATAAATACATAGAAATTCATAAAAATTCCAAATAAATTTCTATAATTCATTTTAACACCTATATTTATCATAAAACACAATTTCATAATTTAATTAATTAATTTTTGAAATTAGAAAATAATATTAAAATATTCAAAAATACCCAAAAATCAAAATAATCTCCAAAAATTCTAAAAAAATTCATACATGTATATTAAGCTACTAGGATCAACATTTGTGAAGGAATTTTCCATTAATCAATCAATTCGAAACTCAAAAAATTCAAGAAGCTAAAATGGCCGAATTGAAGATTTAGCTCAAACCTCAAGAACCACTGGTTTTCAAGCTAAAAGGAGCTTAGAATAGGGACTATCGAAGCTCAAGGAGTCGATGAAGACTGGCGGTGTCGAAAATGGTGGCCGAAAACGCTGTGAACAACGGTGAGAATGAATTCGGCTTCTCCGGCCAAAATGAGCTTCCCAATGCCGGAAATGGGCTTTGCTGGTGGTGGAACAGCTGAAGAAGGAGGGTGGCACGTTGGGAGGCACACCGACGGTGAGAAAATGGGATGGCAGGTGGTGGAACGGTGATGGGGGCGATCGGGAATGAGGGAGGAGGGTGGATGGCAATTTCGTAATTAAATCAAACTTTAATTTTTGTTTAATATTAAATGTATATGTATATATATATACTTTACACTATATATGTAATATCCCGTGTTTTTAAAATATTTTTACACTGTACCGGGATATACAGTGTCAATAATTTTAATGCATTATACGATATTTTTATGAGTTGATATGTATTTTAAACCTATTTTAATTACTGTGTTTTATATACAGTGTTTTACGTAAAATTTTCCCGGGACTTTCATTTTCGGGGAAATTTCCACGTAAACAATGTATTATTAATTATTTTAAATGTATTTACGGGTTTGCATGAACTCATACATATTTTTAAATTATTAAATAAAGTCGGTGTGTGCATATTTATTTAATTAGGGTTTATTATTACCCTAATATTTTATTATTTATTTATTATTATTTGATTATTTTATTTATTATTAAATTATTAAAATTTATTATTTTATTATTATTTATTTATAATATTTAATTATTTTAATTTATTTTTTTTCTTTTTCTTTTCTTTTTCTTTTTTTTTTCTTTTCCTTTTTCTTTCTTTTTCTTTTTCTTTCTCTTTCCTTTTCTTTCTTTTTCTTTTTCTTCTTCTTCTTTCTTCTCTTCTCCCCGCGCGGGCGCCGGACCACCATTTCTTCTCACCGCCGTTTCTCCCTCCTCCGGCCACCGTTTTCGACACCGCCGGTCTCTATCTCTCCTTGAGCTCCGGTGAGTGTTATTCTAGCTTTTTTTTGAGCTAAAATGGTCTAGAATTGCTTAGGTTTCGATTTGAATATTTCGGCCACTTTTGGTTTTCGATTTTTTTGAGCTTCAATTTGGATGATTCATGGAAACTTCCTTCACAAATGTTGTTCCTGGTAGTTTAATCTTCATGTATGAATTTTTGCGGAATTTTTGGAGGTTTTTTGGATTTTTTGGGTATTTTTGAATATTTTAATATTATTTTCTAATTTTCGGAAATTAATTATTTAAATTATGAAATTGGAGTTTATGGTTGAATTAGGTGTTGAAATGAATTATAGGAATTTATTTGGAATTTTTATGAATTTCTAAGTATTTATTTTTAATTATTGAAGTTTATGTGATTTTGTAAAATTAAGTTAATTGTGTTTTAAATTGAATTTAATTGGTTAATTGAGTTTAATTATTGATATTATTGATAAATATGTTGAGAAAATTAATTTTGGATAATTGTATGATTTTTTGGTGAATTTTTGAAGTAATTTAGGTATATATATATATATAGGGGTATTTTGGTAATTTTACCCTAAATTGTCTCAAAATGTAATTTAATTGGTTTTAATATTTATTTAAGGTATAAAAATGATTTCTACAAAATATTTAGTATTTTTAACTAATTAAAACTATTTTCCGGGAATTATTTTCAATTATATATATAATATACGATTTTTTCTAATAAAATGAGTTTTAATCGATTTTTATAGTGTTTCAAGATTTATTATGTAATTTCTACGTATGAAATGTATTTTATGATTTAAGGATATTTTTGGTATATTTGAATATATATTCTGTGTTTGTGAACCCCGGTCGACAGATTGTAGTCTGGAGTCCGACCGAGGGGTTGTGATTGATTGTGGTATTTATTTTTGAAGTGTATTTTCTTTGCAGGGTCGGCTCTACTCTTTTGAGTAGAGAGATGTCCGTTTTACGGGGGAGGTTTCTGCCGGATTTTCGGTAGAATTCTCGTAAAACGTGATATCCAGTCGAACCCTAATTCTATTTCCGTATTTTAATACTCTAGATTGAATTCTAGGATTTTTGTTAGGGTTATTCTGATGTCGATTAATTATTTCTTGTTTAGTTGCGCCGAGACCGAGGTTAGTGGACCAGGCCCGTCGGACCTGTCTCGTGGAGCGCATTAGGTGAGTTACTATATTATATATATATGCTTAGGATGCATGATTTAGAAAATGCATGTTTTATTTTGACTGAATATGCATAAATAATGTGATTTATATTCAAGTATATTTTTGGTATATAATAAATTATATACATGTTTTAATAATAAAATATATTTAAAATGTTTTTAAATATATTTTTAGTTTAATTCATGATTTGATTGGATTTATTTGACATATATATACTCAAAATATACCTGATTTATGTTTGGTATATTTTCGGTATATATATGGTTTATATTGCTATTTCATTTATATTCATGCATCATTTATATTTGTGAATGAATGTTTTATTATTTATTAATGAAGGATATCAATAGAACGTGCTACCTAGTGGGCAGCACTAGGACCGAGTACGTACCGGTACGCCTATAGTTTTAGGCTATATTACTAACTATTTGTGGATATCGATTTGATTATGATTATTGATATGTGTGAGATGTGGTTTGGGTGTGATTGCTGGAGCTCGGTTTGACCAAGTGTCTCGGGGCCAATCACACTGGCAGTTAGACTGCTGGAGCTCGGTTGACTTAGTGTCTCGGGGCCAGTCTACTGTCCATATGGATTAAGTGGATATATTTGGAATAAGTGAGCCTGTGTGGCTAGAGTGTTGTTTTAACACTATTTTTCTGAGGTTGCGATATGCTAGGGTTCTATGTGATCCTTCATAAAAGTTGATTTTCAGACAAAATATATAAAATGATTTTTCTGCATCTGTATGAACTTGCCTGTATATATACATATTACTCATATACTGTTGACTGTATGCATTATCACTTAGAGTGTATGTATATATACTATAGTAATTCACTCAGTGAGGTCTGACTCCCCTCCGTTGACTATTTTTCAGGAGAGTCAACTTCCTCAGACCTCAGTAGCAGGTCGATACGCCGGATTTCTTCCGCCCCGGCTTCTTTATGTAAATTATATACTTGAGTCTTATTTATTTTATCTAGACACTGCAGTAGTTGTGATTTTCAGTAGTTGTGAATTAAAGTATTTGTTTTAAAGAGATGTATTATAGTAAAACTGGATTTGTATAAAGATTATACATTTATGAGATTATATATGCGATTGATGAGTTTTGAATTGAATCCAGTTGATATGGATGATATTGTAATATTTATGATTTTATTTTCCGCTGCATATTATATTTTTATTGTTATTATTGCATATTTATTTTATTTTTAGGCTTGCTACGGGTTCCGGATTCGAAAGAATTCCGTTCCCTAGCGCCGGTCATGGCCCCTGTTTTGGGTCGTGACAAAGTTGGTATCAGAGCGTGGTTCGTTTCAGAGTGGAGTTCTGTGTCAGGGCTTAGTTATGTGAGTTGTGGCCCTAGTTTTAAAGTTGTGTTTTCTGTTGGACTACTGCAGTGTATTAGGTTCGAGTATGTCTTGATGAGTATTCCTTGCTGTAGTTTTCAGCGTTATTCCTCCGTTGTCTGTTTTGTCTGAATCTTTCCATTTGTCTTTTCAGAATGAGGAGGCGAGCGCGTGTCGCTCCACCGGTCGTTGAGGCCGAGGATGATGAGTCTTTTCAGGATGAGGTTTTACCTCTTGAGCAGCCAGTTAGACGTAGAGGTCGTGGCAGAGGTAGACCTCGAGGAGCGGCAGGTCGCCGTAGGCAAAGAGAGTTACAGGACGAGGAGCCTGTTGAGCCTGAGTTTGATGTTCCTGTTCCTCCAGTTGTTTAGCCTGCCTATCAGCAGGGTATGTCTGACCCTGAGGCAGCTTTGTTCTATGCCCGAGTTGGTAGGATTGCTTTTGATGGGACTTCTGATCCTTTAGATTTTCTGCATGCGATTGAGACTAAGACTCGGACTGCTCATACCGAGTACCAGAGGATCATGATTGTTGAGTTGTCTGTTGAGGGACCAGCCTTGGATTGGTTCATTCAAATGATCCAGCCCTATATGATGACGATGACATGGGCTCAGTTTCGAGAGCGATTCATGAGGAGATTTTGTCCAGAGCCTCCTCGTTTGAGCTATCGTCTTCGTTTGACTAGTATTTCTCGTGGAGATCGATCTGTAGAGGAGTATACCCGAGAGTTCCTTCGTCTGGGTAGATATGCTGAGGATCTGATGCGAGATCAGTATTTCGCTGTTACTACCTATGTTACTAGTTTGGGTTCAGCTTTTGCTGGTATGCCTACAGCAGGTCTTACTTTGGAGTCGGTGATTGAGCTAGCTAAGGAGATTGAGCTGAGGTTAGTTAGGCAGGGAGCGATGCCTGATTATTACCAGTTGGGAGTTCAGTCGAGTGGATCGCAGGCTACTCCATATTCGAGTTTTCATGTTGGTTCGAGTAGTCAGCAGTGAGGTTCGACTCAGCAGAGTCAGAGACAGTAGCAGCAAGTGCATCGGAGCAGTAGACATGGCCGTGGAGGTCAGCGTAGATCGTTTAGATTTGGGTCAGGTGCTTCGAGCAGCAGCAGTGGTCGTAGTTCTGGATCAGCGGCCAGTGTTTATCAGATTTATGGTAGAGTCCATCAGGGACCGTGTTATCTGACACCGTTGACATGCTTCAGATGCGGACAGACAAGACATTTTGCCAGATCGTTGTCCTTACCCCGGATATCAGCAGCAGCAGATTCTGCGATTCCCACAGCAGTCGATTGCTAGTGCAGCACCCGTGCCATTTCAGTTACCACCAGCTCAGCATCAGAGTTCTACTCAGTTTGTTCCACAGCAGAGTCGTGGTAGAGGTACGAGAGGAGGTACCCGAGGCGTTGGCCAGGCTTCTACCAGTCAGCAGGGAGGTCGAGGTCAGGCCAGAGTTTTCATCTGACTCAGTAGGATGCTCAGGCATCTAATTCAGTCGTGGCAGGTATTCTTTCTGTTTGTTACCTGGATGCTTTGGTTTTGTTTGATCCGGGTGCCACGCATTCATTTGTTTCTCCCATTTTTGCTTCTAAATCTTGTTGGCAAGCTTCGAGGATGGCTTTTCCTTTGTCTGTTGCCACTCCTCTGAGTGATTCTTTGGGACACCGATATTGTTCTTTCTGGTTGTCCAGTTCTCATGGGAGATAGAGAATTACCCACTGATTTGATTTTGTTGGATGTGATGGAGTTCGATGTTATTTTGGGAATGGATTGGTTGTCTCAGCACTTTGCCGTGGTTGATTGCAGGAATAAGGAGGTGATTTTCAGAATTCTGGTGAAGTAGAATTTAAGTTTGTTGGTGACAGGAGTTCAGCACCTCAGAATCTTATTTCTGTTATTTCAGCTAGGAAGTTGTTAAGGAAAGGTTGTCAGGGGTTTTTGGCATTGGTCAGGGATACGTCAGTGGAGAAGTTGTCACTCACAGATGTTCCTGTTGCTTGTGAGTTTCCTGATGTTTTTCCCGAGGAGTTGCCAGGTTTACCACCTCATAGAGAGATTGAGTTCTGTATAGATGTGGTTCCAGGTATTACTCCTATATCTATGCCACCCTATCGTATGGCTCCTGCAGAGTTGAGAGAATTGAAGGAGCAGTTGCAAGAGTTGTTGGAGAAAGGTTTTATCAGACCTAGTGTTTCTCCTTGGGGTGCACCAGTTTTGTTTGTGAAGAAGAAGGATGGTACCCTGAGACTGTGCATTAACTACAGAGAGCTGAATAAGGTGACAGTGAAGAACAAGTATCCTCTCCCGAGGATAGATGATTTATTTGATCAGCTCCAGGGTGCACAATTCTTTTCTAAGGTTGACTTGAGGTCGGGTTATCATCAGCTGCGGATCAGTGAAGCTGATATTCCTAAGACAGCTTTCCGCACTAGATATGGCCATTATGAGTTTTCTGGTGATGTCTTTTGGTTTGACTAATGCACCAGCAGCTTTTATGGACCTGATGAACAGAGTATTCCGACCGTATGTGGATCAGTTTGTGGTAGTCTTCATTGATGATATACTAGTATATTCGAGGAGTATGGAAGAGCATGTATATCATTTGAGGATTGTACTACAGACACTGAGAGATCATCAGCTTTATGCTAAATTCTCGAAGTGTGATTTCTGGATGGAGAGTGTTTCTTTTCTTGGACACGTAGTGTCTAAAGAAGGTATTCAGGTTGATCCACAGAAGGTTGAAGCAGTATCTGAGTGGCCTAGACCTACTTCAGTTACTGAGATTCGGAGTTTTCTGGGTTTAGCCGGGTATTATAGGCGGTTTGTGCAGGATTTTTCCAGGATTGCAGCCCCTATGACTCGCTTGACTCAGAAGAATGTTAGATTTGAGTGGTCAGAAGCTTGTGAGAATAGTTTTCAGTTGTTGAAGGAGAAGTTGACCACAGCGCCAGTATTAGCTTTGCCTAATAGTGTGGATAAGTTCACAGTTTACTGTGATGCCTCTAGAATTGGTCTTGGTTGTGTGTTGATGCAGAATGGAAGGGTGATAGCCTATGCTTCGAGGCAGTTGAAGAAGCATGAGCAGAACTATCCTACACATGATCTTGAGATGGCTGCAGTGATCTTTGCTTTGAAGATTTGGAGACATTATCTGTACGGGGTGACTTGTGAGATATTTACTGATCACAAGAGCCTTAAGTACATTTTTCAGCAGCGAGATTTGAATTTGAGGCAGAGAAGATGGTTGGAACTATTGAAGGATTATGATTGCGAGATTCTTTACCATCCGGGTAAAGCTAATGTGGTAGCAGATGCCTTGAGTAGGAAGTCCTCAGGTAGTCTTGCTCACATCGGTGTGGAGAGGAGACCATTGATCCAGGAATTGCATCTGATGGTGGATCAAGGTCTGATGATGAAGATCAGTAGATCAGGTGGACTGTTAGCTCAGTTTAAAGTACGATCTGTACTGAGGGATAGGATTAAAGCAGCTCAGAGCCGAGATCCTATTCTGGAAGAGCTTGCAGAGAATGTCAGAGCAGGGAAGTTCACTGATTTCACACTCGATGATGATGGTGTGTTGTGGATCAGTGGTAGATTGTGTGTTCCTGATGTGGATGATTTGAGAGAAGAGATTTTAGAGGAAGCACATTCTACAGCCTACAGCGTTCATCCGGGTGTTACTAAGATGTACCACAGTATCAGAGATCTATACTGGTGGGATGGATTGAAGAAGGATGTTGCCGATTATGTTGCTAAGTGCTTGACGTGTCAGCAAGTGAAAGCCGAACATCAGAAGCCTTCTGGGAAGCTTCAGCCTCTTCCTATTCCCGAGTGGAAGTGGGAAAGGATAGCTATGGATTTTGTGGTCGGTTTACCTCGTTCGAAGGATGGATACGATTCCATCTGGGTGATTGTAGACAGATTGACGAAGTCTGCACATTTCTTGCCTGTGAAAGCCACATATTCAGTTGCTAGATTGGCGAAGTTGTATGTGAAGCATGTTGTGTGCCTTCATGGAGTACCTGTGTCCATTGTGTCAGATAGAGGTTCAGTGTTTACTTCTCGTTTTTGGCAGAAGTTGCAAGAAGCGATGGGCACTAGGTTGGATTTCAGTACTGCTTTTCATCCTCAGACAGACGGTCAGTCTGAGAGGACGATCCAGACACTGGAAGATATGTTGAGGATGTGTGTCTTGGATTTGGGAGGTAGCTGGGATGATCATTTGTCGCTTGTTGAGTTTGCATGTAATAACAGCTACCATAGCAGTATTGGTATGGCACCATATGAGGCGTTGTATGGAAGGAAATGTAGATCCCCGTTGAGTTGGGATGAGATTGGTGAGAGAGCTTTGACTGGACCAGAGATGGTTCAGGATGCTGCAGAGAAAGTCGCCGTGATCAAGAGCAGGTTAGAGACCACAGTAAGCAGACAGAAGAGTTATGCGGATCCTAGGCGCAGAGATGTGGAGTTTCAGGTTGGAGATTTCGTTTTTCTGAAGGTATCTCCGATGAAGGGTGTGATGAGATTTGGCAGGAAGGGTAAGTTAGCACCGAGATACATTGGACCGTTTGAGATTCTGGAGAGAGTTGGCACTGTTGCATATCGGTTGGATTTGCCTCCGAGTATGTCACAGGTGCATCCAGTATTTCATATCTCGATGTTGAGGAAGTATATCTCAGATCCTTCACACGTGTTGCAACCTGACAGTGTGGAAGTGAGTGAAGATTTGACGTTTGTGGAAGAACCTGTGGCGATCGTTGATTTTCAAGTTCGACAGTTGCGATCGAAGCAGATTCCGATGGTCAAGGTTTTGTGGCGTAGCGACAGAGTTGAAGAGCATACGTGGGAGACTGAAGCTGAGATGCGAGCTTCTTACCCGTATCTCTTTCCTTCCTGATTCTGTAATCTTCTTTTTGGAATTCGGGGACGAATTCTTGTAAGGGGGGAAGACTGTAATATCCCGTGTTTTTAAAATATTTTTACACTGTACCGGGTAATACAGTGTCAATAATTTTAATGCATTATACGATATTTTTATGAGTTGATATGTATTTTAAACCTATTTTAATTACTGTGTTTTATATACAGTGTTTTACGTAAAATTTTCCCGGGACTTTCATTTTCGGGGAAATTTCCACGTAAACAATGTATTATTAATTATTTTAAATGTATTTACGGGTTTGCATGAACTCATACATATTTTTAAATTATTAAATAAAGTCGGTGTGTGCATATTTATTTAATTAGGGTTTATTATTACCCTAATATTTTATTATTTATTTATTATTATTTGATTATTTTATTTATTATTAAATTATTAAAATTTATTATTTTATTATTATTTATTTATTAATATTTAATTATTTTAATTTATTTTTTTTTTCTTTTTCTTTTTTTTTCTTTTTTTTTCTTTTCCTTTTTCTTTCTTTTTCTTTTTCTTTCTCTTTCCTTTTCTTTCTTTTTCTTTTTCTTCTTCTTCTTCTTTCTTCTCCCGCGCGGGCGCCGGACCACCATTTCTTCTCACCGCCGTTTCTCCCTCCTCCGGCCACCGTTTTCGACACCGCCGGTCTCTATCTTCTCCTTGAGCTCTGGTGAGTGTTATTCTAGCTTTGGTTTGAGCTAAAATGGTCTAGAATTGCTTAGGTTTCGATTTGAATATTTCGGCCACTTTTGGTTTTCGATTTTTTTGAGCTTCAATTTGGATGATTCATGGAAACTTCCTTCACAAATGTTGTTCCTGGTAGTTTAATCTTCATGTATGAATTTTTGTACAATTTTTGGAGGTTGTTTGGATTTTTGGGTATTTTTGAATATTTTAATATTATTTTCTAATTTTCGGAAATTAATTATTTAAATTATGAAATTGGAGTTTATGGTTGAATTAGGTGTTGAAATGAATTATAGGAATTTATTTGGAATTTTTATGAATTTCTAAGTATTTATTTTTAATTATTGAAGTTTATGTGATTTTGTAAAATTAAGTTAATTGTGTTTTAAATTGAATTTAATTGGTTAATTGAGTTTAATTATTGATATTATTGATAAATATGTTGAGAAAATTAATTTTGGATAATTGTATGATTTTTGGTGAATTTTTGAAGTAATTTAGGTATATATATATATATATAGGGGTATTTTGGTAATTTTACCCTAAATTGTCTCAAAATGTAATTTAATTGGTTTTAATATTTATTTAAGGTATAAAAATGATTTCTACAAAATATTTAGTATTTTTAACTAATTAAAACTATTTTCCGGGAATTATTTTCAATTATATATATAATATACGGTTTTTCTAATAAAATGAGTTTTAATCGATTTTTATAGTGTTTCAAGATTTATTATGTAATTTCTACGTATGAAATGTATTTTTATGATTTAAGGATATTTTTGGTATATTTGAATATATATTCTGTGTTTGTGAACCCCGGTCGACAGATTGTAGTCTGGAGTCCGACCGAGGGGTTGTGATTGATTGTGGTGTTTATTTTTGAAGTGTATTTTCTTTGCAGGGTCGGCTCTACTCTTTTGAGTAGAGAGATGTCCGTTTTACGGGGGAGGTTCTGCCGGATTTCCGGTAGAATTCTCGTAAAACGTGATATCCAGTCGAACCCTAATTCTATTTCCGTATTTTAATACTCTAGATTGAATTCTAGGATTTTTGTTAGGGTTATTCTGATGTCGATTAATTATTTCTTGTTTAGTTGCGCCGAGACCGAGGGTTAGTGGACCAGGCCCGTCGGACCTGTCTCGTGGAGCGCATTAGGTGAGTTACTATATTATATATATATGCTTAGGATGCATGATTTAGAAAATGCATGTTTTATTTTGACTGAATATGCATAAATAATGTGATTTATATTCAAGTATATTTTTGGTATATAATAAATTATATACATGTTTTAATAATAAAATATATTTAAAATGTTTTTAAATATATTTTTAGTTTAATTCATGATTTGATTGGATTTATTTGACATATATATACTCAAAATATACCTGATTTATGTTTGGTATATTTTCGGTATATATATGGTTTATATTGCTATTTCATTTATATTCATGCATCATTTATATTTGTGAATGAATGTTTTATTATTTATTAATGAAGGATATCAATAGAACGTGCTACCTAGTGGGCAGCACTAGGACCGAGTACGTACCGGTACGCCTATAGTTTTAGGCTATATTACTAACTATTTGTGGATATCGATTTGATTATGATTATTGATATGTGTGAGATGTGGTTTGGGTGTGATTGCTGGAGCTCGGTTGACCAAGTGTCTCGGGGCCAATCACACTGGCAGTTAGACTGCTGGAGCTCGGTTGACTTAGTGTCTCGGGGCCAGTCTACTATCCATATGGATTAAGTGGATATATTTGGAATAAGTGAGCCTGTGTGGCTAGAGTGTTGTTTAACACTATTTTTCTGAGGTTGCGATATGCTAGGGTTCTATGTGATCCTTCATAAAAGTTGATTTTCAGACAAAATATATAAAATGATTTTTCTGCATCTGTATGAACTTGCCTGTATATATACATATTACTCATATACTGTTGACTGTATGCATTATCACTTAGAGTGTATGTATATATACTATAGTAATTCACTCAGTGAGGTCTGACTCCCCTCCGTTGACTATTTTTCAGGAGAGTCAACTTCCTCAGACCTCAGTAGCAGGTCGATACGCCGGATTTCTTCCGCCCCGGCTTCTTTATGTAAATTATATACTTGAGTCTTATTTATTTTATCTAGACACTGCAGTAGTTGTGATTTTCAGTAGTTGTGAATTAAAGTATTTGTTTTAAAGAGATGTATTATAGTAAAACTGGATTTGTATAAAGATTATACATTTATGAGATTATATATGCGATGTGATGAGTTTTGAATTGAATCCAGTTGATATGGATGATATTGTAATATTTATGATTTTATTTTCCGCTGCATATTATATTTTTATTGTTATTATTGCATATTTATTTTATTTTTAGGCTTGCTACGGGTTCCGGATTCGAAAGAATTCCCGTTCCCTAGCGCCGGTCATGGCCCCTGTTTTGGGTCGTGACAATATATTAAAATAATATAAACTCACACACATTAAATATACACCACACACATATAAATTAATATTTTAAAATTTAATACACCTAAAAATAATTAAATAATATTAAAACTAATTAATAATAATAAAATATTAGGGTAATTAATTAAACCCTAGTTAAATAAATAAATACACATATATATGTTATTTAGTACTTTAAAAATATATATGAGTTCATGCAAGTCCGTAAAATTGTTTAAAATAATTAATAATAAATAATTTACGTGTCAATTTTCCCAGAAATGCAAGTCTCGGGAAAATTTTACGTAAAGTACTTAAAATAATATAAAACAATTAAAAATCAATTTTAATTAAATAGCAACTCATGAAATGTCATAAGTATATACAAAAATTATTAACACTGCATATCCCGATGCAGTATTAAAATATTTAAAAATACAGGATATTACACTAGTGCACTTGGGGCTAGTTATACCAGTAGTGAGATTGCGAATCCTCTGTTGACCTAGTGTACTCGCAGCCAGTCTACTACCTTGAGTTGGATAAATGAATACTCAGAGTTTTGCATAAGCCAGTTGGTTATTGATTTTATGATTGGGGTTGCGAATATGTTAGGGTTCTTTTAGATCATTCATTAAAATAAACATTTCTTTGCATTTATTATATATATATAAGCGAATTTTAGCATCTGTGTGAAATGCATTTAAATGTATATTATTATACTGATGCTTGACTGCATATGATTTAAATTGCATGTATATATATTATAATAATTCACTCAGTGAGGTCTGACTCCCTCCAATATTTTTTTTATAGGATCTTCATCTTCTTTAGACCTCAGTAGTAGTACTTTATGCCGGTCTTCTTCAGCCCCAGCTAGATTGTGTAAATTTATTATATGAATTCTTATTGTACTCTAGATATTGCAGTAGTAGTGTATTGTATTAGTAGTGTGTTGTTTTGGTTTTAAGATTTATGTATCAGATTATTGTATGAATAATTTTATTATAATATGAAATTTAAGTATTTATTTTATATCAATTTAAAATTTTAATTATGGCATATTTTTATTTATTTATTGCATGTATTTTATTTTTTAAGGCTTGTTACGGGTTTTGGATTCGAAAGAATTCTCATTCCCTAGCGTCGGTCATGACTTTCGAGTTAGGTCGTGAAAAAGTTAGTATCAGAGCCTAGGTTTTTAGAGTTGTGTTTTTTTTAAATTGCTGCAGTGAATTTGGTTCGATTATGTCTTCAATAACTTTTCATTGATTTAGTTTTCTACGTAATCATTAGGTTGTCTGTTTTGTCTGAATCTTATTAGTTTTTATCTTTTCTAAATAAGGAGGCAAGCACATGTTACTTTACCAATTGTTGAGGCTGAGGATAATAAGTCATTTCAGGATGAGGTTTTACCTCTTGAGCTGCTAGTCAGGCATAGAGGTAGAGGTAGAGGTAGACCTCGAGGAGCGGCAGGTCACCTAGGCAACGAGAGCTATAGGATGAGGAACTTGTAGAACTAGAGTTCGAGGAAGCTACTATACCTCCAGTCACACTGCAGATGCAACCTAATTACCATCAGGGTATGTTTGACCCTGAGGCAGCGTTATTCCATGCCGGAGTCGATAGGATATCATTCAACGGGACTTCAGACCCTCTGGATTTTCTGCATGCGATTAAGATAAGGACTCAAACTACTCACATAGAGTATTATAGGATTATGAATGTCAAGTTGTCTATTGAGGGACCATCCCTGGATTAGTTCATTCAGGTCATCTGTCTGTTACTTAGATGTTAGACTTTTGATTGATCCGAGTGCTATACATCCTTTCATGTCCCCTTTTTTTGCTTTGAAGTCCTGTTAGCAAGCTTCGAAGATGCCTTTTCCTTTGTCTATCACTACTCCTCTAAGCGATTCGTTAGACAATAATGTTGTTTTTTTTTATTGTCCAGTGTTAGTCAGAGGTAGAGAATTGCTAGTGGAATTAGTGTTGTTAGATGTAATGGAATTTAATGTGATCCTCGATATGAATTGGTTATCTTAGCACTATGCCAGTTGTGGATTATCAGAGTAAAGAGGTGATTTTCTAAATTTTGGATGAGGAAGAATTTAAGTTTGTGTGTGATAAGAGTTCTCCACCTTAGAATCTCATTTTTGCTATCACGACTAGGAAGATGCTGAGGAAGGGTTGTTAGAGAAACTTAGCACTTGTCAGAGATACTTCTTTAAAGAAGTTATCTCTCACAAATGTTCCTATTGCTTATGAGTTTCCTGACATTTTTCCTAAGGAGTTACTAGGTTTACCACCTTATAAAGAGTTCGAGTTCTGTATAGATGTGGTTCCAAGTACAACTCCTATTTCGATGCCACCTTATAGAATGGCTCCTGTAGAGTTGAAAGAATAAAAGGAGCAGTTACAGGATTTGTTAGATAAGGGTTTCATTAGACCTAGTGTTTCTCCTTAGGGTGCACTAGTCTTATTTATAAAGAATAAGGATGATACACTAAGACTATGCATAAATTACAAAGAGTTGCATAAGGTGATAGTGAAGAATAAGTATCCTCTTTTGAGGATAGATGATCCATTTGATCAACTTCAGGGTGCACAGTTCTTTTCTAAAATTGACTTGAGGTCAAATTATCATCAGTTGTAGATCAGTGAAGCCTATGTTTCTAAAACGACATTCCACACTCAATATGGCCACTATGAGTTTTTGGTGATATCATTCGGGTTAACTAATGTACCAACTGCTTTTATGGATCTGATGAATAGGGTAGTCAAACCGTTTATGGGTTAGTTTATGGTAGTCTTCATTGATGATATACTGGTGTATTCAAAGAGTATGGAAAAGCATATATATCACTTGAGGACAGTACTGTAAACACTAAGAGAACATCAGCTTGATGCTAAATTCTCAAAGTGTGATTTCTGGTTGGAGAGTATTGCATTCCTCGGACACATAGTGTCTAAAGATGGTATTGAGGTTAATCCATAGAAGATTGAGGCAATGTCTAAGTGGCCCAGATCGATGACAATCACAGAGATTCAGAGTTTTCTAGGTTTGGCTGGGTATTATATGAGGCTTATGCAGGATTTTTTGAGAATTCCAACTCTTATAACTCACCTAACTTTGAAGAATGTGAAAATTGTGTGGTCAAATGCTTATGAGAATAGTTTGTAGCTGTTAAAGGAGAAGTTATCTATAACTCTAGTATTAGCTTTGCCTAATGGAGTAGATAAGTTCACTATGTATTATGATGCCTCCAGAGTTAGTCTAGGTTATGTGTTGATGCAGAATGGTAGGGTGATAGCTTATGCTTCAAGGCAGTTGAAGAAGCATGAATAGAATTATCCTACTCATGACCTAGAGATAGTTGTAGTGCTCTTTTATCTTAAGATTTGGAGACATTATCTGTATGGGGTGACTTATGAGATTTTCACATATCACAAAAGCCTTAAGTACATTTTTCAGTAGAGAGATATGAATTTGAGGTAGAGGAGATGGTTAGAACTCCTGAAGGATTATGATTATGAGATTCTTTATCATCCAAGTAAGGCTAATGTAGTAGCAGATGCCTTAAGTAGGAAGTCCTCAAGTAGTCTTGCTCACATTAGTGTGGATAGGAGACATTTGATCCAAGAGTTGCACTAGTTAATTAATCAAGGTCTGATGGTAAAGATTAGCATATCAGGTGGACTGTTAGCTTCGTTTAAAGTTTGATTAGTTTTAAGAGATAGGATTAAGGTAGCTCAGGGCTGAGATCTTATTCTAGCTAAGCTTGAGGAGAATGTTCGTGTAGGGAAGTTTACTGATTTCACACTTGATGATGAAGGTGTTTTGTGGATTAGTGGTAGATTATGCATTCCTTATGGGGAAAATTTGAGAGAGGAGATCCTTAAAGAAGCACATTCCACAGCCTACAATGTACATCCAGGTGTTACTAAGATGTACCACGATATCAGAGACTTGTATTAGTGGGACAGATTAAAGAAGGACATAACTGATTATGTTTCTAAGTGCTTGACATGTCAGCAGGTGAAAGATAAACATCAGAAGCCTTCTGGGAAGCTTCAGCCTCTTCCTATTCCTAATTGAAAATGGGAGAGAATTACTATAGATTTTGTGGTTAGGTTACCTCATTCTAAGGATGGATACGTGTAATATACCATGTTTTTAAACATTTTTACATTGTACCGGGATATGCAGTGTTAATAATTTTTGAATATATATTACGATATTTTTACGAGTTGATATGTATTTAAAACCTATTTTAATTATTGTGTATTATTTATAGTGTTTTACGTAAAATTTTCCCGGGACTTGCATTTTCGGGGAAATTTTCATGTAAATAATTTATTATTAATTATTTTAAATATATTTTCGGACTTGCATGAACTCATACGTATTTTTAAATTACAAAACACCGTGTATGTGTGCAATATTTATTTAATTAGGGTTTAATATATATTACCCTAATATTTTATTATTTGTTTATTAATTTATTATTATTTAATTATTTTTATTTATTATTAAATTATTAAAATATTAAATTATATGTGTGGGTGTGATTTTTTTTAAATATTTTATTAAAATTATTTTTTATTATTTTTCTTTTTTCTTTTTCTTTTTCTTTTCTTTTTCTTTTCTTTCTTTTTCTTTTTCTTTTTCTTCTTCTTCCTTCTCCCGCGCCCGACCACCCCCTCACCACCAACCACCATCTGTCACGTCGTTCCCCTACCGTCGGTGTGCCTCCCGGCTTGCCACCGCTGTTCCCAGCCGTCCCCCACTGCCAGCAGCCTTCTTCCCCGGCGTCGGCAGCCCCTTTTCTTCTTTTGGCCGAAATTTCTTCTCCTCGCCGTCGACGACGATTCCGGCCACCATTTTCGACACCGCCGGTCTCTTTCTTCTCCTTGAGCTTCGATGAGTGTGATTCTAGCTTTGGTTTGAGCTTAAATGGTCTAGATTTGCTTAGGTTTCGAATTTTCCAATTCGGCCATATTAGGGTTTTTGATTTTTTTGAGCTTCGAATTGATTGATTCATGGAAACTCCCTTCACAAATGTTGATCCTAGTAGCTTAATCTACATGTATGAATTTTTGTGGAATTTTTGGAGATTTTTTGGATTTTTGGGTATTTTTGAATATTTTAATATTATTTTCTAATTTTCGGAAATTAATTATTTAAATTATGAAATTGTGTTTTATGGTTAAATTAGGTGTTGAAATGAATTATAGGAATTTATTTGGAATTTTTATGAATTTCTATGTATTTATTTTGAATTATTGAAGTTTATGTAATTTGGGAAATTAGGGTTAATTATGTTTTTATTTGAAATTAATTGGTAAATTGAGTTTAATTATTAATATTATTGATAAATATGTTGAGAAAATTAATTTTGGATAATTATACTATTTTTGGTGAATTTTTGAAGTAATTATAGTATATTTATATATATAAGGGCATTTTGGTAATTTTATCCTAAATTGACTAAAAATGTAATTTAATTGGTTTTAATAATTATTTAAGGTATACAAATGATTTTCACAAATTATTTAGTATTTTTAACTAATTAAAACTATTTTTCGTGAATTATTTTCAATTATATATATAATATACAGTTTTACTAATAAAATGAGTTTTTATTGGTTTTTACTGTGTTTTAAGGTTAATTATGTAATTTCTACCTATAAAATGTATTTTTAGGTTTTAAGGATATTTTTGATATTTCTTGAATTGTTCTATGTTTATGGACCCCGGTCGGTAGATTATAGTCTGGAGTCCGACCGAGGGGTTGTGGTTGAGTGTTGAGCTTGTATTTCGAAGTGTGTTTCTTTGCAGGGTCGGGTCTACTCTTTGAGTAGAGAGATGTCCATTTTACAGGGGAGGTTCTGTTGAATTTTCGATAGAATTCTCATAAAACGTGATGTCTAGTCGAACCCTAATTCTGTTTCTGTGTTTAATATTCTAGATCGAATTCTAGGATTTTTGTTAGGGTTATTCTGATTTTTGTCGTTATTATTTGTTTAGTTGCACCGAGACCGAGGGCTAGTGGACCAGGCCCGTCAAATCCATCTCGTGGAGCGCACTAATTTGTGAGTTACTATACTATATATATATATACTTTAGGATGCATGATTTAGAAATATATGTTTTATTTGGATTAAATATGCATAAATAATTTGATTATTTCTTAAGTTTATATTTAGTATATTTTTTATTTATTTTTGGTATATATTAAATTATATGCATGTTTTATTAATAAATCATATTTAAAATGTTTTTAAATATATTTCTAGCTTAATTTGTAAATTGATTGAATTCATTTGACATATATATACTCGAAATATACCTGGTTTACTTTTGGTATATTTCTAGTATATATATGGTTTATGTTGATATTTTATTGAACTTCATGCATCATTTATTTGCGAATGAATGTTTTATATTTATTAATGAAGGATATCGATAGAACGTGCTACCTAGTGGGCAACACTAGGACCGAGTACGTACCGGTACGCCTATAGTATTTAGGCTATATTACTAACCTATTTATCGATATTGATTGAGTATGATTATTGATGTGTGAGATGTGATTGGGTGTGATTGCTGGAGCTCGGTTGACCAAGTGTCTCGGGGCCAATCACACTGGCAGTCAGACTGCTGGAGCTCGGTTGACTTAGTGTCTCGGGGCTAGTCTACTGTCTAAATGGATTAAGTGGATATATTTGGAATAAGTGAGCCTGTATGGCTAGAGTGTTGTCTAACACTATTTTTGAGGTTTCGATATCATAGGGTTCTATGTGATCCTTCATAAAAGATGATTTTCAATAAAATATATATATATAAAATGATTTTATTGCATCTGTGTGTATTTGCCTGTATATATATATTAGATATATATATATACTAGTGATTGTATACATTGTCATTTAGTGTGTATGTATATATATTATAGTAATTCACTCAGTGAGGTCTGACTCCCCTCCGTTGATAATTTTTCAGGAGAGTCAACATCTTCAGACCTCAATAGCAGGTCGATACGCCGGATTTCTTTCGCCTCGGCTTCTTTGTGTAAACTGCTTACTTGAGTCTTATTTTTATAATCTAGACACTGCAATAGTGGTAAATTAAATTATGGGATTTTATGTATTATATTTATGTGAGATATTGTATTATATTTGAAACTGGATTTGTATTAAAGATTTATATATATGAGATGAGATTTGACTTAAATCCAGTTGGTGAAAATAATATTATGATATTTATGATTTTATTTCCGCTGCATTTTAATATTGTTATTATTATTATTGCACGCTTATTTTATTTTTAGGCTTGCTATGGGTTCCGGATTTTTAGGCTTGCTATGGGTTCTGGATTATTGCACGTTTATTTTATTTTTAGGCTTGCGAAAGAATTCCCGTTCCCTAGCGTCGGTCATGGCCCCTGTTTTGGGTTGTGACAATACGATTCCATCTAAGTGATTATGGATAGGTTAACCAAGTCTGCTCATTTCTTGCCTGTTAAAGCTACTTACTCGGTAGCTAAGTTGGCAAAATTGTATGTTAAGCATATTGTGTGCCTTCATGGAGTACCTATGTCCATTGAATTAGTGTTTACCTCTCTATTTTGGTAGAAGTTATAGGAAGCAATGGGTACTAAACTTAATTTTAATAGTGCTTTTCACCCTTAGATAGATGACCAGTCTGAGAGGATGACCCATACAATTAAAGATATGTTGAGGATGTGTGTATTGGTTCTTGGAGGTAGCTGGGATAGTCATTTGCCACTTGTAGAGTTTGCATATAATAACAACTACCATAGCAGTGCTTTGTATGGAAGAAAGTGTAGATCCCCTCTGAGTTGGAACGTGATTGGAGAGAGAGCAGTGACTAGACTTTAGATGGTTCAGGATGCCACTGAGAAGGTTGTTGTGATCAGAAGGAGATTAAAGACCACAATTAGCAACCAAAAGAGCTATGTGGATTCGAGATGTAGAGATGTGGAGTTTTAGGTTGAGACTATATATTTTTGAAGGTGTCTCCGATGAAGGGTGTAATGAGGTTTGGTAAAAAAGGGAAGTTTACACCGAGATATATTGGATCATTCAAGATTTTGGAAAGAGTGTGCATGGTTGCATATCAGTTGGCTTTGCCTCCAAATTTGTCTCAAGTGCATCCAGTGTTCCATATCTCAATACTGAGGAAATATATTTTTGACACTTCGCACCGTTACAACCTGATAGTGTGGAAGTGAATGAAGACCTGACGTTTGAGGAGAAGCTAGTCACGATAGTGGACTATCAAGTTCGCCAGTTGCATTCGAAGCAAATTCCAATGGTCAAGGTTTTATGGCGGAGCAACAACGTGGAAGAACTTACTTGGGAGACTGAAGTCGAGATGTGGGTTGCCTACCCTTACCTCCTTCCTCGATGATTCTTTATTTCTGTTCTTTTATTTGAATTCGAAGACGAATTCTTGTAAGTGAGAAAGATTGTAATGACCCTTTATTTTAAATTATTAAAGTATATTTTAAGATTTACAGTGTTAATAATATTTTGAATATTATTTATATATTATCATTAATGTTAAATATATTTTCTTACGTAAAATAATTTATTTGGAGGTTTTATTATTTAAAAAAATTAAAGTTATTATCATTATTTTATTATTATTAGTGTCACTATTTCATGCATGTGTGTTAGCATTTATTATTATTATTATTATTGTTAATATTATTGATAGTATTATTTTATGCATATCTTAGTAGTATATTCACTATTATTATTATTATTATTATTATTATTATTATTATTATTATTATTATTATTATTATTATTATTATTATTATTATTGTTGTTGTTGTTGTTGTTGTTGTTGTTGTTGTTGTTGTTGTTCATGTGCATGTGATGTGCATGTGTGCATGAGTTAAGTGTGTGTGTGTATTTGTGTTAGTTTCATTATATATATATATATATATAAAGAGATAGCAGGTCAAATAAAAACAGGCCAACTCACCTTTCTCCCCCACTTTTTTTTTTCTCCTTTTTCATTTTTTTTTCTTTTGCCATTTTTGCCTATACAAGCCCCACCAACACCACCACATGAGCACTAGGGACCACCAAATCACCTTCGAAGCTCGCCACTTCTTCTTTTCACCTTCTCGACGTCGTCTAAAGCCCTAGAGTTGCTGAAAATCACGTGGGATTGAGAAAAGCTACTGTAGCTTTGACAAAATTTTCGATCGATTTAGCTTGAGTTTTTGGGCTCGTTAGACTCCTCTTGACGTGTACTTCTCGATTCTCAAGTCATTTTGACTTTACGATGTTCGGATTGTGACTTTTCTTCAATTTAGTTTATGTCCATTTTAGGTTTTTATTTATTTTTAACTTAATTTTGTTTGATTCTTGATAAATCCTTTTGGAAATGTTGTTACATGGAATTTAAGCTTCTCAAATATATTTTTAGTTTATTTTTTTGAATTTATTTGATTTATGGGTAATTATTGAATTTTTTATCATTAAAAATAAATTTTTATCAATTATGCGATTTATATATTTTGTATAGAAATTATGATAAATTGTATAGCTAATTTAAGTTATTAGCTTTCAGAATGAGAAAATAAAGTTTCGCTAATTTTTAGTAATTTTGATTAATTTTTTAATAATATTTAGTATTATGTGAATTTTTGGATTTATGGGTAAATTATGTATTTTTATTGAAATTAGACTTAAATAATATGTTTTAAATAATAATGGAATAATAAATGGTATTAAAATAATTTTTATGAATTATTTACTATTTTTAACTAATTAATACTAATTTTTGAAATATATTCAAATAATAATTTATTGACTATTTTTGTGATTAAATGAATTTTTAACTATTTTTAATATATATTTGGGCTATTTACTTTATTAATTGTGAATTTTACTATTTTATTTCGAATAATTGAAAAATTGGATTTTATTAACATTATATAATTTATTTGAGATTTTATTTTATTAATGTGAAAATAATTTTATTTAATGTTTTTGATGTTTAAGTATATTATATTGTGATTATTTATGGATATTTATGGATTTTAATGATTTTTATTACATTTATTATTTAATATTGATTTTTGGTGAATTGTGAACCTCGATTGGAAATTTGTGTAGTTCGGGATCCCAACCTGAGGTGTTGAGCTTTGTGAATTTTGAAGTGTATTTTCTTGCAAGATCGGCTGTACTTTTCAGTAGAGAGATTCTATATTACAAATGAGACTCTGTCGATTTTTTGGTAGAATTCTCATAAAACGTGACAATAAGTTGATCTTGAGTTTCTAGTTTTTAGCTGAGTTTTGATTCTTATATCAAGTCTTCCTTTAGAATTCTGAGAAGTATAAGTTAGAAATTTATTCAGATTTTATTATTATTTATTTTTCTAACTGCGCTAAAATTGAGGCCTGTCGGATCAGGCCTGTTGAGTTAGGCTTGAGAAGTGCAAATTTGTGAGTTATATTTTATCTATGCATTTCATATAGGATGCATGATATTGAGCATTCATGTTTTTAATATGCATTTTTGTATGAATTATTTTATTAAATGATTTAGTATATTTTTGTTATATGTTACATATATGTGACAGATATGCTCAGTATGTTTTTAGTATATTTTGCATATATGTGACATATATATGTTAGTATGTTTTGGTATATATTCAATATATTTTGACATATACTCGGCATATATATTTAGTATATATATGCAATGTATATATTTGATATATTATTAATATGCATTTGGTATATTTATGGTTTATTTTGGTATATATGTGGCATATATATTTGGAATATTTTTAGTATATGTTCGGTATATTTCCAGTATATAATGGTATATTCTTCTATAGTGAATGCCATTATGATTTAAGTGATGCATTTGATTATTTTCCATAAATATGTGATTTATATGAAGGATATCAATAGAACGTGCTATCTAGTGGGTTACGCTGGGGCTGTTGCACAACAGTACGGTATAATTAGGTTGGAAATTTGGTATTTGATTATGAATGAGAATATTATGATTGATGGTTATTGGAAAGGGCGGCTACGGATCCTCGGTTGACCTAGTATACTTGGGGCCAATCATGCTGGTAGTGAGATTATGGATCCAGTTGACCTAGTGTACTCGGGGCCAATCTAAAACCTTATGTTGGATAAAAGAATACTTGGAGTTTTGGATAAGCTAGTTGGCTATTGATTTTATGATTGGGGTTACGAATATGTTAGGGTTCTATTTGATCCTTCATTAAAATAAATATTTCTCTGCTTTTATTATATATATAAAAGCGGATTTTAAAATCTGTGTAAAATTCATGTATATGTATATTATTATACTGGTGCTTGACTGTATATGATTTAGATTGCATGTATATATATTATAATAATTTCCTTAGTGAGGTCTGACTCCCCCCAATATTTTTTTTACAAGATTTTCATCTTATTCAGACCTCAGTAGTAGTAGTACTTTACGTCAGTCTTCTTCAGCCCCAGCTACATTATGTAAATTTATTATTTGTACTCTTATTATACTTTAAAGACTATAGTAGTAGTGTATTGTATCAATAGTGTGTTGTTTTGATTTTTGAGATTTTTGTATCAGAATATTGTATGAATATTTTTATTATGATATGACATTTAAGTATTTATTTTATATCGATTTAAAATTTTAATTTTAGCTTATTTTTATTTATTTATTGCATGTGTTTTATTTTTTAAGGCTTGCTACGGGTATCGGATTTGAAAGAATTCTCGTTCCCTAGCGCCAGTCATGACTTTCGGGTTGGGTCGTGACACTAATATAATAAATTTAAGCATATATTTAAGTCCTAATAGACATTGGACATAAAAATAAATAAATAATATATTAAGATAATTAAACATAAAAGGCTTTTCCTAAAAAAAAGGTCAATGACAGAATAATCAAGTGATAACTTCTCTTTAAGGACATTATGAAGTGTCGGGCTTAAATCTTGCCATCATGTATTTTAAAGGCGAGGTATTAAAAATAGTCTATCAATATCTAAGTTATATGAACTTAGATTAAAAAAAAACATTTATAGCAAATGGAGTGTAAAAATCTTTACCAAAATTTCTACAGTGCAAAGTCTTTAAATAATTAAACAAACCGAAACTAATATCTTGTCATTACTTTTCTTTTGAAGCAACCAACCCAAAAGAAGCACATGTAATTTATAGCTTCTGTCTACTAGGAGTTAGCTAGTCTTCCATGATACAAAAGCTTATTGCTTAACTCATCCCTCTTAATATAATTTTCCTCTGTATCTTTAGTTTTCCTCTCCTTAACCCATATTTGTTTTCTCCTTTGAGAATCAACTAACCATTATGGCTGAGACTTTCCTCGTTCTTGTGGTGGAAGGAGCTTTGTCAAGTGTGGTTCCATTCATCACTACTGAAACCACTCATGCTTGGAATCTCAAGATTGACCTTAAAAAGCTTTAAGAATCGCTCACCATGATTTATGATCGGCTACAATATACTGAGGAGCAGCAGATTGAAAAGGAACCTATCAAGCTTTGACTCAAGAAGCTTAAAAATGTAACCTACAATACTGAGGATGTGTTTGATGAGTAGGGCTATGAGAATCTTCATCGACATGTGGAGACACAAGATCAACAAAGAATGGAGGCAAGCAGCTCTAGTCCATTCTCTGAAGTCACTCGTTATGCTAAAAAGGCTGCATTACATATCAAACTAGTGAACAAAGTTAAGAATATAAATAAGTCCCTAACTAAGATTAAGATAAAGCTTCTTTGATTCTTGAACTTCAAGTCTCATCATCTAGAGATCATGCAGTCTCTCATATTAACTTTGACAAAATGACAGACTCAATACTTGACAATACAGTTGTAGGGAGGGATCAAGATGTGTCTAAAATTATGAACTTATTGAGTCACTCCTTGTTGGTTTTTTGCCAAGAAGAGAGCATAAAAATAAGGAAAACTCACACCCATATTCATTGATAAAAAGCCTTTTATAGGCAAGTTACAAAAGAAATAACAGTAGGTAGGAGAAGTAAAAAAAGAATCCAACTGCTTTTAACTACTGCTATGATTATAGTTCCTTAATTTAAGCTTTACCATACATTACATTACTTTTAAATATTTACAAAAAAAATATGACATTAAAATATATAGCAAAAAAATAGCTTTTAGATACAGCACTTGTGTCATAGCCTTCATCACCCCTCCTTGATACAATTACTAGACCTGAATATTACTTCTTTTAGCTTCATAAATCATTATTTTGGCAAGGCTTTTGTAAGTACATCAGCTTTCTATTCTTCTGAGTGACAATGATCAAGGAAACTTCTTTTTCTTGTTCAGCTTCTCTAATGAAATGATATTTAATCTTTATATATTTAGTTTTGCCATGGAGCACTGGATGTTTTGCAATTGCCACAACTGATTGATTGTCATAAAAAATCTGAGTCGCATTAACTTATTCTTGCTTCAAATCTGTCATAAGCTTTCTAAGCCATAGATTTTGGTTTATAATAGCAGCAACAGAGATATCTTATGCTTCAGCATTCGATTGTGCCATTGTATTTTATTTCTTTAAACACCAATTGAGCACTCCTGAACCTAATGAAAAAATAAATCCGAACGTGCTCTTCATGTCATTACAAGAACCAGCCTAGTCACTGTCAGTAAAGCCAATCAATTTCATCTTTAAAACACTTTTATACTAGATTCCATGTTTAGCAAAGCCTTTCACATATTTGAGCACTCTTTTGGCAACTTTAAAAGGTAATTCACTTAAGAATGAATGAATCTAGAGAGAAGACTTATAGCATACATAATATCAGGTCTTGTAGCTTATAGGTATAGGAGACATCCAATGAGACTTCTATAAACTCCCTCCTAAATTTTTTGAGCACCATCATCTTTACTTAGCTTTTCATTTTGAGCTAAAGGAGTATTAACTAATTTGCAATTCTCCATCCCAAACTTCTGTAAAATCTTTCTAGCATATCTTTTTTAATAAATAAAAATTCCTTATTGAGTTTGTGAAATCTCAATACTAAGGAAATAGGATAGTAAACTAAGGTCAGTCATTTTAAAAACATTTAGCATTTCCTTTTTGAACTTATCTACAAGAACAAGACTACTTCCTGTTACAAGCAGATCGTCAACATATATCGACATAATCAATAAATCAGCTTCAATGCTTTAAACATAAAGAGTTGGCTCACTTTTTCTTCTGCTGAATCTTATATTGATTAAGTGTTGATTAATTTTGTTATACTAGGCTCTTAAAGCCTGTTTCAGGCCATATAAAGCCTTATTTAATAAATATACCTTATCCTCCATGCCTTTAACTCCAAAACCTTCTAGTTGCTTAATAAATATCTCCTCCTCAAGCTGACCATTTAGAAAGGCAGAATTGACATCAAGCTAAAAAAGCTTCTAACCTTTTTGAGTGGTAAGGGCAATGAGAAGCCTTATGGTGTCCATTCTTGAAACAAGTGCAAATGTATCTGAGAAGTCAATTCCATATTGTTGCAAAAAACCCTTAATAACCAGCCTTGCTTTGATTTTATTCACAATACCATCTAAACTATATTTGGTTCGATAAACCCATTTAATACTAATCACATTTCTGTTGCTTAGTCTGTCAACAAGTTGCTAAGTGTTGTTCTTCTCAATCATCATTAGCTCTTCTTTCATTACCTCAAACCAGCCTTATGAACTTGTTGCTTCCTTAAACGAGAATTCACATGAATCTGGAACCTATAGCAAGCCTTAAATAAAAACGCATGCAAACATATCACAAAAATACATTAGAATTAAAACTTTAATTGATATAAAAGAAATATCCATATCATAACATAATACAATATATTCATACAATTCTTTAAATATAAAAACATTGTCCAATACAATACAAATACAACAACAACAAGCACTACTACTGCAGCATTTACTAAAATACAAGAGAAGTGATGGTTCAATATTTACATAGGTCAGCCGAGGAGGAAAGAGTTCGGCGACTAGGTCTAATATGGAGGTTTGAAATAAAAGATCCTGAAAAAAAATATTGAGGGAGGGGGGGGGGGTCAAACCTCACTGAGTGAATTAGTATTATATATATACATGCAACCTAACGACATAGACACTCAAGCATCAATATAATAATATATGTATTTATTTAATATGTACATGCATTTCATACATATGCTAAAATCCATTTTTATTATAACAATGAATGCAGGAAAATTTTGAGTGGAGGATCAAAGCAGAATCCTTAAATTTTTGCAACCTCGATCACTAAAATTCATTAGCCAATAGGCTATCCATATCTCCAAAATATTATTTATCCAACTTTTGGTAGTGAATTGGCTCCGAGTACACAAAGGGTCAATCGAGGATTTATAGTTCCACAACTCATGCTAATTGGCCCCGAGTACCCTACAGGTCAACCGAGGATTTGCAGTCACACCCTTTATCATCCACAATTCACAATAATCATAATTTCCATAATAACATTTAAAACCTAATTCTAGCGTATTATTGTGCAACAGTCCTAGTATGACCCACTAGGTGGGACATTCTATAACTATCCTCCAAAAATGTTATTTCATAATAAAATAATGAAAAATTCATAATAAACATGAACAACATTCATTTTCACAAGTTAATAATCACATGTAAATATATATGAAAATATATATATTTGAAATAATCATATAATGACAATTTAATGAATTAAAGAATAATGAAAAATCATATTTATTCAAAATATGAATACTCACAATATTATCTACATGCAATGCATACATATAATAATAACGCACAATTCAAGTGTGCTCCTCTACCCTGACTCAGCTGGCCCGGTCCGATAGGCCTAACTCGTGGAGAAACTAAGGAAAGTAATAATAATGATAATATATTAGAATTGAAATCCTAATTTTATACTTCTAGAAATTCTAAAGAACAACTTCATCTAGAACATGACTCGACAAAAATTCAAAACTCAGGACCAACCCGATGTTATGTTTATGAGAATTCTATTGAACATTCGGTAGAGTGTCCTCTGTAAAACGGATATCTCTCTACTAAAAGTAGAGCTAATCCTGCAAGTAAACACACTTCAAATACTCAAAAATCTCAACTTCTTGGGTTGCGCCCCCAAACTATATTTATTGCCAAACTGAAAACCAACAGAATCAAAATGAATAACATAATAATAAATACTAATAATTCACCAAAACTTATAAAAATCATAAAATACCACAATTCAATTTATTTAAATAATAAAAGCATCAAAGATGTTTATTTTCAAAATAAATAATATAATTCCAAATGTAATTAAATAATATTAATAAAAATCCATTTTTCAAATATTAGAAATTAAATAGCATAAATTACAAATAATTATTTTAAATCGCCCAAGTATATAATAAAAATAGCTAAAAATTCATTTAATCATTAAAATAATAGATAAAATTATTATTCAAATATATTTCTAGAAATTATTATTAATTAGCTAAAAATAGTAAATAATTCATAAAAATTATTTTAATACTATTTATTACTCAAAAATTATTTAAAACATAATAATTAACAATAATTTCAATTAAAATATAAAATTTACTAATTTATACTAAATTTTCCAAAAATCAAATTTTTACATAAACATTCAAAAATTCATAATAAATATTCAGTACATAATTTCAATAAAAAATTTTCACAAAATATGCTTAAAATCGTTAGTAGAATTTATTAAAAATAAAATATATTTCTGAGTCGGGAACAATACTTGTGAACAGTAACCGAGTTCGGAATAGTGCTTAAATCTCAACTATTTCCAAAATCAAATTTAAATACATTTTCAGAAAAATCTTGCAACATCAATTTAACTAATCTAATGTCAATTTAACAAGAATCAAATCAATTGAACACAAAATCAATAATTGAAACTAAGAACCCTAGAATGAATTATCTAAAATTGAAGCTGAATTCGAAGTCAATCGAGCAAATTACCTTCGGGGGATTGAAGCCCACGACACCAACTTCCAAAAGAGATCGGTGTGGGCTCCAACCATCATCGAAAATGTCACTGGTGGCCTCCAGAAGCTCACAGCACCGAGAAGAATAAGAAGGAGGTGGAAGATGCTGATGGCGAGAGGAGGGACAGGTGGTGGTGGCGAGTTGGGGAGAAGTGACAGGGGTGATGGTGGCATTTCCAGGCTCCATCGAGCAAAGGGGAGTGTTGGGTGGCACGGTTCCGCATTCTGCAGAGAAAAAGAATAAGGGAAAGTGAGGGAAAAGGGGAAAGGAAGAAAGACAAGAGAGGAAGGAAATTTTTTTTTTGTATATAATAATAATAATATTATTATTATTATTATTATCAAAAAGGAGAAAAAGACAACATAAAATAAAAAAATATTTTTAATTTAAATATTTTCTTTTCCAAATTAAACTCACCACAATATTAAAATATATAAAATTACACTACATTATATAATTCACAAATAGTAATAATATTATTATATAATATATAACAATAAATATAAGTTTTAAATTTCAATTTAATATTAATACCATAATATAATAAAATATATAATAACACTTGAATTTAATTTAATTTCACAAAATATCCATAATATAATAAATTAATAAAATATTTATTAACACTGTAAATCCTAGAAATTAATATAATAAGTTATAAAATGTTGGGTTATAACAGTTCGATTAAGACAACATTGCATCTTGCATACATGTTTGAAAGTAATCTTGTTCCTTTTACAGCTCTTTTAGAATCAGAATCTGAGACATCACTTGACTCTTCCTCTAAAATATTTGCTTCTTGCTCTTGAGGAACATTTGTTTGATTTAAATTCTTACTATAAGGCTCTACCATGCCTTTTTCCCAATTCCAACCTCTAACCTCATCAAATTTAAAATCCCTTACAATAATAACCTTTTTCATCTGCACATCAAACACTCTATAACCTTTGTTATTGCTCCTATAACCAAGAAACACACTTTCAAGAGATCTTTGATCCAATTTTGTTCATTTAACATCTGGAACATTCACATAGCATAATGAACCAAAGACTCTAAGATGATTAAATGAACGCTTAACTCCAAATCAAGCTTTATATGGAGTTTTTTTGTTCAAAGCTCTTATACAGAGTCTGTTCAACAAGTATACAGATTTGTGTACATCTTTTGCCCAAAACTTTTTTAGCATATTCTTTTTAAACAAAAGACACCTGGCCATCTTCATAACTGTTCTATTTTTCCTTTCACTCACTCCATTTTGTTAAAGAGTTTAAGGCATTGTAAGTTGATGGTGAATAACAGTTGTAATTCAAAACTTGACAAACTCATAAGAAGTATATTTAGTACCATTATTAGACCTAATTGTCTTGATTTGGCAACCATTTTGCTTCTCAATCCAAGCTTTGAATTTTTGAAATATTATAACAACCTCTAATTTTTTTGAAAGAAAATACACCCAACACATTCTAGAGAAGTCATCAATGAACAAGAGGAAGTATCTATTACCACTCGTTATAGGAGTACTCATAAGACCACAAATGTCGGTGTGAATTAGTTGTAATTTTTCAATGACTCTCCAAGCTTGATTTGTGGGAAATGGCTTTTTGGTTTGTTTTTCAAGTTAACAAGCTTTACATACTCCATTGCAATAATAAATTACAGGAATATCATATACCAAATGCCTGTTATGCATATGCTTCAAAGAAAAAAGGATGAAGTGACTAAATATTAATGACACAAATTAGAGTTATTCAAGATGGTGGTGTATACATGAGCATTGGCATCTTTCAATCTCATAGGAAATAATCTATTTCTCGCTTTCACTGTGTATAATTCACTACCATTTGGATCTAAAATGATTACATGATAAATTTTAAAAGTGTAAGGAATAATTCATTTCAAGCATCTGGTTAACACTCAATAAATTTTGAATCATTTCATGTACAAACAACACATCTGAAATAGTTTTGATACCTGATGGAGTTTCCACTACAGCATTGCCTCTTCCTTTCACATCTACAAGTTCACCATTCCCAACTTCCACCTTGGTAGCATAAGATGTATCCAACTCCTTGAACAAAGTAGGATTTAAACATATATAGTATGTGCAAGCACTATCTACAAGCCAAGCATCATTGTGCTTTGTATTGTATTACAAATAGCCATAAACAATTTCTCCTCCTAAGGCTAATTTTGATGAGTTTCTGCAACTTGTGCTTGCTGCCCTTGAGAAGTGCCTTTCTTTTTACACACCTTATCAATGTGACTAAACTTTTTGCATGATCTACATTGAACACCTAGACTGAACCAACATCTCTTTTCTATGTGATTTGTTTTTTTATAGTGGCTACAGGGAGGAAATTTTCTTCTTTCTCCATCCATGCTACTTTCAACATCTTTCTTCTCTTGCTTATCACCACTTGACTTCCTTCTATCTTTGTTATCCTGAGATTTGCCTTTAGTTTTTTTTAAAAAATACTGATTCATCTATCTCTTCTTGCCTTAAGGATTGTCTCTGCTCCAAGGCTTGAAGAGCATTTATAAGCTCTAAAAAAGTGATTTATGACAAATCCTTTGAATCCTCCAAGGAAGATATTTTTTATTTAAACCTTTTAGGCAAGCTTACAATAACTTTCTCAATAATTCTGCAATTCAGAAGTTGCTTACCAAGTAAAAAAATTTGATTGACAACCTTTATCAACTTGTTAGCATACTCCTTTACAATCTTTGTTTCTTTCATCTTAAGAGTCTCAAATTCCCTTTTAAAGTTCAGCAAATACCTTGGAATTCATTTTTTAAGAGATCTCATGCTCTTTAGCTATATCATAAACCATAATTCTTAGATAAATAGCATTAGACACAACGAATTGTATACAGGTAAGAGCTTTATATTTCTTTGCACACTCTTGACTATGATGCTTCATCTGAGCTATGGTGGGATCAACTCTTAGTCGAGGTGGATCCTACCTATTTCTACTAATTCCAAGGCTTAAAAGCCCTTAGGTAAGTCTTCATTTTGAAAAACCAAAGATGATAATTTTCACCATTGAAGATAGGAGGTACAACTACTGAAAAACCTTTTTTGGCCATTTTTTAAAACAGTGGTTTTTTATAGGTTTGCTAACTTATTTTCTCTCTTACGAATAACCTTTCTAAGAATAAGAAGGAGCTCTAATACCACTGTTGGTTTTTTTTAAAGAAGAGACCATAAAAATAAGGAAAACTCACACCCATATTCATTAATAAAAAGCCTTTTATAAGTAAGTTACAAAAGAAATAACAGTAGGCAGGAGAAGTAAAAAAAGCATTAAGTGCTTCTAACTACTGCTATGATTATAGTTCCTTAACTTAAGCTTCACTATACATTACATTACTTGTAAATCTTTACAAATAAAATATGACATTAAAATATCTAGCAAAAAATAGCTTTTAGATATAACACTTGTGTCACAGTCTTCATCATTCCTATTACTAACAGGTTCTTACCATTATTCCCATCGTGGACATAGGCGGCTTTGGTAAGACTGCCTTGGCTAAACTAGTGTGTTAAGAAGCAATATCCAAAAAAAAAATTGATGATAATATGTGGATTCATGTTTCTAATAATTATTCTAACTAAATATTTTTTAAAGAAATATTACAAAGTCTTAATGGAAACATTACGGGAATGGACAACAAGGATGCAATCCTTAAATAGCTTGCTAAATAGCTAGAGGGGAAGAAAGAGGGGAAGATATCCTTCTTGTTCTTATTGATGTATGGGATGGTGCATTAAAGAGCTAGAACAACTTAAAGACTCGTTTGTTAATAATTTGTAAGAAGAATGGAAATGCCATTATTATGACTACTCATAGTGAGAAAGTGGCATCTGCAGTGAAGCCTGTTACTGAATACATACATAATTTGAATGTCTTATTTGATGAAGATTGCTAGTCCATTATTGAAAGATAATTGCATGCAGATGATAGAGAACACATCCCTCTAAAGTTGGTCCATTATTGAAAGACTATTGGAAAGGAAATTGAAAAAAAAAAAGTTGAGTACTTTTAGCTGTAAAAGCTTTAGGTGGGATGTTGAGTTCTACGAAAGAAAAGGAAGCTTAGTTGTCCATTAAGAATAGTGAAGTTTTAAATGTAGTAAATGGAAAGGAAAATGTAAAGGCTATATTAAAATTGAGTTTTAATCACTTGCCGTCATGTTTGAAACCATATTTTATTTACTGTTCTATTTTTCCAAAAGATTACATTGAAAAGGAGGAATTAATTCAACTTTAGATGGCTGAAGGTTTTTTTAAGCCATCCAATGTGGATGTGGGAAACAAGTATTTTAATGTCTAACTTTATAACTCCTTTTTTCAATATGTAGTGAGGGATACATTAGGTAATATTGTAAAATGCAAAATGCATTACCTTATGCATGATCTTGCAGTGTCTCTTTCTAAGTTTGAAATATTGACTTCAGAAAGCTATTCAAATGTCGATTCACAAAGTGAGATGGAGTTGTCATGCATAAGACGTGTAAATATTGAAGATGTAAAAAATATAGTGGCATTTCTAAAAGATGATGCTAGGAACTTATGTGCTATATTCTTACTAGTGAAGGATGTTGTGTTTGATGAATCATGGAAGTTAAAATATTTACGGAGTCTAAATTCAAAGTATTTACAATTGTAGAGTTACTAACTTTAATTAGTGAGTGGAAACACTTGAGATATTTTGATGTGTTAGACACTAAACTCAAAGCATTGCCTAAGTCCATCACCAAGCATTATAGTCTAAAGACATTGAGATTCCTCCGGTGCAAGTCACTTAAAAAGCTTCCCAAAGAGAAGATGAAGAATCTAATGAGCTTGAAGCATATTGAATGTAGTTTTGATTAGCAAATGTCGAGTGGGTTGGGGGAGGCTGACTAGTCTTGAAAGGTTGCCAATGTTCATTGTGGGTAGTGATAGGGGAAGTAACATTGAGGAATTAAAGTACTTGAATGAGCTGAGAGGGGAGTTGAGGATAGAACAACTTAAGAAGGTTAGAGATAAGGAAGAGATCAAGAAACCAAACTACAAGAGAAAAAAAGAATAACAGCCTTGAAATTTGTTTGGAGTGAAGATACAGGAGTAAGCTGTAACAATGATGAAGAGGTGCTGGAAGGACTCCACACTTGCTCAAACATAAAGAAGATACATATCGAGAACTATATGGGTAAATACTTTCCAGCATGGGTAATGAAGATGAAAGTTCCAGATAGTGGTTTTAATAGTTTCAAACTACTTAATAGTCTTATGGAGCTAGAACTGAAGAACTGTAAATTTTATGAACAAATTCCAAGCCTAGGAATTCTTTTGAATCTTGAATATCTTAAAATATATAGGATGGGAGAAGTGAAATGTATAGGTAATGAGTTTTAAGGGATCGATGGTAGTGGCAGTAGTGGCAATGGATGGAAGGCATTTCCTAAATTAAAAATATTGATTTTATGGGAAATGAAGAATTTAATTAAATGGAGGACACCAGAAGTAAGTGAGAGTGAGAGAGTTGAGGAATTATTTCCTTGCCTTGAAGAAGTGATAATTAGAGATTGTGATGCTTTAACCAACATCAAAATAACCAAGAGTTCATCACTTTTCTACCTTGAAATTGAGAGATGTGATATATTGGGTAATTTTTTTGATGAAATGGATTCCTTCTTCCTTTCTTTTTAGTTTTTGTGGATATGTCAATGTTCAAGTTTAACAAGTTTTCTAAGAAGGGCACTGTAGTCATTCACTTTTTTAAAGAATTTGGATATATTTAGTTGTGAAAGGCTAGCATCTGTTCTAAAAAAGTTAGGGAAATTGACTTCTCTTATTGATTTGCATATATTATTCTATAAGAGATTGAGTTATTTTCCAAATGAGATTTTAGGCAGCCTTTCACGATTGGAATATTTAAGTGTCAGTGATTTCTTAGAGGGGTTGGATGATTTCTCTTATCTCAATTCTTTAATCCTTTAAAATCTCAATAGCTCTCTTTAAAGTCTATTTATAGTAGGAAATGATAGAATTAAGTCTTTGCCAGATCAACTTCAACACCTCACTTCCCTCGAATCTTTGGAGATTGAGGGATCCTATCAAATAAAAGCTTTGCCAGAGTGGCTGGGGAGCCTTTTTTCTCTTCAATCCCTTTTTGTTTATTATTGTGAGAATCTAAAGCATCTACCAATAGTAGCAGTAATGAAAAACTTCTCTAAATTAACAGTTCTCTGGATTTCTACTTGTTTTAATGATCTTAAGGAAAGTTTAACTAAGCAAAGTGGCTTTGAATGGGATAAGGTTTCTCATATTCTTCATGTATCTTATGAATAGGAAGGTAAAAATTCTCTTATTTCCAATATCAAATTCTTAATAACATATCTACTTGTTTATTCATTTTCCCCTGTTAGGCCACACATTGGATTCTCAAGCTCAATCAAGCTCTTGCACGGGAAATTAAGCTGCCTAATGATAAAGCTTTGTACACTGTATGTGGCTTTTTCTTTAGGTGTAAAATCAAAATGATTATGTCTACAGAAAAGGGGAATGACAATATTTAAGTTATGTATTAGTATTCACGGTATATATATATATATATATATATATATATATATATATATATACATGCCAAATAACTCTGTTTTTGTCGTAGCATTCAAGTGATGTTTTAAGTTATGCATGTGGCTTTTTTAAGTTATTGCAGTAGCATTCAGCTTTGTTAAATATCCAGAGCTGCAAGCAACTTAACCCTAAAGAGGAATGAATTCCTTTTTGCAGCAAGGCATTAGTCGTTGATTATCATGATTTGTTGATAATTGATTTGTTCTGAATTATTATTTTGCTCCTTTTACATTGTTTCTTTTTTATATTCTCTTTTTGTCTTAAGTTTCAATGTCCTATTATTCTAATATTTCATGATTTTCTTGGTCCACTTTTCTGCTATTATCTTGTAAAGGATGCTTTTTCCCCTATCATCAAGATGGTTAGGATTATTTAGTATAGGTTAGGTGTATTAGGGATCAACCTATTGGCTGAGGATAGTACCATCCTGATTGATTTTTTTCTTATCTTCCTCTCTTATTAATAATAAATAAAAAATCAATATCTAGAGTATGAGCTTGAATGCAATCGACATTATGTTAAAGAAGAAAAGTTTGTATCACTGATTTGTGTAGGGCATTTGCGATGGTCATATCATATACCAGTGAACCTTGCAATTTATTTTAGAATGAAACCTAGCATATATGACCCTACTTAGACCCAAGGAATAAAAGAAAACCACATAAATCCATCTCACTGCTTAGTGCCAATCCCTTTTCGTCTATGAGCACTGAGCAGAACTAGTTGTAAAAGGATACACCATTGTAGAAAATGACATGTACATAAAGAAAACACAGTATTAAGGACAATGTCATGTATATAAAGAAAACCCAGCATTAAGTACCAATAATCCCTTACTATTGATGCATTATAACTAATAACTAAATAACAAGGAAAGGCTTACAATTAGTCTAAAAATATGTAGCACCATTAACTGTCAGACAATAACAACACATTATGAAAATATAACAACTCTTGTTAGAAGCCATCCACTTGAGCTGTGTTTCAAAGAGTTAAGATTCAAATACTAAAACATTGGTTGCTTATGAATTTTCATGCACTTAAATGAAACAGCAATGGAAAATTCATTTATTTATTTCTGCCATCCTTTAGAAATGTAGAATTGATGGATTTGATGCATCTTTTCGCTATCAAATTCATTTTATCGTAATAATAAAATATCACAATAAATTTTTATTATGTTTAAATGTTTTAAGTTTTTTTTTTAATTTCAGTTTGGATAATTTTTTTGTTTAGCTAATTTTTAAGAATTTTTTTTATTTGTTTGTTGAATTCTCATGTATAAATAGAAGTTGATCAATAAAGAAAGTAATCAACCCTTCATAAAATTTTTTGAGTGTTTTATTCAATTTTAAATACCAACAAAGTGGTATCAGAGCTCCTTTGTTCTTAAGGGACTTGTATTGTGAGTGAATTTGTTAGGAACCTTAAACACCAAACCTTCAAGCAATGACAACATTAAACTTTATAGCTGCACCACCTATTTTTTCAGGTGTGAATTATTATATTTGGGTAGTAAAGATGAAGTCCTCTTTGGGCAGTAAAGATGAATTCTCTTGTGTGAATTATCATATTTGGGCAGTAAAGATGAAGTCCTATTTGAAAGCCTGTGAACTTTGGGACATGGTTGAAAATGACCAAATTCAACCATTACCTGAAGATCCAACACTATATGCTATCAAAAATCAAAGGAATGAAGTAAAGAAGAGATCAAAGGCCAAGACCTGCATTCACTCAGCTGTATCTGATGAAGTTTTCACAATTATCATGGCTTGTGAGATAGCAAAGCAAGCTTAGGATTTGCTAAAAGAAGCTTTATAAGGAAATAACAGTACAAGAAAAATGCATGTTTTGAATCTCCAAAGAGAATTTAAGCTCTTAAAAATGAAAGAGATAGAAAATATAAAGGAGTATTCAAATAAACTCCTTGCTATAGTTAATAAAATCAAGATAATTGGTGAAGAATTACTTGATAAAAGAATTATGGAGAAGGTGTTGGTGAGTCTATCGAAAAGGTTCGAAGCCAAGATATCATCCCTTGAAGAGTCGAGAGATCTTACTCGGATTTCCTTGACTGAAATAGTCAATTCTTTGCAAGCACAAGAGCAAAGAAGGGCTACTATAAAAGAAGAAGTGACAAAAGGATCCTTTTATATGAAAGATAAAGATCAAGCCTATGTATTAAGCAAAGGCAAGTAGAATTGGAATAAGAAAAATAAGAAGGAAGCTAATAGCAACCAAGATGGAGGAAAAAAGGCAAATATCCTCCATGTCCACATTGCAAAAAAACATCGCATCACTAAAGATATTGTTGGTTTATACCTGATATTTAATGCAAATCATGCAAGCAGACGGGTCATATGGACAAGGTGTGTAAGAGCAAGCAATAAGGAGGACATCATGCATAAGTATCTAATCAATAAAAGGAGGAATAACTATTCATGGTGACCTACTTCATCAGTAATAAAACCAATGATGTGTGGCTTATTGACAGTGGTTGCACTCATCATATGACTTATGACGAGATCATGTTCAAGGACCTTGATCGAATTTATGTTTCCAAGGTAAGGATTGCAAATGGAGATTATATTACTATAAGAGGTAAAGGAATGGTAGTTATTGAATGTGCTTCAGGTATTAAACTAATATCATATGTGTTGTTTGTACCTAAAATTAACCAAAATCTCTTAAGTATGGGACAACTGCTTGAAAAGAATTACTGTGTGATTTTAAAAATAAAACTTATATGATTTATAATCCTGTTAGGAGTGAATTATTTTCAGTCAAGATAAAGGCAAAAAGTTTTTCAATGAATTTATTGCAAGTAGATGCATATGCATATCCTAGCTCCTTCGATCAGTTTGGACTTTGGCATAAAAGGTTGGGACATTTTCATTACTCTACACTTAAATATATGAATATTAATGAACTTCTTTAGAACTTTCCTATTATTTAAGATAAAGTTGGAGCTTGTGAAATATTCCAATTAGGGAAACAATCCAAATTGCCATTTCATCAGAATAAGACATGAAAGGCGACATAAAGGTTACAACTGATACACACGGATGTGTGCAGTCCAATAAGAACATAATCCTTGAATGGCAGTAGGTAATATATAGTGTTTACTGATGACTTTAATAGGATGTGTTGGGTTTATTTTATAAAACAAAAATTAGAAGTAGCTAATTTTTTTAGTCTTTCAAAAATTTAATTGAAAATCAAAATGGGCATAAAGTGAAGGTAATCAAAAAAAGATAATGGGACTGAATATAATTCTAACAAATTCAATAAGTTTTATGAAGATGGAAGTATTGAACATCAATTAACGGTAACCTACACTCCGTAACAAAATGGAGTAAGTGAAAGAAAGAATAGAATAGTGATGAACATGGCTAGGTGTCTTTTGTTTGAGAAGAAACTTCCCAAGAAGTTCTGGGCAGAAGCAGTCAACACTTCAATTTACTTGCTTAATAAGTTACCGATAAAGAAGTTGAAAAACAAAACACCATTTAAAGTCTTGAGTGGTTGCCCGCCATCTATACAAAATTTGAAGATATTTGGTTACATATGTTACACTCATATTCTAGATATAAAAAGAGATAAACTTGATCAAAAGGCTGGTGTTGGGATCTTTATAGGCTACAACAGGACTACCAAGGGTTATCGAGTCTATCAACCTTTAACTAAAAAGAACATAATCACAAGGGACATCAGGTTTGATGAGCTTGCTATATGGAATTGGGATAAATAAGAGGTAGAGCATGAAGAAATCAAAGATATTGATCCTATTGAAAGTTATATTGAAGAATTTGATGATTGTATTGATGATATTCCTGTTAGAGGTACTAGATTACTTTCTGACATTTACCATAATTGTAATGTTGATGTACTTGAGCCAGTAGGTTATACAGATGCTTTGAAAGATTCAAAGTGGGTTACTGCAATGAAGGAGGAGCTGATGATGATAAAAAAAACATCAGACTTAGGTATTAGTAAACAAACCAAGCCATAAGAAACCCATTGGTGTAAAGTGGGTGTTTCGAACAAAGCTGAATGCAGATGATTCAATCAACAAGTACAAGGCAAGGTTGGTAGTCAAAGGGTATGCCCAATAGTTTATAGTGGACTTATCAGAGACATTTGTACTGGTTGCTAGGCTTAACACAATCAAAATGCTTTTGGCATTTGCAGCTCTGTTGGAGTGGAAAATTTATCAACTTGATGTCAAGTCGACATTTTTGAATAGCCATTTAGAGGAGGAGATCTTTATTGAGCAGCCTGAAGGTTTTATAAAGAAAGAAAATGAAGATAAAGTGTATTTGCTAAAAAAAGCCTTGTACTGTCTCAAACAAGCTCTAAGAGCCTAGTATAGCAAGATTGATGATCACCTATTGACAAATGGTTTCATAAAAAGTCAAAGTGAATCCACCTTATATCTGAAGGGTGTTGGTAAAAATATAATTGTTGTTTCTCTGTATGTTGATGATCTTCTTATGATAGAAAATAATAAAGAGATGATTCAACTATTTAAAGCTCAAATGATGAAGGCCTTCAAGATGACAGACTTAAGAGAGATGTCATACTTTCTTGGTAGGTAAATTCAACAATCACAACAAGGGATTTTCATTAGCCAAGGAAAATATACAAAAGAAGTGCTTAAGAAATTCAACATGGAGAATTGTAAGTCCATAAGCACATCACTGATGCAGAATGAGAAGCTGAAAAAAGATGGAGCTGAGAAAGTTGATGAAGGCTTATACAGGAGTCTTATTGGTTGTCTGATGTATCTTACAACAACAAGACTTGATATTATGTTCGCTATAAATTTGTTGTCCAGATTTATGCATTGTGCAATTGAGGTGCATTTTAAAGCTACAAAAGGAGTACTTAGATATGTCAAAGGCATTGTTGATTTTGGTATCATGTTTGGGAAGTCAAAAATGTTGAATTTTCATGGTTATTTTAATTGTGACTAGGCAAGATCTTGTGCTGATATGAGAAGCACTTTAGGTTATATGTTCATTTTTGGCTTTAGATATTTTTCTTAGAGTTCTAAGAAGCAGGACATTGTGGCTCAATCCATAGTAGAGGCTGAATATGTGGCTGCTATAACTGTTGTGAATCAAGCTTTATTGTTGAGGAAGTTATTATTAGATTTGAATCATGTGCAGGAAGAAGCTACAAAGATTTTTTTTTTGATAATCAAGCTGCCATAGCTATCTCTAACAATCATGTGTTTCATGGCAAAACTAAGCATTTTAAGATCAAATTTTATTTTATTAGAGATGTTCAAAAAAAATAAGGAAATTGCTTTGGTACACTATGGAACTGATGTATAGCTTGCAGATATCATAACTAAAGTTTTGTCAATGACCATATTTAAAGAACTTAGGAAGAAGATTGGAGTTTACAGCAAAAGAAGCAAGGAGGAGTGATGGATCTAATGCATATTTTCACTGTCAAATTTAGTTGATCACAACAATAAAAGATCATAACAGATTTTTGTTGTGTTTAAATGTTTCTAGTTTTTTTTTTTTAATTTCAGTTTGGATAATGTTTTTGTTTAGCTGATTTTTAGGAATTTGTTTTGATTTGTTTGTTGAATTCTCGTGTATAAATAGCAGTTAATCAATAAAGAAAGTAATCAACCCTCATAAAAGTTTTTGAGTTTTTTATTCAGTTTCAAATACCAACAAGAATCCATTAAAGCCAATGTTGCGAGTCAAAATTTGCCAAAAGTTGGAGGACAAAATCTCATGACCTCCTGAGCTACTCTCCATGTGTACATCATTTGCATTTCACTACAAGTTAGTCCTAATTTATTGCTAGCTGTTTTTGCTCTCACAACTTCCATTTGCTCTATAATATAATACAAAAGGAGGTGTTTATGAATCATTTCATAAGCTTCAGAGAAAAATTCTAAATGGTTTTAAATTTTCATTATCTTTAAGCACCTTGTCAGAGACCTACAGCATCCCTGGAAAGGTACCTCTTATTCAAAATGGTTAGCATTCTCATTTCTCAGATTTAGAAGGCTTGAGATAATGTTTTCATGCCTTCTTTCAATTGTCTTCTGTTGGCATCTATAAGTTTTGAGAGCCTTTCACAGAGCCTAGCTCCAGCTCCCAGAGCTCAATGATATACAGTTCGTTGGTTCCTGAACTTTGAGCTCTATGATATATGGCCATGGCTTTCTGGTTAGAAGATGGAATTCGAGATCTATAGAAACTAGAGCATTTGGGTTCAATGCTTCAAGTAATTTGATGATGCCATGAACATTGTCTTCTGGGTAAATGCTCATTGTGACAAGTAGCTCTGCATCTAAAGGTGTTGATTGGAGTGTCCTTCATTACTTTGTTGCAGAATCAAGATTGTTAATACTCTTGAGGATTGTAGAAAATGTTTATAAACGGACTAAAGAAAGTGATGAATAAAGCACTAGAAAGCACTGATGCCGAATAGCATTGCTCATCCACAGCCTGCAGAGAAAAAAAAGAAAAGGTTCTTTTAATTTTTCATGTATAAAGTCCATGTAATACACAATTTTTAGTCTAAACCATCAGTGTCCACATTCAACACTGATCCGATTAAACTGGATAGGTTAGAATTACAATTTTAACCTTCAAATATTAAAGGTTAGAATTATAATTTTAACCTTCAAATATTAAAGCTTGACTCAAATTAATAACACTAAACTTGAATGTGTTCGATTCGTAATTTATGGTAGACTCACCCTGATTTTAGGCAAATACTGATACATTGAAAGCTAAAAAACCAGTCTGAAGTTCAAAATGATCCCAATGAGAAAAGGATTTTGAAGTCTTATATTGAGATGAACAGAAGCCACCATTGTTCCAAGAATTTAAGCCAAATAGCATATGCCAATGAAGAGCAACGTGTAGCAAAAAAATTTGCAGATTCTTGATTGCACGATTAAATAATGAACTTTAACAAAGAAAAAAAGGTAGTAAACTCTCCATGATCTTGTACTCATACTTCTCTATTAAATAGAGAACAAACATATGCAGCACCATTAACTGTCATGCAACTACTTCAGATTCTGAAATTATGGCAATTCCTGCTAAAATCAGCCTTGTAATTTCACAATCCTCGGCTCAAGTCTCACCGAAAGGCCCATGGCTGGATACGGCAATGGCTGACGAGTTATAGATTCATCAGGATTACCAACAGCACTTCAATCCTTGCAAACTCTGCTCCAGGACAATCCTTTGCCCTGCTCCAAATGGTGTGTATGGAAGTCGAGGGATTTTTTTCGATAAAGCATAAAATCTTGATGGATCAAACTTGTATGGATCTTCAAACTAAAATGTTGGTGTCCATATGTGTACCAGAAGCCACCCACAGCAGCTGTGTTTCAAAGAGTTGAGATTCAACCACTAAAACATTAGTTGCTTATGAATTTTCATGCATTTGAATTTATAAAACTCATATGTCTAAAATTTTCACCTTTTTACAGTTTTAATTTAAATTACATAATTATCATCTAGTTAAAATAGCTACTTAAATAACTAAAACAATTAAAATATCCTATTTAATTGCAATTTTATAAAATTTTTTACTTTTTAAATTATTTTCCTTTATAAAAAAATGTTTATTTTTGTGAAGAATTTTATTTTATGAAAAATCAAATATATCCTTTTATAATTATCAAACTCTTTCAAATAATAAATGACATTCATTTCTCTTTTATAATCTAATATCAATATAATTGGTTCTCCAATTATTTATTTAATATTCTAAAAATTGATTTTTTTTGAAAATAAATCGCATAATTTAAATTTATATATTAAACTAGCGTGGCGCTCACACAATGTGCGGAAGGCTATTTTCTAATAAAAATATTTTATTTTAAAATTTGGAATGAAAATTTGAAATTGGTGTTTATGAGAATGAAGAACATGAAAACTTCTTACATTATTTTTTTTCAAGTTGAAAAAAAATAGCAATGAGGTCATGGAATTCCTATGCAAATTTTTATAACCTCAAAGTCTACTTTGCATTATCGCAAGTTCATTTAGATGAGCAATTATAAGAACTTACAAAACTTTCATTGATGACCATTGAAATTTCCTGCGCTGTTCTCTACCCCTTAGATACCATTTTGTTGTAAAAGCTTCTCTACCTTGCATATTGCAATCAGATCATCAAGTACATCATTGATCAACTTGAGGGCTTCTGAGACTTTCAAGTACATCATTGATCAACTTGAGGGCTTCTGAGACTTTCCTTTGCCATGGTGAGATGTTTTTCCAAATTGGAATCTCCTAGACTGGAATTGGCGCTATGCTTCGATATCTTCCGCTTCTCTCAAAACTGTGTAAACAACCTGAAATATATACACAGAAACATGTGACGCAATACAAAAGCAATCCACAGAGAACTGATGTAGATCAATAGAATATTAAAAATAACAATAATAATAATGATTTTTATTAGTTAAGAAAGATAGAAAGAAAATGAAGTACCTCAACAATTCCAGTATCATTTGCAAGTGAATCAAACTCATAATTAAATACTTCCTTCCCTATGATATCTAATGTCAAACAGGAGAAAAGTGATTCCATCTCTACATCTTCCCCGTCAAATGCAGCTGCATCGAGCTTCTTACAGAGCCTGTCTGTTGCCTGTCAGAATAAGCCAATCATGGCTATTAGATACTACAAATGAAATAAAGAATGAAATTAGTGAAGCAAGTATACCAATAAAAATGATGGTTTAGAAGGATCTTTTGACACTTGCATGGTGGCACATGCTTTGTGCATGATGATTGTCTATGATTACATTTCTTTTTAAAAGGTCTGTGCATCTAGTAAGCTATATGCCCCATGAAATAAAAATTGCCAAAAGATTTTCTTCTTTCATTTTTACTCCCCGATTTCTTCACTAAAGAAGTATACAAATAAGCCAGCAGCAAAATAATTGAATTTTCTCAAAATTTGAAAGGATCACCCAACAGTCCATTGTGATTTTTTTTTTTTTTCATTTTACAATAGTTCTAAAATGTTATCAGAAAAATATAACAAAGACCTATACAAATTAGCATGTGCTATATGATCAAAGGTTTTTCAGCCTTACGAAGTAAATGGAAAACAATTCACAGGAACAGGACAAAGGAAAAGTCAGTGATGATACCTTCTGATGCAATGCTGGGACTATAGCACACTGTCTAACACCATATCTCTCCATCAGTAGGGATGAGTCCCTTCCCCATGACAAAATCTAGAATTTATGCTAGGATGCCCTGCGGGTTGAGTAAAACGGGACTTGAGTGCAAATGCTTTACCAAAACAACAAATATAAGTTAAAAGGACCATTAACAAATCGACACATTCTTCTGCATTTTTGAATAAGCCTTCGAATGTCTCTTAGTATATGTTTAGCAGTAAAAGGATCAGAAAAAATCAGAAAGGACTGAAATTTAGAAAGAATTGGTTAATCATATAATCAAAGATTAAAAAAACCTCAAAGAGAGATTTAGTTTTAGCATAATTGAACGGAGAATATGTATACATAAAGAAATAAACCTTAGGTCCAAAAGTCAATCTAAAAATTCAACCATAGGTGAGGTAAAGCTCATACAAGGGTATGAAGAAAGCTTCATTTCTAATAGAATTAATTGCTCTGTTTGCTTCTGAAATGTTAGGATAATCACCAGCATCTATCCATTTGAATATAAAGTCCAACGTTTCATTGGGAACTCCCAATGTTGACAAAGCATCCCTCAACATAGATGGAAATCTTATATATAACAGAAACCAAAAGAACAAAATAGTCAATAACAAAATTCACCAAGCCAAAAAAAAAAATCAAAGGGCAAAGGCACCATGCTCATACCTAGATCTTTGTACAGTGAATTCTCCAAAAGCAATCTTAACAGACAATTCAGCACGTCGTTTCTCTTCAATAATCTTGTTTACATGCTTGATTGCATCATCCTCTGACTCAGTATTCTTCCGTTTGAAGAAGCACATGAAATGATACCAAATTTGCACTTCCCTAAACAAAACAAAGGCAAGAAAAAAAAAAAGCATGAAAAGATCCATAAAGCACGATGCTTTAAATGAGCTGAACTGAGGTTTTTTTTTTTTGGTGTTGATGGAGAGGTAATGAAAAGCCACGGGAAGCAGTTTCAAATTCCTTCATTTTCCAATGTTGTAACTCAAATAGATTCACAGAAAATTAAAAGCACCCGGTAGTAGAATGAAAGCAAGAATGCAGGGCACCTATGCAGCTTGCAAAGTGCCACATGGCAATAAAAACATAAGATGACAAAATTCATGCACTTAGTTATTATATATTTTATTATAAAAATGCTTGTGCGTTGCACAAATGAGTTTAATATTGTTAAAAAATGTGAATTAATAATTATAAATTCATAGTAGTATTTTTTTTTTTTTGTTTAAAAGAATAACATATTAAAGATTATTTCAATATTTTGTATACAACAAAACAAAGTACAAACTACAATTAAATTGAAAAAGAAACTTTAGCAAGCAATACATGAATCACTAAATTATATAATACTAGTTATATAAGATTAAGCTAAAATACCTCTTGCCAAAGCTTTTATTTTAAATTAATTTGAAATTTACTAAATTTAGCATGGAGTGAATAGTCATACCCCAATACATAAATTAATTCTTGTAATATAATATTATAAATCAACTCTCCAAGTGTGTGGATCATGCCCAATACATACCCTATGATTTTAATGGATCTCAAAAAAAAAAAAAAGCCTTGAAAGTACCATAACAACAACTTTGAAGGAAACAAAGCATACTCTAATGTTGATTTGCTGCCTAGGACAGATACATGGTTGAGGGAGAAAATATTTATCTATTGGCCTTTATTAGCCGAGGAATTTATCGTTTTGGAGAATCTACCAGCAAAATGGCCCCTCTCTTATGTCCTCCTATCACCAAAAAGAGCAATTGATTGAGCACAAAGAGCAAATTGGAAAGATATAATTAAAGAAGAAAATCTATAACCATAAAGAGCAATTGATTGACCTATATCTAACCACATATGGAAAGATCAAATCAATTCAATTCAATAACTTTACATATTCTTCTCCTCATTTCAATATCTTTTCTTTTAGAAACACCACCATGATCGCAACACCTTACTACGATCGCAACACCACCATGTGAACCTTAAGTTCTCACTACACCATTGTCATAAACTCAAACTTTAAAAAAAATTTGATCAAGCAGAAGCAATCTGAATATCAAAGCATTGAAGTTCAGAACAAAAATCTCTCATAGGCATTTCATCGAACATCATTTATGCATTAAGCAAATTTTAAAAATTGTTTTGATACACAAAAGCCAAGGCTTCTTTAACAAATAAACTCACCACCCTAACCTCTTTTAATAGAGTTGGTAGCCTTTTAGCTCCAAACTCAAGATCACAAATTAATCCTATTAAAATATACTAAGCAAAGATCAATGCAAATAAAGATCAAATTTTTGAACTTATCCAAAAGAGCAAAAACATTAAACCATCAATTGTTCTTGGCAGCCATCTCCTTCTTAGCTCTTCTAGCATATATTCTCATACTCAAATTCCAACACGTTCTTCATATGAGAAGTGTCCTTAACATAAAACATCTTCCCAAGACTAGTCTCTTTAATAACCGGAAACAAATCGAAAAAGTTTAAAATGAACAAAACAAAACCAAGCAAAGTCCTCATTATAGCATCAGTAAACACTTTGCGGAATCGAATGATATCCCGAATATGGTGAGGAATACAATGCTTCAAATGAGTTGAACGGAGAGAATTTCTTGGATGGATGGAGAGAGGCGTTTGATGAATAAGAAAAGGAAATAAATGCAAGGGGAGAAACGGGAAATAAAAAAAAAAAAAAAAAGAAAAGAGAAGAGGTGGAAGAAACTGACCTTTTTGAAGAATAAGAAAAGAGAAGAAACTGAAGGGTTTATTTATTTATTTGCGCACTTTAAGAAATCGTTTCCAAACCTTTCACGTTCTATTACTTTTAAGATTCCTAACTGATCCTCCCCTCTTCTACGACGTCTAAACTTCAGTAAGTAAAACACCTATCTGAAATAATATATATCGCCACAATTCATGAACTTTTAGAAGCATAATAAAGACACAAATATAATAACTAAACTTCTGTAAGTAAACCATCTAAAAAGCATATAAAGTGACACATGTCACTAAAAGCATGACATTGCAAACTCTATACATTTCGTTATTACTTATTTTATATAGACATACGTATATAAAATAAATATTATGAACCTATTGTGTTGAATTAAAGATACGGATAATAACAACTGATTGTTGATTATGTTTTTGTTTTAAATATTTAAGGATCAAAACGTTATCCTGTTTGAGATAGAATATATTATAGTCAGCAAGCTAGTTTCAAAAAAAAAAAAAGGTAAATTTTAAACATATTATTTAATAAATTCTAATTAGCGCTCCATTATTTTTTTAATTGGGGAGAGGAGATAAGAATTTAATTCTTGACATGTGCATGCTTCGAAGAGAGTAATGTCATTTCGACCACTTTTTCCTTATTCAGAATATACTATGAAAAGTTAAAATGAAATGTTAAATCAAATAGATTTAATGGTGAAAGAAGTTAAATTCATGGTTGAAAGACTTTTGTGATTCTTGTGAATTACTTATTTTATTATATATAAATTACTTTGTTTCAATTTTAAAGTTTTATGCTCAACATCTTTACAAGGACACATGCGAGCATTTTTACTTTGTTTATATAATTGTCTTGGCATTATTTTTTATTAGTTTTTTAAAAATAATTAGTGTTTTTTTTTAAAACCTAGGAGCATTATAACTAAATATTCTTAAAACAATCTTTATGACATTATTCATATTTAACTTTGATTTATTTCATTTCTTATATACACATTTGGTTCCAAGACTCACATGAATCTCTTTTTGCTGTGTATATGTAGGCTTATTTATATTTTTATTCCCCTTTGATTACGTAGGCTTATTTTCTTTTATTATTATTAATTTGAGGGTCAGTCATGTGGTTTTTTTCTTAGAAAAGCATATATATTTGCTTTAGTTTTTTTTTTTTTTTTTTAAAAAAAAGCATGTTCTAGACCTTAAATTTAAGTTCTCTTATTTCTTGGTATATCACTAACCGCAACCGAGCTCGCACAACTTTTGTTTCAGTCACAAGGGAACACCATGGATGTGTATTCAAGAATAGGTGATGGTTTAGGATTCATGTTTCCTGACTTGAAACCCTTTGATTTGGTTCCACTTTAGGTAGCAGATACACAGCTCAAGCTGAGGTAAAATAATTGTTAATTTAATTATTATGATAATTTACAATATAGCAAACTAATTTCTATATGATATATATTGTTAATTTATTTACTATTGTAAGCGACGGGATTTAACACACACTCAAGTGTTTAGCGATCATAGTACTATGCGGGCTCGAGGCCCACTAGAAAATACGATATAGGTTTTAAGCCTATTCGGAGATGGAGTCGCCACCCCGATAAAAGTTGGGACACACTGTGCAGCAATTGGATCTCACAAAAATTTTCAGAAGTCATCATCAGAGATCGGGTTCGAAAACTGGGTATGAGCGTTTTAATGCTCACCCAACCTTACGGTTGGCCTCTGTTTGTGTTTTATGTTTTATTACCATTTAATTATTTAATTTCCTCATTTACCACACGTAACAAAATTGCCTTCGGATAATTGCCAAATTTTAAAATCAGGTCCGAGTTTGTACATTAATCCAATTTCATGTCTTTAAGTCCCAACATTCAACAACAATAATATAAACAATAATTTACAACCATACATTCAAAATCAAATGGGAAAAGGGATTAAGGATTACAACGCTTTTTAGCTAAATAAACGAATAATATACAGAAAATAAACCAAACATATACCGAAAATAAACTAATAGAATAGCATAAAAGCGGCAATGTACAAGGTATAACTAGCAAAAGTTATTATTCGATGACAGAAATCATCAAGTAATTCCTGTAAATAACACATAGTTAGTCCTTCTTTTCAAGAAAAAATGAAATCACATATAACGATACTTATAAAAGGCTCTATAAAGAATGGGTTTCACATTATGAACTAAAGGAAGCATCGAACAATCAAGGTTAAACGTCATCATGCAACAATACAGACATGTTTAAGGCCAAGAGAAGACATGTTAAAGCAGACGTCATGACAAACATTAATAAAAAAATGAAGTAGGAAGCAGGTTAACTCTATTAATGAGGCGACCGTCTCATTGATGAGGCGACCGCCTCGTCAACAGGGGATTTCGTTCCCTTTGTCAGAAGAACGCGAGACATGCACATAAAAGGGGCCTTTTGAAGGCCTATCATGTCACGACCTAAACTAGGAGTCATGACCGGCATTAGGGAACAAGAATTCTTTTGAATCCGGAACCCGTAGCAAGCCTTAGAAAATAAAATCATGCAATAATTAAATAAAAGTACGATCGAATTAAAATTTTTCTGAATCAATATATAAAATAAATACTCCAAATCCTTTTATAAATGAATACATATTCGTACAATGTTCAAATACAAATTCTCAGAGTATTTAATATCCAAAAAAAATAATACACTTCCAATATAATAAAACTACCACTGCAGTTTCTAGAATACAATTCAAAGTTCAGAATATACATTTGCATAAAAGAGTCGGGACTGAAGAACACCAGCGAGGAACTCTACAACTAAGGTCTGACGATATGGGATCTCCTGAAAAAACATAATTGAGGGGGGGTCAGACCTCACTGAGTGAATTATTATACTATATATACATGCAAACTAAACCATAACAATCATGCATTCTTATATATATATATATATATATATATATGTGTGTGTGTGTGTGTGTGTGTGTGTGTGTGTATGTATATACACACATTTCACACGAATGTCAAACTCTGCTTTTATAAATATACAGAATGTAAGAAAACGTTTAATTAAATTCATGAAGGATCCATAGAACCCTAATAATAACAACCTCAATAACTTCATCATCACTCTAGCCATGCAGGCTCACTTGATTCCAAATAGAACACTTATTCCAATCTGGACAACAGACTGGCCCCGAGACACTAAGTCGACTGAGCTCCAGTAGTCTGACTGTCAGTGTGATTGGCCCTGAGACACTTGGTCAACTGAGCTCCAGCAATCACACTATCTATCACCTCACATCTCAATCAACCCAATAGATCATTCAATTTACTTATGGACAGTAGACTGGCCTCGAAACACTAAGTCAACCGAGCTCCAGCAGTCTGACTGTTAGTGTGATTGGCCCCGCAATCACACTATCTAACATACCATTAATCTTAGTCAAATCAATTATAATCACCCAATTTAACTCTCACTCAATCCTTATCTATCGTACCGGTACGTACACGGTCCTAGTGCTGCCCACTAGGAAGCATGTTCTATTGATATCCTTCACTTAGAATAAATCATTCATTCAGAAAATAATTAATGTAGAACAATATTCATAATAGTAAAACCAACCATATATATATATATATATATATATATATATATATATATATATATATATATATATATATATATATACCAAAAATATACCCAGTATATTTCAGGTATATATATATGTGTGTGTCAAATAAAATATGAAATAAACTAAAGATAAATCATTAATATAGTTAAAAACAATTTAAATGAGTAACAATAATATAACATGCATTTTCTTAAAAATATACTTAAATATACAAAAGATATACCCTAAGTACACAAATCATTTAATAAAACATTTATGTATAAATATTCATTTAAATATGTGTTTGTGTTTAACATATATTCATAAATCTACTAAAAATGAACCTAATTATCTAGCATGCATATATCAAAAATAAACCCTAAATATACCACTAATGTGTTAGGTTTAATTTAATAATAAAACATGTATTTATTTGGAAATAAATCAAAAATATACCAAAAATAAACTTAAAAATAATTTAAATGTAGATTTATAATTTAACATGCAATTATTTAAGAATAAACCTAAAATCTACTGAAACTATACCTAAAGTATACTAATCATTTAATAAAATAATTATGTCTAAGTGTACATTTTAAAACATGTGTATATTACTCAAATGTATTAAACATAAACCTAATTGTTTAATGTGCATATATCAAACTAACATGCATAATTATTTAATATGCATATATATAAAAATGCAACCCTAGATATACCAAAAATATTATAATTTAAATCCCTTTTAAAACATACAATGAAAATGAAAAATTCTAAATAATGCACCCTATATGCAGTGCATATATATACAGTATAATAACTCACATGTTAGCGCTCCACGAGACAAACTCGATAGGTCTGATCCGTTAGGCCTCGGTCTCGGTGCAGCTAGACAAACAAATGACAACATGAAATCAGAATAAATTTAACGGAAATTCTAAAGACTCGATCTAGAATTTTAGACACAAAATTAGAATAGGAATTTGACCGGACATCACATTTTACGAGAATTCTACGAAAATGCGACAGAACCTCCCCTATAAAATGGACATCTCTCTACTCAAAGAGTAGAGCCTGTCCTACAAAGAAAACACACTTTGAAATAACACCAAATTCACAACCACAATCTCTCAGTCGGATTCCAAACTACAATTCATCGACCGAGGTTCACAATTCATAGAATAATTATAAAATACCGAAAATGCTCTTATATAATAAAAATACATTTTATAAATCTAAATTATGTAATTAACCCTAAAACATACTAAAAATCAATAAAAACCCATTTATTTAGAAAAATAGTACATTATATATAATTTGAAAATAATTTACGAAAAATAGTTTAATTAGTTAAAAATACTAAAAATTTGTAGAAATCATTTGTATACCCTAAGTAACTATTAAAACCAATTTAATTACATTTTTAGCCAATTTAGTGTAAAATTATCAAAATACCCCTATATATATAAATTTACTAAAATAAATCCAAAAATTCACCAAAAATAATATAATTACTCAAAATTAATTTTCTCAACATATATTTCCATAATATCAATAAATATACTCAATTAACCAATTTATTTCAATTAAACACATAATTAACCCTATTTTTCAAAATTACATAAACTTAATAAATTCCAAATAAATACATAAAAATTCAAAAAAATTACAAATAAATTTCTATAATTAATTTAAACTCCTATAATCACTATAAAACACAATTTCATAATTTAATTAATTAATTTTCAAAAATTAGAAAATAATAATAAAATAATAAAAAATTCACAAAAATTAAAATAAATTCTAAAAATTCTAAAAAAAATAAATCATGTAGATTAAGCTTCCAGAAAAAAAGTTTGTGAAGGAAATTTTCATGAATCAACCAAATTGAAGCTAAAAAAAATTCGAAACCCAAAATGACTTATTTGAAGAAATTGAAACCTGAGTAATTCTAGACCAAATCAAGTGAAAAAAAGCTTGAAATCACACTCATTAATGCTCAAGGAGAAGATAGAGACTGACGGCATCAAATTTGGTGGCCGGAAAGTGCTTGGTCGGAGTTAGGAGCAACTTTCGGCCTCTTGAAGAAAATCCGGCCAAACAACGCCAGAAATGAGAGCTTTAGGTGATGGAAATGGATGGAGGTGGAGGAGGAAGACTGAGGGGCATAGTAACAGCAAGAAAATCAGCTTGAGAGTAGCTGGAAATGGTGGAATCCGTTTGGGAAGAAAAATGAAGGAGATAATGACATTTTGGTAATTTCTACAAACTTTGTTTTTTTTTTTTGAAAAAAAACGTGTGTATATATATATATATATATATATATATATATATATATCCACCTTATATATATTATAATAATATAATCCCACACACAAATGATATTCACCATACAAAATATTTTATTATATTTAATAATTTATACACTTAAAATTAATTAATTAATACAAAAAAATTAAATAATAAAATTAAGGAAATTAATTAAGCTCTAATTAATTTAAATAAATAGACATATATACATTTTATTTTAGCACTTTAAAATTATATATGAGTTCATACAAATTCATAAAACTAGTCAAAATAAATAGTATTAAATTATTTACGTGTCAATTTCCCCGAAAATACAATTTTCTGAAAAATTTTACGTAAAGTACTTAAAATAATGTAAAATAATTAAAATTAGCTTTAAACAAATAACAACTCTTAAAAATGTCATAAATATATACAAAAAAAATTATTAACACTGCATATCCCGATGCAGTATAAAAATATTTAAAAAAAACTCAAGATATTCCATGTCAATAGGGCGATTGCCTCATTGATGAGGCGATCGCCTCATTGAGAAGAGGCATCACCTGATCAACAGGCTAGTTCCAACTCTTAAAAGATTCAGATTTCTACTCTAAGTAACAATACATGTATACATACATTCTACAATCATCAGACTACGACTACATGCAAAAGTATTCAAAGATCCATCAATAAAGTGAGATATCAAGCAAGACACACTAGAGATAAACCTAAAATGTACTAAGAACTTAGTCACACAAGTAAGAACTCACATGTGAAGTTTAAGTGCAAGTTTTCTACCAAAAATGAGAGGCCCTCAGAGGTGTTTTTGATTGTGATCGTTTCTAGGATGTAATCTCTACTTTTGACACAAACTTCTTCCTTCTTCTCTAGGAAAATATGGACCTTCCTTTGCTTCCACCTCTCCTCCTTCCTTGAGGACGTTTTTTTCTCTCTGTATTTCTCCTTTCCAGAGCTCCTCCCTTTCTTCTCACCAACCTCCCCATCTTCCCCTTCTTCTCTCTCTTTTTTCCTCTTTTATTCCTTAACTTCCCATTCCCCTAAGCCTTTTAGCCCATCATGAGCTTTCATAGCTTTTTTTCCTTCCCTAAAAATCTTTTTCTCACTCAAGAAGCAGGTATGGAAAGTGGGGCTCGCACCACTTGACCGTCATGATTGCAGCTGCAAGTGGGTTGCCATAGAGGCAGCGCCTCATCAATGAGGCAATCGCCTCTGTGATGAGGTGATCGCCTCATTGGCAACTGCCAAAGAGGTGATCGCCTCATTACACTAAGGCGATGCTCCTTTGGCATGGGCCTACATTGGGCCAGCAGGCTTAGGCCAAATTTAGATAGTTGGGCTCGATTTTGGGTTTTTCAAGCTTTGGGTTTTCAAGTCCACTTTCCACTAAAGATTCAGGCTTCATTCTCATATCCAAGTTTCACATTCTCATCATTGAGCTTAACAATGGGCCGGTCAAACCGAGCACCCCTAATTCGTCCCCTAACACGAGCCGACCGAATCGAGTGTCAATAGTTTGCCTCCTAATTTTTCAAAAAATCAAATGCATGTAATAATCATTTTTCAAAAAATCATATGCACAACGACAAACAAACAATAAGATGAGCAGCATACCTGACTCTCGGGTCTCACTTGAGAGATGAATCCTTCAATTATGAAACATGACTGTGATCCTCGGATTTTTCTGGCTTGATCAGCCACTCATTAATATTTGATAAAGAAATTTAAAGACTGTTAACCTCAAGTTTTCCTAGCCCGATTACCATTTCACTATGGACATAGACTTATGGGTTTTCCTGGCCCAACCATCAATCACCTAAAACATGATTCTCGGGTTTTCTTATCTCAATCATCACAACACCGAAACTCAATTCTCAGGTTTTCCTGGCCCGATCATCACAACACCTGAAATATGATTCTCGGGTTTTCCTGGCCCGATCATTTCAATACTTGAAACATGATTCTCGGGTTTTCCTGGCCCGATCATCGCAACACCGAAACTCGATTCTTGGATTTTCCTGGCCTGATCATCATAACACCTGAAATATGATTCTCAGGTTTTCCAGGCCTGATCATTACTGTACTGAAACTTGATTCTTGGATTTTCCTAGCCCAATCATCACAATACTGAAACTTGATCGACGGGTTTTCCTGGCCCGATCCTTACAATACTGAAATTTGATTTTTGAGTTTTCCTAGCCCGATCATCACAACACCTAAAACATGATTCTCGGGTTTTCTTGGCCCGATCATCACAATACCGAAACTCGATTCTCGGGTTTTCCTAGCCTAATTATTACGACACCTAAAATATGATTCTTGGGTTTTTCTGGCCCGATCATCATAATACTGAAACTTGATCATCGGGTTTTCTTGGCCCGATCCTCACAATACTACAGCTTGATTCACGGGTTTTCCTGGCCCGATCATCAATGGGGATGTGGTTTTCAGATTTTTCTAGTTCGATCATCACAACACCTGAAACATAAACTTTCGAGTTTTCCTGGCCCAATTGTCATTTACTTTCGACTTTGGGGATACTATCCGAATAGTCATCTCGATCTTTGAGCTTTAGGGATTCAAACCCAAACAGCCCTCTCTTTGAGCTTCAAGGATTCAAACCCGAATAGCTCTCTCCTTACAATGTGGGTTTTCCTTGCCCATTTCTTTAGAAACTTTACCTTGAAAATTCGTACTCTGAATTCTGTCTCCTTAGTATGCGACATTAATTTCCATCCATCATTTTTCACGCCCTTTTTTTTTAGGGAAAACCCTACGCTCTTGCTTGCTATAAAAATAACTTTTCCCTTGCCTTTTACTCTTTTACTTTTTGTCACTTTTCACTTTTCCCTTTTCCTCCTCCTACACTTCCTGTACTCCCTGCATCTCTCCTCACTTTTCAATCGATGGAGAACAACATAACACCCCTTGTACCTGAGTGGGATCATGTTCCGCCTCTTATTAGTGCTTCTTGGAGTCTAGGATTGACCCGTGGAGACTTAATTCCGCTTTTAGTAGACTTAGGGTCTCACATATGCTCTTTTGCATCCAAAGAGGTTAGTACCCTAAAATTTTCTACAAAATCACTTTGGGTTTGTGATTAATCTTGCATAATTATCATTCTATGACATTATTTAATAAAATAAAATATTAAATTTGCGTTAAAAATTTAACATTGTTCCCTCTTCGATGAGGCGATCATCTTATTGATGAGGCTATCACCCCATCGATGAGGCGATAAGCTTCTATGAAGAGGCGATTGCCTATCGCCCCTTCACAGAAATGATCACCTCTTCAATGAGGTGATTGCCTCTATGATGAGGCAATTGCCTCTATGGTGAGGTGATCGCCTCATCAATAGAGCGAACTACACTATTTACATGTACATTCATTCTGAATTTCTTACTGAGATCGCAAAATGCATAAATTTTACTTCCCTATCTCTTTGTTTGTAGCATGACGCTCAGACATTCAAGGGTGCCGAGAATTTCTATAGAGCCTGGGTCTTTTACAGTGAATTGACCGATGAGTAGAGGGATCGAATTCAGGAGACGGGGTTTAAGGACTTCATGCTCTCACTTCCATCTGAGCATGGGCGCATGGACTACTGGCCACTGCATGCCCTGATGGAGAGGTGGTTTGATACGACCCACACCTTCCACCTCATGTTCAGTGAGCTTACTCTAGACCCAGTGTCATTTGCTGCCATCACGGGGATTACCTGCACCGGGGATCCTGTTCCCTTTGATGCAAGTCTACATCAGTTATCTTCAGATAAGGTTGCATATATCAAGCGACTTTTAGGGATGACTCCAGACATGAAGGGGACTTATACCCTTAAGTTGGACTCGATCAAGAGTTTCTACACCCGAGATCAAGCTGTAGCGATGATCTCTCCCCTTGAGATTGACCAGGTGGTGAGGGGTTTTTTGCTCTACCTGCTTGGTACCACCTTCTTTACTGACACCGCCAGCTCCATTGATCTGATGTTCCTACTGGCCCTTTGGGATCTTAACCAAATTCCCACATTCAATTGGGTTAGCTGCGCCCTAGCATACTTATACCGGAGTATGGACGAGGTAGTCTAATGGGCCAAGAGGTTCTGCGACTTTTGGCATGTTGTTCTAGTGCGTCATGATCCCTTTTTTCCTTTATCTTATTCTGACCCCCTATTACTTACATTAGTTTTCTCACCTTCTCTTATTTTGGTTTTTTCAGGTCTGGGCTCTAGAGCTAGAGTTGCTTATGGGCGTTACCCAAGTGGGAGATCATTTCTTGGCCCTCGGTAGATGTGGTACCAACCGCATTGTGAAGAGGCACCTTGTGCAAGTTCACATCCACAGACAGCACCTGAACTCCCTAACATAGGATGCAGTACTTACAAAGCACAACCTTTCTTATTAGTAAATCATTCATATTCAATTTACTTACATATTGACATCTCCTCTTTTTTTCTTTTGCAAATCCGAAATGATTTATGGTTGTCCGAGGACACTTGGACCATTGAGATGACTCACTCCAGGCCCTTAGCCTGGAAGAGGGCACTCCTCTGTGGCCCTGGGTATCGAGCTTGGTACTTGGGAGAGCAGGTCTTGAACTGGAGGGCAGGTGTTAGAGCTTGACGGGTCCACAGGTCTCCTCCTGACAGTATACTTTGGGTTCATGAGCTGGAGGTCAATGACCTCGCTCAGGCTAATAAGGGGATAACCAGTTGTGGATCACACAGTTCGCATGAAGAGCCGGTATGCGGAGTTCATCCATACCCACCTTCTGCTGATGGTCCCCTTCCAAGCTGCTTCTACCTCTCAGGTAAATCCTTGTCGATTCCCCTTTTCTTACAAATTGACTGCATTCTTAACATGTTCCTCCTATTTTTATCTTCAAGTTGTGCCTTCTAGGCCCGTGGCCTCGGTTAGGTCCCGAGTGCGGGAGAGAGAGCCCTTGAGGCATCGACTAGATCCGGGCAAGGAGGAGACTTCTGCGGTCGATGAGGAAGCCAGGCCAACTACTGCCTTTGGTTCTGAGTTTATCCTAAGCAGCTTCATTCACGTCCCCGACCCTTTAGCTCGATGTTGGGTTCCTCCTGGAGAGTTGTCGTGTCAGTTCTTGACTTTGGACGAGGACCTAACCCCTGTATGACTTTGGACGGCTCTGGGCAGAATCTCCTCATAATTCACTCTCTGAACTAAACCCAGGTCATCGTCATCATGTACGGTTGGATCATCTGAATAAACTAGTCCAGGGTTGGTCCCTCTACAGAAAGCTCGACTATCATGATCTGCTAGTACTCGGTGTGAGCAGTCCGAGTCCTAGTCTCGATCGCATGCAGAAAATCTAACGGATCGAAAGTCCTATCAAAAGCAATCCTGCCAACTCTGGCATAGAACAGAGCTGCCTTAGGGTCAGACATACCCTGCTGATAGGCAGGTTGAACAGGCTGAACAACTGGAGGTACAGGAATATCCTCATACTCAGGCTCAATAGGCTTCTCATCATGTATCTCTCTCTGCCTACGGTGACCTGCCGCTCCTCGAGGTCTACCTCTGCCATGACCTCTACGTCTAACTGGTTGCTCAGGAGGTAGAACCTTGTCCTAAAAGGACTTATCATCCTCGGCCTCAACGACCGGTAGAGTGACACGTGCTCGCCTCCTCATTCTGAAAAGGCAAACAGGATAATTCAGACAAAACAGACAACAGAGGAATAATGCAGAAAACTAAAGCAAGGATTACTTATCAAGACATACTCGAACCTAATTCACTGTAGTAGTTCAAAAGAAAACACAACTTTGAAAACTAGGGCCATAACTCGCACAATTAAGCCCTGACATAGAACTCTGCTCTGATACCAACTTTGTCACGACCCAAAATAGGGGCCATGACCGGTGCTAGGGAACAGGAATCCTTTCGAATCCAGAACCCGTAGCAAGCCTTAAAATAAAATAAAACATGCAACAACAACAACAACAACAACAACAACAACAACAACAACAACAACAACAACAACAACAACAACAACAACAATAATAATAATAATAATAATAATAATAATAATAATAATAATAATAATAATAATAATAATAATAATAACATAAATAATATAATTTACAGCAGAAATGAAGTCACAAATAAGACAAGGTAAATATCCATCAATGGATTTAAATAAACAACTCATCTCATATATAAATAATCCTTTAATACAAATCCAATTCAAATCTTTAAAATACATAACTCACACAAATATAATACATAAACCCCACAATTGTTTACAACTACTGCAGTGTCTAGATTATAAAATAAAACTCAAGTAAGCAGTTTACATGGTGAAGCCGAGGCAAAAGAAATCCGGTGTATGGGTTTGCTACTGAGGTCTGAAGACGATGACTCTCTTGAAAAATAATCAAAGGAGGGGAGTCAGACCTCACTGAGTGAATTGTTATAATATATATACGTGCATAGCTAAATGACAATATACATATTCAATAGTATATATAATAAATTTATATACAAGCAAATGCACACAGATGCAGCAAAATAATTTTATATATTTTTACTGAAAATCATTATTTATGAAGGATCAAATAAAACCCTAGAAAATCGAAACCTCAAACAGTGTTAGACAACACTCTAGCCATATAGGCTCACTTGTTCCAAATATATTCACTTGTTCCATTTTGATAGTAGACTAGCCCCGAGACACTAAGTCAACCGAGCTTCAGCAGTCTAACTGTCAGTGTGATTGGCCTTGAGACACTTGGTCAACCGAGCTCCAAAAATCACACTCCCAAATCATATCACACATCAGATAAATCAATCAATCCAATCATAATCCGCAAATAGGGTAGTATAAAGCCTAAATGCTATCGGCGTACCGGTACGTACTCGGTCCTAGTGTTGTCCATTAGGTAGCACGTTCTATTGATATCCTTCATTTATAATATAAAACATTCATTCATAAATAAATGATGCATGTAATTGAATAAAATAGCAACATAAATCATATATATACTAAAAATATACCAAAAATAAACCAGGTATATTTCGAGTATATATACGTCAAATAAATTCAATTTAATCATAAAATAAACAAGAAATAAACTATGAATATACCTAAAAACATTTTAAGTATAAATCATTAATAAAACATGCATATAGTTTAAAATATACCAAAAATAAACCTAAGTAATACTTAAATCATTTATGTATACTTTACTAAAATAAACCATGCATTCCTAAAACATGCACCCTAAAACACATATATAAAATAACAACTCACTGTTATTGCCCTCCTCGAGATGGGTCCGATGGGCCTAGTCCACTAGGCCTCGGTCTCAGTGCAACTAAACAAACAAATAATAATAGGAAATCAGAATAATTCTATCGAAATTTCTAGAATGCTAGACACAGAATTAGAATCAGAATTCGACCAGACATCACATTTTATGAGAATTCTATCGAAAATCCGGCAGAAGTTCCCCTGTAAAATGGACATCTCTCTACTCAAAGAGTAGAGCCGATCCTGCAAAGAGATACACTTCGAAATAACATAATTCACAAACCCTTGGTTGGACTTCAAACTACAATTCACCGACCGAGGTCATATTTCACAGGATAATTACATAAATACTAAAAAATACCAAAAATATCAAAATACCCTTCAATACTCAAAATATAGCAAATTTAAATATTCAAACGCTAAAAATATTTATTTAATCGATAAATACATAAAAATCCTAATTTTAAATAAAATATTATTAAAAATCGATAATTCTCAATAAATTCATAAATATTGACCAAAATACATTTTATAAATCCAAATTACATAATTAACCCTAAAACTTACTAAAAATTGATAAAAACTCATTTATTTAGAAAAATCGTATATTATATATAATTTGAAAATAATTTATGAAAAATAGTTTTAATTAGTTAAAAATACTAAATAATTTATAGAAATCATTTTTATACCTCAGATAACTAGTAAAACCAATTTAATTATATTTTTGGCCAATTTAGTTTCAAATTACCAAAATACTCCTAGTTACGTAAATTTACTAAAATTAATAAAAAATTCACCAAAAATAGTATAATTACTCAAATTTAATTTTCTCAACATATAACTCAATAATATCAATAAATATACTCAATTAACCAATTAGTTTCAAATAAACATATAATTAACCTAATTTTCCCAAAATTACATAAACTAAATAAATTCAAAATAAATATATAAAATTCGAAAAAATTACAAATAAATTTCTAAAATGCATTTCAACACCTATAATCACCATAAAACACAATTTCATAATTTAATTAATTAATTTTCGAAAATTAGAAAATATTAATAAAATAATAAAAAATTCACAAAAATCAAATAATTCCCAAAAATTTCACAAAAATTCCAGAGTGTATATTAAGCTACTAAGATCAAAGTTTGTAAAGGGAGTTTGCATGAATCAACCAAATCGAAGTTGAAAAAATTCAAAAACTCAAAGTAGTCGAAAATGTAAAATCAAAACCTAGGGAAATCTAGACCATTTCAAGTGAAACAAAGCTTGGAAATGGACTCACCGAAGCTCAAGGAGAAGATAGAGACTAGTGGTGTCGAGTTTGGTGGCCGGAAAGTCGACGATCGGCAAGGGAAGTAACTTTCGGCAACTCTTGAGAAATTCGGTCAAAACACGTCGAAGAAGGAGGCTTCAGGTGGTGGAATTGGTTGGCAAGCGAGGAGGAAGGCTGAAAGGCACAGTGACGGGAAGAAAATCGAGTTGTAGACGCCGAAAACCAAAGGAGGACGATCGGGAAGAAGAAGATGAATGCAATGGCAATATCGTAAATAATGTAAACTTTTGTTTTTGATAAATAAATATGTATATATATAACTATACTTTATATTATAATATTATATAATATCACACACACACACAACAAATACTCACCACACACATATTTTAATAATATATACACATATATAATTAATTAATTAATTAATATTAAAACTATATAATAAAAATTAATTTAATTAATTAAACCCTAATTTAATTTAAATAATTATACGTATTTGCATTTTTATTTAACATTTTAAAATTATGTATGAACCCATGCAAATTCATAAAACTATTTCAAATAATTAATATTAAATTATTTACGTTTTAATTTCCCCGAAAATATAATTCCTGGAAAAATTTTACATAAATCTCTTAAAATAATTAAAATGACTTAATAAATAACAAACTCATGAAAATAATCATAAATATATAAAAAATTATTAACACTACATATCTTGATGCAGTTTAAAATTATTTAAAAACTCAAGATATTACAGGTTAAAACTTGTGTAGTCTTCAAATAATGAACACAAAATTTCAATTTTTTATTTTATGGATAGAATGTTTGCATAATTCAACATTTTCCTCGATTAAATCCACTTGTTTTGCCTTTCTCATTTCTTCACATGTGAGTTGATTTCAATGTTTGCATACGTAACTGTCAGCACCTGTTTAGACTGTGTGATTTAAAGAAGCGCAATTGGCCCATACTGCTGATGAGGCGATTGCCTTATTGATCTCTGGTGAAGAGGCAATCGCCTTTTGCTGCTGAGGTGAAGCCTCATTAATGAGGCAATCGGCTCATCAATGAGGCGATCACCTCAGCAGCAGGAGGTCCTCCCCCTATAAAAACCCACATTCTTGTGTTTGACCTAATTCTCGAGTTCCCTCTGTCCCTAACCTCTTGTTTCTCTCTCTAGGCACCTCTGAAAAGCCACAAACATGATAGAACAAAGTCTGAGGTCCCTATAGTCGATTTTGAAAGGTTTAGACAATAAATCTTGGGCAAGGCTAGAGCCGTTTCACCTTCCGGTCTTCAAATCACTCCACACTAGGAGAATCAATTTCCCTTTTCTCCATGCCATGGTTCAATTTTGGGATCCCCATAAACATGTTTTCCAGTTCAACATAATAGAAATATTTCCCCTGCGGGAGGAATTCAAGGCAATTCTCGACCATCATATGGACTTTGTTTGTCGGATTGCGATTCTTGTCCTTGAAAACTCGGATTCTTACTCCATTTAGCAATAAATGGCGCATATGTTCAACCTTGCACCCTGGTCTTCTTTTCACTATATCTTCGACTCAAAAATCAAACTAGAGTCCTTCCTCGATCAAGGTCACCATGAATATGGACAAAGAAGAAACTTACTAGCCCTGCATGTTAGCCCTTTGTTTGTATGCTCAATTTCTGCTGGTCTCTCCCTCAGGGCACTATGATACGAAGATCCTTCCCATCCTCGATCAAGTGGAGTCAGGGTTTATTCCTTTCCCTCTCATCTTAGCAGAAACTATCATCAGATTGGATGACTTCACGAAGACACAATGATTCTTAGGAAGTCCATTCCTGTTGGAAGTAAGTTTCCCATTGTCCCTTCCTTAACTTCCAACTTTCATACTGTCTGTATCCAACCATTTGCAATCCCACATGTGTGGTTTTATGAAAAGTTAGGCCTGATTGAACCTCCTCAAGACATCCGGCGTTACTAGGCCAAGCGTTATTGAACAAGAAAACTACATCCCATCCCTGCAGACATTAATGGCTAGCTATCAACATTTCCTGATACACTGATCCACTAGATGTGCTCCTGGTGGGGATTGCAGTATGTAACCATTCGGTCTTATACATATTGCATCCCAGTTGCCAGTCTCCATTTTGCCACTTTCTACAATACAATCTACCTCTATCGCCAATATGGTCATAAACAACTGATTATAGAGCCCGTTCACGAGTTCAAGCCAAGGCCACTCTCTCAAAATTTCTTGGACCACCTAGTGGCAACTTGGCCTCGAAGAGTCATTGAAAGGAATTTAAGCTACGACGGTGATTAGACCATCGATGATCATTACAAAGCGTGGGTTTATTTGCAACAGACAAAAAGAGATGAGTTTATTAAATACAAAAGGACAAGAGAGTTACAAATGTTAAGTTCACAGGGTAGGCAACAAAAGAAGAGAAGACAAAATTAGCTCATAAAATGAAGTCATCATTTCCCCTTTTGTTAGAAGTAATTTCCCTTTTGTACTAGTTAAACGGTTTGTAATGGACACTTTATGCAATGTTTAACGATAATTAAGGCAATCCATTTCATTTCATTTAGGCACAAAAATGTATATACATTTCACCTCTGGTAAATCTCATGTTACTAGTTAACTTGCCCTTGCAAGTTTTTCGACTAATCATTTTGCACCTCTCTCTCCCCCTTTTATATGTCCTTAACTTTTGCCTGGACCGCCTCTTTCAAGGTTTTCAGTCCAGCAGGACCCTTTTTTTTTCTTTTTTTCTTTTTAGTCTCTAACTTTTGCCTAGACATCCTCTTTTAGAGGTTTTCTCCCTAGCAAGACTTTCTACAGAAAGTATTTCTTGAGCTTGTCTAGGTTGATCGGTTCTTTACTCATTTCCCTCTATATCAGACAAAATGGCAGCGCCTTTCAAAAATAACTTCTTTACCATATACGGTCCCTCCCAGTTGGGCTTAAACTTCCCTTGAGGATCAGTCATGATTGACCTTGTAAGTTTCAACACCAAATCCCCCTCTCGAATCTTGTCTGGCTTGATTTTTTTTGTTGTAAGCATGGGTTATTCTTCTGTGATACAACTGAGAATGATACATAGCCTTCATCCTCTTTTCATCCAACAATGTCAACTGAGCCAACTAACTTTTGACCCATTGATACTCGAGGAGTTTAGATTCCAGAAGGACTCTCAATGACCTTATCTCGACCTCTACGGGCAAAACGGCCTCACACCTATAAACTAAAGAGTATGGAGTGAAACCGTCAAAGTTCTAGCAGTGGTTCGATACCCCCACAATGCAAATTGTAAGTAATCGGCCTAATCTCGATAATTTTCCAGCGTCTTAGATAAGATCTTTTGTATATTCTTATTTGCTGCTTCCATTGCCCCGTTTGCCTGTGGCCTATACAGAGATGACCTGTGGTGCTCAATCTTATAATCTTTCAATAGTGTGGTCGTTTCTGCCTGAAATTGAATGCCATTTTCTGTAACTATATGGTGCGGCAATCCGTACTTACAGATTATATTCTTTTCGATGAATTTTGACATCTGCTTCGACCCCACGGTAGCATAGGATTTGACCTCAACCCATTTGGAGAAGTAGTTGATAGCCAAAATGATATAACGATGGCCATTAGTTGCTTTTGGCCTCACCTCCCCTATGATATTAATCCCGCATACAGCAAACAGCCAAGGAGAAGTCATTTCTTGAAGCTCCATAGACGGTAGGTGGCTAACATCACCATATGTTTAGCAATTGTGACATTTCTTCATAAATCCAACATAATTTGCTTCCATGGTGAGCCAAAAGTACCCTTGGTGGGCTATTTTCTTTGCCAAGATAGTCCTATTCATATGTGGCCCACACACCCCTTCATGAATTACTTCTATAAGCTTTCGACCTTTATCCTTATCAACACACTTGAGTTGTACCCCAGCTGGCATCCTCTTATATAACATCCCATTGTGGCTTATGAACTGTCGAGATAACATTTGCAGGGATATCCTCTCTTTCTTATCAGCATCATCCAAAAATTGCCCAGTTTCTAGATACCTTTATAAATTATAGAACTAGGGTTTCTTGGTGGCGTCAACTCGCGTTACTCTTAACTCTTCATAACAGGGAACTTGAGACTTCGTGAGAATTAAAGGCCTGGCTTCTGGTTGTTTCCCACTTTCCCATATGGAGGCCAATGTGGCTAGGGCATCAGCTACCTAGTTTCCTTCCCTTGGCAAATGGACAAATTTACATTGAGTGAAGGAGCACAAGATGGTGGTCAAGTATTCCCAGTACAGCTGTAATATGTCTTCTTTTATCTCCCATTCTTTGGTGGCTTATTTTGTAACTAGCATAGAATCCCCATAGACTGTAACATTTTTTGCCCCTATGCTATGCAATGCTTCCAAACCAAAGATGCAGGCTTCGTACTCTGCTTGGTTATTGGCTGCTTCAAACTCGAGTCTTTTTGCCATCAGGATCATTTCTCCTTCTGGCGTAACCAAAATTATTCCTATTCCGACCCCTTTATTGTTGACAGCTCCATTAAAGTACATCTCCCAGCCTTGTATTTCTATTGCCCCTAGATGCTCATCGAGGAACTCCAACTTTCATTCTTGATCATCATCCACCGGGCTTTGTGCCAAGAAGTCTGCCACTGCTCTTCCTTTCACTGTCTTTTTGGCCATATACTCTATGTCAAATTCTGTGAGCAAAATGAGCCACCTAGCGTATTTTCTTATAAGAGACGAGGTCTGTTGGAGGTACCTAAGGGGCTCATATTTAAAAAATGTCTGCACTTTGTAAGACTGGAAGTAGTGTCAGAGCTTTTTTGTTGCCCAAATCACTGCTAAACAAGTTTTCTCCATTAAACTATAGGTAGCTTCGTAGGGCAGAAGCATTTTACTCAGGTAATATACATCATGTTCTATCTTCCTTTCACCTTCCTGTGCCAACATTGCCTCTATTGTATCCTTTTCAATTTCCAAATACAGGATTAAGGCTTTACCCGATCTCGGTGGTTGTAAGATAGGGGGTTCATCAAATAATCCTTGATAGTTTCAAAAGCTTGTTGACATCTTTTGTTCCACATAATAGGTTGGTCTTTCTTTAGGAGCTTAAAGATGGGATTGCAGATGGCTGTTAACTTGGTTATAAATCTGTTGATGTATTGTAAATGCCCTAGAAACCCTCAGACCTCTTTTTCATTCTTTAGTGTTGACATATCCCTGATTGCTCTGATCTTTTCTGGATCCACCTCTATTCCTTTTTGGCTTATAATGTGTCCCAACAGTTTGCCAGATGTAACCCCAAATACACACTTTTTCGGGTTCAGCCTAAGATTATACTTTTCTGCTCTAGCTAGAAACTTGTTTAGTGCCTCAAAATGCCCTTCCTTAGTTGCAGATTTCACCATCATGTCATCCATATATACTTCTACCTCTTTATAGATCATATCGTGTAGCAAGGTAATCGCCATCCTCTGATAAGTGGCCCCTGCATTCTTCAACCCGAAAGGCATCACTTGGTAACAGTACATGCCTCATTTGGTGATGAAAGACGTCTTCAATCTATCTATTACTGCCATCATGATCTGATTGTATCCCAAAAATCCATCCATAAACGAGTACATCGCATTAGAAGCTACACTATCAATTAATGTATTGATATGCGGTATCGGGAAGTCATCCTTGGGGCAGGCTTTAACCAAATCCCAATAATCCACATACACTTTGACCCTTCCATCCTTCTTGGGAACTGGAACTATATTTGCTAACCACTGAGTGTCCTCTACCACTTCTAAGAACTTTTCCTTCGACTGCTTTTTGACTTCTTCCTTAACTAAGAGAGCCCATTATGGCCTTAACATCCTTTGCTTATGCTTTATTGGCGCTATGTGAAGGTATGTGGGGATTCTATGTTCTGAGATTTCCTTGTCGATTCCGGGCATGTCTTCGCAAACACAAGCAAATACTTTCTGTCTATTTTTTAAGATTTCTTCCATTTTTCCTCTCTCACCATGAGTTAAACTAAAAGTAAACAATATATTTTTAGGATTATTGTTTGTGCCTAAATTAAATGATTCAGTTTGCGTGGAATTAATGTCAAACATATGCATGAAATGATCATCACAAATAGAATAACCATTAGGAAACACATCACACAAATAAGCAAATTCAGATTTCATTGCATTCACTTTTGAAAAGAAAAGATCGTCAATCTCAAACAGAGAAGCAAGAGAAACATCACAGTCATTATAAAAGGTATCTATGATAGAATTGAGGATGTAGGTCTCAAAATCAAGGTCTTTGTTCTGATCATCAATGCCTTTCTACCTCGAAGTAGTGTTATCCTTTTTAGACTTGTCTTCAGCCAGTACCAGCTCCTCAGTAAGGGCCTTTTCAATAGCAACTTCCTCGGTTTTGTTTACAAATTTAGCAAAAATCTTGAACCCCAAGATAACTTCCCCGGCCACTAGGAGAGGTTCTGGAGTCCCGCTGTATGAGTGCCCGGTGCCTTCCTTTATAAAGATTTCCTATAGAGTTCTCTTTCTAGCCATGGTCTCCTTCTCCTTTTCTTCAGATTGGTCTGACATACCCATCTCTTTCCCAACTTCATCAACCTCTTTGAACCCTAACCTGTGCTTCAAAACAGGTACTTTATTTCCTACAAACTCTGAAGGTCCGCTCTGATTTTTCCCTAATCCTATGTTGGGCAAAAATTTCATATTGTGCATCATTCTTATAACCTTTTCATCCATCTCATCCTCATAGATCACACAGACTTCAAAACTGGGACCAAAGGAAATCTCCTTAGGGATTAACTTTAATGCGGCTATGGCGACTTCAATTTCAGCTGAGATGGTGACAACCCTCCCTTCATGTGGAAACTTAACCTTTTGATGAACAGTGGATGGAATGCTACCCAGAGGGTGAAACCATGGCCTCCTTAATAAAATGGCGAATGTCACTGGGATATCAATCACATGTAGGTCAACCCAGACTTCTATAGGTCCTGTTTTAACCAAAGCCCTAAAAGTTCCTTCCACAGATCTCTTGGTGTCATCATAAGCCTTGATAACTACTTTAGAAGGCTTTAGGTCAGCTACTGTCAACCCTAGCTTTGGCAAAATCTTTAGTGGACACACATTGATGGCAGAATCGTTATCAACCATCACACAGTAGGTCATCTTCCCTTTTACCTCGGCTTTGATAAACAGAGCTTTGTGGTGATCCCTCCCTTCAAGAGGCAGATCATCATTGGAAAATGTTATCATTCCTTGAGGAGTTTTCGTTAGTGACTGGACCATCTGTTCTGTAGTGGAATTAGTGGAAATCTTTTTCTAATCTAGTGCCAGGACCAGGGCTTCCCTGTGATCCTTAGAATGCACGAGTAACTCCCAAACACTGACAATGGTTTCTTTGCTTTGTTCTACCTCCTTTCCCTTTCCCACACATCCTGCCTTTTCGGGTTCAGACCTAATAACCCCAGGTTCCCCTTTCTTTTCTTTGACTTTCCTCATAGGCTGACTTGGCTCACTCCCCTCATTGTCCCATAGGTCATCCCGTTCTCTACTTTTGTCATCGAAACTCCATATGTCCAAAACTTGTACCTGTAATTCCATGGGTCATGTGTTTGGCTTTAGGTTTTCAGGTTTGGTTTGTTGGGAGCTGTGAGAGACATCAATGAAGGATTTTAGGACCTGGTCTTCTGTTAGGCCAGAGTTGACCATCAGAATGGGTAGGTTATAAGGTGGTACATTTTGGTAACTGGGTAATGGGTTGGTTTGGGTGTTTGGTTTTCTGTTTTTCAGGGTCGGTAATTTTTCCTGAGTCTATTAGGTCTTGGATTTCATACTTTAATCAGGTAAAACTATCTGTGTCATGTCTGATGGTCTGAAGAAATTTACAGAAAAACTTTGGGTTGGCTCCAGGCAAGGGTTATTGTGAAAGTAAAGGTCGTAGCAGGTTCTTCTCAATGAGATTATCGAGGACTTTGGACATAGGACGTCCCAGATTTGAAAATCTCTAAGGCTGTCGAATAGCATGAACATGAACATTACCACTCGAGTTGGCCCCCTCTTTGCCCCCAGATCCTCTTCCATAGAACTTCTTCTCTTGAGCCAAATCTGATTCTCTTTGGACCCCAAATCTATATAATTCTTCAAAATTCCTGATCCCCAGATCCCTCAATTTTCTAGACAATGCGGGAACACACCCTTCTATTGCCAGGACTAACTGGTCAGACTCAGTAGGCCTATGCCTCATCAAGGATAACTTTCCCCTCCAACGGGTCAGGTAATCAGCAAAAGGCTCGTTAAAGCTCTGTTTGGTATTTTACAGATCTCTCAAGGACACCTCTAGTTGAACGTTAAGACCATATTACTTGACAAAAGCAGTGCACAATTCTTTCTAATCTGACTGAACATGCAGTTCTAAGGTATAATACCAATGAATCGGCTCTCCCTCCAAAGAAATAGGGAACTGCTAAATTTGGCTCTCAGTTAGCTCAGTAGCCTTTATGTATGTTACATATTGATTCAAATGAAAATGGGGATCTTTGGCACCAGCATACTTCTTCATGTCTGGGAATTTAAACTTACAAGGCAACGGTTCATCACCCTTCTCCAAATTCAGATCATAATCTAGGGGAGCGACCATACCCTTCTCCTTCATCATCACCTGCATCTGGTTAATCACTTTGTTCATATTCTTAGCCCACTCAGTTTGACCCACATCCTCAGCTGGGATGATATTTCTTTGATTCACCGGATTGGCCAACACTGTCACATTATCTTCTTCCCTTCCTCTAATCGGTATTTCCTTATCAAGATCCACCGGATCGATTAGCAGTGCATTGGGTAGCTGTGCTAGCTGACTCTCTCTGATAAGCTTGGTAATCTCCCTCATCATTTCTCTCATCATAGCCCGGGTTTCTATTATTACTTCCTCTTTCCACCGTGCCACAAATGCTTCTGGATCAAACCCTCTTGCCATTCCTAATTTTGAATTTCTGACTAAATAACCTGAACTAGCTCGGACCCACCCTGCTGAGCTTGAAGGATCTATAGTACTGCAAAATAGTAGGTTAGAATGATGCATGATGTGGATGCATGATATGCAAGTCTGTTTTATTTAGAAATTTGAGAAATAAAAGGTCACACATAAAAGATATACAAGATCAAAGCATGGATCTTAAACATGCAAACTTCCACCCTTATTTCTCCCACACACATATTCAATGGTGAGTATCTTGTCCTAGGATTTTTTGCCTGGGTTTTAATTATCAGTGGAGGATAATAAAATCGACGTATGCAAGAAAACTCTCAAAATGATTTAGACAAGTAATGGTTCCTTTAAATAAAGCCCAAGTCCACTTTCTATGAGCCAAGATCCTTAGCACCATAAACTCACTTATCAAGGCCCACATGAAATGGGTCATGAATAGGCATGAGAGGCCCTTATTGACTAATTTGTTTATAATGGGCTTTGGTTGGACATAAGGGCCCATTTTACCTTGGATAGCTTATTGATGGGCTTGAAATTTATTTTAAGGGTCCATTATATGGCATAATACACATGCAAATGGGAAAATTCCTAAGGATAGTTACTAGGTCATTACATGGGCTTGAGTCTTAGGTAAAAAGGCTTCGGCTCCACAACGATATACATCCATATACGTCTCCCCACTCAAGGGTCAAACAACGTGGATTAGTACATGTCGTGAGTGACAATAATCAAATATTCCACCACCAGGTTTGAGTGAAACGTAGGTAGTAAAGTACTAACTATTGTCAAGTTAATTAGGGACTTAAGTGCTCACTGTGTGCAAAATGTGTAGTGAATGCATAAATGCAGGAAGAAATAAGAAAATAATTAAAGATGATAAAATGCAAAACATTGGAATCAGTTTCTCTATCCCCAATAGAGTCGTCACTGTAGGCGACGGGGTTTCGAGCGCACCCAAGTGTTTGGTGACCATGGCATTGTGCGGGCTCGAGGCCCACTAGGAAATATGATATAGGTCTTAAGCCTATTCGGAGATGGAGTGGCCACCCGGATAAAAGCCAGGACACACTATACAGCAATTGGATCCCACGGAGGTTCCTAGAAGCCGTCATCAAAGATCAGGTTCGGAAACTGGGTATGAGCATTTGAATGCTCACCTAACCTTGTGGTTGGCCTCCGTTTGTGTTTTGCATTTTATTACCATTTAATTATTTAATTATTTTCTCATTTACCATATGTAATAAAATTGCCTTCGGATAATTACCAAATTTTAAAATCAAGTCCGAGTTTTCACATTAGTCCAATTTTATGCCTTTAAGTCCCAACATTCAATAATAATAATATAAACAATAATTTACAACCATACATTCAAAATCAAATGGGAAAGGGGATTAAGGATTACAACACTTTTTAGCTAAATAAACAAATAATATACACAAATAAACCAAACATATACCGAAAATATACTAATAGAATAGCATAAAAGCAGCAATGTACAAGGGATAACTAGCAAAAGTGACTACTCGATGACAGAAATCATCAAGTAATTCCTGTAAATAACATATAATTAGTCCTTCTTTTCAAGAAAAAATGAAATCACATATAACGATACTTACAAAAGGCTCTATAAAGAATGGGTTTTCACATTATGAACTAAAGGAAGCATCGAACAATCAAGGTTAAACATCATCATGCAACAATACAAACATGTTTAAGGCTAAGAGAAGACATGTTAAAGCAGACGTCATGACAAACATTAATAAAAAAAATGAAGCAGGAAGCAGGTTAACTCTATCAATGAGGCAGCCACCTCATTGATGAGGCGATCATCTCATTAGGATGAGGCGATGCCTCATCAACAGGTGATCTTGTTCCCTTTTTCAGAAGAACACGAGACACACACACAAAAGGGGCCTTTTGGAGGCCTGTCAATGGGGCGATTGCCTCATGATGAGGCGACGCCTCTATGAAGAGGCATCACCTGATCAACAAGCTAGTTCCAACTCTCAAAACATTCAGACTTCTACTCTAAGTAACAATACATGCATACACATACTCTACAATCATCAGACTACGACTACATGCAAAAGTATTTAAAGATCCATCAATAAAGTGAGATATCAAGCAAGACACACTAGAGATAAACCTAAAATGTACTAAGAACTTAGTCACACAAGTAAGAACTCATAAAATGATGCACATGTGAAGTTTAAGTGCAAGTTTTCTACCAAAAATGAGAGGCCCTCAGAGGTGTTTTTTATTGTGATCCTTACTAGGACGTGATCTCTACTTTTGACATAAGTTTCTTCCTTCTTCTCTTAGGAAAATGTGGACCTTCCTTTGCTTCCACCTCTCCTCCTTCCTTAAGGACACTTTTTTCTCTCTTTTTCTCTCTGTCTTTCTCTTTTCCATAGCTCCTCCCTTTCTTCTCACCAACCTCCCCCTCTTCCCCTTCTTCTCTCTCCTTTTTCCTCTTTTATTCCTTAGCTTCCCATGCCCCTAAGCCTTCTAGCCTATCATGAGTTCTCATAGCCTTTTTTTCCTTCTCCAAAAATCTTTTTCTCACACAAGAAGTAGGTCTGGAAAGTGGGGCCTGCACCACTTAACCATCATGATTGCAGCTGCAAGTGGGTTGCCATAGAGGCGGCGCCTCATCGATGAGGCGATCGCCTCATTACACTGAGGCAATGCCCCTTTGGCCTGGGCCTGCTTTGGGTCAGGCGGGCTTGGGCCAAATTTGGATAGTTGGGCTCGATTTTGGATTTTTCAAGTTTTAGGTTTTCAAGTCCACTTTCTACTAGAGATTCAAGCTTCATTCTCATGTCTAAATTTCATATTCTCATCATTGGACTTGACAACGGGCTGATCAAACTGAATACCCCTAATTCGTCTCCTAATACGAACCGACCAAATCGGATGTCTACAATTATATTTTTAAATTTTATTTGAAAGGAAAGCGAATGTCTTGATAAAATATATAGTTTATGATTTTATAAATAAAAATCTTTTCTATTTATCAATTGTACATATATGAAATATTTACTTCTGGATTTATAACAAATTTTTTTTTATTTTTTTTGGTCAATTTTGTTTTAAAAAAAAAAGCAAATATTACTATTTTGTTGGTGAGAGCTTTTTTCTGTACAATTGGCCGACAGCAAAATAAATAAAAAAAAACTGAGCAGATGACTGCCCCCCTCTTCGTACAATAATTTTATTATTTCAGGTAATTTACTAACACTAAACACCCGGTTTCACCATAATTACTGCTCATAAAAATAAGTTAAATACCTCTTTCCTTTTGGAATAAAAAATCATAATTATACTTAATATGTTTAAATTTATAAAATTCATGATTAGTCATTTCCTGACACAAAGGACGAAGAGCAAGTTTGTATTTGCTAGTCCATCCAAATCTGCAGAGACCCTTTCCGAGTAAGTGCGAAAAATTCCTTTATTTTCTTTTTCCCTGGTTGATAATTAATGGATCTCTAGAAATATTTTTCATTTTATTATTACTGTTTATTCTGTTCTTTTTCAATTCCTAATGAAAATGATCATTAATCGAAATCTCTTGCTTTTAACAAATACATAGCTGCGGAACAAGTGCCATGTTTTCCTTTTTAGTTTCCATTGATGCATTCTTTCATTTTTTTTTTCAAGTTAATATAATTTTTTTCACTTTGGACAACTGCATAAAAATCACAATTAAGTAACAATTCAATCTTGATTTCTTGATATGGGCGTGGAAGAGCAAGCAATTCGATTTTTGAAAAAATATGAAAATTTGAGATAATGATAATTTTATAATTATTTACAACTTTAAAATTTTGAATTTTGGTGCATCATGCGCTCAATTTTATTGAAAACGGCTCAAAAATCAATTTTTTTGGATAAAATCTATTGTTTAGACCTTCAAAAAGGTAATTTTGTATTCTAATTGTTTTAGGATTTGTTTTTCCTAGTTTGTTTGAGATTATTTTTTAGGGTTTTCTATTTAAAGCTTTTGTTTTGGGTTTTTGGACGATGTTATGAATAATAGAATTCAAATCTTTTTCAAATTTCCCAAAATTCTTTGAATTTTTATGCCTATACCTTGAATTAAAGAATTGTAGACTATAGACGATTAGTGATTGGTAGTCGTACGTAATTCAACAGTCATTAATTCTTATTTTATCATCCTTCTGCTATGTCAGTTTAGTATTAGAGTTGTGCTCCTCGAGCAAGATGTCTTGCAGAAGGCAGCAACAATAACCACAACAACAATGTGTATAAGAGGTTTATGAGCGTGATGTTCTATGTCACTATGAGCAACGGTTCGAATAATGAATGGAACAAATAGATCAATGGATTGACACTTTTATGAAACAAATCACGGAGAGAATGCGTGAGTTGTTAGTCAATCAAAATATGGGGTAGCCAAATCAACGACAGGTCCCTAATGATGCCCATAAAAATCCTTTTGTTGAAGGAAACGATGACGAAGATGACTATGGTGAAGGTTATTCTGACGTACTGCGTAGACATCATCGACAACATGCCGAGAATGACGATAGGAGATGGTGGAAGGTGGGTATGCGGATTGAAATCCCTGAATTTTGTGGTACCTTACAACTAGAAGAATTCCTTGACTGGTTGGCCATTGTACAAGAGATTTTGGAATTTAAAGGGGTGCTAAAGAGCCTACGAGTACCATTGGTGGCAACTAGGTTTTAAGATCAGGCAATGGCTTGGTGGCAGCAAATTAAATAAACATGAGTCTGATTGGGTGTCACGACCCAAACCGAGGGCCATGACCGGTGCTGAGGAACGGGAATTCTTATAATACGGAACCCGTAGCAAGCCTTGAAAGAAAAGCATCCAATAAAATAAAATAAATAAAATATTTATTTAGTGGAAATTAAATCTCAAATAATAAAATGAATTCCTCAGCTTCCTATAATAAAATAATATCTCATCTCATATCATAAATAAAATTTCTTAATAAAAATCTTCAGAGAAACACTATGAAGTAAAAACTCATACATGTATAAAATCAAATACAACTCTCGACAGAATCAAATACAACTACTACTGCAGCGTCTAAAGTACAAAATAACTCAAGTAAGTGATTTACATAATAGGGTGGGAGCGGAAGAAATACAGCGAATAGGTCTACTGCTGAGGTCTGAAGATGAGAACTCTCTTGTAAAAACATCAGCGGAGGGGAGTCAGACCTCATTGAGTGAATTGTTATAATATGTCACGACCCCAAACCAAGGGCCATGACAAGCGCTAGGGAATGGAAATTCTTTCGAATTCGAAACCTGTAGCAAGCCTTAAGAAGAAAAGCATGCAATAAAATAAAATAAATAAAATATTTATATAGCAGAAATTAAATCTCAAATAATAAAATAATTTCCTCAACTTTGTTTTATAAAATAATATCACATCTCATATCATAAATAAAATTTCTTAATATAATTCTTCAGAGTAACACTCTGAATTTAAAATCTCATACATGCATAAATTCAAAATACAAGTCTCGGCAGAATCAAATACAACTACTACTGTAGTTTCTAGAGTACACAATAAAACTCAAGTAAGTGATTTACATAATAGAGCTGGAGCGAAAGAAATCCAGTGGATAGGTCTACTGCTGAGGTCTGAAGAAGAGGACTCTCCTATAAAAACATCAACAGAGAGGAGTCAGACCTCATTAAGTGAATTGCTATAATATATATACACACATTACTAAATGTCAAATGCAATCAATCATATGTATATAACAAATATATATACAGACATGTACATACAGATGCTAAAAATCACTTATTTATAATACTGAAAATTATTGGTTTAAGAAGGATTAAATAGAACCCTAAATGATCGCAACCTCAAATAACAACAGACATCACTCTAGCCATACAAGCTCACTTTTTTCCAAATAAATTCACTTAATCCTTATTGATAGTAGACTGGCCTCGAGACACTAAGTCGACTGAGCTCCAGCAGTCTGACTGTCAATGTGATTAGCCCCGAGACATTAGGTCAATCGAGCTCCAACAATCACACTCTCATTCACCTCACACAACAATCAAATCAATCAAGTCATGACCCACAAATAGGTTAGTAATTTAACCTACAATCTATTGTCATACCGGTACGACTCGGTCCTAGTACTGCCCACTAGGAAGCACGTTTTATTGATATCCTTCATTAAAAATAACTCATTTCATTCATAAAATAATGATGCATGATATTATTATAAATAACATTATAAACCATATATATACTAGAAATATACTTAAAATAAACTAAGTATATTTCAAGTATATATACGTAAAATCAATTCAAATAAGTTATGGAATATATTAAATTAAACCAATAATATATTTGAAAGTAATCTAAATTTAATTAAAAAGAAAAACATGCATTTATATCATAATATACCAAAAATATTCTGAAAATATATCTAGAATATACTTAAGCTTTTATTAAGTCATTTATGAATAAATCATAGAATTAAAACATATATTTCTAAAACATGCAACCTAAATGCACGTATATATAAAATAACAACTCACAGTTATGCGCTCCTTAAGACGGGTCCGACGGACCTGGTCCATTAGGTCTCGGTCTCGGTGCAACAATAAAATAATAACATGAAAATCAGAATAAATCTAACTTAACTTCTAGAGACTTGATCTAGGATTACTAACACAGACAGAGAATAGAAATTAGACCCGATGTAACATTTTACAAGAATTCTACTGAAAATTCAGCAGAACCTCCTTTATAAAACAGACATCTCTTTACTTAAAAAGTAGAGCCGGTCCTACAACAAAAATACACTTCAAAACCAAATTTCTCACAACTTCTCGATCGGGACCCCAAACTACAAATTCCCCCGACCGAGATCCACAATTCACAAAAAAATACAATAAAATATATTAAAATTCAATAAATACCAAAAATGCCTTTTAAGTACCAAAATATAGCAATTTAAGTATTAAAACACCGAAAGTAATTATTTTACTGATAATTACTTTAAAAACCCTAATAATAATATAATATTATTAAAAATCGATATTTCTCGATAATTTCACAAATATTAATAAAAATTCATTTTATAAATCCAATTTACTTAATTAGTCAAAAAAAATATTAAAAATTACAAAAAATCCATTTATTTACAAAAATAGTGTATTATATATAATTTGAAAAATAATTTTTGAAAAATAGTATTAATTAGTTAAAATTAGTAAATAATTTGTAAAAATCATTTTTATACCTCAAATAATATTAAAACCAATTAAATTTAATATTTAACTAAAATCATCACCAAATTACCAAAATACCCCTAATATATAAAAATACACATAAAATACTAAAAAAATTCAAAAAATTCATCAAAAATTATATAAATACTCAAAAATTATTTTCTCAACATATTATTCATTAAAATCAACAAATAAACCTAATTAACCAATTATTTCTAATTAAATATATATTTAACCTATATTTTCAAAATTGACATAAACTCAAAATAATTGTAAAAATTACACAAAATTCACAAAAATTATAATTTAAATCCTAAAATTAATATTGACCACCAAAAACACCCAAAAATCACAATTTTATAATTTATTTAATTAATTTATGAAAATAATCAAATAATAAAATATTCACAAAAATCAAAATAATTCCCAAAAATTACACAAATATTCTGGGATAAAGATTAATCTAAGGGGAACAACATTTTTTAAGGCACTTCTCATGAATCAAGCAAAATAATCAAAAAAAAAAAAATTAAAAACTTAAGAATGGCCAAAAATGAAATCAAGCTTGAAACCCTACCAAATCATGTTTTCAAGCTAAAAGTAGCTTGAAATCCTCCTCTATGAAGTTCCAAGAGTTTAACGGCACTGGAATCAACCAATTTGGTGGCTGAAAACGCCTTGCACGTAGGAGGAGAACGATTTTGGGTTTTCGGCTTCATAAGGACCAAACGACGCTGGAGAAGATGACTGTTAATGGATGAGCTGGCTGACAAGTGGTGGAAGGCAAGGAGGCACACTGACAAAAGAAGAAACAGATGACAGACGTGAGGGAAGGGGGGTGGTCGGGAAAAATGGTGAGGGGAAGGTTTTTGTGTTTGTGTTTTGTAAATATATATATATATATATATATATATATATATATATATATATATATATATATATATATATATATATTATATACTATAGTTTAGTACTTTATATTAATATAATAATGTGTGTGTATATCTAAACCACACATTTAAGTATACACATGCACAAATATATATATATACACACACACACACTCACACACAAACACATTTATATATTATACATAATAAAATAATAATGCACATTTAAATAAATATTAAACCCTAATGCATGCAAATATATATATATATATATATATATATATATATATATATATATATATATATATATATATATATTACACATATAAATTATCCAAATATTAATCTTAAAATAAATATTTATATCGAAACCCTAATTAACATAAAATAATGATAATAAAACTCATTAATCAATTAATAATCAAATATTTTTTTTAAATTATTAACACTGCATATCCTATTTTAAAATAAAATAATGTAAAAACTCGGGTTATTACATAATATATATACACGCATTACTAAATATCAAATGCAATCAATCATATATATATAATAAATATATATACAAGCATGTACACACATATGCTGTAAATCACTTTATTTATAATATTGAAAAATATTAGTTTAAGAAGGATCAAATAGAATCTAAATGATCACAACCTCAAATAATAACAAACATCACTCTAGTCATACAAGTTCATTTGTTTCCAAATAAATTCACTTAATCCTTATTGACAGTAGACTGGCCCCAAGACACTAAGTCGACCGAGCTTCAACAGTTTGACTGTCAGTCTGATTGGCCTCGAGACACTAGGTCAACCAAGCTCCAGCAATCACACTCTCATTCACCTCACACAACAATCAAATCAATCAAGTCATGACCCACAAATAGGTTAGTAATTTAACCTACAATCTATCATCATACCGGTACGTACTCGGTTCCAGTACTGCACACTAAGAAGAATGTTCTATTGATATCCTTTATTAAAAATAACTCATTTTATTCATAAAATAATAATGCATGATATCATTATAAATAACATTATAAACCATATATAGACTAGAAATATACCTAAAATAAACTAAGTATATTTCAAGTATATATATACGTAAAATCAATTCAAATAAATCATGGAATATATTAAATTAAACCAATAATATATTTGAAAGAAATCTAGATTTAATTAAAAAGGAAAACATGCATTTATTTCATAATATACCGAAAATATACTAAAAATATACCTAAAATATACTTAAGCATTTATTAAGTCATTTATGCATAAATCATACAATTAAAACATATATTTCTAAAATATGCAACCTAAATGCACGCATATATAAAATAACAACTCACAGGTGTGCGCTCCCTCGAGACAGATCCTACAGACTTGGTCCACTAGACCTCGATCTCGACGTAACTAACAATAAAATAATAACATGAAAATCAAAATAAATCTAACTTAATTTCTAGACACTTGATCTAGGATTACTAACACAGACAGAGAATAGGAATTAGACTCGATGTCACATTTTACGAGAATTCTACCAAAAAATCGACAGAACCTCCTCTATAAAACGGACATCTTTCTACTTAAAAAGTAGAGCTAGTCTTGCAACAAAAATACACTTCAAACCAAAATTCTCACAACTTCTCGGTCGAGATCCCAAACTACAAATTCTCCGACCGAGATCCACAATTCACCACAAAATACAATAAAATATATTAAAATTCAATAAATACCAAAAATACCCTTTAAGTATCAAAATATAGCAATTTAAGTATCAAAACACCAAAAGTAATTATTTTACTAATAATTACTTAAAAACCCTAATAACAATATAATATTATTAAAAATCGATATTTCTTGATAATTTCACAAATATTAATAAAAATTCATTTTATAAATCCAAATTACTTAATTAGGCCAAAAACATATTAAAGATTACTAAAAATCCATTTATTTACAAAAATAGTATATTATGTATAATTTGAAAATAATTTTTGAAAAATAGTATTAATTAGTTAAAATTAGTAAATAATTTGTAAAAATCATTTTTATACCTCAAATAATTATTAAAACCAATTAAATTTAATATTTAACTAAAATTATCACCAAATTACCCCTAATATATAAAAATACACATAAAATACTAAAAATATTCAAAAATTCAATAAAAATTTTATAATTACACAAAAATTATTTTCTCAACATATTATTCATTTAAATCAACAAATACACTTAATTAACCCATTATTTCTAATTAAATATATATTTAACTTATATTTTCAAAACTAACATAAGCTAAAAATAATTATAAAAATTAAACAAAATACACAAAAATTATAAATTAAATTCTAAAATTACCAATAACCATCAACAACACCAAAAATCACAATTTCATAATTTATATAATTAATTTATGAAAATAATAAAATAATAAAAAATTCACAAAAATCAAAATAATTTCTAGAAATCATACAAAATTTCGAGATGTAGATTAAGCTAAGGGTAGTAATTTTTGTAAAGGAATTTCTCATTAATCAAGCAAAAATAGTCAAAAAAATTAAAAACCCAAGAATGGGCGAAACTTAAAATTGCTCACCACTAAAATCTAGACCAAACTGGACGAAATGAAGCTTAGAAACACACTCACCGATGCTCAAGAAGAGAATGAGACCAGCGGTATCGACAGAGATGACCGGAAGCTAAACTAATGGTGAAGGGCTTGATTTCGGGTTTTCTGGCTACGGATGCTTCAAATGGCGCCGAAGAAAGAGGCTAAAGGTGGCAGAGCTAGCTGGCAGGCGACAGAAGGTGGGGAGGCATTCTGACCGGAGAAGAAACGGATGACAAATGGTGAGGGGAGGGTGATCGGGGAAGAAGGAGAGAGGGGGAGGTTTTTATGTTTATTTTGTATATATATATATATATATATATATATATATATATATATAATACTTTATAATAAAAATTAATAAACTATATAATATAATATACATTATTATATTCTACAAAATTCACACACCACAAATTGAAATACACACACATATATATATACACACACATATACATATATTACTCACAATAAAATAACAATATACACATATATTAACCCATATATATATATATATATATATATATATATATATATATATATATATATATATATATATATATCAACTTATTAAATTACATTTAAATAATGTAATTTATTAAAATATTAATATTTAAAATACTAATGCATCAAATTAAATATCAGTAAAATTGTATTTCCCGAAACAATAAACTTAAAGTCATACATTTATGTAGAACATGTTAGTTAAACGTAAAATAATAATTCACAAGATAATAAAATAATAAAATATTATTTTAAAATTATTAACACTGCATATCTTATTTTAAAATAAAATAATTTAAAAACTTGGGTTATTACAGTCTCCCCTCCTTATAAGAATTCATCCCCGAATTCCAAGAAAAGTATACATAAAAATCAATGAGGAAAGAGATACGGGTAAAAAGCTTGCATCTCAGCTTCGGTCTCTTAGGTATGCTCTTCTACTATGTTACTGCGCCACAACACCTTGACCATCAGAATCTACTTTAAGTGCAACTGTCAAATTTGATAGTCAACGATCGTAACAGGTTCTTCTATGAACGTCAGGTCTTTATTCAGTTCAACACTATCGGGTTACAACACATGTGAAGGGTCTGAAACATACTTCCTCAGCATCGAGATATGAAACACCGAATGCACTTGAGACATACTCGGAGGTAAAGCCAACCGATATGCAACAGTGCCAATTCTCTCCAGAATCTTGAACGGTCCTATATATCTTGATGCTAGCTTACCCTTCCTGCCAAATCTCATAACATCCTTCATCGGAGACACCTTCAGAAAAATAAAGTCTTCTACCTAGAACTCCACATCTCTGTGTTTAGGTTCCGCATAACTCTTTTGCCTGCTAACTACGGTCTCTAATCTGCTCTTGATCATAATAACTTTCTCTACAGCATCCTGAACCATCTCAGGTCCAGTCAAAGCTCTCTCACCAATCTCATCCCAATTCAGACGGGATCTACACTTTCTTTTGTACAAAGCCTCATATGGTGCCATTCCAATACTACTATGGTAGCTGTTATTATATGCAAACTCAACGAGTGGCAAATGATCATCCCAGCTACCTCCCAAATCCAAAACACACATTCTCAACATATCTTCCAGTGTCTGAATTGTCCTCTTAGACTGACCATCTGTCTGAGGATGAAAAGTAGTACTGAAATCCAACCTAGTGCCCATCGCTTCCTGCAACTTCTACCAAAAATGAGAGGTAAATACTGAACCTCTATCTAACATAATGGACACAGGTACTCCATGAAGGCACAATATGCTTCACATACAGCTTTTCCAGTCTAGTTACAGAATAAGTGGCTTTCATAGGCAAGAAATGTGCAAACTTGGTCAACCTGTCCACAATCACCCAGATGGAATCGTATCCATCCTTAGAACGAGGTAAACCAACCACAAAATCCATAGGAATCCTTTCCCACTTCCACTCAGGAATAGGAAGAGGCTGAAGCTTCCCAGAAGGTTTCTGATGCTTAGCTTTCACTTGTTGACACGTCAGACACTTAGCAACATAATCAGTGAATCCTTCTTCAGTCCATCCCACCAGTACAAGTCTCTGATACTGTAGTACATCTTAGTAACACTCAGATGTACACTGTAAGCTGTAGAATGTGCTTCCTCTAGGATCTCTTCTCTTAAATTATCCACATCAGGAACACACAATCTACCACTGATCCATAAAACGCCATCATTATCGAGTGTGAAATCAGTGAACTTCCCTGCTCGAACATTCTCTGCAAGCTCTTCTAGTATAGGATCTTGGCTCTGAGCTACCTTAATTCTATCTCTCAGTACAGATCACACCTTAAACTGAGCTAGCAGTCCACCTAATCTACTCACCTTTATCATCAGACCTTAATCCACTAATTGATGCAACTCCTGGATCAACGGTCTCCTCTCTACACTGATGTGAGTAAGACTGCCTGAGGACTTTCTACTCAAGGCATCTACTACCATATTAGCCTTACCTAGATGATATAGAATCTCATAGTCATAATCTTTCAACATTTCTAACCATCTGCTCTGCCTCAGATTTAGATCTCTCTACTGAAAAATGTACTTAAGGCTCTTATGATCAGTAAAAATCTCACAAGTCACCCTGTACAGATAATGTCTCCAGATCTTGAGAGCAATGATTACTATAGCCATCTCTAGGTCATGGGTAGGATAGTTATGTTCATGCTTCTTCAACTGCCTCGAAGCATAGGCTATCATACTACCAGTATGCATTAACACACAACCTAGGCCAACTCTAGAGGCATCACAATACACTGTGAACTTGTCTACTCTATTAGGCAAAGCCAAAACTGGAGTTGTGGTCAACTTGTCCTTCAACAACTGAAAGCTATTCTCATAAGCTTCTGACCACTCAAATCTTACATTCTTCTGAGTCAAACGAGTCATAGGAGCTGAAATTCTAGAAAAATCCTATACAAACCTCCTATAGTACCCGGTTAAACCCAGAAAACTCTGAATCTCGATAACTAAAGTCGCTCTAGGCCACTCAAACACTGCCTCAATCTTCTATGGATCCACCTGGATACCTTCTTTAGACACCACGTGTCCAAGCAATGCAACATTCTCCATCCAGAAATCATACTTCAAGAATTTAGCATATAGCTGATGTTATCTCAGTGTCTATAGTACAATCCTCAAGTGATATACATGTTCTTCCATACTCCTCGAATACACCAGTATATTATCGATGAAGACTACCACAAATTGATCCATAAATGGTCTGAATACCCTGTTCATCAGGTCCATAAAAGCTGTTAGTGCATTAGTCAAACCAAAAGACATCATTAGAAACTCATAATGGCTATATCGAGTATAGAGATAGTCAATATATTTGATCATATGTCTATTTCTATGGCATACCAATAGGCTTTATAGATTGAAAAGAGGTGACCAGGTGGCTTTATGCAAACTTTTGGATTCATAAGTACAAGAGGCTATAGTAATGTGAGTTGTGTGAATGGCAAAATGGCCTAAGGGGTTGCTACAACCAAATTAGGTATTAAGTGTTTTGCATGTAGAGAAGTGGGTCACAAACAAACTAAATGTAGAAAGAAGGGAAAAAGGTAATGTTTGCTAGGACGGATGAGCAATATAAAGATGAAGGTGTCATTGACCTAACTAACAACCTGGTATTTGATTCAGATTCTGTTGATGAGGAGGTTGTGATTGGTGATGTAAGGGTTGCTTTGGTCACATGGAGGTCTTGCCTAACACTTAGAGCTGCTAATGATGATTGGCTATGAAATGATATTTTTTCAGTCTACCTGCATTATCAAGAGCAAAGTATGAAGATTTATGATCAATAGAGGTAGTTGTGAGAATATAATCGTAGCAGAGGTAGTCTATAAATTGGGAATTCTGACTGTAAAGCATCCTAAGCCTTATAAGTTGGCATGATTGAAAAAAAGGGGGCAAGGTAACAGTGTCAAAGCCTGCCTTGGTTTCCTTTTCTATTAGGGCAAAATATAAAAATGATGTTTGGTGTGATGTGATAGCCATAGGTGTGTGTTGTTTGTTATTGGGATGGCTATGGTAGTTTGATCGAGATGTGACTTATAACGGGAAGACTAACACCTATAATTTCATATTCGAGGGAGTGAAAATACTGTTAGTACCTAATAAAGATCGTGATCAGTCTGATCAAGTATGGGAAGACAACAATGGCTATGTTAGTTTATTAACTTTTGCATAATTTGACAAGGCAGTGTAGAAATTTAAAGTTGTTGATATCCTATTTAGGAAGATAGTGGACAAAGAGGTAATGGTTCTTAAAGTAGTTTTACCACTTATAAAAGAGTTCAATAATTTATTTCCAGAAGAATTTCCTGAAGGGTTACCTCCCATGCGAGATATCCAATATCAGATTGACCTTGAACCAGGTGCAGCTTTGCCAAATTGACCACACTATAGGATGAGTCCTAATGAGCATAAAGAGTTGAGGAGGCAAATGGAAGAGTTAATGGCTAGAGGATATATTCGAGAGAGCTTAAGTACTTGTGTTGTACCAGCCTTTTTGACATAAAAAAGGATGGTTCTTGGCAGATGTACATTAATAGTGGCCATTAACAAAATAATTATCAGGTATCATTTTCCTATTCCTAGATTGGATGACTTACTTGATTAGCTTAATGGGGCCATAATTTTTACTAAGTTGGATTTGAAAAGTGGTTATCATCAAATTTGAATTTGGGCTGGAGATGAATGGAAAACAAATTTCAAGACAATGGAGGGGTTGTATGAATGGCTAGTTATGCTATTTGGGTTATCAAACACATTAAGCACTTTTATGCGTGTTATGAATAAGATTTTGAGACCTTTTATTGGTAAGTGCATTGTTGTGTACTTTGACAATATTTTGATTTATAATGCTAACCTAGATGAGAACCTTAGTCAATTGCGAGATGTTCTCACTATGCCGTGTAGGGAGAAGTTCTATACTGTCATTAAGAAGTGTGAGTTTTTTTACTACTAGTGTGTTATTTCTTGGCTATGTTGTGTCGGGTAAGGGACTGCAGGTAGATGAATCAAAGGTAAAGGCTGTGAAACATTGGCCAAAACCTACTACCATTACTCACGAGTTTCCATGGGTTGGCTTCATTTTATAGGCATTTTATTCCACATTTTAGCAGCATTATGGCACCTATTACTGATTGCATGAGGTAGGTAGGAAAGTTTGTGTGGACAGATGACGCAGAAAAGGCATTTGAGCTGATTAAATTATGCCTTACTACAACTCCTATTCTAATGTTTATAGATTTTCATCAACCTTTTGAGTTGCATTTAGATGCTTCAAATGTGGGCATTGGGGCTATTTTGAGTCAAAACAATGAACTAGTAGTGTATTTTAGTGAGAAGTTGTTAGGGCCCAGATTGTGTTATAGCACTTATAATGTCAAATTCTATATTGTGGTATAGGTATAAAGCATTGGCATCATTATTTATTTTAATGGGAGTTTATCTTATATACATATCATAAGGCATTGAAGCATTTACATCGGTAAGATAAAATTTCTCCTAGACATGTGAATTGGGTTGCTTATCTTCAAAGATTTACTTTTATGGTGAAGCATAAGTCGGGTGTTACTAATATGGTGGCTAATGCATTGAGCAAGCAAAAGAGTTTGTAAACTCAAATGTCCATTGAGGTACCTGGTTTTGATTCCTTTACAGAATTATTTGAGACTAATCCATATTTTTCTACTATTGTGGCTAAGGTTAAAGTAGGTGAAAGAACATATTTCCTATTGCATGATGGATTTCTATTTAAGGGTAATCAGCTATATGTCCCAGATTGTAGTTTATGTTTAAAAATTATTAAAGAATTACATAGTGAAGAGCATATGGGACAAGATAGGACTATGCAATTGGTGCAAACTCATTATTTTGGCCTACTATTTGCAAAGAAGTTAAAAAACTGGTGCAAAGATGTTAGATTTGTCAGGTTTCTAAAAATAACATCTAACACGGGTTTGTATATGCCATTGCCCGTTCCTTCGCAACCTTGGGTGGAGCAAGATTTTGTGCTAGGATTACCATGCACACAACGAGGTAATGATTCTATATTTATGGTAGTTGATCGATTTTTCAAAAATGGTGCATTTTATTCTATGTAAGAAAACCACGAATGTTGTTCATGCTGCTCAGTTATTCTTTAAAGAGACTTGTAGATTGTATGGGTTACCTGTATCTATTGTGTCTGATCGAGATACCAGGTTACTTAGTTATTTTTGCCGAAGTTTATGGAAAATGGTGAACATGCAGCTTAATTTCAATAGTGCCTATCATTCATAAATAGATGGACAAACTGAGGTGGTGAATCGATCTTTAAGTAATTTTGTTAAGGTGCTTAGCAGGTGAGCATATAAAGAGCTGGGATCAGAACCTGTGTCAAGCAGAGTTCACTTATAATCATGCAGTTAATCGAAGTACTGGATTTAGCCCTTTTGCTATTGTGTATTCTGTTGTGCCAAGAGGACCTTTGGATTTGATTCCTCCCCTAGATAATATGAGAGTTCATAGCAAGGCAAAGAAAATCTCATCATGAAGAAGAGAAGAGGATTCAAGAAGTAAGACTCAAGCAACAAGGATTAAGTCATTTGCTATGGATGTAACAAATTGAGTCATATCAAATCCGAATGCCCAAGGTTGAAAAAATCCTTTAAAAAGGATAAGAAGTTCGAGAAGGAAAAGAAACAAGCACTTAAAGCAACTTGGGATGATTCTAGTGAGTCTAGTGATGATGACAGATGATGAAGTTGCAAATCTTTGCTTCATGACTTTGAAGTAATCTACAAATGATGAGATAACTCTAAACTTTGAATCAAATGATAAAATGCTACTTGCTTGTGAGAAATTGATGCATAAATTGTGATAAATATTTATCTAGAATTAATTCACTCAAAGAAATGGTAAAATTCTAGAAGAACAACTTGAGAAATCAAGAACCTCTAATGAAGAGCTAACAGACTCTTTGACTTTACAAGTTCAACTTCTACTTTACTTTGGGATAAATATATAAATGGTGTTTAAACTTTATAATTTTGTTATTTTTGTGTTTAATCATTTTTTTTTACGATCAAATGTCTAAATCAATAAAAAAAAATTATCATTTATATATTTTATTATTATTATTATTATTATTATTATTATTATTATTATTATTATTATTATTATTCCACCTATAAAATTATTTGTTATTAAACTATTTCAAAATATTTTTTCTTTTTTTTTTTAATAAATAACAGCAACAACAATAATATAGTGTTATTTTAGAATAAACTATTTCAAAATATTTTACTCTTTTTTATTTAATAATAATAACCATTATAAAATATAAATATTCAACTTAAATTATTATTATCTTTTAAGATTATTTATATAATATAATTAATAAATTATATTTAAAAAAATTTACAAGAGGCCCAACATTGGGCCTCATTTTTGCTTTTGAAAATTAAAAAAATATTTTTTACCAAGTCCGCTACTAAGAGGGGCAGACAACCAAAAAAGTTTTAAAATTTTTTTGATCAATTCCGGCAGTTTGACGGGTGGAATTGTACAGTGAAAGTTGTAAAATCACCACAAAATGAAATTTCTTTCGCAAAAAGGGAATTTCATAAAAAGGGATTTTTTTTTTTTAAATTTGTTATCATAAATTGACAAAAAGCCCGATAAAATAGAAAGAAAAAAAAAAATTGTTACTTCTCTTCTACTTCTACTTCTGCTACTTAAAGTGGTGGAATCGGCGCTCCCTGTAAAAAAAAAAAAAAACATAAAGTGGTAATTTTTTAATTATTACAAACAAAATTTTAAAAAATACTACAATTTAATAATTTTTTCTATTTTTGCCACAAAATGGCAAAACGTCTTTAAATCAAAAGCATTACGTCATCATTATAAAGTTTGTTCAACTTCTATTTTTTTTTGGGATAAATGTTAAATGGTATTTGAACTTTTTAATTTTGTTATTTTGGTGCTTAAATAGGATTTTTTTTTTTTTATAATTAAATGTTTAAATCAGCAAAAATAAAATTTAAATTAATGTTTCTAGCAAGTTTTGTAAATTAAAGCACTGACATGTCTTTTTTTAAATAGTCAATTGACTTAAATTACTTACTTTTATATTAGACTTTATTTTTTATTTTTTTCAATTTAAAAAAATTATTTCACTTGTCTTCTAGAGTTACTTTGTTTCAACACGAAGTAATTTATTTTATTTACAAAAATTTATTAAAATTTAAAAAAAAATGTAAAAATTTTACTATACTTTTTTTGAGAAATAATATTATTTTTTTATAAATATAAGAATTAGTATTTTTTTGGTTATAATTTGATATATCTTTCTTGTTAAATTATTACTTTGTATAAAATTCAACTGTTTTTATGAAATTAATTGCTATGAGTGTTGAATTTTTTACAAGTATTATTGCCACTTTATCAATTGAAAATTTTTTAAATTGATATTATTGTAAAGAAAAAATCATAATTTAGAAAATTTATTTTATTCATAAAAAATGTGAAAAGATTTTTTTTTTGTGAAATAAAATTATATTTCCTAAGTTAAGAATTAATATTTTTCTATTATAACTTTATATATTTTCATAACTATCACTATTTTTCATTAATTTAAATAAATTTTTGTAAAATTTGTTAAAATAATTTCAATTTATATAATTATAAAAACTATAAAAATTAATGTTATAAAAAGTGGTTTATTTTTATATAATGCATCAATTTAATATAAAATATATCAAATTATAATGAAAAAAACACTTTAATTTTTATATTTACAGAAAATGATGTTACTTTACAAAAAAAAAAATTTATCACATTTTTTCGTAAATTTAAATAAATTTATTTAATTAAAGTATATTATTTTGATTTAAAAAAAAGTAAATATAGAAAGTACTTTAAATTTAAAAGAGAAATATACAAAATATTGTTAAATTAAATTAAAATAAAAATTGAATCAGTATTATTAAAAATAAAAATATTTAATTACTTTTCAAATTTATTTAAAAGAGCGAAAAGAAAATATAATTTAACTAAAGTAAAATGAAAAAAAAAATTGATGTATTATATTGTAATTTAGCATATTACTTACCTAAAATACAATAGTAGGATAGGACACGCTCAAATCTGTTGTGCCTGTTCACTTAGTAGACAGAGGAGATATAGAAGTCAGATGATAAGTTGATCTCCAAAGATCAGTGAAAGCCTTTATTTTAGGGAGATCCTTAGATAAGGATTTCAATTCTAGCTCTATAAGAGGATTCCTTGCGTGTTGTTTGGGCTTTGCCCTTGCTTTCACTACAAAGAAAGATAACTGGATTTTACTTTTTTTTTTTTTTTTCGAGATTCCAATCTTTTCCTAGTTTAAAATGTTTCGACATCTTTAGGGGTGTTTAGTGTAACTTTTTAGTGTAGCTAATAGCTGTTTGATGTCAAAAAGTTGAAAAAAGGGCGTTTGGTTATTTATTTTTTTATATTAACAACTGATAGCTTATTGATTCCTAATTAGTTGTTAATTCTATCAGCTTTGATTTGTAGCTTTTCTAAATTGCTCCTACGGATTTTTCTGTTTTGAAAAAGTTAATCTTTTAAAAAATAAGCATCTTTTTTCTAGACTTTCTATCTGCTTCTTCTCGTTCTCGTTTTGTCTTCTGTGTTCTTCGCACCTTGCGTTAATTTCCATCTTCTTCCCACCTTCCATCAGATTTTTTTCCTTTACAAAGAAGAGCAAGTTCCCCAAGTATTCATATTACTTTCTTCTTTCCCGACTTTGTTTTGGTGTAATCATGAAATTTGAATGTAATTTATTGGCAATAAATTGAATAAATTATGATTATCAATCTTGGACTAGCCATGAAATATGGGTGTATATTCTAATTACTATTTGCCCATTTCTTCATGCCATTGCTTTAGAGAACTATTTTTTTTTTAATCCAGTATTACTTTCAGGCACAAATCAATTTAGAGTTTGGAAATTCAGGCAGAGGTGGAATTGTGCACCAGTTCACAAGAAAAGGTTAGTTTTCACATACTATACTTGATTGCCTATGGGTTGAGTTGAGTACTCTGTTTGAGTTGCTATTTTGTATGAATGTTTACAACCTGATTTGCCAAATTAGATCAAACTGATAACATATAGCTTTAGGAACAAGGTTACATCATTGTAATAGGTGATTCCAAAAGAACCTCAATTTCTGCATAAACTTCCTATACTGAAGAAGAAAGTTATGCTGTGAAACTCTTGCACTTAACTCACAAACATGTGAAGATTCTTGCAATGTCAAAAAGTCATGAGAAGCCTCCTTTATTATTTCAGGACAAAACAGAGTTTTTTATGCTAACAGGTCCTGTTTATATTGTCAACAGAGACTAGTATTTGTAAGCTGTCGTAGAAGATAAATGTGCTATAGTGCATTAAGTTATGCAGATTCCGTATAAAATCTACTGGAGGCTAAAAATATATCAACACACTCCAATTACGAAGTTAAAAGCGACCAAGCAAGTCAGTTAGAATAAATAAAAATACATATATGCTAGAACAAAGCAAATAATGATATGCGGAATTAGTTAGTGTTACTGAGATTTTTTCTTCCAAAATGTGAGAATTGAAAGTAGTTGGGAGCAAAACAAGACCATATATATATATATATATATATATAAAGGAGAAGATAGAGATGGCGGAATATGTATATACAGTCCACACACCCCATCTTCAAAGCAACCATTAAAAATTTTCTTTGCCGACATAAAACAATTTAATATATATATAAGGAGTCTAGAAGAAAAGATAAGGAATAGGAAAGAAAAAGTCGGGCATAACAAATTAAACTATTGTGGTACTTTTCAAAATATTTTCCCTTTTTTTTTTTTTGAATTTTGAAACATTTTCTTAATTTGTGGTATTTTTTATTGAGGTAAAAGGAGAGAAGGAACTGGTGTCTAAATTACCAATGGCACAAATGAAATGCACATTTCACATGTAGCATTGGCCAAATGGATGAACTATATTTATTTTTTACACCATTTCGCCTGTGGGAGTGGCTAAAATTATGATGAATTTTATCCCCACTGATTTTACACCTGATTTGACCATGTCCTAATAGTGATTTAATTATTATGCTAACTTTTCTATTATTATAATTAATTTGGTTATGATTACATGTTTTCATATAATAATAATAATAATAACAATAAAAAATTTTTCAGTTTATTTCATTTAAATGTTTGATATAGTGTAGATAATTGTAAATAAACATTAAAAAGTAACATACGAAAAAATTTTAAAATTATATAAAAGTTGTTATTAATATTTATGAATAATAACAATAGTGCAGAATATGTGGAGGTTGTAAATTTAAAATTTAATTATTAGTAATTAATTTATTAAAAATAGTTTGTTGAAAGTGTTATTTCCCACTGATAGCCAACAGAGCAATTTTATTTTATATCTTCCATATAATTGAATTGTAGATGCTTTTTTTAGTTGAAATCTTTTACAAAAAATAATAAGGTGAACAAATAAAATTGAAAAACTATGAGTAATATATTCATAGTAGTCTATCTATTAAAATTTTATGTTGAAATTTGAAAAAAAAAAAATTGTCTATTGTAAAAATTGGTTTCTATATATTTATTAAGATTAAGAATTAATTTTATTAACTTATTTTGTATAATAATTTATGTTGTAAAAAGTTAACACACAGTAATTTATGTTATATATTTTTAGTTTAAATTATCCTTCTTGGTAATTTTTATTTATATGTGTATTAATATAAAAGAAAAATAGATAATATAAAAAATTAATAACTATGACATAAAAAAAAAATGTTAGAGGAAGAAAATTTTATGCTCATTTTGCCTTTCCTACAGGCGAAATGGCTTGGGCATTTCGCATAGGCATTTTGCCTTTGTCATGGGCGAAATAACTTGGGCATTTTGCCTTTCCCACAGGCGAAATGATGCAGCGCTCTTCCACACTGTGTGTTCAGCGCTCCAACTTTCATTTATTTCAAATTGTTTTTTGGTCGGTAATTCTATTTCTTTCTAATAATATTGGGAGTAAAGAAACTCATGCATGCATACATCGTACGTCCAAAAAAGAAAAAAAATTATACAAAGTTCATCAATCTGTGTTTTATGTAATATATAGATAATTATAAATAAACATTAAAGAGTCATACATAGGTGAGCAAATTTTAAAATTATATAAAAGTAATTATTAATATTTATGAATAATAACAATAGTGCAGAATATGTGGAAGTTGTAAATTTAAAATTTAATTATTTGTAATTAATTTATTAAAAATAGTTTATTGAAAGTATTATTTCCCACTGATAGCCAACAAAGCAATTTTATTTTGTATCTTCCATATAATTGAATTGTAGATGATTTTTTTTAATTGAAATCTTTTACAGAAAATAATAAGGTGAACAAATGAACTATGAGTAATTTATTCATAGTATTTTATGTCGAAATTTGAAAAAAAAAACCTTTTTCTATTGTAAAAATTGGTTTATATTTATTTATTAAAATTAAGTATTAATTTTATTAACTTATTTTGTATAATAATTTATGTTCTAAAAAGTTAACACACAGTAATTTATGTTATATATTTTTAGTTTAAATTATCCTTCTTGGTAATTTTTATTTATGTGTATTAATATAAAAGAAAAATAGATAATATAAAAAATTAATAATTATGACTTAAAAAAAAGGTTGTCAGAAGAAGAAAATTTCATCCTCATTTCGCCTTTCCAACAGGCAAAATGGCTTGAGCATTTCGCCTTTGCCAAGTCATTTTGCCTTTGCCACAGGTGAAATGATACAACGTTGCGGCGCTCTCCCACTCTGTGTGTTCAGCACTCCAACTTTCATTTATTTCAAATTGTTTTTTGGTTAGTAATTCTATTTCTTTTTAATAATATTTGGAGTAAAAAAACTAATGCATGCAAACATAGTTTATCTAAAAAAGAAAAAAAATTGTGCAAAGTTCATCAATCTGTGTTTTATAAAATATATAGATAATTATAAATAAACATTAAAAAGTTTCATACATAGGTGAAAAAATTTTAAAATTATATAAAAGTTATTATTAATATTTATAAATAATAACAAGAGTGTAAAATATGTGAAGGTTGTAAATTTAAAATTTAATTATCAGTAATTAATTTATTAAAAATAGTTTATTGAAAGTGTTATTTACCATTGACAGCCAACATAGCAATTTTATTTTACATCTTCCATATAATTGAATTGTAGTTTTTTTTTAATTGAAATCTTTTACAGAAAATAATAAGGTGAACAAATGAAATTGAAAAACTATAAGTAATTTATTTACAGTAGTCCGTCCATTAAATTTTTATGTTGAAATTTGGGAAAAAAAAAACAGTCTATTCAGAAATTGGTTTCTATATATTTATTAAAATTAAGTATTAATTTATGTTATATATTTTTAGTTTAAATTATCTTTCTTGGTAATTTTATTTATGTGTGTATTAATATAAAAGAAAAATAGATAATATAAAAAATTAATAACTATGACATTAAAAAAAAGATTGTTAGATAACTATGACATATGTGTATATTATCCCACATGCGAAATGGTTTGGGCATTTTGCCTTTGCCCCAGGCGAAATGACTTGGACATTTCACCTTTGTCACATGCGAAATAATACAGCGCTCCGGTGCTCTCCCACGTTTGTGTGTTCAGCACTCCCACTTTCATCTATTTAAATATTTTTGTCAATATTTCTATTTCTTTTTAATAATATTTGGGGTAAAGAAAACTAATAATGCATGCAGACATAGTTCATCTCAAAAAGAAAAAAAATTGTACAAAGATTATCACTATGTGTTTTATATAATATAGATAATTGTAAATAAACATTAACAAGTTTCTTGGTGAAAAATTTTAAAATTATATAAAATTTATTATTAATATTTATGAATAAGAACATGAGTGCAAAATATGCGGAGGTTGTGAATTTAAAATTTAATTATTAGTAATTAATTTAATAAAAATAGTTTGTTGAAAGTGTTATTTCTCACTGACAGCCAACATAGCCATTTTATTTTATATCTTCCATATAATTGAATTGTAGATGATGGTTTGGGCATTTTGCCTTTGCCATAGGCAAAATGATACAGCGCTGTGGCGTTCTCCCACTCTGTGTGTTCAGCACTCCAACTTTTTTTTTTTTTTTCAATTTCTTTTTTGTTAGTATTTCTATTTCCTTTTAATAATATTTGGAGTAAAGAAAACTAATGCATGCAGACATAGTTCATCCTAAAAAAAATTGTACAAAGTTCATCAATATGTATTTTATATAATATAGATAATTGTAAATAAACATAAAAAAGTTTCATACATAGGTGAAAATTTTTTAAAATTATATAAAAGTTATTATGAATAATAACATGAGTGCAGAATATGTGGAGGTTGTGAATTTATGTAATAACCCCTATTTAACTTATTAAATTAAAATATGGATTCTAAAGTGTTAATTATTTTTTTTATGAAATTATTGTTAAGTGAGTATTTTAATAAACTTTAATAATTATTAAGAGAATGTATCTAGGAAAGGGTCTGATGAAAAGAACAAGTATGAGAGGTCTGATGGGAAGAATTCTGAAAAAATATTTAAGGAGGTCAGACCTCATTGAATGAATTATTATTATATATATGCATGCAACTTAAGGATACAGACATTTAAGCATTAACATAATAATATTTATATATTTATATTTATTTTAATTTATACATGCATTTCATATTGATGCTCAAAATCACATTTTTCAATAAACAAATAAATGCAATAATTTTTTAGGTGGAGAACCAGAGCTGAACCCTAAAATATTCCGCAATCTCGAACACTGAACCTCACTAGCCAATAGACTCACTTAATTCTAAAAATATTTCTCTTCTCAATTTTGAATAGTAGACTGGCCCTGAGACACTAAATTAACCGAGCTCTCACAGTCTCACTGTAGGCGTGATTGGTCCTGAGATACTATGTTAACCAAGCTTCTGCAATCACACCACTCTCTCACCACAAATCTCAAATATCAAATAAATCATATCTCAAATCATTAAAATTTATGGTCTAGCATCTAACTTACTGCTGCGCAACAGTTCTAATGTAACCCACTAGGTGACACGTTCTACAACTATCCTTCAAAATATTATATAAAAAATAATTAAATATGTAAAACATCCAAATGACGCACATAAAGTTTGCATTTACAATATATATATATATATATATATATATGTGCATATAAGGTAATGATAATAATAATTAATAGATAAATAAAATTTGATGCAAACTAATATATTAAATTCATATTGTCAAAGTATGGATGCTAACAATGATCTCTGTATGCCATGTATACATATAATAATAACTCACATGCGTGCGCTCCTCTGTTCTAGTTCGGCTGGCTTGGTCCGATAAGCTTAGCTCGTGGTGAAACTAAGGAATAATAATAATAATAATAATAATAATATTATTATTATTATCAACTGGCTTGGTCCGATAAGCTTAGCTTGTGGTGAAACTAAGGAATATATATATATATATATATATATATATATATATATATATATATATATATATATATATATATATATATAAAATGATATGAATTATATGTATGTATATAATATATATATGATAATTCAGCTGAAAAAAAAAAAAAGAATTAGAGGAGCAAAAATCTCCATTCTACTCCAATGCTCAAATTGAGTACGAGTAATCCAAAGGTACCTAATCGTAGTATTCATGCTCAGTAATACAGGAACAGTAGGAAATACTAAAGTTGGAAAGGATTCTAATCCAATATAAATAAATAAAAATTAAAATAAAATAAAAAATCAGTTGATTATCATATTTAGCTTAAGGGTTAACTAATAATTTAAATATATTTCATTTTCCTGGATTTATAAGTTTTAGTTCATCAATTCTTATGAATAATTCATTTGAGAGGTATGATTCACTTAGTAATATTTACAGTCTGTTTCTCAATTTATTAACTCAGTTTTGCTAAATAATACTTGCATTAACCCGTTACTATATTGATTAAACTATCTGTAATTTTATTTTAATCTGCTCATATTATTATTATAATAAGGTTCTTGCTTGAGGACAAACAAAAGTTCAAGTGTGGGGGTATTTGATAATTGCATTTTACTATTAAAAATTACACTCTTTCGTCTTTTTTAATTCAATAACATTTCATTTTAGTTGCATATTTTTTCATTTTCTGCATAATAATTAATAAATTTAGCAATTATAAAATATCAGGACATTTAAATAAAATATAGATATAATCATGCATTAATTAAATAAATAAGGAGTTTTATATTTTCTGTCTAATTTGTATATTATTCTCAATGAGTTTTTATTTTGGCTGCAGGAAATTAAAATATCAGATGTGTGATGCTAAACAAAGGTCAAAATTAAGAAAGTTAAAGAATAGAACATGGGTGTGCAAAACTCAGGCTTGAAGAGTGCACGACCATGCAATGCCGTGCACGGCTGTGCCAAGGAATGCAAGAGATAGCACACGGCTGTGCCATTCATGGGCATGCAAGATACATGGCCGTGCAAGGCATGACACGACAATGTCATCTTTGCACTACACAATGACGTGGCTATGCTTATGGACACATGAACGTGTCATACTTTCCCTATACTTATGCATGACCGTGTACAAGGTAACATGGCCGTGCCATGCTCTTCACACAAATGTGCACGACCGTGCAAGTGTAATTTTGGTTATGCATGGTCATGCTTATACATTTAAGGAATTTCCACTTGGACGCATGCATCACATGCAACCCTAATTCTAAGGATATAAGAGCATCTTAAACTCGTGGAGTAGCCAACGGGGGAAGAGAGCAAAAAAGAACAAGCAAAGAAAAATTGAGAAAAATAAAGAGAAAAGTACATAGAGACAGAGAGTTAAACTCATTCATCTGCATCGGAGTACAAGTAGACAACAAAAAGATCAGCAACGGGGAGGTACATTGATAAGAAATAGGGAGTTCACTCTTTTCTTGTCTTATATTTTTATTATGTCAGTTGCATCTATTTATTATTTTCTTGTTCTCTATATAAACATATTAACTTAATCTTATTTTTTACTAGAGTTATATGAGTAACCTAGAGATATATTAAACGCATATTTCTTTTTAAATATATTCTCATTTCATGTCATGTTTATGGTTTTTATTTTTATACTTCATGAATGATTCAATGATCTTAGATAGTATATTAAGATCGAGAGGAGATTATACTTATGTTTATAATATTTATATTGAATCATCCTACACTAAGAGTATTGAGACTGAGAGGAGACTTACACTTAGGGATCTAGAATAAAAAATATTGAATCTTAATTTGAGTAGAGATACTGATTGAGAGTTAATATTGCATTTTTACCTTTAGAGTTGAAGTTTGTTATAGATCTATTGATTAGAGTTCTGTAAGGCGAGAGTCCCTTTATTCAACTCAATATTTGAAATAACAAGCTCACCTTATAAATGCTCGAGAGAGATTTATGAGAATTGCAGCGGTAACATCTTAAACATGACTATGAGAGAGATTATATAAATTTGATTTTGAGTCAATACAGATCTAGGTGAAAAGAGAAACTCTAGTACATACTTTACATTGTTCATTCATCACAACATTAAATTAGTTTTAAATTTTAATTATTTTATAACTCAAAAACATAAAAATTGATCCGTTTAGACAAGCAAGTAAATCAAGTGAAATAATACTTATCCTCTTCCCTATGGGATCGATATCTAGACTTACAGTCCTATTCTATAACTTGACCCGTATACTTGCAGATTCATATTAATTTTATGTTTTGATGCTTAAAAAATATATCTCAGATCCTTCACATGTTTTGCAACCCTAAAGTGTGAAAGTAAATGAAGATTTGACTTATGAGGTGGAACTTGTAACAATAATTAATTATGAAGTTCATTAGTTATGTTCTAAGTAGATTCCTATGGTTAAAATCTTGTGGAGAAACAACAATGTTGAAGAGAATAAGTGGGAGACTGAGGTAGAGATGCGAGTGGCATATCTTTATCTTTTTCCTCAGTGAAGCCTTGTACTCTTTTCTATTTATTAAAATTCAAGGAAGAATTTTTGTAAGGAAGGAAGATTGTAATGACTTGTATTTTAGTTATTAAATTAAATTATAGATTTTAAAGTGTTAATTATTATTTTTATGAAATTATTGTTAAATGAGTAGTTTAATAAACTTTAATAATTATTAAGAGAATGTATCTATAAATATATGTGTGGGTATATAATTAATGATATAATTTAAAAGTTAAGTGTTGTTTTGTTAAAAATTTTCAGAAAGGGATTTAATTGGTAAAAATCTTTACTCTTAATATTATATGTATTATATATATATATATATATATATAAAATAAAAAAATAAAAAAATATCTCACCTTTATTTTTTTTCTTTCCCACTTTCTTTATTTCTTTCTTCCTCTAGCAGCCACTACCTTTACATTTTAGCCACCACTATTGGCCGCTAGCAACCTTCTATTCATGCTTGCCACCTTTTCTCTTTCTTCCTCCATTTTTTCAGTGAACCAAGCAAAGAAAGGGATGCCGTCACAACCAACTGTTGTCGATGGTACTATTGTGTTCATCTTCCTTTGGGTAACTTTTTCCCTTTGTCAATTTATTTGATCTACACCGGCAACCACTTGAATTTTAGGTAAAACAATTTTAGAGTTTTTAGCTAATTTCTTTAAAATGTGTAGGAATTAGGCTTTGTGGTAGCTATGAGAAACGAAATTGGAGTCAATAGATTTCCATTGGCATATTTTTCATAATTTTCTAAATTTATTGGAATTTTTCGGTTTTTGGTGTTCGAGTTACTGTTCTGGGTCCGGTTGTTTTTATATTTTTAATAAATATATAAATTGTGTAGATTAAACTTTATAAAAGGAGTTTTATGAAATTATTTGTGGAATTTAAGATATAATTTTTGAAAGAAATTATGTTTCAATAAATTTTTAAAGGAAAATTTATATTTTATTGTTTATTCAATTTTAATTAAGTTTATAGTTATTTAATATGTTTAAGACTGATTTTAAATAATAAAAGTATGAAAATAATTTTTATAAGTAAATTGCAATGATGAATTTCTTTATTATTTTAAAAGCTTAAATGAGTTCTTTAACATTCATATTATATAATTGAGTTATCTAAATAGTTTATTTATATTAAACAATATTTTTAATTATGGAAGTTTAAAGGAAGTTTTATAGCTTTAATTGTTTTATATTGTTGATTTTTGTTATGTTAAATTAGAATTTTATTAATGATTTGAAAATGGATTTTCTTTATGTTTTAATTATTTAAATATATTAAATTGTAGCAAGTTAATTAAATTCTTTGATATGTTAGTAGATTTGATAAAATTATCTTATTTGTATGTGTGTAATTGTATTAGTTCTTGGTTGGGCATAAAATGTAGTTCTCGGAGCCCAACTCGAGTTATTGAGTTGTGGAATTATAGAAGGGTATTTTTATGCAGGAATGACTATACTTTTAGTAGAAAGATGTCCATTTTACAAAGTAAATTCTATCAAATTTTTGATAGATTTTTCGTGAAACGTGACATCAATATGTGCTAATTACTGAGTTTAATTAGAATTGTGTCTTAGATTGAGTCTTTTTTCTTAGAAATCTACAATGAATAAGGTTAGGATTTTTAACCCTATTTATCTTTTATATATTTATATTTATATTTTTCTTTCCCTATAGCCACACTAGGAGCTAGGCCTTTAGGGCAGTAGCAGTCGAGTTAGCATCAAGGAGCGCATTCCACCTGTGAGTTATTATTATGATATGCATTTCATAGAGAAACTCTTATGCAACATCCATGTTATGATGTTATTATGAATGAATATGTTATGTTGCATTAGACCTTTAATTGCTTCGTGATTATTGTGATGTTAGTCCTATATGTATAAATGATATATACACTAGTAAGTGTATAAGTGTGAATGTTGTATATTTGGTTTGGATGCGATTATATGATTTATTGAAATTTTGGTTTGATATGAGATTATATGATTTATTGAAATTCTTTAGATAAAGAGGGATATAGCTGCAGTAGCTCGATAGACCTTTTAGGGTCTCAAGGCCAATCACGTCAGTAGCAAGACTGCAATAGCTCGATTGACCTTTCAGGGTCTTGGGGCTGGTCCACTACCCAATTGGAAAAGAGAAACATTATTTGGACTCAAGAAAACCTAATGGCCAAAGAAGCATATTGTTTGAGCTCATGGGAAATCTTAGGGTTTTACTATGATCCTTTATTTGTCCAGTCTTATTGGTATGATAATATACTTGAACATTTGCATGGAATATGTGTACAAATTAAATAAATATAAATATAAGATAAACATTATTGTGATGCTTGAGTCATTGTACCTTTAGGTTGCATGCATATACATAATGATAATTCACTCAGTGATGTCTGATTTTCCTTAATATTTTTTTTCAGGATTTCTCTCTATATGCCTCCCATAGTAGTCATCTTTGTCGGACCCATTCATCACCAGCTTACTTATGTAAATTTTAATCTAACCTTTCTTTGTACTTTTTAGCTGCTACAGTAGTAGTACATTCTTTTAGTAGTGTGTTATGTTTAACTTTAGCAGATGTAATGTCCTTGGATTATATGGTTAAATATTTGATCATGATGTTTTATATATAGATGATTCTTTAAGTTTTTAAAGGTTTTAATTTTGGGGTATATTTGTGATTATGTTGGTATGAGTGTTGTGTTTTAGGCTCATTATAGGTTCCGAATTCATGTGAATTTTCATTTTCTGGCACCGGTCATGATCTCTGGATTTGGGTCATGATAATTTAAAATTTAATTATTAGCAACTAATTTATTAAAAATAGTTTATTAAAAGTGTTATTTCCCACTCACAACCAATATAGCAATTTTATTTTATATCTTCCATATAATTGAATTGTAGATGATTTTTTTAATTGAAATCTTTTGCAGAAAATAATAAGGTGAACAAATAAAATTGAAAAACTATGAGTAATTTATTCATAGTAGTCCATCCATTAAATTTTTATATTGGAATTTGAAAAAAAAAACTTTGTCTATTCTAAAAATTGGTTTCTATATATTTATTAAAATTAAGTATAAATTTTATTAACTTATTTTGTATAATAATTTATGTTCTAAAAAGTTAACACACAATAATTTATGTTATATATTTTTAGTTTAAATTATCCTTCTTAGTAATTTTATTTATATAATTAATATAAAAGAAAAATACATAATATAAGAAATTAATAACTATAGAATAAAAAAAAAGGTTGTCAAAGAAAGAAAATTTTATCCTCATTTCACCTTTCCCAGAGGCAAAATGCAGGCGAAATGATATAGTGTTGTGATGCTCTCCTACATTGTGTGTTTAGCGCTCCAACTTTCATTTATTTCAAATTCTTTTTTTGTCAGTATTTCTTTTTCTTTTTAGTAATATTTGGAGTAAAGAAAATTAATGCATGCAGACATAGTTCCTCCAAAAAAGAAAAAATTTTGTACAAAGTTCATCAATCTGTGTTTTATATAATATGGATAATTGTAAATAAACATTAAAAAGTGACATACATAGGTGAAAAAATTTTAAAATTATACAAAAGTTATTATTAATATTTATGAATAATAACATGAGTGCAGAATATGTGGAGGTTATGAATTTAAAATTTAATTATAGTAATTAATTGATGAAAAATAGTTTTATTGAAAGTATTATTTCCCACTGATAGCCAACATAGCAATTTTATTTTATATCTTCCATGTAACTTAATTGTAGATGATTTTTTTTAATTGAATTCTTTTATAGAAAATAATAAGGTGAACAAATAAAATTAAAAAACTATGAGTAATTTATTCATAGTAGTCCATCCATTAAATTTTTATGTTGAAATTTGAAAAAAAAACTTTGTCTATTCTAAAAATTATATATATATTATCTATTAATTTTATTAACTTATTTTGTTTTATTTTGTATAATAATTTATGTTCTAAAAGTTAACATACAGTAATTTATGTTATATATTTTTAGCTTAAATTATCCTTCTTGGTAATTTTATTTATATGTGTACATTAATATAAAAGAAATATAGATAATATAAAAAATTAATAACTATGAAATAAAAAAAAAGTTTGTCAAAGAAAAGTTTTTATCCTGATTTCATTTTGCCTTTGCTACAAGTGAAATGATATAGCATTGTAGCATATGTGTTTAGCGCTCTAACTTCCATTTATTTCAATATTTTTTTGTTAGTATTTCTATTTATGTTTAATAATATTTGGAGTAAAGAAACTAATGCATGTAGACATAGTTCATCCAAAAAAGAAAAAAATTTGTACAAAGTTCGTCAATCTATGTTTTATATAATATAGATAATTGTAAATAAATATTAAAAAGTTTATTACATAGTGAAAAAATCTTAAAATTATATATAAGTTATTATTAATATTTATGAATGACAACAAGATTGCAGAATATGTGGATGTTGTAAATTTAAAATTTAATTATTAGTAACTAATTTATTAAAAATAGTTTATTTTGTATAATATTTGTGTTATTTTGTATAATAATTTAATCAATTACAACAATTTTAGAATAAACTGAATGATAATATAATTGTTGAGTTTGTGATGTGAAATTCCTGGAGAATTGATGGTTTTGAGGTTTTGGGTCTTGCCATGGCCATGCTTAGTTTGTGTTGAGGTGTTTGTTATGTCTAGAAGCAAGCATGACCTAAGCATGGGCGTGTTGGTGCCTGTGTTAGGATCTGCCAGAGTATCCAGAGAGTTGCATGACCATCAGCACGACCGTGTCATGGCTATATTAGGGTGTCTAAGAGGTGGCATGACTTAAAGTATGGCCATGTCATGCCTGTGATGTTAGTTCAGAAAGGAGCATTATTTGGAGCACGAGCATGACACTACCGTGTCACGAGAAGTATTTTTAACCTTAATTTAGGAAGCTATTTTTCTCCTTATTTTGACTCCACTTTTACCCTATTAGTATAAATACTTACTTTTATGGTTTGGCAATCAAGTTCTTCAAATTGTTTTTGTATGATATTTTATAGCATAGTGAAATCCTCTCCTCTGCTCGTGGTTTTTCCCCATTTTGGGGGTTTCCATATAAATCTTGTGTGTTGTTTCTCTACTTCTTTATTTTGCCATTATTCTTTTTTGTGTTTAATTATTTGTTTGTACACACTAATTGCTTCTTCTACATAAAAAACTGGCATCAGAGCTAAAATTCTATTAGGCCTACTAATCTTGGCATTTCTAATTTGAATAATAGCTTTGGTGAAGTGTGACATTCCACTCTTGGATCGTAGCACAAACTATAGCAGGTAAAAATGCATGTTCTACTGGCACAAATGGATTTGAATGATGCTATTTTTAGGGCTAATCACATGCCCGCCTCATGGACGAGTGAAGAAAAGTAATATAGAGATTGGAAAGCCTTGGCTTAAACACATTTACATTGTTCAAATAATATATTGCAAGATGTATTGAAAGAGAAGACCACCACTTCATTATGGACAAAGCTTGAGCAGTTGTGCATCAAGAAGACCCTCACTAGAAAAATGCATTTGAAGCAACATTTGTACTCTCATCGTATGATAGAAGGTACATCCCTTAAGGATCATTTAACTATTTTTAAGGAGATAGTTTTTGACTTAGAAAGTATGGAGCTAAAGGTGGAGAATGAGACTTTTGTTGATACCTTATTGTATAGTCACGATAAGATTTCTCTTGAAGAGGTGTATGATACTTTATTTTCTAAGGAGAAAATTAAACAGTTAGTGGTTAATCCAGAGACTTAGGCTGAGAGTCTTATGATTCATGGTAGGACGTTTGAGAGAGGTACTAGTGATGATGGAAAGGGTAGATCAAAGTTTAGGAATAAGACTGTAAAGTACTACTAATGTAAGAAAAAGGGTCATATCAAGGCGAAGTGTTTGAAATTGAACTAAGAGATGTGATAAAGAAGGTAGTGAGGCCAATGTTATTGACAATAAGGTTAATTCAATAAATGATTAAATTTTGGATACAACGTGCACATTCCACATGACTTATAATCGAGAATGGTTTATAACCTATGAATTAAGAGATTTAGGGACTATTTTGATGGGGGATATGATCCTTATAAGATTATCAAATTGGTTTGGTCATCATAAAGATGCATGATGGGATCATCAGGACACTTGAGGGTGTTCGGCATATTCATGATTTGGGCTAAAATCTTATTTTTATTTCTACCTTTGATAATGAAGGTTATAGTTACTTAGGTGGAGGTGGAGTAGGAGTATTGAAGATCATTAAGGGCTCTCTCATTGTGAGAAAGGGCATTTGAGATATGCTAAGTTATACATCTTAGAGGGTTCGACCATTATAGATACAATTGTCACTTCCTCCGAGTTGGACAATACTACATGTTGGCATTTATGCCTAGGCCATATGAGTGAGAATGGCTTGGTGAAGTTGAGCAAAAGAGGACTAATTGATGGCCAGATTGGGAAATTGGAGTTTTGTGAGCACTGCATATTTGGGAAATAAAAAGGGTGAGTTTTAGTAAGGGCATTCACAACACTAAAGGGACACTTGACTATGTTCATTTAGACCTTTGAGGGCCATCCATAGTTCCTACTAAGGGTGGTGCAAGTTACATATTAATTGTCATTAATGATTTCTTAAAAAAATTTTAGGTGTTTTTTTTTTTGAAGTAAAAGAGTGATGTGTTTACTACTTTCAAGCAGTTAAAGACCATGATTGAGAAATATACTGGGAAGCAAGTGAAGCATCTCCGCACAGATAATGGTTAGGAGTTTTATTTGGATGAGTTTAATTCTTATTATAAGTTTGAAGGGATTGTTAGACATTTAACAGTTCTAGGTACTCCATAGCAGAATTGTATGGTTGAGCGTATGAATAAAAGATTGATGGAGAAAGTTTGGTGCTTGTTTTCAAATTTTTGGCTACTTAAGTCATTTTGGGCTGAAGCTACTGTTACAGCCTATTTTCTTATTAACTTTTCTCCCTCAATGATGATTGATAAGAAAACTCCAGAAGAGGTATGGTTTGGTACTCCTGCTAGGTATTATAACTTAAAAATATTTGGTTGTCCTGCCTATGCTCATGTTAATAATGGTAAATTAGAACCTAGATCTAGAAAGTGTGTCTTCCTTGGGTATATGTTTGGTGTTAAGGGTTATAAGCTTTGGTGTCCTGAGTTAAGAAAGGTTATTGTTAGTCATAATGTAATCTTTGATGAAACTTCTATACTAAATAACTTGTCTCCTAGAGAAACTTATGATAAGTCTGTGCAGTAATATAATATAGACATGAATGTGGAGTTTCAAATTAGGACATAATCCATACTAAAAGCTACATTAAATGAGAGTTTAGAGGTGTCTAATGATGATGAAGCTACCACACTTCAGTACTCTATTATGAGGGTTAGATATGGGAGAACCATTAAACCACCATAAATATATGTTGAAGCAGATATGGTGGCTTACGCATTGAATGTGGCTGAAGATATTGAAGCTGGCGAGGAATCATCTACCTATAAAGAGGCAGTCAATTATATGGATTTAGAAAAGTGGGTAATTGCCACGTATGAGGATATGAAGTCTCTATAAAAGAATGGCACATGGGAGTTAGTGAAGTTGCCTAAAGGCAAGAAATCTATTTGATGTAAGTGGGTGTTCAAAAGGAAGGAAAGCACTTTGGGTATTAATGATGCAAGATACAAGGTGAGACTTTTTACTAAAGGCTATAGTCAGATTTCGGGTGTGGACTTCACATATGTGTTCTCTCCTATTGTAAAACATAGCTTTATTTGAGCTTTACTTGGGATTATTACAAGACATGATCTTGAATTGGAACAATTGGATGTGAAAATAACATTCTTACATGGAGAGCTTGAGGAGGATGTTATATGTCATTTATACATATAATTTTAACAACATTTTTATTATTTTTATAATATATTTTTATAAGCCATGCCTGATAAAGAATCTATGCACACCCCACCACATGGCCAAGTATTAGGTCGTGCATAAATTTGGAATAACACACACCTGTGTGCATGGCCATGTGCTAGGGTGTGCATAAAAAATTAACATACACGCCCTAGTGCACACTTATGTACATAGCCATGCGCTAAGGTGTGCACTCACGAAAAATCTTCCTCTTTCATTCAAGATTATGGATTTAGAAGATTTCAAAATTGGAAGATTATAAAATGAGAATATTCTAGAATTGGAAGTTCTGGGAGCAAGAGATGGCTATAAAAAGAGGATCAATTCATCAATTCAAAAAGGGGGAGAATTCATTCAAATTAGTAGTGAGAGAAATTTTGAGCAGAGAAAAAGCAGAGTTTTAAGTCAATCACGTTCAAGCATAATTATTCTCATATTTAGAATATCTTTGATTATGATTATTTCCATTATGTGTAACTAATTTACTTAGGGTTTAGATTCATGTAGCTAGACTACTGCTTGTTTGGATTTTATGTTTTAATTCAATAAGATAATATTCAGTCAATTTTATAGGTTGCTTTTATATTTTCTTGTATTTGATTTTAGGCCTGATTAAATGTATGCTTTTGGGTAGGTTAGTAGACAATGAAAGTTGCATGATCTATTAGCTCAAAGTCCTGTGAAACTTAGGAACCTCGATCACGAAAGTAAATGAATCCTTTAGGGAGTATTAAATTACTAAGAAACTTAATGAGTCTTAATTAATTTACATGACCATGAAAATAGGCAGTAATTAGTTTTGACACACTTGAATGATCTTGAAGAGACTTTAAGTAATTTACCCTTGACTATATTAACAAGTTGAATTAAGATTAAATCCTATAATTCAAGTAAGTTTCTAGTGAAGTCAATCCATGCTCTATCTTTCGATTATTGAATTTTTATTTTAGATTTAGAATTTATGTTTGTTAGTTAATATAATTTTCTATTTCAATTAAATCTATTTTATTACCTTATGGAGATAAAATTACAATTAGTACTTGGTATCAATCTCCTCGTGGGAAAGATACTCAATACTCGAACTTTACCACTTGTTGTGAACCGTGCACTTACAGAAATTGCCTGCGGTTGCTAAAGAGATCAACAATACCAATATTAGAGCACTTTTTTTTTCTACTAGACTAACATTTTATTTTTATTTTATTTAATTTTCTTACTTTTTATTTTAAGGTATTTTATTCTTATTTATACAGATATGATCAAAACATCTTGAACTAGAGAAAGTAAATCTAGAAATAAAAAAGCCTTGCAAAAAGAACTGGAAGGAGAAATGAGAAAAAGAAAAAAGAATGGCTAACCAAGCAATAAAAGCTTTAAAAAAATATGGGGATCCAAGTCTTATAAAAAGCCAAAACTGTATTGTGAAGCTAACTATTAAAGCCAACACCTTCAAAATCAAACTTGCATACATCCAAATGGTTTCACAATATCATTTCGGTGGACTACCATCAAAAGATCCTAAATCTCATATAGCTTTTTTCCTTGACATTTATGACACTTTTAAGATTATTGGAGTGAGCACAAATGCTATTCATCTCAAGTTATTTCCCTTCTCATTAAGGGAAATTGTGGTTGGGATCATTGGCACCAAACTCCATCACCTTATAGGGTACACTTTCTAAGGCCTTCCTCACTAAGTATTATCCACCTAAAAAGATTGCCAAATATTGCCAAGACCTCGTAGGGTTCATGCAACAACCTGGAGAATCTCTCTATAAAGCTTGGGAGAGATTTAAAGACCTACGAAGACATTGCTCTAATTATGGCATTTTGAATTGGCTCCTTATGCAAACATTCTACCAAGGACTATTTGAGTCTTTGAAAATCACCATAGATGCTATTGCACAAGGCTATTTCATGAGTAAAATACTAGATGATGCATATGCACTCTTAGAGAAGATGGTACCAAAAAATTATTAGTGGCATGGAGAGAGAAATCAGCCTAGAAAAGAAGTAGGAGTCTATAAGGTTGATAACTTAAGTATGGTAAATGCTAAATTAAACTCCTTTACAAAGCAGTTATAAAAGCACCACTTTGCAAGTTATCCATCACAGGTGCTATCTTATGAAGTATGTGGAGGTGGACATTCCACCACAGTGTGTCAACAAGACATTTTCTCTCAAGGTTATTCCATTGAGTAATTAAATGCTTTAAATGACTTTAATGATAGACCTCAAGGTAATCCATACTCTAACACATACAACACTAGATGGAGAAAACATCTAAATTTCTCATGATTAAATTAAGGAGGGAATTCAAACTTAAATTCAAATCAAGGGTACAAAACACGACCAGGTTTTCAGTAAAAGAGCACTTACCCTCAACCCAAACCCAAGTCCAATCTTGAGATGATGATGGAAAACTTCATCCAAGCACAGAGCAAGATAAATCAAACACTTCAAGAAGGTTTTAAGCAACATGAAGAGAATTTCAAGAGGATAGATGCAAGGTTGGAACAATTAGCCACACACAGCAATATGCTAGAACGCCAAATAGCATCATAAGTAAGCTATATGCGAAAATTTCCTAGTCAACCTGAGAACCCAAGAGAGCATGTGAATGAAATAGCTTTAAGAAGTAGGAAGCAATTGCCTGAAGTTAAGCACAAGATTAAGGAATCAAAGGCTGAGCTAGATCAATTACCAAAAGAATGAGAGAAGCCAAAGAGTAATGAGTTGGATTAGGAGCTTAAAATGATGAAGGCACCTTGTTTACCTTTCCCTCAAAGGATGGGTAATGGAGTACTTGACAAGCAATTTTAAAAGGTTTTAAAGGTGTTTAAATAGTTAGATATTACCATTCCCTTCTTAGAGGTAGTCACCCAAATGCCAAAATATGCCAATTGCCTTAAAGACATCATCACCAATAAGAGGAAGTGAGAGGATTATAAGACTATACCAATGAATGAAGAATGTAGTGTTGTGATAAAAAATAAGGTCCCTCTAAAACTTAAAGATCTAAGGAATATCTATATACCTTGTGTTATTAGAAAATTAGCTATTGGTAAAACTCTCTTTGATTTAGGAGCTAGTGTGAGTTTAATGCCTCTATCTTTACGTAGGAAATTGAGTATAGGAGATCCTAAGCCGACCAATATTTCATTATAGCTTATAGATAGATCTTTTATATATCCCGTGGGCATACTAGAGGATATTCTAGTAAAAGTGGGATAGTTTTACGTCCTTTGTGATTATCAAAATGGAAGAAGACTCTCATATTCCTATTATTCTAGGATGTCCTTTCTTGCATATAGCTGGAGCTATCATTGATGTCAAGAGAGGAAAAATAACAATTGAAGTTGGGGAAAGGTTGAGTTCGATGTGTTTAGAATGGCACAATAATCCCCATCAATGACTTCTTATTTTCGGGTGGATGTAGTTGAGGTTTATGGTAAAGATGTTCTTCTATAGGTTCCCAAGGAGCCACTTAAAACCTACCTCATTCATGATACCAAGAGGTGCAAGCAATAAAAAAAGTTAAAAAGAAAAAGGGGCCTTTAAAGAAGGATGCTAAAGAGTGGCGAATTAAAAGTGTTGTAAAGGATATAAATTTTAAGACTTTTTCACCTTCTTTTCTAATGTTAAATAAGCGAGCTCAAATGGGCAAGGATTATTCTTTAATCAATCCTCCCTAATGATTAATTGGGAATTTAGTCGAGCTAATGACTATAAACAAGTGCTTAATAGGAGGCAACCTATTCAACTTTATTTTTTTTAATATTTTAGTTTTATTTATTATTATTATTATTATTATTATTATTATTATTATTATTATTATTATTATTTTATAGCTTAATTTTGCAAAACTACAGAGGTGGATGTGTACGGTCGGACAAATGGCTATGCCGAGGTCATTGTCTGCCCTCCTCTCATTTAGGGAATTCATTCTTTCCACCTTTCATTTATTTCTTTTTCTTCGTTAGTCATTGTGGACACTCACTTGTTTAAGTATAGGGGAGAGAATATATATTGCATTGTATATTTTCTGTATTTGATTCCATCTTTGTATCATATCATATATTACATGTTGCATGATTGCATCCACACACACTCACACACTGAATTTTATAATTTATCATTATAATGAGCAGAGTGCATCGAATGTGATTTCAATGTACATGTTTCATAATCTTTTGTTAATGCTTGATTTGTAAATTTTAAAGTTAGGTTGAAAATTTAAGATTAAAGACTTATAAAATTCTAATGAACCTAATGCTTACTTACTTTTGAATAACTGAATCTGAAAATTGATATTTCAAAAAACTGCTTGTAAGTGATACTTGGAAGTTATCTTTTGTTCTAACCTTGACACAAGCACATAACTTGATAGTAGTTAAAAAAAATCTCTCTTTAAAGCAACGTATAAATTTTATATTTTTATGCTTTGAAATCTACTCCAGTGCTCTAATTTGAATATAAGTATCCAAAGGACTCATTTGACAGTGTCCATGCTTAGTAATGCTGGAATAGTGGGGGATTACTGAAAGTGAGAAGAATGGAGAGATTAAAGTGAGATGGAGCGTAAAACGCACTCGCTAATAAAATAAAATAAAAATTGCTATTTTTTAAATGATGGAATCAAGGGGTGGCTTGAGGTTGTAAAAAATAGTATCATTTACTTTCATTATTTTATCACTAATTTGCATGTTTTTTTTTTAAATTCAACAGCTAAGTTTGCTCTTCACTTGGTAAAACTTATGTCTTTAACTTTGAATTATCAGTCTGATTTTAATTTATAAGCTTTGTCCTAACCTAAGATTATGGCAGATGGACATTTAGAAGTTTGTCAATGTGCCAAGTTCGTTGCATTAATGAGTGTTATTGTGCATTTTGCTTGAGGACAAGCAAAGGTTTAATGTGGGGCAATTTGTTATGTGTCATTTATACATATAATTTTAATAGCATTTTTATTGGTTTATAATATATTTTCAAAAGTTTATTTAATTGTTATTAATTTTACTTGAATTTAACATAATATTATTTAATTTTCATTTTAAAGAATACATTTGCATGTTTTTTTAATAATTATGTGCATTATAGTATCTAATTAAATTATTTAATTTAGTTTTGTAAACTGAAGCTAGTGCACAATTGTGTCTACACAAATTATGTGCATAGGCTAACACACGACTATATGCTCATCAAGAATCCTACATGCTTCATCACATGACTATGCAAGAAGGTGTGCACTGACATAATTAAAGCCAAGCCCGATAAAGAAGTTATGCACACCCTACCAGATGGCCATATATAAAGTCATGTACAAATTTGGAATAGTACACACCCATGTGTGCACATAAAATTAACATACATGCCCTAATGCACACTCGTGTGCATGGCCATGCGCTAGAGTGTGTGTAAGCACCCAATTTTAGGATGCAATTGTGCACAATTATGACGTAAGCCCCTATGATGAAATTTATTTAAAATTTGAACTCGGTTGTCAATCTTTTGGACTCTAGGGACTAAATTGCAATATTTTTTTAGGATTTGATTATAAGGAAGTCAATTTTTAGGGGTCTTTTGGTAATTAAAAGTTAAAAAAAATTTAGGATTGGTATTTAAAATGCTAATCGGCATTGCACAATGCCGATGCATAATAAGTCTTATTTTTTCAAATTTTCGGGTTTTTTTTTTCATTTTTCGTATATTTTTTAGTGTTTTGATTAATTAAAAATTGAATTTTATTATTATTTTTATCTGAAAAATATTTTGACGCATTCAAAACACCTAAATAACTTTTAAAAATCAAAATCCTTATCAGTTTATTTTGGGAGAGATGAGCATTCCTGCAAACTTGGGAAGTCAGTACGTAGACTTTGCTTTAAAAAGCAAAGAGTCTACATGCATGAAGGGGACTATGGACGGGGAGAGGAAGCTTTTGGGGGACACACATAGACATGAGGCTTTTTTGACTCACACAGACGGGAGACACACAAACCCTAAAAATCTAGACGTGAAGAACACCTCGTACACACCCTTGTCTTTCAAAATCCTAATTTTGGATATTGTTAATGTCTTTGAACAGAATCAAATCCCAGTCCAGAATCAATAATATTTCAATTTTAATAGTGAAAATCCTTGTCTTAGGGGCTAAAAAAGGCATTTGCACAACATCTAAGATCTTCACAGTGTTTTTTTATTCTTTTCTTCCTTGATGATTTTTATTTTATCTTTGTTATTTATTTGAGTATTAAATTTCACTAATCTAAGTTTTTATGTTTTTTGTTTTGATATGTGAGCAGGGATTGAGGAGGAAAAAATATAATATTCAAGAATGGAATAGAAGATCCATGGAATGCCATGGATGAACCTGTACTGTTTTTCGATAGTTCTTAGGATTTTAATTTTTATTCTACATTTTGGTGTCCTTTGTAGTTATTTTAATTCATGGCTATATAATTGTTTAATTTAATTTTTGTACGTAGTTTGTAATAGCCCCAGTAGTGGGAATAGTGAAAGATTTAATTTTTTACTTTTAAAATCAATTAGTAATTAGGTTTAGTTGGGTAAAAATCAATTAAAATCAATGGTGACAGTAGCTGAATTTAGGGTTTGCATGTAATTAATTTAGGGTTTCTAGAAAATCACTAAAATGTTTGTTTGATCCTTTTTTATGTTTTAATTGTTTTGGATTGTGTTTTTGGGCCCCAAGCCCGCGTTTAGGGCTAACCCACTTAATAAATAAACTTAAAAATGATTTAGGGATTTAAATAATTAAAATCAATTTAGGCCCATTAAGTTAATTAAATTTTAGGCCCACTTAGTTAATTAAAACTTGTTTAGACTTAGCTTAGCCCACTTAATTTAATTTTTTTAAAAAATAAATAGACCTAGGTCCATATTTCAATTAAAATAAAACCAAGTTAGACTTAGGCCCACTAATTTAATTTTCATTTAAAATTGAAAAGACTTAAGCCCATTCCTTAAACAAACTAAAATAGATAGATCTAGGCTCACTAATTAATAAAAAATGTAGACCCACCTTTAGTCCATTTCTCACTTATAAATAAAATGTAAATCTACCTAACTTTTTAATAAGATTAACATAGTTTAGAGTTAGGGAAAACGTGATCTTGAGTGCACTTTTTATGTGTAATTTTATTGACTAGATGCCTAGGGTTAGATGGATGTCAAATAGGGTTTAATAAAATTGCATGTAATTAGAGGATGAAATAATCATTTATAAAATTATTCTAAATGAACATAAGACTAAGAGAAGTTAGTATTTCGTATCCAGAATGTCCTGGTTGTGGTGCTAGCATTCTTTTAGGGAATCGAGTACCACATTTTTGATTTGTCCCAGTTATTACCCTGGGTGGCGAATCCTCATTTCCACGCGATATCTTTTTTACAATGGTCAATGTGTTCTCTAAAGCCCTGAGCTGAAATAGTGTTGCAGTTGCTAAAATCTTGGACGCGTGTTAAACCCTACCATCTATAGTGGTGACTCCACTAGGATAAGAGATACTGATACTACTTGTGCTCTTTAGAGTTATTTTATCGATTATTATTTCATTCTTACATTCATTTTGTATGTCCCTACTAAAATGATGGTGTTGTTTTATGATTCCATGATTCCACTAGCTTCATGGAGTTGCAGATTGGCTAACCATCACTCTTAGCCTTAACTCAGTTCAAGAGAGATTACCGGGCTCATCTGACTAGAGTCTGTAACCCAAGTCCTTAAAGGGGGGTAATCTTCTCTCAAGTTGGTAAAGGATGTTGGGCCCATTTAACCTTGGTCTGTAACTCAAAGTCCATAATAGAGAGCATCTTGCTAAGGGAACCTTAACTTTTCATTGGACCCTAACCACATATAATGGCTTAGTTACTTCCCTTAGGATTTTTACCTAAAGTGCTTGTCTATTTGAATTTCCATGAAGCATTTCCATTTAAAAAAGCCCAGGCCTATACCTTTGAAGCTCATTCAGGCTAATAAGAATTAGGCTAGACCTTTATATCTAGAAATGTTGTTTTTGTGCTTTTTGTTTTAAAGAGAGATTTGGCATGCACATCGGCTCTTAATATTCCCTGTTGATATGAAGGCCAAGACCAAAAATCCTAGGAAAAGAAACTCACCATTGAACACGTGTGTGGGAGAAATAAGGTTGGAAGGTTTACGTACATAATGGCTTATTGATTACTTCTTGATACTTGCTACGTGCTAAGTGCTTGCCTGCTATTTGTTCCATAAACACATGCATCATGCATATATGCATACATACAGTCCATGCATCATACTAACACCTTATTTTATAACCATCATAGATTCATCCAGGTCCTCTCATGTCTGGGGATGAAGAGGTGGCAGATTAATCAGAACAAATCTAAGCCCTAAGTCAATAGCTCAAGACATCCTTCAAGAACTAGAGAAGAGTCTAATTAATCCACTATACCTAGAAGCTAAACTAACTCAGACTAAACAGACTGAAATGGAACAATAACCAGAGATGTGGACCTTAGAGGACATTAAGGGATCTTTGATGGATGACATGAGAGCTATGATGCAAGATGAACTAAGAAAGGCTTTAGCCAAACTAGTGCAATATGTTGTTGAACAACCACCTGTTGCTGTTGTTGAACAACTACCTGTTGCTACTATTAAATAGTCACCTGCTGTAGGAGCTCCACCTGTTGCTGTAGCTCCTCCACCTATTGCTAACAATGCTGGGGGCAACCTGCTACTGGAAATGTGCCCACTACTGATGTGAACTAGAAGACATTGAAAACTACATGGTAGAAAAGGTGAAGAAAGAGTCACTTGAATTGGTCCATGATCATGAATCCAAGTAGATACAAGCACTAACTCAGAAAATGTCCAATATGGAAGAGCTGATTAGAGGACAAGGAATGTGATATTCTTTTGACTTTGATGACATGCTGTAAATAGAGGGAGATAAGCTGCCTGAAAAATTCAAAATGCCTCAACTGCAAAAATTTGATGGGATAGGAGACCCTAAAATTCAATTGAGCCAATACACGACAACCATGAGCACTACTAAAGCACCATTATCAGTAGTTGCAAGGCTATTCATACTGTCACTGGAGGGAATGGCTGTAAACTGGTACTATAGGTTATAAAAGTCTTTTAAGGCTGATTGGAAGGAACTATGTACTGCATTCTTAAAACAATATGATGATAACACTTGATTGGAAGTTTCTATTAGGGATTTGGAGTTGACTAAGCAAAAACCCAATGAATCCTTTTATGATTTCCTCACCAGATTCATGAATAAAGCAAGAATGATGAAAAATAAACTGGCTGAAAAGGATTAAGTTAGGATGATTATTCATAATGTATCACCTAATTTAGTCAAAAGACTGCAAATCATGAACCCAAAGACCTTTATAGATCTATATGATGATGGTCTACAAGCTGAAGAGATAGAGAATGAGAAAAAGAAGAATTTTAAAGGCTCAGCAACCCGAAATTACTCAAGTGGGGGCACACAACAGGGAAGTACTAGCCGAACTATAGAGGTGAGTGTAGTTTAGCAACCTTGAAGGTTCTCTAACTTCAACCAACCACTTTCCAAAGTCCTAGAGAGGCTAATCCAAAAAGGCCTACTCCAACTCTTAACCTTTTTTAAGCCACCAAACCCAAATGTCCTTGGTTTTGACCCTAATAGTTACTGTAAATTCTACCAAGCTGCTGGCCATCCCACAGATAATTGTATCCACCTAAAACATGAGATCCAAAACCTGATAGACTCCAAAAAAATCTAACTCTAACCTAAACACCAGAAACAACCCTTTCCCAGACTACCAAAATGTTCCTCATGATGATTAACTAAGGGGTTAGTGAAGAAGAAGTGCTAAGCTCCTTCGAGGACCTCAACCCTATACCTAAAGGAGAAACTTTCAGACAACCACAGAGAGGAGTTGAAGATCTGTTGGGACAACCTTTGGGCAAGTTCGATTATAGAGTATTCTATTCTAAACCCGCTTCCGCTGACATCCCCATTGAATCAATCATGCCTACAGGGTGGGGTGATGAATTTGAGAATGACCCTTTTGCTCCTGAACAGTCTCAAGAAGAAGTTAAAGATTGGTTGAATCAACACTTAGGAAAGTTCAATATAGGAGATCTGAAAGGGAAGGAAACATGCATAATGGAAGTGTGGAAATATGGGAAAAGAGATCGAATCATTGGAGTTATGGACATATGGCATGACTCTGATGAAGTAAGACCAGGTAGTTTTGATGTCTGGAGTGATGATTCTAAAGTGAATCATGTCACTAGAAGTGGGAAGGATTATAAAGCAGTAGAAAAGAAAATAGAAAGAGTAACAAAAAGAGAAGAAACAGAAGATGCAGAGATAGAAGAAGAACAAAAAGAGGATCTAATTTTGGAACAACTGAAGAAGGCTAAGGCAAATGTTAGCATTTGGGAATTACTGATGCATTTAGGTAGCCATAGGAGGGCTTTTGTCAAAGCTCTATCAAACATGAATATTGAAACATCCGCTACTCCAGAGGATATGGTAGCAAAGGTTACAGAAAAGAAACATGGGCTGATAACATTCTCAGATGATGACTTGCCTTTAGAAGGAAGAAACCATAATAAGGCATTGTTTATCCTAGCTGAGCTAAGGGGAAAGAGAACCAATTTTTCTATGGTCGATGATGGTTCTACTATTAATGTATGTCCTTTGAAAATCCTGCCTAACTTACGTTTGAAAGCTGAAGACTTAATAAATTCAAACCTCATAATCAGAGCTTATGATGACAGCACTAGGAATGTGGAGGGGACATTCCAAGCTTTGGTTAAAACAAGACTTGTGGAATCAACCATTGAATTTACCATGCTGGACATTCTAGTCACTTATGCATTATTATTGGGATGGCCATGGTTCCATGCCTTGGGACGGGTACCCTCAACTATGCATCAAAAGATAAAATTCCCTTATGAAGGAGAAGTTATGACCATAGAAGTTGGGACTAATGCTGTTGTGGCATCCATATTGGATAAACAAAAACAAGTGTGTGCACCCCTTGGTTTCCAGATTGCTGGGATATTTGATGGAACTGAAATGGATCCGAGAGTAGCAAAAATGATGGAGAGCATGAATAATCAGCTTGGACAAAGACTGGGGAAGAATGAACAAGGAAGTCCAGAATTCCCAAAATTCAAAAATTAAAATGACATAATAGAATTGGGTTTTACAAAGGAAGCAAAGCCAAAAGGTAGAAGGGCAAGGGAGAGATTCAATGCAGAGAAGGGGAAGCTTTATGCAAAAGTTGGTCCTTTGAGTCAGAACTTCATCAAGCCAGGGGAAGGAAAATACTATATGGGAGACAAGGAATCAGTTAGTGTTACTGGAGCAGATGTCCCTGGGCTTAAGATTTTCAAGGAGCAGATCATGGAGAATCTGATGAAGGACAACAAAGAGGAAGTGATGAAGCTGGTAGTTGAGAGGATGGGTAGTGTTGTTATTGAAGAGCTGCCATGTCTACCACTTGAAGAGGAGCCACCCTAGGATTTAGCTACTATTACTATTTTAGTTACATTTTCTTTTTTCCTCCTCTTTTGTAATTTTCCTTGTAAGCCTAGCATCCTATTTTACCTTAAGAATTCAGGTGGCTTAGTAACTTACTTTTCAACCTATACATTGTAACTGTTATCAATTATTATCAGCATCAAACCTCATATTCTACTTAAGAATTCTTTAAAGTGCAAGTTCAGTTGATTTCATCATCCAGAACTCACTTTAATCAGTTCACCCACTCCTATGCATCTTCAATACATGAGATTGCAACTAATAGGGTTAGTAAAACAAAGGGCCAACAACAATAATGATCAAACCGAGTCTCTTGTGCACATGAAGAAAGTGATTGCTAGGATGAATTCAAAATGAAGCTGGGGGCAAAATGTAACTCTGGGACAGGTTAGGGGCAAAATGGTAAATACAATAGTAGAACTTCAAAGTTAGTGAAAATGATCTTAGGGCAGAAAGGAGTATACTAGAAGTATATAGATATAATAGTTATCATACAGCAGAAGCGGTAACTAAAAAGAAAAGTTCAATAGTGCATCGATCAATCCGTGTAAAGCCATCGACTCCACTCGTTGGCCTGGTTATTTATCCGATAAGCTATATCAGAAGCTCAATCATCAGAAGTGCCAACAATGAAGCATCGAGTGCTTGAACCTACAAGTTGTTGATGAGGCACCTCGTTCTCACACTCCAAGTTGTGAACATAGCTTTTCTCCAAACAGAAGACCTATTAGGATTATGCATGTTATGCATAACATGTATGATCTTGCATACATTTGTTGTGAAATACTTTCTTTGCATAATGAAGTCTTTGAGCCTAGTTAAGATTGTCCAAACCCTTTGCTACTAATATTCAAGATTAGTGTTGTAAAAGTGCAGGAAAGTAGTCAGAGTATTCACAGGTAAAGCATCTGAAGGAATGAGAATAAAAGGAGTGACATTACCAAGAAGCATCATCCTAGTGACCTTAAGAGGTTGGATAAGACTTTCAAGCTCCTTAAACTCAGTATCCATCTCTATAGTCTCATCGGGAGCATCATTTGGAATATCTCTCCACAATAGTTAGACCATTGTAGGGTGTGGAATATGGTAACGAAAAGGTCTAACATGTCAGCAGTACATGTGCTCAGCCCTAAAAAGGGAAGAATGCACTTAAAACTTGAGATGAATGCACTCTGAAGACTTCTTTGATGGTGAAATAAAAAACCTCTAACTCCCAAATCTTTTTTTTTTGCAGGAAATATTGGGAAGAGGAATGAGGCCCTTTACTAAAGCATCAATAGAATAGTATAGAGACAAATTCAGCCTAAAGCCATAACCTCAATGGCAGAATATCATGACCCTATGATTTGAGACATCATCACCATAATAAAAAAGGGGAGAATGTAAAAGAATAACATTGCATTTTGATAAAATTTCTTAATTTATGAATAAACCATACTAACTTATCGTATTTTATGCAAGGAAAATAAAAGAGAATAAAGAAGAGGAAAGGAATCAATACATCAATAAGAATGACTAAGATAATAAATGCCAATAGCTTGTCAAAATCTCACTCTGTATGACAAACAGCCTGAAAAATGGCAAAGGGAAGTAGTATAACTCTATCTATTTGATTTTGTAGTAAAGTGCAAAGAAAATTTATAAAGTTAAGAGTAAATTCATCCACTTCATGATATCATGTGCGAAAACTTATCTCATGACCTTTGATTTTAATGGTTTTCTTTTATTAGCCTCATAGAATTCAGATGTCTTGTTGACAGTTCTATGCTAAGAGTTTTTAAAACTCTAATCAATCAAATGCTTACTTTACACCCAAACGAGGTGAAGAATATGGAAAGACAAAATCTATGGACTTGTAGTATAAATTGGTTGAATTTCAAAGTGTCATTTTAGTCTTTTGAATAATAAATGTGCATATAATATACTCCAATGCTCAGAAATGAGTACGAGTACAAATCCCTCAACGGTATCCACGCTGAGTAATACGAGAAAGGTAGGGGAACACTAAGAGGAGAATCAGAATAAGAGCAAACATAATGTACTCTAATGCCCAAAAGTGAGCAAGAGTATCAACATGAACTTCTGGTGGCATCCATGCTGAGTAATTCAAGAAAGGCAGGGGAATACTAAAAGAGGACCCACATTAAAAAAAACCTTGCTTTATTTACTCCAATGCTCTGTAAGAGTATGAGTATCCAAAGGACCTTTCCAATGGTATCCATGCTGAGTAATATGAGAAAGGTAGGGGAATACTTAGATAAGGAAGAAAAGTGCAAAAATGATTCAAAGACTACTTTGATGCTCCGAATTCAATATTTTTATGCTTAATTTCCATAAGTTTTATTTAACAAATTCTCCCTAAAATTAAGTGTGGAAGTAAGATCTTCACTTGGTAAAAGATACACTCTCAGCATAAGATGGTTAACGATGCCTCTGACCTTTGCAAATGGCAAATAAGTGACAGTCATGAAAATAAAAAATAGTGAGATTCATTAAGTACATGCTAAATTTTCAACATTATAATGTACTTTTATACATTCATCATGGTTGAAACTAACTTCAACAAGTCTGTAGGAATTATAAATCCATAAGGAAGTGCATCCAACTTATAGAGTTGGTTAATACAACAGTATGATAGAAAAATTTGATAGCCTAAATTAGTCATTTTGAGCTCTAAAATTCGGCCATGGGCTCCATCCTCTGGTAGAGTCATCACGGTGAAAGATGTCTGGAGGTCTGACAGAGGAAGTCCTAGCACTGTAAGGATCAATGCCTGAACCTACAAGCTATTGGTGAAGAGCGAACCTCAATATCAGGAAGAACCTTAGTCTTTGGAGCAATCTTAGTCTCCTCATATGCATCAATAGAAGAGCGAACCTCCTCAAACTATAAAGAGAATGAGTGATTCATAGGTTCTAGTAGTAGAAGCTAAAATAATGAGAAATTACCTTATCATCATCAATGGGAACATGATCCAAGATATTCTCATGCATAAATTGTTGACAATGTCGAGAATGCTCAAGAAAATCTGAGGCAACATATCCCTGTAGTGCATCCCTCAGCTCTGAACCTATAAGATGCGAGCTGCGGAGCATAGAGGAAGGGACATAAGATGGAATGTGACATTGAGAAGGGCCAGAAGACCAGTGATACACTTGCTCCCCTAAATACCACATTAAACAACTATAACCAGAGAGCAGGATCCTCATAGGCTTAAGGCAAACTGCAGTCGCCATGAAATCATATCACTGGATGTCCTCAGCACCCTCCAACCAATCAGAGTTCATCTGCAATTTATGTAAATTAAGTATAATCTCTATTAAACTGTAACATACTTTAGGTTTTATTTTTTCTTACCAGGTGCCACTTGACAGTGTTCAGCTGATCATGATATGTTTGCAAAGTATTCCTATTGCTAGCAAAGCGAGAAGAACCCCATCTCATCATCAGAGGAAAGGTCCTATTAGAACTGATAACGTCAAAGCCCCGAATCAGCCCGATCTTTATGCTCTAGATCTGGAAGAAAGAGAACACATCAGAAAAAGGCAAAGAAAAGCAAGACTATAAAGATTATAGGAAGAAGAGCATACATGCAAGATATGCCAAAAGCCACACATCATGATAGCACCTCTATAGACAGTGTCCAGTTTGTAGTAAATATAAGTGAGTGTAGCAGATCCCCAATCTAATGTAGTAACTCGATCCCTAATCTAGTGCAGCAGATCCCTAGTCATGAAGAGGACCAAGCAAAGCAATACTAACCTCATGACCAGTCTCACAAAAGAGGGTTATGCCTAATAATATCAAAAGGAAACACCTTACCTTATGGAAAATCTGACGAGGAGTAGAAGTAGGAAAGCATATAAATCCCTCAACTAAGGATGAAAGAAGAACATTCTTTTGATTCTTCCACGCTGGAGCAAACCCAATCAAATCTTGCACATGCTGACTTCGTGCATACTATAGAAGACTATAATAGCTGACGTCAAATGGAGCTAGGGATCCTCCAAAGTCAATCCTGGTGATAGCAGAGAAACTCATAGGTGAAACGGTTAGCTCACCCACATGAGTATGAAAAGTGTGGGTAGTATCCATCCATCGCTCGATCAAAGTGAACAAAGAATAACGGTTAAACTGGCCTTAAACAGTCGGAAGTGTAGTAATGAAATGCCTAAATCCGGAGGCCCAAATCAAATGTGTCACTTGCTCCGACAATCCATAAAATAATAACCGAGCTAGATTGAAACAGCTCGAGAACTTCATCGGACATTGGTTCAATTTCAAATTAATAATTAATTAATTGAAAGATTAATTAATTAATCAAAGAATTTAAATTGAAAGATTTGATTAGTTAATTAATTGACACTTAAAAAAAATTAGAGCTAATCGGCAATGTAGATTACCGATTGGCTAGTTTTAGATTTCTGATCGGCCAGGCTAATGCCGATCGATAATGTAGATTGTCGATCAAAAATTTACTATACCGATCGGCATTAGCCTGGCCAATCAGAAATCTAAAACTCTAATCGGAATTCCAAACATCTGATTTATCATACAGATATCCCAAGAGCTAAATTTCACATTTTCAGAGTAATTTTAATTTTATCATGTATTTTCATGTTAATTTCTAACTAATATACATGTCAATCTTTACTCTAAAACTAACTCTAATTACTAATTATACAGGTGATATTTTTGCAGAAATCAATAGAAGTAAGGAAATTTACCTCATTACCCACACCCCTACACCTGTGGTTATGTAAATGAGTCAAAGGAAAGATAGTTGAGTTTTCTCGAAGTCCAAGATCATTCTAAGGAAAATGAGGAGGCAGAATCCTCTGACATTCTAAAGTCTCAACTCTCTTATGTTGTTTGTGTGATGAGGAGGCCATAGGATCAAACATATTGCAAATCAGATGTCAAATGATGAAGAAATCAAGGAAAGAAAATCAATGAAAAGAGAGAAAAGGAAAGGAAAAGAAAATGAAGAAAGGAGATAATGGAATGTTACATGCAAAAAAGGAGGTTATATAAAGTGGAAAATATTCACTTTGGTCCTTATACATGGATTCAAGTTCTTTCATTACAATTTGGTGTATAATTGCGTTTTGATTAGGAACATGTTCCTAATTAAATCATGACATTCATCAAATTAATAATTTATTAAATTATTAAAACTGCATAATCAATTTGTGATTCTAAATTTTTTATCAAGTACAGAATACAAAACAAGATTACAGAATTCATTTTTTGCATTTTACATGCATCATTTCAATCAAAGGATTCATATGCTACACAATAGCTATGATATGAATTTCAAATGATTATGTTATGTGCTACACAGTAGTCATAACCTTCATTAGGTTATGTACTGCATAGCAGTTATGACATAAACTTTCAAATTCATCATTGCTAGATGTTTCACAAGAACTATAGCAAATTTTCAATTCATCATCACTAGATGTCCCACAGGGAATATAGTGTGCATCATTAGATGTCCCACAGGGAATATAACAAAATTCATCATTGCTAGACGTTCCACAGGAACTATAGCAAATTTTTAATTCAACTTCATTAGATGTGCCATAGGGAACAATAACAAATTTTCAATTCAACTACACTATATGTCCCACAGGGAATATAGTGTGCATTGTTAGACATCCCACAGGGAATATAGCGAAATTCATCATTGCTAGACGTTCCACAAGAACTATAGCAAAATTTTAATTCAACATCATTAGACGTCCCATAGGGAATATAGTGTGCATCGTTAGACGTCCCACAGGGAATATAATGAAATTCATTATTGCTAGACATTCCACAGGAACTATAGAAAGTTTTCAATTTATCATTGCTAAACATCCCATAGGGAATATAGCGATACTGATTTTCACAAAGTCCACTAGACGTTCAGTAGGAAATATAGTGAGAAAAGATTACACCTTGCTCAACAATTTAGGCATCAATCTATCATTTAGGATACAATCAAGTGTCCTAATTTTTGAAATTATGTGCTTCTATTACTTTGCAATAATTTGTCAAGCAAATAATGACAAAGGGGGGCAACTGTAAGCACCTAATTTCAGGGATGCAATTATGCATAATTGCAACGTAAGCCCCTATGATGAAATTTATTCAAAAATTGAACTCGGTTGTCAATCTTCTGGACTCTAAGGACTAAATTGTAACATTTTTTTAGGATTTAATTATAAGGAAGTCAATTTTTTAGGGGTCTTTTGGTAATTAAAATTTGAAAAAAATTTAGGATCGACATTTGTGTAATGCCAATTGGCATTGTGCATTATGTAATGCCGATCGGCATTGCATAATGCTGATGCATAACAAGTCCTATTATTTCAAATTTTTACATATTTTTTTGTCTATTTTTTTGTGTTTTGATTGGTTAAAAATTGAATTTTATTATTATTTTTATTTGAAAAAGATTTTAACGCATTCAAAACACGTAAATAACTTTCAAAAATCAAAATCTTTATCAGTTTATTTTGGGAGAGATGAGCATTCCTACAAACTTGGGAAGTCAGTGCGTAGACTTTGCTTTAAAAAGGAAAGAGTCTGCATGCATGAAGGGGACAATGGATAGGGAGAGGGGGCTTTTGGGGGACACACACAGATGGGAGGCTTTTTTGACTCATACAGATGGGAGACACACAAACCCTAAAAATCTAGACGCAAAGAACACCTCGCACACACCCTTGTCTTTTAAAACCCTAATTTTGGATACTGTCAGTGTCTTTGAATGCAATCAAATCCCAGTCCAGAATCAATAATACTTTAATTTCAATGGTGAAAATCCTAGTCTGAGGGGCTAAAAAAGTCATTTGCACAGCATCTAATATCTTCACTTTGTTTTTTATTCTTTTCTTCCTTGATGATTTTTATTTTATTTTTGTTATTGATTTAAGTATTAAATTTCACTAATATAATTTTTTGTTTTTTTTTGTTTTGATATCTAAGCAAGGATTGAGGAGGAAATAGTCTAATATTCAAGAATTGAATAGAAGATCCATGGAATACCATGGATGAACCTCTACCGTTTTTCAATAGTTCTTAGGATTTTAATTTTTATTCTACATTTTGGTGTCCTTTGTAGTTATTTTAATTTATGATTGTATAATTGTTTAATTTTAATTTTTATACGTAGTTTGTAATAGCCCCAGTAGTGGGAATAATGAAAGATTTAATTTTCTGCGTTTAAAATCAATTAGTAATGAGGTTCAATTGGGTAAAAATTAATTAAAATCAATGGCGGCAATAGCTAAATTTAGGTTTTACATGTAATTGATTTAGGGTTTCTAGAAAATCACTAAAATGTTTGTTTGATCCTTTTTTATGTTTTATTTGTTTTGGATTGTGTTTTTGGGTTTATATACTATTTTGGGCCCCAAGCCCACGTTTACATCTAACCCACTTAATAAATAGGCTTAAAAATGATTTAGGGATTTAAATAATTAAAATTAATTTAGGCCCATTAGGTTACTTAGATTTTAGGCCCACTTAGTTAATTAAAACTTATTTAGACTTAGCTCAGCCCACTTAATTTTATTTTTTTAAATAAATAGACCTAGGTCCAGATTTCACTTAAAATAAAACCAAGTTAGACTTAGGCCCACTAATTTAATTTTCATTTAAAATTGAATAGACTTAAGCCCATTCCTTAGACAAACTAAAATAAATAGATCTAGACTCACTAATTAATAAAAAATGTAGACCCACCTTTAGTCCATTTCTCACTTGTAAATAAAATGTAAATCTAGCTAACTTTTTAATTAAATTAACATAGTGTAGACTTAGGGACAACGTGATCTTTAGTGCATTTTTTATGTGTAATTTTATTGACTAGATGCCTAGGGTTAGATGGCTGTCAAATAGGGTTTAATACAATTGCATGTAATTAGAGGATGAAATAATCATTTATAAAATAATTCTAAATGAACATGAAACTAAGAGAAGTTAGTATTCCGTATCTAGAATCTCTTGGTTGTGGTGCTAGCATTCTTTTAGGGAATCGAGTACTACCTTTTCGATTTGTCCCAGTTACTACCCTGGGTGGTGACTCCTCATCTCCACGCCATGTCTTTGTGATAGTGGTCAGTGTGTTCTCTAGAGCCCTGAGCTCAAACAGTGTTATGGTTGCTAAAATCTTGGACGCGCACTAAACCCCGCTGTCTATAGTGTGCACTCATGAAAAATCTTCCTCTTTCATTTGGGATTATAGATTTAGAAGATTTCAAAATTGGAAGATTAAAGAATGAGAATATTCTAGAATTAGAAGTTTTAGGGGCAAGAGATGGCTATAAAAAGAGGAGCAATTAATCAATTCAAAAAGGGGGAGAATTCATTCAAATTAGCGGTCAAAGAAATTTTGAGTATAGAAGAAGCAGAGTTTCAAGTCAATCACATTCAAGAATAATTATTCTCATGTTTAGAATATCTTTGATTATGATTATTTCCATCATGTGTAACTAATTTAATAAGGGTTTGGATTCATGTAGCCAGACTACTGCTTGTTTGGATTTTATGTTTTAATTCAATAAGTTAATATTTAGTCAAATTTACAACTCACTTTTATATGTTCTTGTATTTGGTTTTAGGCATGATTAAATACATGCTTTTAGGTAAATTAGTAAAAAATGAAAGTTGCATGATCTATTAGCTTAAAGACCTATGAAACTTAGGAACCTTAATCACGAAAGTAGATGAATCCTTAAGGGAGTATTAAATTGCTAAGGAACTTAAAGAGTCTTTATTAATTTACTTGACCATGAAAATAGGTGGTAATTAGTTTTGACATGCTTGAATGATCTTAAAAGAGACTTTAAGTAATGTGAGTAATTTACCCTTGAACGTATTAACAAGTTGAATTAAGATTAAATCTTGTAATTCAAGTAAGTGTCTAGTGAAGTGAATCCAGCCTCTATCTTTTGATTACTGAATTTTTATTTCAGATTTAGAATTTATCTTTGTTAGTTAATATAGTTTTCTATTCAATTAAATCTATTTTATTAGCTTGTGGAGATAAAATTACAGTTAGTACTTGGTATCAATCTCCTTATAGGAACGATACCCGATACTTGAACTTTACTACTTGTTGTGAACTATGCACTTGTAGAAATTGCCTAATAGAGGGCATCTACATACAATAGCTAGAGGGTTTTATTACTTCAGGTAAGGAAGATAATGTGTGTTTGTTGAAGAAATCTTTTTATGGGTTGAAGCAATCTCTAAGGCAATGGTACAAGAGGTTTGATGCTTTTATGATTTCTCATAGGTTTAAATGGAGCAGCTATAATAGTGATGTTTATTTTAAGAAGAACCATGATAGATCTTTTATATACCTTCTTCTCTATATTGATGATATGCTGATTGTATCTAGAGATAGAGAAGAGATAGAAAAGGTTAAAGGTCAACTTAGTGCTGAGTTTGAGATGAAGGATTTGGGTAATGCAAAGCAAATCCTTGGCACAGACATTGTAAGAGATAAAAGGGTAAGCTCTTTATATCTTAATAAGAAAGGGTACATTGAGAAAGTTTTATGCAAGTTTAATATCCATAATTGTAAACTAGTAAGTACTCCATTGGCCTCACATTTTAAGTCTTTAGCTTTGTTATGTTTGTAGTTAGATGATGAGATTTAGTATATATCTTGAGTTCCTTACTCTAGTGTAGTGGGTTCCCTTATGTATACTATGGTTTGTACACATCTAGATTTATCGCATGCCATGAGTTTAGTTAGTAGATACATGGAAAATCCAAGGAAAGAGCATTGGAATGCAGTTTAATGGATACTTCATTACTTACATGGCTCTTCAAGGGTGTTCTTGCATTTTAGGAAAAGTAAGGATGGGATTGTAGGTTTTTCAAATTTTGATTTTGCCTATGATCTTAATAAAAGAAGATCATTGATTGGGTTTGTGTTTTGCATTGGTGGTTGTGCTATTAGTTAGAAGGAAGATCATTGACTGGGTTTATGTTTTTCATTGGTGGTTATGCTATTAGTTAGAAGGCAACATTACAAGCTTTAGTTACATTGTCTACCATAGAGGCTGAGTACACGACCATTACTGAAGTAATTAAGGAGATCATTTTATTAAAGGGGTTGTTTGGTGAGCTTTATGATAAGTTAAAGCTCATGACATTTTATTGTGATAGTCAGAGTGCTATTTACCTCACTAAAGATTAGATTTTCCATGAGAGAACTAAGCACATTGATGTTTGTTATCACTTTGTTTGAGAAATTGTTACTAAGGGTGACATTATTATAGAAAAAGGTTAGTACTCTTAATAATCCTGCTAATATGATAACCAAGTCACTTCACTTGTCCAAGGTTGTGCATTATTTGGACTTGATTGGTGTTTCCCATTGATTGGTGCCCTTAGGGGCTTTGTGGAAAAGGTGGAGTTTTGTGTTATTATGTTATTGCTTATGTTATAGAGTATTATGTGTTTAAGGGCTGATTTTAGTACTTTAGGAATTCATGTCAAGGTGGAGATTATTAAGTTTGTGACGCGAATATTATAGAGAATTGATGGTTTTGAGGTTTTGGGTTTTGCCATGGCCATGCTTAGGCTGTGTTAGGGTGTTTGTTATGTTTAGAAGTAAGCATGCCTAACCATAGGTGTGTTGGTGCCTGTGTCAGGATCTATCAAGGTATCTAGAGAGTTGAATGGCCAGCAGCAAGGCCATGTCGGGGTGTCCAAAAGGTGGCATGACTTAAAGCATGGCCATGTCATGTATGCGATGTTAATTCAGAAAGGAACATGGACATGACACAGCCATATCATAAGAAGTATTTTTAACCTCAATTTAGGAAGATATTTTTCTCCTTGTTTTGACTTCACTTTTACCCTATTAGTATAAATGCTTACTTTCAGGGTTTAGAATTCAAATTTTTCAAATTGTTAGCCACCATAATGCTCCTTTTGTATGCTCTTTTACAACATAATGAAATCCTCTTCTTTGCCCATGGTTTTTCCCTATCTTAGGGTTCTCCATGTAAATCTTGTTTATTATTTCTTTGCTTCTTTATTTTTCCATTATTCTTTTTCTGTTCAATTATTTGTTTATGCACTCTGATTGCTTCCGCTACGCAACAATAATTATTTGAACATTTACTTTTAGTCTTTACTTTGTTCAATGCATAAATTATTACTTTCAATTTTCTCCAATTGTAATTTGTATTTTGGTAAATTTGCTCAAATTTGAACTTAAAAATTTAATGAAAAACCTGTAATTTTATAAAGAGTATAGAAAGATAAATTCTTAAATCCAGAATGTATTTGCTAATCAAGATTACAAAAAAATAAGTAAAAATATAAGAACAAATTATAAGTGAAAAAAATTAATAAACCTTGAACAAATCTTGTGTATATGGTAAGCGCTATCAAATTATTTAAGTCTAATATCAATAGCCATATAATATTTATGGGAATCAAGTTATAAAATGATGCATTACAAATTTTCATATAGGGTCTATGCACTCAAACAATAGAGCGTAACCCCAAATTTTGACGGTTAACAACCTGTCCATTACTCATATCCATGAATTGAGACCTATCACTCTATGAAGCACCACCACCACCACCATCATCATTATCAACATCTATGTCACAAGGCCCAAATAGATTTGGATCAGTTGGAGGTGTGATATATGAGGGAGTAGGCACCACATTAGGTTGAAGGGTGCTAAATATGGAAAGAAAATTTTAGGTGGAAGAAGAAGGAATTGATGGAAATTGAGGACATTGCATATCCGGAGCCATTTGTGATAAATTTAAAATAGAAGTAAATGGAAGTTGAGTGACATAGAAGTCTGAGATTTATGAGTATGGTGTGATGAAGAGGGAAAGGATGTAAAAGAAAAAGGTAATTTGGTAGGAGGATTGGGATCTGAAGTATGAAAAAATTGATTGAATGGATAATTAAAGGCTTAATAAGGCCGAGGAATGAATGAAGTGCCTGATGGAGTAGTTGATGACACTAATGTGGATGATATATTGACATACTAAGTGGAAGCTGAAGAGGTGGAGTCATTATGAACAGAGCGTAACTGAGGAATGTGAATACATGCATCGCTTGTAGGATGGGGTCTTAGAAAGGCAGCTCATTAGCTTGCACGCTGCTGATGACTGTAGATGGTAGGGTTTAACATGCACCTAAGATCTTAGCAACCGCGATACCATTTAAGCTTAGGGCTCTAGAGAACACACTAACCATTGTCACAAAGACATGGCATGGAGATGAGGAGTCGCCACCTAGGGTAATAACTGGGACACATTGAAAAATGGTGGTCCTCAATTCCCTAAAAGAAAGCCAGCACCACAACCAGGAGATTCTAAGTACAAAATACTAACTTCTTTCAGTCTCATGTTCTTTTAGAATTACCTTATGAATTACTATTTTATCCTCTATTTACATGCAATTTCATATAAACCCTTATAAAAACAATCAACTCTAGGCAAACTAGTCATGAAATATACAAGTAAACAATGCATTCATCAAATCACAATCCCTAAGTTAGTCTAATCTACATTAATTTCAATTAAATGGACTAAATCTACATGTTTTAATTTACAAATGAGTCTAAAGAATAAAGGGCCTAATTCCTTTTAATTAAATGATCCTAAGTCTATTTATTTTGATTCTAAAAATTAGCCTCAATCTACAAATTATGAAAAGGCTTAAATTAAATAGGCTAAGTCTAAATTAATTAAATTAAATTAGGTGAGCCTACATCTAATTAACTAAATGGGTCTAAGTTATCCCTACCCTAAATCTAATTAATTGTGATCCTAAAATGCATTTTAATTAATTAACCCTTAAAAAACCTAAATTTAAATGGGTTAAAGACTAATGTGGGTATAGGGCCTAAAACAAATAAACATAAGTAAACAAGCCCCAAAAAACAATAAACAAATCAAAATAAACAAATAAAAATATCAAACTATTAATTAAATCTATTTTAAAACCCTAATTTAATTAAAGTGACTCTAAACAAATAAAATAAAATAAAATAATTAATCAAGCAAACTAATTTTACCAACTTAAATCTAATTCAATTTTAATTAAACAACCTAATGATTTCTATGGCCATTAGTTTTAATTAATTACAGACTGAAAACCCTAATTTTACTAACCAATTAATTAAAATAAAACACATAAGCATACACACCAAATTTCATTATTCCCACTTGTATTACTCAGCATGGATATCGCCAGAGGTTTCATGTTGATACTCTTACTCATTTTTTAGCATTGGAGTAAATTATGCTTGTTTATTTCAATTCTCCTCTTAGTGTTCCCTCACTTTTCTCGTATTACTCAACATAGACACCGTTAAGGGATTTTGTACTTGTACTCATTTCTGAGCATTAGAGTAGATTATATGCACACTTATAATTTAAAAGTCTAAAATGATACTTTGGAATTCAAGCAATTTATGCTTCATGTCCATAGATTTTGTTTTTGCATTTTCTTCCCCTTGTTTGGGTGTAAAACAAGCATTAGATTGATTAAAGTTTATAAACTTTTAGCACAAAACTATTAACTACTCATCTAAATTCTATGAGGCTAATAAAAGAAAGCCATTATGCTCAAAGGTCATGAGTGTTGGGGTTTCATGATACAAACGCAACGAAAAATTAAAATTTTGTCATGTTCCTAAACCTGGATCCATGTAATTCAACTACTTGACTAAATCTAAAGTTTCAAGAATCTCACCAAAATGTAGAAAAGACAAGATTTTCTGGAAGGATGAGAGGAGGTTCACACCGGTGACACCTTACCTCGAGCTTTTTGCCTTGGTTATTCGGATCAAAACGTCTCCAAAAGGATGCGTCCTCTATAGGTATCCACACAAATAGCCCTTCACCAAATGAATTGGAGTGTGTGCTAGCAACCTTCTTGATTGTCTCACAAATCAAGAATAAAAGAAAAACTCTATGTTTGTTTTCTAGGAAGAGAGAAAACCATTTTTGGAGGCAGGGAAAAACAAAACTGTTAAACCCTAGAGAATATAACATATTTATAGACTCTAAATTAGGGTTTCACCTACTAAAGACCTTTTTGGTAATTTCCATTTATTACATTCTGATTTTATTTTAAAAACAAATCATAAATAATATCTTATTTATTTATTTATTTAAAATAACATTTATCTTAAATAAATAAACAAATAAATAAATAAATAAAACACATTAATTATTTATTTCCATAGAGTTTATTTTGGGCTTATTAAACCCATATTCATTTTGGGTTTGTTCTAAGTGTATGACTTTGTAGGTTCACATAACATTGGCAGTGGGCCTAAATCTCTACTTAGGCCTACAAGTCATAAGTGGCCTCTAGCAAGACATTATGACTACCCAAGTCATGTGAAGTCAATAATCCGACATAACCTAATTATAGTAAATTTTATTGTCCCTTTATCATATGATATCTTAATTGAACATAAGGCATAGAATATCATCCTTATATAGTTTAATATTATGACTTGATTCCAAGTAGACTGAGAATGATAACTCTTTATCAATTCATTTCAGCATGGCAATGCATTTTCCTTTAGTCTATCTCATCAAGGGGCCCATAGATATCTTTCTCATATTAATGAGGGATAAATTCCTTCTAAATCACTCACATTCCTCATATAACTAATTTCATATCCAACAACATCCTATCTAATCGTTTGGTTAAAGACAATGTTAGAATGTGTCAAAACATAAAAAAGCTATGTAGAAATCCATCATGATTTCAAGGTCAAAGGACCAAAATAAAATTATTGTGATGAGAAATACTTATGACAATATTCTATGCAGTATTCTCATAGTCGATCAATCCAGTACATGATCTCTCATCATGTACCTATGAGTTGACTCAATATCTCATATTCATGATTAGTAAAACATTACCATCAGTCAACATCATTCTAGCCTTAATACTTTAACATTTATATAATTAATAAATGGCTAGGGATAATTAGAATAACACTTTTATTTTAATCTAAGGGTTTTACTATCAAGTCACATACTTGATGGCCTTAGTAAGAATTAACCATTCATAAAATCAAATGATAATGAAATACCTCTTTATTAATAAAATAAGAAAGTCAATACATAATTAAATGATTGACCTAGTGCATATCACTAATAATCTCCCACTTCCACTAGGCCTAATCAACATCATATCGAATACCTATGGACCTAGTATGACTCTCATGTTTAGGCTGTGGAAGAGGCTTAGTTAGTGGATCAACAACATTATCATTTGTAGGTACTCTGCATATCTTGACATCTCCTCTCTCAATGATTTCTTGAATGAGATGATAACGCCTGAGTATGTGTTTGGATCTCTGATGTGATCTGGGGTCCTTAGCTTGGTCTATAGCTCCATTATTGTCACAATACAAGTTCACTGGATCTGATATACTAGGAACAGCACCTAGTCCAGTTATGAACTTCTTAATCCAAACAGCCTCCTTAGCTACTTCTAAGCAGCTATGTACTCAACTTCCATTGTAGAATCAGCAATAGTGTCTTGCTTGGAACTCCTCCAACTCACTGCACCTCCATTCAAACAAAACACATATCCTGACTCTAATTGAAAATCATCCTTATCAGTTTGGAAGCTAGCATCTGTGTAACCATTTACAACTAGCTCATCTTCCTGACCACCATATAATAAAAATGCATCCTCAGTTCTTCTCAAGTACTTAAGGATATTTTTAATTGCTGTCCAGTGACTTTCACCTGGGTCTGACTGGTATCTACTTGTTGTGCTTAAGGCATATGAAACATCAAGTTGAGTACACAACATTGCATACATGATAGATCTAATAGCAGAAGCATATGGAATCTTACTAATGCGGTCTCGCTCATCTTGTGTCATAGGACACTGAGTCTTGCTGAGACTAATGCCATGCGACATTGGCAAGAATCCTCTCTTGGAATCTTGCATACTAAACATGTTCAATACCTTATCAATATAAGTGCTTTAACTTAGGCCAATAAGCCTTTTAGATCTATCTCTATAGATCTTGATGCCTAATATATAAGCAGCATCACCTAAGTCTTTCATTGAGAAACAATTCCCTAACCATGATTTAACATTTTGTAAAATAGGGATATCATTTCCAATGAGTAGTATGTCAACCACATATAACACTAAAAACACAATAGCACTCCCACTAACTTTCTTGTATACACAAGGTTCATCATCATTTTTAATGAAGCCTAATTCTTTGACTACTTCATTAAAATGAAGATTCCAACTTCGAGACGCTTGCTTCAATCTATAAATGGATCTTTGAAGCTTGCATACCTTTCCAGAATTCTTAGGACTAACAAAACCCTCTGGTTGTGTCATTTACAGATCCTTAAGTAAATTTCCATTAAGAAATGTTGTTTTGACGTCCATTTGCCATATTTCATAATCATAGTATGCAACTATGGCAAGGAGAATTCGAATAGATTTTAGCATAGCCATTGGTGAAAAGGTTTCATCATAGTCTATACCATGTGTTAGTTTGAAACCTTTTATAACTAGTCTTACCTTAAAGGTATGCACATTGCCATCCATGTCGATTTTCTTTTTGAAAACCCATTTGCACCTAATAGTTTTTAAACCATCATTTGAGTCAATCAAGGTCCATACTTGATTATCATACATGGATTGCATTTTTGATCTTATGGCTTTAAGCCATTTCTTAAAGTTAGGACTATTTATGGCCTCCTGATAGGATGTGGGCTCATTATGATCCATAATTAACACACCATTATCACTAGTAATGAGAAATCCATATCTCATGGGGATTTGACGTGTCCTTCTAGACCTTTTTAGGCTTTTTAGTACTTATGCAGGCTCAATAACTATTTGTTGATTCAATTGCGGTTCCATATCAGGTACAATGCTATTTTGTGGGCCTTGAATTTCTTCAAGTTGCACTATGCTCCCACTGGTTCCTTTGGAAATAAACTCTCTTTCCAAGAATATACCATTTCGAGACACAAACATTTCATTCTCAGATGCATTGTAGAAGTAATATCCTTTAGTTTCTTTAGGATATCCCATAAAAAGGGATTTGATAGATTTGGGTGCTAGTTTATCTGAGATTTGACACTTCATAAAAGAATCACATCCCCAAATCTTAAGAAAAGACAAACTGGGAGTTTTTCCAATCCATTTCTCATATGGTGTCTTTTCAACTGCCTTCGATGGAACTCTATTCAAAATGAATGCAATAGTTTCTAAAGCATATCCCCAAAAGGAGATTAGAAGATTAAATTGACTCATCATAGATCGAACCATATCTAATAGAGTCTAATTTCTACGTTCAAACACACCATTCCATTGTGGTGTACTTAGAGGAGTCAATTGTGAAACAATCCCATATTCTCTAAGATGATCTATAAATTCTTGGTTTAAATATTCACCACCTCGATCAGATCTTAGTGTTCTAATATTTTTACCAAGTTGATTTTGTACTTCATTCTTGAAAATTTTGAACTTTTCAAAAGATTCAGATTTATGTTTCATTAAATAGAGATAACCATATCTATTGAAATCATCTATGAAAGTTATGAAGTATTGAAAACCTCCTCTAGTAGTTGAGCTTAATGGTCCACATACATCAGAATGTATTAGGCCCAATAAGTCATTAGCCTTCTTACTCTATCCAGTAAAAGGTTTTTTAGTCATTTTTCCAAGTAAACAAGATTCACATGTATCAAATGATTCATAATCAAATGAATTTAAAAGCCCATTTTGGTGTAACTTTAAAATGCATTTCTCATTTATATGGCCTAAATGACAATGCTAGAGATAGGTCGAGTTTAGATCATTAGATTTAGACTTCTTTGTATTTATGTTATAGATTGGCATTTCATTAGTGTCTTCAGCATCTAAAATATAAAGTCCACTAGTGCATGGAGCATATCCATAGAAAATGTTATCCTAATAAATATTGCATTTATTATTCTTAATAATAAATTCAAACCCTTTCTTGTCCAAACAAGAAACAAAAATAATATTCCTATGCATAGTAGGTACATAATAACAATTTTTTAAAGATAAAAAAAGTCCACTAGGCAAAGGTAGTTCATAAGTTCCTACAGCTAAAGCAACAACTCTTGCTCCATTGCTAACTCGTAGTTACACTTCGCCTCTTGCCAATGATCTACTCCTTTTTAGACCCTGTACATTTCTACAAATGTGAGATCCTGATCCAGTATCTAATACCTAAGAATCAGAATCAGAAGTAGATAAATTTAATTCTATAACATGAATACCTAAAGAGGTAGTCTCACCACCCTTTTTCTTCTTCAGATAATCCAAAATAGAGCTTGCAATTTCTTTTCCAGTGGGCTGGCTCATTACAGAAAAAGCAAATTCCTTCCTTTGTTTTGGGTTTAGCCTTAGATTTGGGCTTGGGCTTTGGCTTGGGCTTCTGAAAGCCTTTAAAGACCTTGTTCTTGCCCTTTCCAACCCTTTTCATCCCCTTTCCCTTATTGACCATCAGAAAATCCTTGGCGTTACTCTTGATGTTCCTTTCAGCAGTTTTCAGCATCCCATGCAACTCTGAAATAGTCTTCTCCATACTATGCATATTGTAATTCATAACGAAGCTATCATAAGCTTCAGGAAAAGATTGGAGAATAATATCCACAACCAGTTCTTATTCAATCTTAATACCAAGCTTGTCCAAGTGATTAAGATGACCCTTCATCTTAAGAACATGAGGACTGACAGAGCCGCCAGTAGTTAGCTTGCAGGAAAGAAATGCCCTGATGGTATTGAATCTTTCAATTCTAGCTTTCTCTTGGAACATTTCCTTGAGATGGCCTATCATAGTATAAGCCTCCATTTCCATCAGTTGCTTTTCTAGCTCAGTACATCCAAGCATAACATAAGTGACATCAGTATAATCATTAAGATGCTTATTATAAGCATCCCTTTGTGCTCTAGGAGCATTAGCAATTGGTTCCTCAGGGATGGGTTGATCAAGGATGTATTCCTTTCTCTCATGCCTAAGAACAATTAGGTTTCTATACCAGTCAAGAAAGTTAGTCCCATTGAGCTTATCCTAGCAACATGGTAGATGTAGTGTTTGAAGTCATTTTCTACAACAAATATATGCAAAGTCCATTCAATATTTTATTAAATATGTATGAGGCATAATTAAAAACTCCCACTAAATTACTTAAATCAATAACCCTCTACGTTAATTTTATAAATTTTAGTGGGCCAAGATCCATATTTCACCATACTCTAAGTGAGCTTTGGCTCATTGCCTAAAATATGGTTATTTAGGTAGACAACTCTTATCAATTACATCTCATGTAACTCTTGGATGGTCTGGGATTTGACATCACATGTTATAGCTAAAAATCCCATCTAATGCCCTAGGTCCAAAACCATTATGATAACCTAGTTAAGTCAAACCATATCAAACGTTTGGGTAACACCATTATCCAACTTGCCTTCCTCGGATAAATTTATACACCCTGCTTTGGCAGGCCCATATATAATAATCTAAGGCTTGACAAGTATCGAATTTATGGGAGGCATTATAATGACTTAATATTAAATGAGGGTTCATCTTTATTTAATCTTATTTAGTTATTATTATGTTGTATTGTATGGCATCATATGGCATCACATACATGGCATCACATACATAACAACTAAAATAAATGTGACATAGCATGGCCCAAATCTAAGTTGATCTTCATAAGCCAATATGAAGATCAAAGGTCAAATCTAGGTAACATTACAATTACAAATTAAGCCTCCAACTTGGATCTCCATCTTCTACTATGGATCTCCTTTTTTGGTTCCTACCTTGGATCTCCATCCTGGACCTCCAACTTGAATTGCACTATGGGTCTTGATTTACATAAATTGTCATAATTTATTCTACACTATTCTAATAAAATATATACAATAAAATAAATAACTTGCAGGCTGTATTTAAAATTACAACCCATAAAAATTAAATCCAATCACATTGGTCTAAGGGCCATGCTATGCACCATGCATAAAACAATAAACATGTATAACATAATAATTTATTTAGTTAGAAAATCCAATTATTATGTTAAAAATAAAATAATGTGACAATTCTTTCGGGGTCAAGGGCAGCGCCCCTAGTGGGGTTCCAAGGGGCAGCGCCCCTGGTGGGGTCCAAAGGCAGCGCCCCAGGTGGCGGTGCCTAATTTGCATCAAGGAAGCAACCAAACAATTTTTATAATCAAATAACTGAATCAGCTGCTGCCTAAAACAACATCACTTTCTGTAAAAATCTTACAGTCTGAAAATTCTATTCAAAATAGATAAAAAACAATTTTAGCTTTCATAAAAACATCTGTGCTAGCAGCTGATTTTGATCACAATCAAAAATCACAATAAAAGGGGCAATAAACAGATTAATTCATATACTTGTACAAATTTGACTTTGCCTGTGCATTAGGTCACACGACTGTGTGCAAAATGCGCATGGTCGTGCTGCCTGATTGACGTCGTATCACGCACGGTCGCGTGCCAAATGTGCACGGCCATGCTACCTACTAGCACATATTATACTTAATTCATTTTTCATGAAACAACATCCTGTATTCATAAAATCAAAAACTGCTTTTAGTTTAATCACATTAAACCATTACAAACATTAATCAAATTAATGTTTAATCCCGTTTTCAAATAGATTGCTAAGAATTGTCATAAAATAAATCAAAAACCTTTTTTGATAATTTTGAAAACCCTTTCCAAAATGAATTAGAAACCCTAACATATATCACATATACACATGATTAATTAATTGAATTACAAATGGCTCTGATACCACTGTTGGGGTTTCGTGATACAAACGCAGCAAAAAATTAAAATTTTGTCATGTTCCCAAACCTGGATCCATGTAATTCGACTACTTGACTAAATCTAAAGTTTCAAGAATCTCACCAAAATGTAGAAAAGACAAGATTTTCTGGAAGGATAAGAGGAGGTTCATACCGGTGACACCTTACCTCGAGCTTTTTGCCTTGGTTGTTCGGATCAAGACATCTCCAAAAGGATGCGTCCTCTATAAGTATCCACATGAACAACCCTTTACAAAATGAATTGGAGTGTGTGCTAGCAACCTTCTTAATTGTCTCATAAATCAAGAATAAAAGAAAAAACTCTATGTTTGTTTTCTAGGAAGAGAGAAAACCATTTTTGGAGGCAGGGAAAAACAAAACTATTAAACCCTAGAGAATATAACATATTTATAGACTCCAAATTAGGGTTTCACCTACCAAAGACCTTTTTGGTAATTTCTATTTATTACATTCTAATTTTGTTTTAAAAATAAATAAGAAATAATATCTTATTTATTTATTTATTTAAAATAACAATTATCTTAAATAAATAAATAAAATACTTTAATTATTTATTTTCATAGAGTTTATTTTGGGCTTATTAAACCCATATTCATTTTGGGTTTGTTCTAAGTGTGTGACCCTATAGGTTCACATAACATTGGCAGTGGGCCTAAATCTCTATTTAGGCCTACAAGTCATAAGTGGCCTCTAGCAAAACATTATGACTACCCAAGTCATGTGAAGTCAATAATCCGACATAAGCTAATTATAGTGAATTTTATCGTCCCTTTATCACATGATATCTTAATTGAACATAAGGCATAGAATGTCATCCTTATATAGTTTAATATTATGACTTGATTCCAAGTAGAATGACAATGATAACTTTTTATCAATTCATTTCATCATGGCAATGAATTTTCCTTCAGTCTATCTCATCAAGGGGCCCATAGATATCTTTCTCATATTAATGAGGGATAAATTCCTTCTAAATCACTCACATTCCTCACATAACTAATTTCATATCAAACAACATCCTATCTAATCATTCGATTAAAGACAATGTTAGAATGTGTCAAAACATAAAATAGCTATGTAGAAATCCATGATGATTTCAAGGTCAAAGGACCATAATAAAATTATTGTGATGAGAAATACTTATGACAATATTGTAATATCCCGTGTTTTTTTTAAAATATTTTTACACTGTACCGGGATATACAGTGTCAATAATTTTGACTGTATATACGATATTTTTATGAGTTGATATGTATTTTAAACCTATTTTAATTACTGTCTATTATTTTCAGTATTTTACGTAAAATTTTCCCGGGACTTTCATTTTCGGGGAAATTTCCACGTAAACAATGTATTATTAATTATTTTAAATGTATTTACGGACTTGCATGAACTCATACATATTTTTAAATTATTAAATAAAGCCTGTGTGTGTATATTTATTTAATTAGGGTTTATTATTACCCTAATATTTTATTATTTATTTATTATTATTTGATTATTTTATTTATTATTAAATTATTAAAATTTATTATTTTTTTTCTTTTTCTTTTTTTTTTCTTTTTCTTTTCCTTTCTCTTTCCTTTTTCTTTCTTTTTCTTTTTCTTCTTCTTCTTCTTCTTCTTCCCGTGGGTGCCCGACGACCACCAATCTTCTCACCGTCGTTTCTCCCTCATCCGGCCACCGTTTTCGACACCGCCGGTCTCTATCTTCTCCTTGAGCTCCGGTGAGTGTTATTCTAGCTTTGGTTTGAGCTAAAATGGTCTAGAATTGCTTAGGTTTTGAGTTGAATATTTCGGCCACTTTTGGTTTTCGATTTTTTTGAGCTTCGATTTGGATGATTCATGGAAACTTCCTTCACAAATGTTGTTCCTGGTAGTTTAATCTTCATGTATGAATTTTTACAGAAATTTTGGAGGTTGTTTGGATTTTTGGGTATTTTTGAATATTTTAATATTATTTTCTAATTTTCGGAAATTAATTATTTAAATTATGAAATTGGAGTTTATGGTTGAATTAGGTGTTGAAATGAATTATAGAAATTTATTTGGAATTTTTATGAATTTCTAAGTATTTATTTTTAATTATTGAAGTTTAGGTGATTTTGGAAAATTAAGTTAATTGTGTTTTTATTTGAATTTAATTGGTTAATTGAGTTTAATTATTGATATTATTGATAAATATGTTGAGAAAATTAATTTTGGATAAGTGTATGATTTTTGGTGAATTTTTGAAGTAAATTAGGTATATATATATATAGGGGTATTTTGGTAATTTTACCCTAAATTGTCTAAAAATGTAATTTAATTGGTTTTAATATTTATTTAAGGTATAAAAATGATTTCTACAAAATATTTGGTATTTTTAACTAATTAAAACTATTTTCCGGGAATTATTTTCAATTATATATATAATATACGGTTTTTTCTAATAAAATGAGTTTTAATCGATTTTTACAGTGTTTCAAGGTTAATTATGTAATTTCTACGTATGAAATGTATTTTTATGATTTAAGGATATTTTTGGTATATTTGAATATATATTCTGTGTTTGTGGACCCCGGTCGACAGATTGTAGTCTGGAGTCCGACCGAGGGGTTGTGATTGATTGTGGTGTTTATTTTTGAAGTGTATTTTCTTTGCAGGGTCGGCTCTACTCTTTTGAGTAGAGAGATGTCCGTTTTACAGGGGAGGTTCTGTCGGATTTCCGGTAGAATTCTCGTAAAACGTGATATCCAGTCGAACCCTAATTTCCGATTCTGTGTTGAATACTCTAGATTTAATTCTAGGATTTCTGTTAGGGTTATTCTGATGTCGATTAATTATTTCTTGTTTAGTTGCGCCGAGACCGAGGGTTAGTGGACCAGGCCCGTCGGACCTGTCTCGTGGAGCGCATTAGGTGAGTTACTATATTATATATATATGCTTAGGATGCATGATTTAGAAAATGCATGTTTTATTTTGACTAAATATGCATAAATAACATGATTTATATTCAAGTATATTTTTGGTATATAATAAATTATATACATGTTTTAATAATAAAATATATTTAAAATGTTTTTAAATATATTTTTAGTTTAATTCATGATTTGATTGGATTTATTTGACATATATATACTCAAAATATACCTGGTTTATGTTTGGTATATTTTCGGTATATATATGGTTTATATTGCTATTTCATTTATATCCATGCATCATTTATTTTTGTGAATGAATGTTTTATTATTTATTACTGAAGGATATCAATAGAACGTGCTACCTAGTGGGCAGCACTAGGACCGAGTACGTACCGGTACGCCTATAGTATTTAGGCTTTATTACTGACTATTTGTGGATATCGATTTGATTATGATTATTGATATGTGTGAGATGTGGTTTGGGTGTGATTGCTGGAGCTCGGTTGACCAAGTGTCTCGGGGCCAATCACACTGGCAGTCAGACTGCTGGAGCTCGGTTGACTTAGTGTCTCGGGGCCAGTCTACTGTCCATATGGATTAAGTGGATATATTTGGAATCAGTGAGCCTGTATGGCTAGAGTGTTGTTTAACACTATTTTTCTGAAGTTGCGATATTCTAGGGTTCTATGTGATCCTTCATAAAAGTTGATTTTCAGACAAAATATATAAAATGATTTTTCTGCATCTGTATGAACTTGCCTGTATATATACATATTACTCATATACTGTTGACTGTTTGCATTATCACTTAGAGTGTATGTATATATACTATAGTAATTCACTCAGTGAGGTCTGACTCCCCTCCGTTGACTATTTTTCAGGAGAGTCAACTTCCTCAGACCTCAGTAGCAGGTCGATACGTCGAATTTCTTCCGCCCCGGCTTCTTTATGTAAATTGTATACTTGAGTCTTATTTATTTCATCTAGATACTGCAGTAGTTGTGATTTTCAGTAGTTGTGATTTTCAGTAGTTGTATATTAAAGTATGTGTTTTAAAGAGATGTATTATAGTAAAACTGGATTTGTATAAAGATTATACATTTATGAGATTATATATGCGATGTGATGAGTTTTGAATTAAATCCAGTTGATATGGATGATATTGTAATATTTATGATTTTTATTTTTCGCTGCATATTATATATTTTTATGGTTATTATTGCATTTTTATTTTATTTTTAGGCTTGCTACGGGTTCCGGATTCGAAAGAATTCCCGTTCCCTAGCGCCGGTCATGGCCCCTGTTTTGGGTCGTGACAAAGTTGGTATCAGAGCGAAGTTCGTTTCAGAGTGGAGTTCTGTGTCAGGGCTTAGTTTTGTGAGTTGTGGCCCTAGTTTTAAAGTTGTGTTTTCTGTTGGACTACTGCAGTGTATTAGGTTCGAGTATGTCTTGATGAGTATTCCTTGCTGTAGTTTTCAGCGTTATTCCTCCGTTGTCTGTTTTGTCTGAATCTTTCCGTTTGTCTTTTCAGAATGAGGAGGCGAGCGCGTGTCGCTCCACCGGTCGTTGAGGCCGAGGATGATGAGTCTTTTCAGGACGAGGTTTTACCTCCTGAGCAGCCAGTTAGACGTAGAGGTCGTGGCAGGGGTAGACCTCGAGGAGCGGCAGGTCGCCGTAGGCAGAGAGAGTTACAGGACGAGGAGCCTGTTGAGCCTGAGTTTGATGTTCCTGTTCCTCCAGTTGTTCAGCCTGTTCAGCCTGCCTATCAGCAGGGTATGTCTGACCCTGAGGCAGCTTTGTTCTATGCCAGAGTTGGCAGGATTGCTTTTGATGGGACTTCTGATCCTTTAGATTTTCTGCATGCGATTGAGACTAGGACTCGGACTGCTCATACCAAGTACCAGAGGATCATGATCGTTGAGTTGTCTGTCGAGGGATCAGCCTTGGATTGGTTTATTCAGATGATCCAGCCTTATATGATGACGATGACATGGGCTCAGTTTCGAGAGCGATTCATGAGGAGATTTTGTCCAGAGCCTCTTCGTTTGAGCTATCGTCTTCGTCTGACCAGTATTTCTCGTGGAGATCGATCAGTAGAGGAGTATACCCGAGAGTTCCTTCGTCTGGGTAGATATGCTGAGGATCTGATGCAAGATCAGTATTTCGCTGTTACTACGTATGTTACTGGTTTGGGTTCAGCTTTTGCTGGTATGCCCACAGCAGGTCTTACTCTCGAGTCGGTGATTGAGCTAGCTAAGGAGATTGAGCTGAGGTTAGTTAGGCAGGGAGCGATGCCTGATTATTACCAGTTGGGAGTTCAGTCGAGTGGATCGCAGGCTACTCCATATTCGAGTTTTCATGTTGGTTCGAGTAGTCAGCAACGAGGTTCGACTCAGCAGAGTCAGAGACAGCAGCAGCGAGTGCATCGGAGCAGTAGACATGGTCGTGGAGGTCAGCGTAGATCATTCAGATTTGGATCAGGTGCTTCGAGTAGCAGCAGTGGTTGTAGTTCTGGATCAGCGGCCAGTGTTTGTCAGACTTGTGGTAGAGTCCATCAGGGACCGTGTTATCTGACACCGCTGACATGTTTCAGATGCGGGCAGACAGGACATTTTGCCAGATCGTGTCCTTATCCCGGATATCAGCAGCAGCAGATTCCGCGATTCCCACAGCAGTCGATTGCTAGTGCAGCGCCCGTGCCATTTCAATTACCACCAGCCCAGCATCAGAGTTCTACTCAGTTTGTTCCACAGCAGAGTCGTGGTAGAGGTACTAGAGGAGGTGCTAGAGGTGTTGGCCAGGCTTCTACCAGTCAGCAGGGAGGTCGAGGCCAGGCCAGAGTTTTTCATCTGACTCAGCAGGATGCTCAGGCATCTAATGCAGTCGTGGCAGGTATTCTTTCTGTTTGTTACCTGGATGCTTTGGTTTTGTTTGATCCGGGTGCCACGCATTCGTTTGTTTCTCCTATTTTTGCTTCTAAATCTTGTTGGCAAGCTTCGAGGATGGCTTTTCCTTTGTCTGTTGCCACTCCTCTGAGTGATTCTTTGGACGCCGATATTGTTCTTTCTGGTTGTCCAGTTCTCGTGGGAGATAGAGAATTACCCGTTGATTTGATTTTGTTGGATGTGATGGAGTTCGATGTTATTTTGGGAATGGATTGGTTGTCTCAGCACTTTGCCGTGGTTGATTGCAGGAATAAGGAGGTGACTTTTAGAATTCCTGGTGAAGAAGATTTTAAGTTTGTTGGTGACAGGAGTTCAGCACCTCAGAATCTTATTTCTGTTATTTCTGCTAGGAAGTTGTTGAGGAAAGGTTGTCAGGGGTTTTTGGCATTGGTTAGGGATACGTCAGTGGAGAAGTTGTCACTCACAGATGTTCCTGTTGCTTGTGAGTTTCCTGATGTTTTTCCCGAGGAGTTGCCAGGTTTACCACCTCATAGAGAGATTGAGTTCTGTATAGATGTGGTTCCAGGTGTTACTCCTATATCTATGCCACCCTATCGTATGGCTCCTGCAGAGTTGAGAGAGTTGAAGGAGCAGTTGCAAGAGTTGTTGGAGAAGGGTTTTATCAGACCTAGTGTTTCTCCTTGGGGTGCACCAGTCTTGTTTGTGAAGAAGAAGGATGGTACCCTGAGACTGTGCATTGACTATAGAGAGCTGAATAAGGTGACAGTGAAGAACAAGTATCCTCTCCCGAGGATAGATGATTTGTTTGATCAGCTCCAGGGTGCACAATTCTTTTCTAAGGTCGACTTGAGGTCGGGTTATCATCAGCTGCGGATCAGTGAAGCTGATATTCCTAAGACAGCGTTCCGCACTCGTTATGGTCATTATGAGTTTCTGGTGATGTCTTTTGGTTTGACTAATGCACCAGCAGCTTTTATGGACCTGATGAACAGAGTATTCCGACCGTATGTGGATCAGTTTGTGGTAGTCTTCATTGATGATATACTAGTATATTCGAAGAGTATGGAAGAGCACGTATATCATTTGAGGATTGTACTACAGACACTGAGAGATCATCAGCTTTATGCTAAATTCTCGAAGTGTGATTTCTGGATGGAGAGTGTTTCTTTTCTTGGACACGTAGTGTCTAAAGAAGGTATTCAGGTTGATCCACAGAAGGTTGAAGCAGTATCTGAGTGGCCTAGACCTACTTCAGTTACTGAGATTCAGAGTTTTCTGGGTTTAGCCGGGTATTATAGGTGGTTTGTGCAGGATTTTTCCAGGATTGCAGCCCCTATGACTCGCTTGACTCAGAAGAATGTTAGATTTGAGTGGTCAGAAGCTTGTGAGAATAGTTTTCAGTTGTTGAAGGAGAAGTTGACCACAGCGCCAGTATTAGCTTTGCCTAATAGTGTGGATAAGTTCACAGTTTACTGTGATGCCTCTAGAATTGGTCTTGGTTGTGTGTTGATGCAGAATGGAAGGGTGATAGCCTATGCTTCGAGGCAGTTGAAGAAGCATGAGCAGAACTATCCTACACATGATCTGGAGATGGCTGCAGTGATCTTTGCTTTGAAGATTTGGAGACATTATTTGTACGGGGTGACTTGTGAGATATTTACTGATCACAAGAGCCTTAAGTACATTTTCCAGCAGCGAGATCTGAATTTGAGGCAGAGGAGATGGTTGGAACTGTTGAAGGATTATGATTGCGAGATTCTTTACCATCCGGGTAAAGCTAATGTGGTAGTAGATGCCTTGAGTAGGAAGTCCTCAGGTAGTCTTGCTCACATCGGTGTGGAGAGGAGACCATTGATCCAGGAATTGCATCTGATGGTGGATCAAGGTCTGATGATGAAGATCAGTAGATCAGGTGGACTGTTAGCTCAGTTTAAAGTACGATCTGTACTAAGGGATAGGATTAAAGCAGCTCAGAGCCGAGATCCTATTCTGGAAGAGCTTGCAGAGAATGTCAGAGCAGGGAAGTTCACTGATTTCACACTCGATGATGATGGTGTGTTGTGGATCAGTGGTAGATTGTGTGTTCCTGATGTGGATGATTTGAGAGAAGAGATCCTAGATGAAGCACATTCTACAGCTTACAGCGTTCATCCTGGTGTTACTAAGATGTACCACAGTATCAGAGATCTATACTGGTGGGATGGATTGAAGAAGGATGTTGCTGATTATGTTGCTAAGTGCTTGACTTGTCAGCAAGTGAAAGCCGAACATCAGAAGCCTTCTGGGAAGCTTCAGCCTCTTCCTATTCCCGAGTGGAAGTGGGAAAGGATAGCTATGGATTTTGTGGTCGGTTTACCTCGTTCGAAGGATGGATACGATTCCATCTGGGTGATTGTAGACAGATTGACGAAGTCTGCACATTTCTTGCCTGTGAAAGCCACATATTCAGTTGCTAGATTGGCGAAGTTGTACGTGAAGCATATTGTATGCCTTCATGGAGTACCTGTGTCCATTGTGTCAGACAGAGGTTCAGTGTTTACTTCTCGTTTTTGGCAGAAGTTGCAGGAAGCGATGGGCACTAGGTTGGATTTCAGTACTGCTTTTCATCCTCAGACAGATGGTCAGTCTGAGAGGACGATCCAGACACTGGAAGATATGTTGAGGATGTGTGTCTTGGATTTGGGAGGTAGCTGGGATGATCATTTGTCGCTTGTTGAGTTTGCATATAATAACAGCTACCATAGCAGTATTGGCATGGCACCATATGAGGCGTTGTATGGAAGGAAGTGTAGATCCCCGTTGAGTTGGGATGAGATCGGTGAGAGAGCTTTGACTGGACCAGAGATGGTTCAAGATGCTGCAGAGAAAGTCGCCGTGATCAAGCGCAGGTTAGAGACCGCAGTTAGCAGACAGAAGAGTTATGCGGATCCTAGGCGCAGAGATGTGGAGTTTCAGGTTGGAGATTTCGTTTTTCTGAAAGTATCTCCGATGAAGGGTGTGATGAGATTTGGCAAGAAGGGTAAGTTAGCACCGAGATATATTGGACCGTTTGAGATTCTGGAAAAAGTTGGCACTGTTGCATATCGGTTGGATTTGCCTCCGAGTATGTCACAGGTGCATCCAGTATTTCATATCTCGATGTTGAGGAAGTATATCTCAGATCCTTCACATGTGTTGCAACCTGACAGTGTGGAAGTGAGTGAAGATTTGACGTTTGTGGAAGAACCTGTGGCGATCGTTGATTATCAAGTTCGACAGTTGAGATCGAAGCAAATTCCGATGGTCAAGGTTTTGTGGCGTAGCGACAGAGTTGAAGAGCATACGTGGGAGACTGAAGCTGAGATGCGAGCTTCTTACCCGTATCTCTTTCCTTCCTGATTCTGTAATCTTATTTTTAGAATTCGAGGACGAATTCTTGTAAGGGGGGAAGACTGTAATATCCCGTGTTTTTTTTAAAATATTTTTACACTGTACCGGGATATACAGTGTCAATAATTTTGACTGTATATACGATATTTTTATGAGTTGATATGTATTTTAAACCTATTTTAATTACTGTCTATTATTTTCAGTATTTTACGTAAAATTTTCCCGGGACTTTCATTTTCGGGGAAATTTCCACGTAAACAATGTATTATTAATTATTTTAAATGTATTTACGGACTTGCATGAACTCATACATATTTTTAAATTATTAAATAAAGCCTGTGTGTGTATATTTATTTAATTAGGGTTTATTATTACCCTAATATTTTATTATTTATTTATTATTATTTGATTATTTTATTTATTATTAAATTATTAAAATTTATTATTTTTTTTCTTTTTCTTTTTTTTTTCTTTTTCTTTTCCTTTCTCTTTCCTTTTTCTTTCTTTTTCTTTTTCTTCTTCTTCTTCTTCTTCTTCCCGTGGGTGCCCGACGACCACCAATCTTCTCACCGTCGTTTCTCCCTCATCCGGCCACCGTTTTCGACACCGCCGGTCTCTATCTTCTCCTTGAGCTCCGGTGAGTGTTATTCTAGCTTTGGTTTGAGCTAAAATGGTCTAGAATTGCTTAGGTTTTGAGTTGAATATTTCGGCCACTTTTGGTTTTCGATTTTTTTGAGCTTCGATTTGGATGATTCATGGAAACTTCCTTCACAAATGTTGTTCCTGGTAGTTTAATCTTCATGTATGAATTTTTACAGAAATTTTGGAGGTTGTTTGGATTTTTGGGTATTTTTGAATATTTTAATATTATTTTCTAATTTTCGGAAATTAATTATTTAAATTATGAAATTGGAGTTTATGGTTGAATTAGGTGTTGAAATGAATTATAGAAATTTATTTAATTTTTATGAATTTCTAAGTATTTATTTTTAATTATTGAAGTTTAGGTGATTTTGGAAAATTAAGTTAATTGTGTTTTTATTTGAATTTAATTGGTTAATTGAGTTTAATTATTGATATTATTGATAATTATGTTGAGAAAATTAATTTTGGATAAGTGTATGATTTTGGTGAATTTTTGAAGTAAATTAGGTATATATATATATATAGGGGTATTTTGGTAATTTTACCCTAAATTGTCTAAAAATGTAATTTAATTGGTTTTAATATTTATTTAAGGTATAAAAATGATTTCTACAAAATATTTGGTATTTTAACTAATTAAAACTATTTTCCGGGAATTATTTTCAATTATATATATAATATACGGTTTTTCTAATAAAATGAGTTTTAATCGATTTTTTACAGTGTTTCAAGGTTAATTATGTAATTTCTACGTATGAAATGTATTTTTATGATTTAAGGATATTTTTGGTATATTTGAATATATATTCTGTGTTTGTGGACCCCGGTCGACAGATTGTAGTCTGGAGTCCGACCGAGGGGTTGTGATTGATTGTGGTGTTTATTTTTGAAGTGTATTTTCTTTGCAGGGTCGGCTCTACTCTTTTGAGTAGAGAGATGTCCGTTTTACAGGGGAGGTTCTGTCGGATTTCCGGTAGAATTCTCGTAAAACGTGATATCCAGTCGAACCCTAATTTCCGATTCTGTGTTGAATACTCTAGATTTAATTCTAGGATTTCTGTTAGGGTTATTCTGATGTCGATTAATTATTTCTTGTTTAGTTGCGCGAGACCGAGGGTTAGTGGACCAGGCCCCGTCGGACCTGTCTCGTGGAGCGCATTAGGTGAGTTACTATATTATATATATATGCTTAGGATGCATGATTTAGAAAATGCATGTTTTTATTTTGACTAAATATGCATAAATAACATGATTTATATTCAAGTATATTTTTGGTATATAATAAATTATATACATGTTTTAATAATAAAATATATTTAAAATGTTTTTAAATATATTTTTAGTTTAATTCATGATTTGATTGGATTTATTTGACATATATATACTCAAAATATACCTGGTTTATGTTTGGTATATTTTCGGTATATATATGGTTTATATTGCTATTTCATTTATATCCATGCATCATTTATTTTTGTGGAATGAATGTTTTATTATTTATTACTGAAGGATATCAATAGAACGTGCTACCTAGTGGGCAGCACTAGGACCGAGTACGTACCGGTACGCCTATAGTATTTAGGCTTTATTACTGACTATTTGTGGATATCGATTTGATTATGATTATTGATATGTGTGAGATGTGGTTTGGGTGTGATTGCTGGAGCTCGGTTGACCAAGTGTCTCGGGGCCAATCACACTGGCAGTCAGACTGCTGGAGCTCGGTTGACTTAGTGTCTCGGGGCCAGTCTACTGTCCATATGGATTAAGTGGATATATTTGGAATCAGTGAGCCTGTATGGCTAGAGTGTTGTTTAACACTATTTTTCTGAAGTTGCGATATTCTAGGGTTCTATGTGATCCTTCATAAAAGTTGATTTTCAGACAAAATATATAAAATGATTTTTCTGCATCTGTATGAACTTGCCTGTATATATACATATTACTCATATACTGTTGACTGTTTGCATTATCACTTAGAGTGTATGTATATATACTATAGTAATTCACTCAGTGAGGTCTGACTCCCCTCCGTTGACTATTTTTCAGGAGAGTCAACTTCCTCAGACCTCAGTAGCAGGTCGATACGTCGGATTTTCTTCCGCCCCGGCTTCTTTATGTAAATTGTATACTTGAGTCTTATTTATTTCATCTAGATACTGCAGTAGTTGTGATTTTCAGTAGTTGTGATTTTCAGTAGTTGTATATTAAAGTATGTGTTTTAAAGAGATGTATTATAGTAAAACTGGATTTGTATAAAGATTATACATTTATGAGATTATATATGCGATGTGATGAGTTTTGAATTAAATCCAGTTGATATGGATGATATTGTAATATTTATGATTTTTATTTTTCGCTGCATATTATATATTTTTATGGTTATTATTGCATTTTTATTTTATTTTTAGGCTTGCTACGGGTTCCGGATTCGAAAGAATTCCCGTTCCCTAGCGCCGGTCATGGCCCCTGTTTTGGGTCGTGACAAATATGCTATGTAGTATTCTCATAGTCGGTCAATCCAGTACATGATCTCTCATCATGTACCTATGAGTTGACTTAATATCTCATATTCATGATTAGTAAAACATAACCATCAGTCAACATCATACTAGCCTTAATACTTTAACATTTATATAATTAATAAAGGGCTAGGGATCATTAGAATAGAACTCTTATTTTAATTTAAAGGTTTTACTATTAAGTCATATACTTGATGGCCTAAGTAAGAATTAACCATTCATAAAATGAAATGATAATGAAATACCTCTTTATTAATAAAATAAGAAAGTCAATACATAATCAAATGATTGACCTAGTGCATATCACTGACAATGAGATAGGCTTTTCACACATGATCTTATGAAGTGGATGAATTTACTTTCAATTTGTGAATTTTATGATTGAGATGGTACTTTATTAGAGAATTTAAAGAAAGAAAATTTTGTTACTTCCCTTTTTATAATCTTGATGAGTGTTTGGGACTTGCTATCTAACCCATTCTTATTGATGTATCAATTCCTTTTCCCTTCTTCATTTTCTTTTGTTTTTCCCTACACAAAATACCATAAGTTAGTATGGTCTATATGCAAGTGAATAAATTTTGTTAAAATGCAGTGTTATTCTTTTTTTTTTCATTCATCCCTTTGGAAAATGATGATGATGTCTCTGATCACGGAGGTCATGATACTCTACCATTGAAGTTGTGGTTCTGGACTGAATTTGTATTTCCACCATTCTCATTAATGCTATAGTAAAGGGCTTCATTCCTTTTATTGACAACTCCTATAAAAAAAGTTCATGAGTTAGGGATCTTATTTCACGATCAAATAATTTTTCAGACTGCATTTATTTTAAGTTTTGAGTGCATTCCTCCCATTTTAGGATTGTCGAATGTATTACATGTTGGACCTTCTCATCACCATATTCCATACCTTACACTAGTCTAACTATTATGGAGAGATATTTCAAATGATGCTTCATATGAGACTATGGAGATGGATGTTGAATCTAAGGAGCTTGAGCATCCTATCCAGCCTTTTGAGGTCGCCAGGATGATATTTTTGCAAGTATCACTGTCGATGATATTCCCTTATTGGATGGGCCCATTAGGCTCCTAAAGTCTAAGGTCCCGTTGAGTATCAGGTTCACCTTGATAGTGTTACCCTTTTCCTTTAGATGTGAACATTCTAAATACCTTTCTGCACTTTTACAACACTAATTTTGAAGGTTAGTAGGTGCACTATTTGTACAATCATGTCTAGGCTCAAGGATTTTATTATGCAAAGTAAGTATTTCACAATAAATGTATGCAAGTGTATGCATGTTATATATGGCATGCATGATCCTAATAGGTCTTCTATTTAGAACAAAGCTATGTTGGCAACTTAGAGTGTGAGATCAAGGTGCCTCATCAACAACCTATAAATTTGAGCATTAAATGCTTCACTATTGGTACCTCTAATGTTAGAGCTTCCAATACAGTTCATTGGACTGATGACTAGGCTAGCAAGTGGAGTTTATGGCTTGACATTGGAGTTTATGATTGACTGATGAACTATTTTGTTACTACTTTTACCATATGATAACTAATGTATTTGCTCTTACACTTGTTTTTGCCCCAAGATCATTTGTACTAGCTTTTATACTTCAGCATCCATTTTCACTCTTTGAATATGGACTCAATTTTTCCTTAGAGTTGCATTTTGCCCCTAGTTTCATTCTGGATCCATTCTCGTTATTCTAGTAGTCTTTTTTTTCTTTTTCGTGGGCAAAAGACCCAGTTCGTTCACTGTTGTTGTTGATCCTTTAACTTATTAACTCTATTAGTTGCAATTTCATGCATTAAAGATGTAGAGGAGTGGGCAACTGACTGAAGTGAGTTTTCAATGTTGAAATCAACTAGACTTGCTCTTTAAAGAACTCTGGAGCTGAACATAAGGCTTGATGATGTTGTAATGATTGATGATAGTTATAAGACAAGACTTGTAATGCAAGTTATTGAGCCACCTAAATTCTCAAGGTATAAAGGGACGTTAGGCTTACAAGGAAAATTATAAAGGCGTGGTAAAAAAGAAAACATAACTAAAACAGTGACCTCATAGCTCTGATTTAGCTTTCATTATGTATTGTCTTTCCATTCAGATACTTATGCAGTCTAATATAGATGAATATGCAATATTTGAACAAAAATTTTAGATTCAATTTTAATCATTCATTAGGGCAAAAATTAGAACATTCATTACATTACATGATACAACTCCTATTATCAGCTAGTCCTGAATTTTTTCTCTCTCTTATTTTTACCTCACACCTCACTGTTCTTTTTTTCTCTCTCTCCTTGCTTTTTCTCTTGTTTCACTCTTTTTAGTTTTTCCTCAAATTTCCTATCTTCAGAAGTTACATTATGTGATATATGTATGTTCTTTGAATTTGCATTTATGCCCATGTTAAATGAATCTAATTGAATTGAATTTATGTCAAACATGCAGATGCAATCCATATCATGATCATAGTATCATTGGGATGTACATTACATAAGTAAGCATGACCAGAATTTATATCACCGATCACTAAAAACAAAATAAGTTCTAAAGAAACTAAAATTTTATTTAAAGAAGACAATAATAAAATTTATTTTTTATTTTAGATGCTAAGGATGCTGAGTCTCATAGTGGTTGTCCTTCAGGTGGCTGACATAATAACTATTCTTACATCTTCTTACCAACTCTCTCCATGACTTCATCTTTCTATACCTCAAACGTGCATTTTTCTTTCTTTTTTAGCAGCTTCTCATCATCAAACTCATCACCCCATCTTGTAGGCACAATTGACTCAAAGGGTATGTCAAAAGAAGGTGGTTTAGTATAAAACACCTTATAGTCAAATTGCCTAAAGGCTTACATAATAAGTCTTCTACTCTTTCCTCATCTTTAGGGTCATTAGGAGATTTCTCATTGGTTTTAAAGTCTAGGTCTTTAAAGGAGCTTAGTACTTCTTCCTCATTTACTCCTAAGTTGATCATCATAGTAGCTGAGGGTGGTACATTTTGGTAGTTTGGGAAAGGATTATTTATGGTGCTTGGGTTTTTAGAGTCTGTGATCTTTTAATAGTTTATAAAGTTTTGGATTTCATGTTTGAGGTAGATATAATTATCCATAGAGTGCTGGAGGTTTTAATGGAATTGGCAGTGCTTGTTTGGGTTATAGCCTGGGGTGTTTGGGTTTGATGGGTTTGGATTAGGTAAAGTTTGAAGTAATCCCTTTTGCATTAGGCACACTAGGACTTTTGACAAAGGTTGGTTAAAATTGGAGAATCTCCTTGGTTGTTGAATAGCATGCACTTTTAAAATTCGGCTAGTGCTTCCTTGATGTATGCCCCCAGTTGGGTAGTTTCTTGCTCTGGTGCTTTTAGCAATCCTCTTTTTCTTACATTCAATCTCCTCAGCTTGGAAACCATCATCATAAATGTCTACAAATGTCTTAGGGTATCATTTGCAACTTCTTAACCATATTGGGGGCAACACATTTCAGACTATCATCCTAACCTGATCCTTCTCAGCTAGTTTATTATTTATTAATCTTGCCTTATTCATGAATCTAATAAGAGAATCCATAAATGATTCATTAGGATTTTGGTTGGTCAATTCTAAATCCCTGATAGACACTTCAAGCTTGGTATTATGGTCATACTATTTCAAAAAAGCAGTGCATAATTCTCTTTAATCTGCTTGGATGGACTTTTTTAACCCATGATACCAATTAATAGCCATACCCTCCAAGGATAGTATAAACAGCTTGGTAACTACAGGCAAAGGAGCCTTAGTGGTGCTCATAATAGTTGTATATTGACTAAGGTGGATCCTTGGATCTCCAGTACCATCAAACTTATATACCTGTGGCATCTTGAACTTATCATGCATCTTATCTTCCTTAAATTGCATTATATCATCAAAGTCAAATGAATATCTGATGCCCTGTCCTCTCATTAATTCTTCCATTTTGGACATATTTTGAGTCAGGGCTTTCATCCGCTTGGATTTGAGCTCTTGAACCAACTCAAGTGATTCTTTTTTAGCTTTCTCTATTAAAAGGTTCTCCATATCCTCATATTTCATTTCTATAGTAGGCACATTCCTTGCAACATTCAATGGCTGCCCCTCAGCAGGTTGATCTGCCACAACAATAGTAGGTGGAATTGCAGCAATGGATTTAGGTGCAAGTGCAACTGGTGGCATTAACCCAACTAAGGCCTGTCTTATTTCATCTTGTATCATTGCTCTCACGTCAACCATCAAAGCTTCCTTAATGTCTTCTAGGGTCCAGTTTCCTCCTTATTGTTGTTCCATCTCTTCTTTGAGTTGGTGTAGCTTCTAGGTAAAGTGGGTTGATAGGGCTCTTTTCCAAATTGCAAAGAATCTCTTTAGTTGTTGATTTTGGACTCAAATAAGTTCTTACTAATTTGCTACTACTCTATTTCCAAACATAGGAAGACCTGAATGAATCTATGATCATTGTAAAAGAAAGTGTTAGTATGATGCATGAAATGCATGTATGCATGATACATGTGCTATGCAGTGAACAACAAGTTACAATTAAGTATACAATATCCTTCCAAACTTATTCCTCCCACACACATATTCAATGGCGACTCTCTTTTCCTAGGATTTTTGGTATTGGCCTTAATATCAATAGGGGATATCAAGAACCAACATGCATGCCAAATCTCTCAAAGTAGTAAAGCATAGAAATAGTATTTCTAGGTATAAAAGATTAGCCCAATCTTTATTAACCCAAGTGGGCTTCTAAAATATGGGCTTGGGCCTTTATAGATAGAAATACCTCATGGCAACATTCATAAGCAATTTGGGTAGTGCTAGGGGAAGTTACTAGGCCACTAAATGAGCTGAGTCTAATAAAAAGGTCAATGTTCCCTTAGCAAGATGCCCTCCTTTAAGACTTGAGTCATAGGCCAAGGTTAAAGGGGCCCAACATCCTTTGCAAACTTGAGAGAAGACTACCCCCCATTTAGGACTTGGGTTATAAACTATAGTCAGATGAGCCTGGTAATCTCTTTTGAACTGAGTTAAGGCTAAGAGTAATGGTTAGCCAATTTATAATCCCATGAAGCTAGTGGAATCATGGAACCATAAACCAAAGCCATCGATTAATGGGGACATGTAGAATGAATGCAAGAATAAAATAATAATTAAAAAAATAATTCTAAAGAACACAAGTAGAATGAGTATCTCTTATCCCCAATAGAGTCGCCATTGTACATGGTAAGGTTTAGTGTATGCCTAAGATCTTAGCAACTGCAATACTATTTGAGCTCAAGGCATTAGAGAACACACTAACAACTATCATAAAGACATGTTGTGGAGATGAGGAGTCGCCACCCAGGGTAATAACTGGAACACATTGAAAAATGGTGGTACTTGATTCCTTAAGAGAAAGCCAGCACCACAACCAAGAGATTTTGCGTACGAAATACTAACTTCTTCCAATCTCGTGTTCTTTTAGAATTACCTTATGAATTGCTATTTTATCCTCTATTTACCTGCAATTTCATATAAACCCTTATAAAAACAATCAACTATGGGCAAACTAGTCATGAAATATACAAGTAAACAATGCATTTATCAAATCACAATCCCTAAGTTAGTCTATTCTACATTGATTTTAATTAAATGGGCTAAATCTACATGTTTTAATTTTAAGCCTAAAGACTAAGGGCCTAATTCTTTTTAATTAAATAATTCTAATTCTATTTATTTTAATTCTAAAAATTGGCCTAGATCTATAAATTATGAAGTATTTAATTTAGTGGGCCTAATTCTACATGTTTTAATTTTAGAATGATCTTAAATCTACAAATTATGAAAAGACTTAAATTAAATGGACTAAGTTTAAATTAATTAAATTAAATTAGGTGGGCCTATGTTTAATTAACTAAATGGGTCTAAGTTATCTTTACCTTAAATCTAATTAATTATGGGCCTAAAATGCATTTTAATTAATTAACCCTTAAAAAACCTAAATTTAAATGGGTTAAAAACTAATGTGGGCCTAGGGTCCAAAACACATAAATATAAGTAAACAAGCCCAAAAAAAAAACAATAAGCAAATCAAAATAAACAAATCTATTAATTAAATATATTCTAAAACCCTAATTCAATTAAAGTGACTCTAAACAAATAACATAATTAATCAAGCAAACTAATTTTACTAACTTAAATCTAATTTAATTTTAATTAAACAAGCTAATGATTTATATAGCCATTAGTTTTAATTAATTACCGAATGAAAACCCTAATTTTACTAACCAATTAATTAAAATGAAACAAACAAGCATACACACCAAATTTCGTTGTTCCTAGTATTAGGGCTGTTACAATGAACTATTAAGAATAATAAAAAAGAAGAATTAATACAATCCCAAAAATAAAAATATGATAATTAAATTAAAATAAACCTAGAAACTACATCTAGCTGTAAGGTTCCATCCATGGCATTCCATGTACTTTTATAGATTTGGTTCTCAAAGAACGATCATCATGTAATTCCCTCCATAATCACCATGATTAGTGAATAAAATTATAATAAAATTCAATAAAATTTAAATTCAATAAAATCAAAATAATTATAATAAAAGAAGAAAAATAAAAGAAGGTAAGGAGAAAATAATGCTTATGGATGCTTGTGAATGAATTGCTACTCAAACTAGTAAGATCACGGTTATTTTTTAGTAGGCCTTCAAAACTTGTTATTCTTCTTCTCAAAAATCTCCAAATGAATAAATCACCAAGATTTTTTTTTTGTGGAAAATAATGCTCAATATTAAGAATTAAGAGTTGAGTCCCTTTGCTCCAGGAGCCTAAGCTTTCCGTTTATAGAACAAAAACCAAAAAACCCTAAGTTATACGTACTAAGAGTTCCATTTTTAAAAGGACTTTATTTCCTGAAGAGTTAGATAAATCCCAAAAATAAATTTAAGAAAATTTTTTAATCAATCAAAACTCAAGAAAAAATATTTTTTTTCTATAAATATACAAAAAATAAACGAAAAACACGTAATTCTGATCGGAATTTCATAATTTTGATTTATTTATTTATTTTTTTAACTTTTAATCACAAAAAAAAACCCTGAAAGAAATTAAATTTTGAATTAGGTCTTAAAAGGTATTACAATTAAGTCCTTAAAAAATCAATGAAACTCTTTCTGAAAACATATTCAAACTTTTGAGGTTTCAAACTTCAAGTGTTAAAGACCTACTTGTAACATTTTTCTAATTCGAGTCCTTTATCACATCCATATTTTATTATCTTGAAATTGAGTGTTTATAATGACACAACAATGTCTCCACATCAATAGGCCCAACATTGATAAAGTGTTTTAGAAGTAGGGCTAGTTCTCGTGCAAGGTTAGGGCATGACATATCATCGGTAACTCTTCGCCTATAATCATTAATTATAAATTGGGTACTGTTTATGATTTGGTTAGCTTGAGATAAATCACAAGTCAATGTGATATGCTTAACATAATTAGCCTACATCTTGAAAAACATAGTGCAAAAAAATTTAAATAAATGACTATACAATATAATTGAAGTAGAAAATTAATTATAAATTCTTACAACTACTCCTAAGCGAGCACTAATAGGTGAGATGCATCGACATGTCACTAAACAAAATCAATCTAAATACTAGGAATGGTAATGTATAGATTCATGTAATGGTTTCCCAATAACAATACTATGCATTTGATGCCCCCAAAGTGAGATCCAATGGTTATGTTTGTCCACCTAATCTATATGATGATTCTATGAGTTATTATGATGCAACACATCAAGGCGGTATGGAGGAGGAATGGGTTGAATATATCCAAATTTTCGTAGCACCCTATGAAGATAGTTCCATTCAACTATGTGGATGCATATGAGGGGTACTAATGCCTGCCATATGTCTCACCCTTATAAGCAATAAGTGGGCAGTTGTTGAATGATGCCCTCAGTGTATGGCTCCTAAATAATCTGTATAAACAATTTAATTTTTACACAAAGAATTTATGCATAAATTATGTAATGAATAATAAAAAATAAATCTTTATTTTTCTAGATAATTTTTTTAATTGAAGGCGTACTTTTTTAACTAACTCCTTATTAGTTTCTTTTTTATTAATTCTAACTCTTTACTAAGTTAAGATCTAATCATTTTGTAAATAATAATAATAATAATAATAATAATAATAATAATAATAATAATAATAATAATAATAATAATAATAATAATAATAATAACAACAACAACAACAACAAAGAAAATAATAATAATAATATTATTATTCGTATTAATGTAATGAATAAAAAAAATTCCTATTAATGTAATGAAAGTTTTACCTCATCATGACGTGCATTATCTAGTTTGAGCTAAATGTCTATAATGACATTTGTGGGAATTGATGTAATCTCACGTGGTCTACTCCATCTAAAATAGTTGGATACAGGAGTCAGTAACATAATATCTTAAGTGTAATAAAAAAATTATGCCTATATACTTGTGTTCCAAAGGTGGATCTAAAGGAATCAACCGATCATGCAGTGTAGGTGTAAGAAAAGGAAAGTACACCCAAGCCCATAATTGAAGGAGAAAGAGTGAGCCGCACATATTTGCCACTATTGGTAGCCTTCATGCACAATAAGGCTCCTTATATAGGAAAATGAAACATGTAGATCCCTAACTATAGTGTCCTATTAAGTCAATATTTTCCAAATATTAAAGGAACTGCAAGCTAACTTTGCTTGTAGCTATAGTCAAGAACAAAATTGATGAACATAGTTGTAAAATATAGGCACGTGTATGCTTATGTAATGTCATCTGATTAGCTTATTGAGACAATTCCACGAAGCGCTCCTTAAATTGAGAACTATGAACTAATGAATAATGAATGTCTGGTGGTTCATGTGAAGTTCCTATAAGTGATTCACATAACTCTAGGTAATCAGGATGAACTCTGGCAATAATAGGACGACCATTAATTAGCAATCCCATCAATATAGCAACATCTTGGAGTGTAATCCTACACTCTCCATCAGAAAGATGGAAAGTATACGTTTCTAGTCACCATTGTTATACTAAAGTTGAAATCAAATGATGATTAAGTTTAATCTGGTGCATTCTGGCAACTCTGAGAAATCTAACTCTCGTACTAAATCCTCCACTTTAGGACTTATGTTTGCATATAAATTCTTCATATTAGAGCTTCATCAATATATTATGACTGGATATTCCAACTGTAATGGGAATTTGTAATAAAAAGTGACAATTTTTTTTTGTTAAAATATAATCCCTTGCTCCATTTTGAAAGCAATGTATCCTTAATTGTTACCTCATCATGCCATGTAGCCTATGATTTATGCTCATTTTATAGATAGAGTAATGATTGCGCATAAGGCTCACCTTAAATGTAATCATGTGGCAATAAATTTTGCTCCATACCTACCAAAATATTAGAGAGATTATTTTTTTATCAAAATAAAAACCAAAAAAAAAATTCAAATAGGGTATATAAACAAGTCGCAATTATAATACATTCATATCTTATTTGACAATGACATGTCATAAATATTAATTTGAAAAATTCTTTGTTGACACATAAATGATTCACTTGTGAGTGTAATGACAATAAAAATTACGGGCATCATATGTTATATAAGTGTAAAAAATTATATTGATTTGACAATATTGAATTATAGTATCACATATCCATGAGCTGTAGTTTAGTTCTATAAATATGTTAGACCTATTAGCATCATAATGAACCCCATTCATATATACATACACATACACAAACCTTTTCATCTATAGATGGCAGCTGGTTCTTTATATGGTGGTATAGGCCAAATATGGCTATTACTGGTATATGATGATGGTTATCGCCAATTGAGAGTGTCAAATCCAAAAGAATATTATGCAGGACTACGACAAGAATGGCCATTTCGAGTTAATGAAGTTAAGATTATAGTTGAACAATTACGTGAATTAGGAGCACCTATTATCAATTGTATAGCATAATTAATGCAGCGAAGAAACCAAATAGAATATAAAGTTACAGTTAAAAGAATTAGAGAGGAGAATAATTGAATGTTTATAAGAAGATCAAGGTATTATATGTTGAAGCTTGCTACCAATTAAGCAACTATAATGGGCAGGACACTTACACAAACATAGGTGAACAATGTTTTTAATAATCATGCATATATTTTTTACTATGAAATGTTCGATGAAGATTAAATGGTTTAACATCATTTATTATATTATGATTCCTCAACTGATATTTCAATATCAGATGTACATTCAATGGAGTGTACTATTAAATTATTCATTCTAGTTTATCCTAAATCGCCATCTTCTAATAACTCTTAAGTTTGCCATTTAAAAATTCTCTATTAATACATATTTTTATATAATTATTCTCCTCTCTAATATGATATAAAACATTTCATATTTCATCCATATCACATCATCTCATTCCAATTGCCTGTGCTTTAGGTACACGTAAAGTAAGTTCTATAGCTTCTTCTCGTAGTGCTTCAAATTCTTATAAATGATATTCCTATTCTTCCATCATTTTTACCAAAACTAAATTACTATTATATTGACTTGGATCCATTGGATATGAAAAATCATCATCTAGAGCCCAATGACATCTAGTGGCCCTAAAATATCTCTTGGAGAATAAACTCTAGACATTGTATCTACAAAATACATTTTTAATTTCAAGTAATTTCAAAAATTATTTAATGACATTAATTTCATAAATAATTTCACATTTGAATACATATTAATAATATTTTGGTATATTTTTTCCTTTTTTACAAAGTCAATGTCGTTATCACTATAATCTTCTATACCCTTGGCATCTAAAGCATTAACACTACATTCTAGTTAATCCTAACACTGTTGTCTAAATGTGTCATTAGACATATGATACTTTTTGAGATGATTATTCATTATAGCAATCTCCTTCTTGAATTGGTCAACTATATTATCAACTTATTCGTTGTTGTGTCTTAATAGAGTTGCTGAAATTGCTTTTGGTGTTGGTAACTTATGTTACCCACAATAAGCTTCCAATTCACATATTGTCTCCCATAAACGACCCCATTTTGGATCTTCTCTAACAATAGTGTTAGAAGATTATCCAAAAGCATCTAAATTTGTTGTATGATACCTAAAAAAAATATGATTTGCACATCTTGGTTCAGGAGATGAATATTTTGGATGAGTTTTGAATGGCCTTTTAGTTCCTTATCAAATTACACCATTTGGGTCTTCATATTTATCAATAATTTTTAAGTTCTTTTTACCACATGCTCCTTTTAAAGAACATGACGATCCAAATTTTTTATTTTCCTTTTTATTCATTCTTGATAAACATAAAATTTATCCCATTTTGAAACATAAATATATAAGCATAAGTATAACTAAAACTTTATGTTATGTAATTAAATAAAATAATAATATATAGACTATTATGCTAATTTGTCAATGCAAAAAGTTTCAAGAAAAAGGTAGAATAAATAAAAATAATACATAACATTTTTTTCTTAATTTTGTCCATAAGTCCAAGCATTATGCCTAGTCAAACCACATTTCATGCAAAAGTTTGATGCAACATTAGCATTTCGTTCATCCATTTCATTTATGATAAGCATTGACTGGGTCTTCCTTTTTTTCATTTCTAAGCTGGATTTGGTACAAAAGTTGACCAACATTTTAAATTTTCACTGATGGAATGGAAGGAAGCAATAAATTCTTTATAATCGAGTGCAAAGGACAAACACCCAGCAATAGCATGAGAATAAGGAATTTTGCTTTGTTGGAACTTCCCACAGGTATAACATTTTTTTCAGATTGACAAAATGTTTGTGACCACCTTTCCTATATGCATTGTTAAAAGCAGTCATTATTTTAAATATTTCTCTATATCATATCTTTTAACAACATGCCCATTTGCCGTATCAGTTCGATGCTTAAGTATATTTGTAGGTGTCCATAAAAAGTCCTCATTCAATAATTGAGAATATTGAGTTTGATGTTAATCGAATATATCAACTAACTTCAAAAATATTTGTTGCATCATTATAGTCATAAGCATCGATTGAATACTCTTGAACATGGCATTGACTTATTCAATATAGTTTGTAGTCATAACACCATAACAATGGCCACCATCATAACATAGAGTCCATTTCACCATCCATTTTACTAACTTCAGATGTCGAACCTTAGCTTTGCTCATCCATTTTACTAACACGACTACAATAAATACAAATCCATGTATTCAGTTTTGCCTGAATTTGACCATAAATGAATTATTGATTATCTTTAGGAGACGGAACCAAGCATAAAAAGTACAACTCAGTTGTAAAAAAATTTGTACTTGAATATTTATACTATCACTTAGATAGTATAAAGGGATATACTAATGGTTATAAACTTCATAGTGGGAGGCGAATAAGGTCAAATTTTACATTGACACCTATTGACAAGTACGAATTGTCATAAGAACTTTATGCTAAGTTCATTAATTCTATTCCTTTTCATTTCAAGTTGGGTTATTAGTTTAATATGATATGAATGCTCAAAAATTATGTAAATATTTCATCTTTATTAAGTGTGAATTAGTTGCTTTCATTGGGTGCAATTTTTTCCCTACTATTTAAACGTTTATCAATAATAGCTTATGTGAAAATATTTATGCTATATATATATGAAGGTAATATAAAATATTAAATAACGCTAATCATTTATACATTTTAAGTTAAGAGAGAATTTAATTGAACACAATTGAAAATTTAGTGCAAAATGTTTAATTAAATGTTAATATGGTGTTATAGGTTATTGGAAGGCAAAGTGAATATTGAAAGATGAAATTGAACATTTTTAGAGGTATGTTCTTTTGTAACTGTGTATCATACTTATCAATTTTCCATTTTTCATTTGTACGCCATGATAGTTAAACAAAATAATTATTTTGCGCTACATATAATGAAAAACTTATTGCGATTAGGTAATTATTTAGTGAACAAATTATTTAATCAATTATTTTTTTATTTAATATGTTGATTATTTGTAAAAATTGTTAAAATTTCTTAGATATACTTTTTGGTTCCATATATGTTAATATATTATTAGTTAAGATATGTTGTTCATTTATTTGAGATATACTTATTGTTTGCACATTTGAAAAGGTGATAATTGTATATCATATTTGTAAATTTTCTAACTTATTTTATTTTGTACTACTAGGTAGTTAAAAAAATCCTTTTTTCTTTTGCATTACATAAAATGAAAAATTAATGTGATTAGTATTTATATTATGCTGAAATGTCAAATGCATGAGTTGTTATCATATATTAGGGTGGTAAAATGATTCAAACTGAGTTTATTCTGAATGTATTACATGCATCTTCTAGATTGGTTAATTTTATTGAAGATTTTGATCTTCAAGGGTTACATACTATAATTAGAAATGCAATGGGAATAAGTGATGATGGGATTATTAACAACATTTTATTTAGACATCTAGATATGGGATTTGGTCAAAATTTGGTGTTTGGTTTTATGCAAATTGCAAATAAATTTGATGTTAGACAAATATTTGAAATGGTTAGGCAGTGTACAGGTTAGCTGACAATTGAATTTTACATTGAATTGAGTGACTTCACAGTTAGACATGAACCATGTGTAGAAGCTCATTCATCAAGATATAATCTAACTGAAATTGAAGTTGATGAGGAAGAGGATGATTGTTTTGATGAGGAAGATAAGGTTGAACTTGAAGAAAACGATTAGGAATTTGAGGAGGAGGATGAGGAGCATTTTTTTTAATGATGATGATGATGTTGATGTTGACAATTGTAATGTAAATGGTGATGTCAAAGTTAACAATGATGCTTTGATGGTGGAATTTATTAAAGGATTAAATAGAGAAATTCCATTGTAATTTGAACATGTAAATCTTGAGGATATGTATCTTAATAGTAATCCCTTAAATGCAAATGATATGTTTTAGGATCCCTTAAAAGAACTATTGAAAGGTATGTTATTTCATCTAGAGAGGCAATCAAAACAACATGCAAGTTATATTTTTGAGAGTTAAGTACCAATTTAGAAGTGTTGAAAGTATGTTTAATACTATAATATTAGTTTGCAAGTTGGGTTGTGGATGGAGAGCTAGAGCCATTGAGATAAAAAAAAAGTAGGCTTTGGAAAATAATAAGTTATAATGGTCTCTAGACTTATAGTGCTCATAAATTGAGTTAAGATAATAGGAATTTTGACTCTAATTTGATAGTCGCTTACATATAAGAAATGTTACAGGAGCAGCCTAAGATTAAGGTTAAAGCATTGAGTGTCGGGTTGGTTGAATGGTTTTCTATCACACCTAGCTATAAAAAGGTTTGGAAAGCTAAACAGAGGGCAATTTCAAATTTATGGGGGGTTTGGGATGACTCGTATACAATACTTTTGTAACTTCATGCATGCTTTTGTGACACTTAATCCTGGTTCTTTTTAGCATCATTTAGAGGAGGCACATTTCAAAAATGGTGTTCTTATTGAGGGGTTTGACAATTTAGATGCATGTTTTGTGCATACAAGACATGTATTGATGGGTTTAACCATTGCAAACATGTCATATATATGGATGGCACATTTCTATATGGTAAATATAGAAGTGTACTATTGATTGTTTTAGTAATTAATGGGAATAATGCTATATTACCATTAGCATTTGCTTTAGTAAAAAAAAAAAGAACAAAGAGAATTAGGAGTACTTTATGACGATGTTATGGTATTATTGCTATGAAGGGAGAGATGATGTTTATATCATTTTTTATCTCATATTAGAATTAAGCATATGATGAAGCAAGAAAATTGGTGTGCTAATCCACATCGATACTGTTTGTGTCATGTGCTTAACAATTACAACACAAAGTTTAAATATGCTCATGTAAAGAACATTCTTATTACAGCTGCTCAAGAGTTCTAGAAAAGAAAGTGCAAAAGATGGATGAGCAAAGCTAAGGTTCGACATCTGAAGTTAGTAAAATGGATGGATAAAATTATGTTACAATAGAATGCATGAAGTTACAAAAGTATTGTATACGAGTCATCCCAAACCCCCCATAAATTTGAAATTGCCCTCTGTTTAGCTTTCCAAACCTTTTTATAGCTAGGTGTGATAGAAAACCATTCAACCAACCCGACACTCAATGCTTTAACCTTAATCTTAGGCTGCTCCTGTAACATTTCTTATATGTAAGCGACTATCAAATTAGAGTCAAAATTCCTATTATCTTAACTCAATTTATGAGCACTATAAGTCTAGAGACCATTATAACTTATTATTTTCCAAAGCCTACTTTTTTTTTTATCTCAATGGCTCTAGCTCTCCATCTACAACCCAACTTGCAAACTAATATTATAGTATTAAACATACTTTCAACACTTCTAAATTGGTACTTAACTCTCAAAAATATAACTTGCATGTTGTTTTGATTGCCTCTCTAGATGAAATAACATACCTTTCAATAGTTCTTTTAAGGGATCCTAAAACATATCATTTGCATTTAAGGGATTACTATTAAGATACATATCCTCAAGATTTACATGTTCAAATTACAATGGAATTTCTCTATTTAATCCTTTAATAAATTCCACCGTCAAAGCATCATTGTTAACTTTGACATCACCATCTACATTACAATTGTCAACATCATCATCATCATTAAAAAAAATGCTCCTCATCCTCCTCCTCAAATTCCTCATCGTTTTCTTCAAGTTCAACCTTATCTTCCTCATCAAAACAATCATCCACTTCCTCATCAACTTTAATTTCAGTTAGATTATATCTTGATGAATGAGCTTCTACACATGGTTCATGTCTAACTGTGAAGTCACTCAATTCAATGTAAAATTCAATTGTCAGCTAACCTGTACACTGCCTAACCATTTCAAACATTTGTCTAACATCAAATTTATTTGCAATTTGCATAAAACCAAACACCAAATTTTGACCAAATCCCATATCTAGATGTCTAAATAAAATGTTGTTAATAATCCCATCATCACTTATTCCCATTGCATTTCTAATTATAGTATGTAACCCTTGAAGATCAAAATCTTTAATAAAATTGACCAATCTAGAAGATGCATGTAATACATTCAGAATAAACTCAGTTTGAATCATTTTACCACCCTAATATATGATAACAACTCATGCATTTGACATTTCAGCATAATATAAATACTAATCACATTAATTTTTCATTTTATGTAATGCAAAAGAAAAAAGGATTTTTTTAACTACCTAGTAGTACAAAGTAAAATAAGTTAGAAAATTTACAAATATGATATACAATTATCACCTTTTCAAATGTGCAAACAACAAGTATATCTCAAATAAATGAACAACATATCTTAACTAATAATATATTAACATATATGGAACCAAAAAGTATATCTAAGAAATTTTAACAATTTTTACAAATAATCAACATATTAAATAAAAAAATAATTGATTAAATAATTTGTTCACTAAATAATTACCTAATCGCAATAAGTTTTTCATTATATGTAGCGCAAAATAATTATTTTGTTTAACTATCATGGCGTACAAATGGAAAATGGAAAATTGATAAGTATGATACACAGTTACAAAAGAACATACCTCTAAAAATGTTCAATTTCATCTTTCAATATTCACTTTGCCTCCCAATAACTTATAACACCATATTAACATTTAATTAAACATTTTGCACTAAATTTTCAATTGTGTTCAATTAAATTCTCTCTTAACTTAAAATGTATAAATGATTAGCGTTATTTAATATTTTATATTACCTTCATATATATATAGCATAAATATTTTCACATAAGCTATTATTGATAAACGTTTAAATAGTAGGGAAAAAATTGCACCCAATGAAAGCAACTAATTCACACTTAATAAAGATGAAATATTTACATAATTTTTGAGCATTCATATCATATTAAACTAATAACCCAACTTGAAATGAAAAGGAATAGAATTAATGAACTTAGCATAAAGTTCTTGTGACAATTCGTACTTGTCAATAGGTGTCAATGTAAAATTTAACCTTATTCGCCTCCCACTATGAAGTTTATAACCATTAGTATATCCCTTTATACTATCTAAGTGATAGTATAAATATTCAAGTACAAATTTTTTTACAACTGAGTTGTACTTTTTATGCTTGGTTTCGTCTCCTAAAGATAATCAATAATTCATTTATGGTCAAATTCAGGCAAAACTGAATACATGGATTTGTATTTATTGTAGTCCTGTATTAAACCACCTTTTTACATGATTTATTGGATTCTTAACTGCACTTCAATTATGTAAAGTATCAAATCATCAAAATTATAAGGACTACAATTAACGTCCATTTTCATTTTCTTAAAATTTACAATTATTTTATCGACTTTTTCTTAGTGTGCAGGAGTTCTAATGACACAACATTTTCTATAACAAGCCATGTTATGCTGTAACACACAAAAAATTCAATTAGTAAAAAACATATATATATATATATATATATATATATATATATATATATATATATATATATATATATATATATAAGAGATGGCATGCTGAAATTTTGGGATCTATTAATGAAGGACTTGAATGTTTTATTTAATAGCTTTTGTAATTTTAGCCGGTCCACACTTTTGCAAAAGCCAAAAGGTATTTAATTTTTGTACCTATTCTTTGGCTTGATGCATGTTGATGAATGCAAGAGATGTGAAATTGAAAAACTCAATATCTACCATTGGATTTTTTTTTCTTTGTTGATTTGTAAATCAACTTGAGATTCTTTTAGTATGTTTTGGCATATATAATTTGATATATGTTAGTCTATATCTCTGGCAGTTTGATGGAATTTGAGTTATGTGAGTCATAAGCAAAGCTTTTATATTTTTCTTTGTGCTATATATATATATATATATATATATATATATATATATACATACTATGCTTCAACCCCACGCTTTGTGTGGAAGAATATAAATTTTTAAAACCTTTTACTATAAAATCTAAAATAAATAAATGAGCATATAAATATTACCAAATTTAATTGGATAAAACATACATAAATATTTGCAAAATACAATTGAAAATGATTAAAATTTCTAAAATATAAACAGTAATTAATCAAATAGAACATTGCATCTCACTCAAACTTCTCATCATCACTGTTATTGATTTATCCACTATCTCATAGCTAAAACATGCCCTAGTTTTATGGATTCTCCTTTCTAGTTTTAAAACTTTACTCTCAGTTTGTCTTTGAATTACCTTCATCATCGCCATGTGTGTGCAATGAGGTATTTGAAGGCATCATTTGTGAAACATTATAACCATAAAAATTACTTAATTATCTCATTTTTCCAAATGAGATTAATGAGCTTCCAAAAAAAAAGATCTTATTTTTCCAAATGCATCCTGTGAACCTCCCTGCATGGTTAAATAAATGAAAAATTAATAGCATATTAGTCATTAATAACATAGGTATAAAAAGTAGGATCCATATCTATATCTATATAAATATATAAAGTTAAGCTCTATAACTGATGCTGCAAAATGTTGCCATATGGCTTCCTAAAATTTCAACACATATTAACCTATCAATTTAATTTTTTTATCCATCCAAAGATTAGAGCAACCCAACAGTCATTTAATCAATTTCATGTTTTTTTTATCTTCTTCCTCTATCCAAACCAAAGAGCAACACAATAGTCACTTAATTTTGTCTTCTTACTTACTCAGTTTTGTCTTCTTTTCATCTTCCTTTTTGTTCCTTAAACTCATGAAAATGGTGGCCTCAAAATATAGCTATGAATAAATCCAGCAACATAGAATGGGTTAAAACATGAAGAGAATGGAAGAGCTTAACTTCAAAAAGATCTTTAACAGTTTTCGTATTCACAGTCTTAAGAAATCTCCAGTAAGGCTTTCTTATTTGTTCTTTTTTGGCAATAGGTTTTTTATGTTTCAAATTGGGTGTGATTTTTTATTTGGAAATCAATGATTTATTGTCTTGCAATATGAAATACTATTATATAGTAAATTTTTGTTCTTAAATATGTGCAATATGTATATTTAATTTCCATTGTTGAAGTTTTAGTTCCAACATATAGATTGACTTATTAAATTTATCTTGTCATATTCATTTATCTGTAAAGGATTTGAGCATCTGTTCTTTTATTAGAAATGAGCTCTAATAAAAATATTAAATTACATGTCTTGTTATTTACTAAAGATGTTACATCTCAAATTCAGAATTTGAATGTTAGTATTGTTTGGCTTCTTAAAGTTGTAGCACTATTCAACCAACTTTGAAGTAAAATCATATGGAAAATGAACAAATAATGGGTTTGGTACTTGGTGACCCTTCTCTTTATTACTATATAGGGTGGGGGATTTGATTTGGATATGGCTTATATCACTGAAAATATAAGTACTATCGGTTTTCCAATTGGCGATTTAAGCTCTAGGCTTTTGGTTTCTTTAAGGTAAACATGGTTAGTTATGATGTGCTAGCATAAGCCATTGAATTAAAATACTTCGTTACACTGTGAACTTGGTCCTAACCTCTTTCTTTTAGGACTTTGTATGTTGAATTTTGTTGCTATTGAAAGTTTGATGAGCATGACATCAATTGATTATTGGGTCTTTTTCTTGCCATTGTTGGTTGATGTTATATGTACCCTTGTAATTCTTATTGGAAAATATAGTAAAGAGACTAATGTGCTTGCTTTAAATAGGTTATTTCCAAACATCACCTTTTGGATGTTGAGTGAATTTTGATGGGTCAAGGTGTTGTTGATAATGTTCAGAGAATATGCTTAGTCAATCCATCAAAACTCACTAAAGGGACTTGCCCTGTTAAAGATATGAATGAATTTGAGAGCACTTTGGATTCATCTAAGCTTCTTACTACCTATGAGAAGATTGATTCTATGAGAGAATGTTATGACCAATTACGTCAAAATGCTATATCAGAAGTGGCAACAAGAATTGCACTAAAAGCTTCTAAAGTTTTGAGTGTAGATCGATGGTGCACATAGTTTACCTGAGCAATCAATTATATATAGTTAACAATAATAAACATATTTTCTATGGTGGTTGGCAAGTAAACTTGATGTTCTTCATGCAAAGGAAGTTCTTAGATGACTAACTAAAAATTTAATAAATGTAAGTTTACAAGATATGGATCTAGACTAACTTCATCTATTATGATCAGAAACCGCCAAATTCATAATTGATCATTTACTCAGTTGAGTCCCTATTCTGTTGCATTAATCCATTTTTAGATTTTTTATTGTCTTGTTTAAGAATCATCAACTAAAATCTATGGCATTCAGAATGCTACTTTCATTTGTATCTTTGGTTATGCAACTAACAATACATCTTAAAAATCTCCTTGCTAGAACTTGACGAGTAAAGAAGTTGTGAGTATTGATTTGATTTTTTTTGGGTTTAATATATTATTTGCATTGGAATAGATACATGTAATATTTCATTTCATTTAACTATCAGAGCTCACTCATGGGTTGTCTCTATTTGATTGGTTTGATTTTGCATAATCTTTTTACAATTTTTGATGTTTAATCTATAATTATATGCTTATGCTCTTTCTTTATTAAATCTAAATTCAATTTCATATAATTTGAATTTTTTAATGAGCTAAAAATATGATTTTAGATTTACTCATTTAATTTAATAAAATGAAATAGTGATCTTCATGAAATATGCTCTTTATTTGTTTAGTTTGGTCCTTTTATCTGCATAAAGTCCTTAAGCTTGAGTAATGTAGTCTTATTTAAATTGTTTTTTGTTGGTATTAATTTCTTTTTTTAAAAATATTTAATGGCTAATAATAGTGGAGAAGCAACTAAAAAAAACTCAAGGAAAGTTGCTCTCAATAAAAGGATTATTTCTTCAATTCATGGAGATTTGTTGTTGCCATCCCTGACATGACTTAGAGATTAGTAAACTTTCCTGGTTCTTCATATTAAAATTTAAAATTATATGTATTGAAGCAAATTAACAAAAGATAAAATATATGTGTAAAAAACACTTAGTTTTTTTTTTCATATGTAATTCGCATAATCACAAATCTTTGCCTCCACGGAAATATTTGTTGGACTATAGTGATTAAACCATAATCAGATGTTTTTCGGTTCACAGTTCACTCAATTGTTTTATGGTCTCCTATGCATTGTGTTTGTTTTAGAAAACCATAGATAGAAGGATATGCCCATTGGCATTTAACTTTCTAAGAAATTTCTCTTCACCAAGAGATTTGGACATGTCCTGGTTGATTTTATATAGATTCCTAATAAATGTAATTGCTACTAATAAATGCAATTATTAAATAAAACAATCCTATTATCATATAAATCTCAATTCATTAATAACATTCAAATATTATTTTGATCCTTAAACTTCTACATCCTTCCATGACTATTTTAAATGTTACTAATTGTATAAGACTAGGTGCTCCAACAATTTTTAATTATGTTAGCTTTTTTTTATTATTGGCTTCATTATCTCAGTAAACTCTTACTTTGATGCTTATGAGTAGCCAAAAAAAAACCAATGAGATATAGAGTGTTATTTTATTATTTATGCATTTGATGGAGGAACTATGTCTATAGCCTTATGACATATCTCTTAAAGTGTAGAAAAAGTTACTTAAAAATTTCTTTGTTTCTGAGAATCATTTAAAGCTGCATTTATTTGCTAAGGAACCTGGACTAAGGCCATAAGAGAAGAGTATGAACTTAATACTAACCTGGTAGAGCTTAGAGCTTAAGAATGCTCTTTACAACTATAAGGGCAATTTAATTAACGATAAAGATGTGGTCATCTTGATAAAATTATCAATGAATGTTCTCTAAAATTGGATGTTTAATGGTTAATTTTAGAGTATAGAGACTCTAGATCTATATAATGCTAGGCTAAGATGCAAGGTCTTTTATTACAGAGTAGCATACTAATTTTCTAATGTACGTTAGGACTATAGGTGGTAGAAATTGGAAAGGTAGCAAGTAAGTACAACCTGGACAAGATAAGCGGTCTTATAAGAGTGCATTCTTCGTCTTTATTTTTCAATCATTCCTTATATTTTTATCTGATGAATAATACTTTGTTATCCTTTTATGATTTGAACATATTAGTAATCAAAACATCATTTAATATGACATATGTCAACTTCTATGGTTCACTGTGTAAGGCAAAGTGGCTGGATGAATTAAGAACTGAGCTTAAAGCTGAAGTAGAGAGAAAGTATTAACCAGGTTGTGGCACCTGACACTCTCTACTTTTAGCATTTCTTCACTGTCAACCTACAATCGTTCTCTTTAATTTATCCCTTTCTCTATTTTTCATCTATGATTCACAAAAACATATATGGGGAAACAACATTTCATAAAAATATAGGAAATGGAAATTTGGGAAAATGCATAAATATTAAAAATATAGGGGTATTTATATAAATATACAAAAGTTATTATATATACATAAGTGCAATGTTCAATATTATTTTTTAATTTTTTTTAAAATAGCAATTTTCAATATTATTAAATATAACATTTAAAACAAAAATAATAATTAGTTAAAAAATAAACACAAAAAATACTAAGCTAAACAAAGACAAGAGAAACCCATTAAATTTAAGCAAAGGCCATAACAAAAAATCTCCTAAACTTAAAAAAGGCCATAAAACATTTAAAAAAAAAAAAAGAGAGAAGGTCATCAAATTTAATACAGAGGTGGGAGGTCATAAAAAGAAACACTGATGGGAGGACTTACAGGTTACGACAAGAGCAAAGTCTCTTCTCCTCTTGTATGATCTTGAAAAATAAGGTTAATAACCTATGGGTTATAAAAAGTTGAATTTTATTTTGTCAAAACCAAAAATCAGAGCTCAATTTATGAGATGTGCTCAATTCTCTTTTGGATTTGGAGTTCAATTTTGTTCATAATTCATTCATAATTTCTCCTTCCTCATTCATCTTAAGAATGGTTCTATTGGCTTTTTTTATAAAAAAAATGTAGGAAACACATTTCAAAGGAGGGAAATCTGCTTCCACTTTTTTGTATTTAAGGAATTCGCCCTGAAACGGACTAAGGACATTTTTTAGAAGTTTAGTTTCCAAAACATTTCGAAAACATCGAATGTCATTCCATTAACATTTCCATGCATCGGAGTTTTGCATGCATTATTGATAATTGAAAAAGAAAATGGATAGGTTGTAGCTCTTTATTCTACTTTCTATTTCCTGTCTTCTTATATTATATAATTTATTAATTATTTTTCTTTTTTCAGCTTAATTGTAGTTTGTACTTTTATTATCTTCTATAAAAAACATTGAAAAACTTTTACAATGTTGTTTTTGTATAATTATTATTGAAAAAAAATCATTTAAGAAAAGAAATTCACTCGCACAACACGCAGACATTTGTCTAGTTAAACATTATAATAGCAAAAACATAATCTAATCACTTCTTCCATATCAATCCAACAACATGGTAGCTAATCCATATAAAAGTGAAATGGGGAAACATGATTAATGAAATGGAGGAAACAGCTACTAATCACCAATTCAAATAAAAGTTCCATGTAAATGTGAAGAGAAGCAACAACCAATTCTCTATTTCAACTTTATTGATAAACAATTAAAAATAAAAATCTCATCCTGTACAGAAGTGTCTACACAAATTAGATGTAAGAAATTAATATTAAAAAAAAAAAGATGTTGGGATGATTATATCTATTGAGTTTCTCTGATTAATCTATATACTAAAAAAAACTTAGTTAGAGAGAAATTCACCAAGGAGGGGAAAAAGTTAGAAACCAATAGGTCATCTAAAGACAAAAAAAAATTATATTTTTAAATTAATAAGAAAATATATATTACGTCACCACCAACAAATTTATTGGCTTTAGATGCACATTCTTCAGGTTTGGATCTTAAGAACAAACCAAATTTATTTAATGAAAAATTCAAAAAAATAAATATCCAAAAAAATAAAAGAAATCTAGAAAAATGATATTGGCACACTATTTTTATTAGTACCAAAAGCACTTTCCCTCTCCAATAATGTAGCTTGTTCAAAGAAAATTATCTTAAAATTGCAATTTTGCATAAAACAGTTGAAATCAATCAAAATTTTAAGACTTGTCAAAACTCAAAAATTAAACCTTGTATGAAAGACTAAAAATACCAAACACTATACAGTTTTTGTATTTAAAGCTTCTGGCACTAAGTAAAGGGCAAATCAAGCCAGGTTCTGTATAGTTAATTCATATGAACCATTGCAAAGAATTTATGTACTTACAGATTGCAATGACAATGCATGTGTAATCAATGACTCTAAAAGGTTTATCATTCACTTTTGCTAATATTCCTAAGCATATCCCATTAAGTAATAAAATCAAATAATCTACATGTGTTCTTGCTTCCTATAGTCACTATTATATTGTAAGCTAATCCTACAAAAAGCAATGTTAAGAAAAAAAATTATGTTCAGACCATTATGCTGAATATATAAATGTAAAAACTAAAACATATACAAAAAAATTTTAGTTGTTTCATTACTTGATTTTATTCTTATGATTTTTTAGCAACAATCAAACAAAAGAAATGAATAACTCAAAAAATAATAGTTACCATAACGTACGTTAAATAATCTATTGATTCTCCATCACATGCATCAAAAAATCCATAATCACCTACTTGATGTGTTTGTTAGCATTGAAAGCTGGCAGAAAAAAAATTAAACAATGATAAGAAATGCAACTTTTATGCCATCATATTGTCACAAAGAAAATAAAGAAAATAATAAAAAAAAACACATACCTTCCTTTTATTTTGGTTTGTTAGATGATTTTTCTAAAAGAATATTCCTTCGAGTTCCACTAGAAATAGCTAGAGACCTAGCATTAACAATTTCTTTGTTCCCATAAGCTATAATGCTCATAGTTTTGGGATTCTCATCACAACATAATACCATGTCAAGATCAGCATGATTAAGAAAAATAAATTATTATTTTCGAGCATGATCCTACCTCAAATTCTTCGTGATGCATTTCCTCCTTTCTAGCTTCTGATGTAGCACTTCTTTACACCTCAAAGATCACCACGGCTCTCGCCATTTATACATTTTATAAAAAAAAGGAGCATTTAGTTACTTGTTTAACACATTCTTACACACACAATCATCAAGTAACTGAAGAATTTAACAACTGAATTAAAGTTCTTTAAAAATAGAATCATGTGATACAATCTAAACCTAATAATACTCTTACTTTATATTTCTTTCAAATTATCTCTAATTTAATCACCTAGTTCAATTAGCATAGAAAAGAGACGAAAAATAATATTATAATGAAAATGATGATTTCACCAAGGAGATCAATAGCAGTTTGAATAGCTTTCTCTTCATTCAAAGGGCGTATCTCAACATCTATAGCATGGCTATATATACTCCTTTGCATTCGAGTCATCAATCTATAATTTTCCTATTTATTCCAACATAATCAAATCATTAATATTGCCTAAAAAATAACAAATTAAAAAAATCTGAAGAAATTACTTAAGCTAATGTTGATAATGAACAGTGAAAACTTTAGATGGATAGCTGCTTGTTGCTTGAGCTGAAGAAAAAAAACTCCCCTTGAAAATTCAAAATTCATTTTCCATGTTAGCATCATCATTAACATAAATATAATGGATTGGCATTTTTTAAAAATTGTATATTGTCACACCTCAAAATTGACTGTCCCCAAAAAGGTCCAATGATGAAACGAATCCCCGAGATGACTAGAGTCTACTTGTTCCTAACGCCTCTTAAGTGTATAACCTTAAAAAACTTAACACACCCTACTAGCGTGCAAAATCGATCACCAAGCCATTAAGTTGTGCTTGAACCTTACAAAATACAAATTATCAAAACAATGAGATGTTTTATTTCAAGAAAACTCCTCTTAGAATACTCAGCTCATTGGGTCGGTGTGCATTTCATTAGACTACGACCCAGCTTTCTGAAAAAATGAAAATCAATTTTGACAAAACAAACCTCAAAAACACAACCAGAAGGCTCCAAAACCTATAGAAATGGTCCCAAAATGGTCCAACACAACCTGAGTATCTACGCGTATCGCTTAGAAGTGCGCGTAAACATCCCTAGGTGTCATGTGCTAAAATCGAGGCCGAATTTGGCCAAACAGACTTTGGAAGACCTAGAAACCCTATGCTACCTAATTTTTCCTATAACTCCTCACACCCCATTTTGAAGGGGGGAGCAAGTAGAAACACACACACACTCAAAAATTAGTTCAATTAAAGGCGTTAGAAAACCCTTTCCAGATAATTTTTGTTCTCCCATAACCTTTCCTTTAGGTTATTAGATCCCTTTTCCACCAAACCAAGCCTCATCTTTGTCAAAGCGTGCTTCAAAGGTATACAATCTAGCATCATTCTACTATCATTTTGAACCTTTCGACAAGGAAAGCGTGATAATCTTTCAAAGCTAAAGTTTCAAAGCTTGTACAAGCTTAGTCGAGTCTAAGGACCACACAATTATTTTAGCATGTTTATTTTACCATATTGCATTTTATTTTACTGTCACTAGCATTTGAGAATATTGTTGTGCTTATGTAATGAGATTGGCAAACTTGCATGCTACATGAATAATATATGCCTTACTATGCTCATTTCATATAATCATTATACATCCTCTATTTCTGAAATAATGAAATCACATCTTACATACCAATAATGTGAAATGTTCATATCTCATAATAGAGTCATCATGCTCTTGGTCCAGTGATGACCTCATGCATCCTTTATATTATCGTCATACATCATTATAGCATAAATAATCACTGCAAGCATGCGTGATCATCCTATTATTCATAAACTTAAGTAAGCTATGTGAATGGTCGTGTTACTCTTGCAGATCAATCATATTAGATTTACTTTTTTGCAATCTTTTCCATTTCATATGTATTTTATTAAAAAAGCATTGTAATAAATAAAATTTTAGTTTTATTATCTTCCACTATCTAATGTACTGTATGAATGCTATATAAATTGTCATTACCAAAACTAGGATGTTGCAGTAGCTATACATCGAATATCGTATAATGAGAAATAGTAAAAAAGTATATGTGATCCCCTAAACCTGAAAATCTCTACTAGAGATAATTCTTACTAAGTGACCCAATGTTATCCCATTATTTTCTAAATTTTCTAAAAATTGGGTGGCGACTCCATAAAATCAAAAGCATCTCGTCCCCCAAGACCAATCATTTATCCCTATTCAATAAAGTTGTCATATCCCTTAGAAATGGAAAGACCTGCTACATGTCCTAAACAAAATAACAAACATAACTGGTCACTCACAGTGGTGACTCCACTGGGGACTTATAAGTAAGAGGGATCAACTTGAAAATGACTATTTCTCATTATACAATACTCAATCATATAGAGCCCTTCACCACTACATTTGCATTACACATCACACGTGCACCACTTGTCCTTAAAAGCCTCGATAATGCTAAATGACATTGCCACCATGATTCCACTGAAGTCAAGGGCGATGAAGATACGATATTATCACCTTTAGTCTTTACTCGTGCATTCGCTGAACTCATCTGACTAAAGTCTATAACCTAAGTATTTAAGGGGGGAGACCAAGTTATCAAAAGAATATTAGACTCATTGACCGAAGTTTGTAACCTTAGTCATATGGGGGCAATCTCAATAAAGGAACCTTTAGCCTTCACTAAAGGAACCCTTAGCCTTTCACCTTGACTCAACTCATGTAGATAAACTAGTAGCAACATCCACTAGGATTCCACCAACCTGTACATACTATCCTTGTCCTAACGCTGTTCATTTGACCTGATATTCATAAATGACATGACCCTCCTAGTGTCTATCATCGAATGACATCGTAATGTTAGTTTTCATAGAAAATTTATGCTCAGGACCACGTAATTCTCATCTACTTTGTGTGAGCCCGAAGCATGAAGAATTATGAGAATCATGCACATCAGTTTCAATAATCTACATAAATTAACAAATAATGACATCCCTCGATGATGGAACCTATGAGATGTCGTCCATTTATCCCCATCAGATCAAATGATTGGGTAAGGAACATAATTGATTGTGGACCTTTATGTCGACAAAATTAAATTGTAAACTATCCAATGATACTTTCATGGCTCCCGATAAACATATCGAATATCGATAAACATATTGACCTTAGTCCGATACATATGGGTGCATGCAGGCTTTAGACATCATTTGAAGCTTGATAATTGACCCTTAAATTGACATCATATGATTACCTCAAGTACATTCAAGTATCATTTCTCAGCTTGAATAATCTATGAAAATTAACAAATAATGACATCTCTTGATGATAGAACCTATGAGATGTCGTCCATTTATCCTTATCTGATCAAATGAATGGATTAGGAACCTAACTAGATTATAAACCTTTATGTTGGAAAAATCAAACTATAAACTATTAAATGATACTTTCATGACTCCTAGTAAACATATCAAATATCGATATGGGGGTAAAAACTTGAACTCCTTTTGATTGACCTTAGTCCTATGCATACAGGCTCTGGACATCATTTGAAGCTCAATAATTAGACCCTCACATTGACATCATGTGATTACCTTAAGTAAATTCAAGTATAATTCCTCAGTTTACCCTTTGATTCTAGCCAATGTAAATTGACACAGCCTAGTTCTAACAGTGGAACCATACTCCTTTGATGACTATAGGTTCAAAACTCACCTAAGAAAGAGACTGAATAACCTTATGGAGAAATAAGGTTGGAAATAAGAGCTTGCTTGTGATTGGTTTGTTCACTGTGCAAGAAAACTAACTAGCTTTAATCATGCATGCATCACATACATGTAGATAGCACATGCTAACCATTATTTCTTATAGGATTTTTGCATCCACTCTATACATACATGCTCACCCTTTTATTTTGCAGGCACATGTCATGCATCATTCATTTAGCTAACCCTTATAAATGTACAAGAATACGACATTCAAACATGAGTGACCTAGAAGATACCTTTTGTCAACAATTCGAAGACAAGCTAAAAGAGGGGATCTAAAAGTTGCTCACTGATAGCACCATAGCTGAAATCCTCCAAGCCTAAATCAAAGCCAAAAATGCTTGAGATAGAATGACATACCACTAAATGAAGCATCTACATCTGTTCACCTAAGGGTAGATAAGGCAAAGAGAATTCCCTAACTTTCGAGGATAGACCAATAATAACGGTCTAGGGTACAATCCTAAAAAGGATACTGAGGCTATGAAATCAACCTCTTTTATGGCTAACAGCTCAACCCAAGTTTATCAAGGACAAGCTAAGGAATGGATGAGCAATAAAATTAAGAAATCAGGGTTTGAGATCTTCAATGGCACCCTCAAGGGAAATACTTACCAGACATGATCACCGAGACTGACATCTATGAACTAATAAAAAACATGGAGATAGAATATGAGAGTGAAGCTATCAATCATGCTCAAGTTGCTACCATCCTCGAATTAAGCATTGATGACATCCTATTCAAAGACATTACTGATGATGATCTCTGTACTTTTTCTTTGTTTGAAAATGATGATGTAATGAATTATAAAGTTAATGCAATGAAATCTAATTTTACTTGCTTGTTTAACATCTTTCCTGATGGTAGTGTGCATTGCATTGATCAAAACATTAGCATATTTGACATTCATTCCATATGCATTGAATCATTTAACATTGGCACGGAATTTGAACCACACATTCTGTATATTTTGAAAGATGTTACCCTTGAAGGGAGGAGAGAAATTGAAAAAATACTAATAAAATATTCAAAAGTATTTGCCTAGACGTACAACGATATGCCTAGTATTGATAAAGACATTACCTAACACTTCATTCCTACCAAAGAAGGGTGCAAACTGGTAAAGCAGAAACTAAAAAGACTTATACCATAATGAGCCCAACTAGTGAAAGAGGACATTGAGAAATAGATCAAGGAAAAATTCCTAGAGGTAGTATACTATCCAGAATGGTTAGTAAATATGGTTCCAGTACCGAAGAAAGATGGAAGGGTTAGAATTTATGTCGACTATAGAGATCTGAATAAGGCTTGGCTAAAAGATGATTTCCTACTCCCCACATAGATATACTGGTTGACAGCACCACCATATGTGCAATGTACTCCTTTATGGATCGATTATCTAGGCACAATCAGATCCTAATGGCCATTATCGACAAAGCAAAGATAGCTTTCATAACAAAATGGGGTAGTTACTACTATAGAGTAATGCCTTTGGACTAAAGAATGTAGGGGCAACCTACTAAAGAATGGCGACTACAATGTTCCATGACATGATACACAAAGAAGAGGAGGTATACGTCGATGACATGATGATCAAGTTAAAAACCATGGAAGAACAGCCCTCTGATCTTGAAAAGTTCCTTAGAAGGGTCAAAAAGTATGATCTCAAGCTAAATCTAAAGAAATACATATTTAGGGTCACTTCAGGAAAGATGTTGGGGTATGTTGTCAGTCAAAATGGGATTGAAATGGATCTAAATAAAGTAAAAACCATCAATGAGATGCCAACACCAAAAAAATAGAAACAAATCAAAGGGTGGGTTTCTAAGGAAACTACAATTCATTAGCAAATTCATCGCTAAGTTAACAGCAGTGTGCGAACCAATCTTCAAGCTACTCAGAAAAGATCAACTAGTTGAATGCAATGAACAATGTCAGCTAGCATTTGATAAGAATAAAAGTTACCTAGCCAACCTACTAGTTCTAAGACAACCTAAACTAAGACTACCTCTAACCCTATATCTGGCCATCAAAGGGAATGCAATCGATGCAATGTTAGCCCAAGAGGGAGAAATGAAAGTAGAACACACAATCTATTACTTAAGTAAGAAGATACTGCCATATAAGGAGATGTACAACCAAGTTGAACATATATGCCTAGCAATGGTATGGGCAATAAAGAAACTCATACAGTACTTTCAATCCTTTAGAATTTAGGCCGTGTCTAAAATGGACCCAATGAAGTATCTCTATGAAGATCCCTCTCTAGCAGGGAAACTTGCTAAGTGGCTCATACTGCTAACAGAATTTGACGTGCAATATCTTACTAAGAAGGCAGTAAATGGGAGAGCAGTGGTTGAATTTCTAGCTCTTAACCCCATTCTAGACTTAGAAGAAATCTAACAGGACTTCCTGGACAATGTCAGCTCGGCCATTGACATCCAAGGATGGTGCATGTACTTTGAAGGAGCAATCAATCAGTTCGGTACAGGAATCAGAGTCATACTACAATCTTCAAAAGGTGAAGTAGTACTAATTGCTAAAAAGCTTTAGTTTAGAGTCATAAATAATGAAGCAGAATATGAGGCATGCACCTTTAAAATAGAAGCACCGATAGCCCTAGATGTCACAGAAGTTGAAATCTTTGAAGATTCCATGCTAGTAATTAATCATGCCATGGAAGAGTTGAAACTGAAAGAGCATCACTTAAGGCCTTACTTGGACCACTTGAGGCTACTTACCATGTCCTTTCAAAATTGCAGATTCACTCATCTCCCTAAGAATCACAATCAAATGGTAGATGCACTTGCTTCCCTAGCATCAATATAGGAAGGACCATCCAAAATGCCCATGAAGCCTTTGATTCTACTCAAATTAGGATAACCTTGTCATAAAAATTATAGAATAGCAAAGATAGAAGTAGTTAAAAAGCCCTAGTTCTATGACATCTAGAGATATCTGAAGGAACGAGCCTATCTTAATCAAGTAGATGAAAGAGACAAAGTAGTCATTCGATGATTAGCATCAAAATTCATATCACACCAGGGTTTGTTATACAGAAGAACCTCATATGGTTTACAACTCTAATGTCTAGATGAAACTGAGGCTATAAGAGTAGTAGAAAAAGTACATGAGGGTGTTTATGGTCCACACATGAATGTATCAATCCTATCTAAAAAGATAATCAGACAAGGGTTCTTCTGGATGATGATGAGGAAGATTGCATCAAATTTATAAGGAAATGCCATAAGTGTCAGATCCACGGGAATGTCAGTCATCTTCCCCTAATAGAACTACACTACATCTCCTCTTCATGCCCTTTCTCAGCATGGGGCTAGAAATAATTAGGGAAATCCACCTGATAGCCTCAAATGGACATACGTTCATCTTAGTGGCAGTGGACCATTTTACAAAATGGGTCGAAGTATAATCATTCGTAAGGATAGGAGCCAAGCAAATGGCTAAGTTTCATTAAAAGAAATGTATTCTATTGATATGGGATCCCCCATCACATCATCTATGACAACGATGTCCAATGCCAAGGGGAAGTTAGAGAGCTACTAAGGAGTTATAAGGTGGAACATCACAAATCTTCTCCTTACCGACCATAAGCAAATGAGAGGGCCATCGAAGCTGCAAATAAGAACATAAAAAAATCTTATCCAATATGACTTAGACTTATTGAGATTAGGCAAATAGATTTCCACATGCCTTATGAAGGTACCAAACAACAATCAGAACTTCAATAAGAGCAACTCCTTTCTCACTAGTGTATGGATCAAAAGTAGTTCTTCCAGTCAAAATGGAGATCAAGTCTCTTTGGGTAGCAATCAAATTTGAATTGTCAGAAGTACAGTGAGCTCAACAAAGGCACGATAATCTTACTCTTTTAGATAGCCAAAGGCTTAAGGCCCTATACTATACATAATTATATCAGACTTGACTAGCCAAGACCTTCAACAGAAGAGTAAAACACAAGAGTGTGAAAGCAAGAGATTGGGTGCTAAACCAAACATGATAGAACATTATGAACCCTAGAGGGAAATTCAAACTGAACTAGGAAGGCCCATACCTAGTTAAACATGTCTTATAAAAAGAAGTAATCAAGCTGATGGATTCTAAAGGTAATGAATTCTCTAAACCTGACAATACATACTGCCTAAAGAAGTATTACATCTAAGGCATAAAAAAAATCATCCTGCTGAGTTGAAAACCTAAAAATGGCAACTCAGGCAAAAGTTAAGGACTTCCTCTGAGTCGAAAACATAAAAATGGCAACTCATGCAAAAATTAGGGAAAGAGGGAAAATACTTTTAGAAAACTTGAGAAGGCTAGTTAAGGATAAGGGTAACCTTAAGATCAGAATTTGTACAAATGCACTTGTGCTTTTTTTAAATCATTGTAATGAAATGAGAATGATTGCCAATTGTAAACACCCAATTTCAAGATGAAGAGTTATGGATGCAACAAAGGACTCTAACGATGAAAATGTCATAAATAGGTCTTCAATACTTGAACTTTGAAACTTCAAAGGTTTGATTGCATTTTTCATGAAAGGATTTAATGTTTTCATACACTGAATTACAATGCTTTTTAAGGACATAATTGCAAAACCTAAATTCTTTCAGGGACCTTTTTACAATTAAAAGTTAAAAAAAAGTAGTTAGAATTATATAATTCTGATTAGAATTGTGTAATTTTGGTTGGAATTACACTAATTCCTATCAGAATTATGTAATTCCGGTCTAAATTAGACATTTTCTGCTGGGTTTTTGAATTTTCTAGAAAATAAAAGTCTTTTTCTTTAGTCCTAATTGGTCTTAAATTCTCTAAAAACTATTTTTGATATTTTTTTAAGGAAATAGAAGTCTTTTAGGAATCAATTTATAAGTAGGGTTTAAAGGATGTTTCACTATAAAAGGAGCATTTTGGCTCCAGAAAAAAGGAAAAAAAAAAAGAAAAAAAGGAAGAGAAAAGGAGGGGGAGAAAAAGAGAAAGAAAGGTAGAACAAAAAAGAATGAGAGAGGGTAGATAGGAGAAAAAAACGAAAAGAAAAAGAGAAAAAAAGAAAAAGAGCATCTGCATTCTCTATAAAAAAAATTCTTTTGCTTAATTGATTAATTGAAGATCTTTAGAGGATTTTTAAAGAACCAGACTCAAAGACCTATCAAGAACGGTGATTTTACAAAATCTAAGGAGCACTCTATTAAAATCATCCATAAGCATCATCTTCTCCTTTTTCTATTTTATTTTATTTATTTCTTTTTTTATTTTATTGATTTTTAATTTTATTTTATTATTGTTACAATTTATTCACTAACCATAATTTTTGTTCTTTTTATGGCGATTATGGAGGAAAATACATGATGATCATGTTCTTTTTATTTAATTATTTTATTTATGTTTTTGGGGTTGTATTAATTATTTTTATTATTATTTTTAATAGATTATTGTAATAGCCCCAATAGTGGGAATAGTGGAATTGTATGTGTGATTGCATGTTTATTTTAATTAATTGATTAGTAAAAATAGGGTTTCAATTAGGTAATTAATTAAAAACAATGGAGGAAGTAGATTAATTTAGGTTGCATGTTAATTAAAATTAGGGTTTTAGAAGGAATTAATTTAATTAGTTGTTTGATCTTTAATTTAATTGTTTGATATGTTTTATTTTTTTTTGGGCTTATTTGTTTATTTTTATGTGTTTTGGGTCTTAAGGCCACATTAGATTCTAATCCACTTAAATAAATTTAGGTTTTTTTTAGGTTTAATTAATTAAAATGCATCATTAGGCCCATAATTAATTAGATTTAAGGTAGAGATAACATAGGCCCATTTAGTAAATTAGGCATAGGCCCACTTAATTTAATTTAATTTAATTAATTTAGACTTAGCCCATTAATTTAAATACTTCATAATTTGTAGATTTAGGCCCATTTTTAGAATTAAAATAAATCGACTTAGGTTTATTTAATTAAAATTAAAAGGAATTAGGCCCATTAGTCTTTAGCTCACTTGTAAATTAAAATATGTAGATTTAGCTCATTTAATCAAAATCAATGTAGATTATACTAACTTAGGAATTGTATTGAATGCATTATTTACTTGTATTTTCATGACTAGTTTGCCTTGGAGTTAATTGTTAGAGTAAGGGTTTATATGAAATTGCATGTAAATAGAGGATAATATAGTAATTCATAAAGTAATTCTAAATGAACACAAGACTGAAAGAAGTTGGTATTCCATATCCAGAATCTCTTGGTTGTGGTGTTAGCTTTCTTTTAGGGAATCGAGTATAACCTTTTCTATTTGTCCCAATTATGGGTGGCGACTCCTCATCTCCACGTTATGTCTTTGTGATAATGGTTAGTGTGTTCTCTAAAGCCTTGAGCTCAAACAGTGTCACGATTGCTAAAATCTTGGATGCACGCTAAACCCCGCCATCTACACTAATTTATGCAAAATGTCTTTGAAAACTGCAACATAATTTATCATCATGAATTGCATCAAGCATGCTTTGCATTTTCTTTCATTACATAACCATAGTTCGTGCCATCCTCTTTTAGCTCTCTCTTCATGATCAGCCACTATTGTTGAAGCAAAAAAAAAAAGCCTAGCTATATGTGAAAAGCTCTGAAAGGAGACACCCTAGGAAAAAAAAAGGAAAAAAAAGAAAACCTGATTAAGTGCAAAAAGCTTCAAAAGGAGACGCCTTAAGCAAAAAAGGGAACAGAGGCAGACAATAGTAATGGTAAACAACATCATATATAATCATCATCATACAAGCATTATACAACATGCAAGACAAATGTCTAGATACAACTCCCAGAGTCCATAACCTCAGAAAAATAATACAACAAAGCAAACCATAGGCCAAAAGTCCTACACCTAACTCTTAAAACAACTACATCGGCTGTGGCGGCCTTCAGAAGCAAGCACTAATCCTGCTTAAGCATCCCCCTCATCTGGTCCTAACTCATCATCATTGATCAGAAAGGGTGATAGTCGTGACTCCAGCTCACTAATGCAGTCATGATAAGTTGCATGCTCCCGCTCTGATTCACGACTAGCAAGACGATGCTCAACTTGCATTACATATTGTATATCATACAATCATACATAAAAACATGTGCATAAAATAAATAGGTACAATAAAAAAGACATAGCCTCTGAGCGGTATCAAACTATAAAAAGCACTATTGTGCACTCCCCGCAATAGTATACCAATATTGACTAGAGGAGATAGGAATCTACAAAAGCAAGCAAATAAGTTAACCACCACTCACTAAATAAATGGAACACATACAAAAATAAGTGGAGAACACAAACATGAGTATTATTAGTAGCAGCAACACCTGACTGACGGAAGCCAAGTGTAGGCAATCAAAACTCACTACCCTACTAAGGATATTCGTCCTAAGTAAAGACAAAGATGGCTAAACTATCAAATCCTTAAGAATAGTACTACCAAAAGCCACACCACTAGCATAGGCAGTCGCCTTAGTACAGAATGTACCCTCATCCTCCTCAAAATGAGATTTGGATCTCCTCCGATGTCATTACAGATAAGTTCTCATAATTCACGTTAATTATAGTTTATTACTAATAAAGTTTGCTACATTCTTGCACCAAAATAAGAATAAAGGCTTATCGGAACAGAAGAAGCGACTCTCAATGACCCATGTGATGGCCTAATCCTCAAACTTGAAGGACGAGATGCATCTGCCTGAGAAGGTGGAGGTGAAGGAAAGATCTCACTAGCTATGACATTAATCAGCTGAGGGATCAATACATTAGCATAAGGCAAACCCACACTCTCCAAAAGGCTCTTAGAGGGGAATCCCTTTATAACAGCAGTAAGATCATCACCATAAAGCTTGAGACCCTAAAAAAATGTCACTAAGGGGAGGGATAGGAACTCTCCTTATATATGGGCTATCCCAACAACGATGGACTCGCTCACCCAAATACCACACTCTACCGATGAGGTCAGAGAGTAACACATGTCTCTCCATTAACTACTATATGGCCACCATCTCTACCATTTAATGAGACCTCACCACCCACAAGCGAAGAAAGATATGCTCAAAGGGCAATAACAAAACCAAAAGATCCTAAGAAAAAAAACCAACATATTAGGAATTAGACATAGATCCTAAGAACAAAATAACTAACACAGTATGAATCAAACATACCTGATTAGGGGATAGCTTCCCTATATGATCCTGAGCTAGCGTGCAATCCTTAATTAAATTAATAGTCTTCCTGATCTAATGAGAATAACGAGGGAAGCCATCCTCCTAGAAATGCTCGATGGTTGGATGAAGGAGAATCCCGAACGCATATGCCCAAATCTATCAAAATTAGAGGATTAAAAATAATAAACCGAAAAGTAAAAGAATAGAAAATAGAACTCTTACTTACATCCAACATAAACAAATATCCACAGATCCTTGAGCCACCATGGCATGCTACATCAAGGCCCAAGTACATATGAGCAAAGGCAGCAGTGCCCCAATAATAGCCTGACAAGCCATTAAGATCTCTTAAAATAGGCAGTAATTGCAAATCACCCGTACTCGAAGGGTTCAGGAAGATAATGGCACTCAACAAATTAAATGAAAAGTAGCAAGCTAGCTGCTCTACTAAGAAAAGACTATTATCATACAAAGCCCATATAAAAGAAAAAAACTTCATGTATCGAGTAAGATATAGGCAACCAGACTTCATAGGTGTGACTACCCCAAGCAAATCCATTGTGAGGTGCCTCCCTGCTATAACAGTAGCACACTCCTCCTCATTGAAAGGAATAGGCTCTCCAAAAAAGTTCAAGCCCGTGATAGTGGCAAAATCCAATGGGGTAATAATCATCACCCCGATAGGCAAATGGAAAGTATTCATCGTGTCCATCCACCACTCTATCAATGCACACATGACAATCTAACTTGATGTATACAAGTTATAAGATAATGTTGCAATCACCCCCATCAAAGCCCTTCCTAGCAACCATCTGCTTCACACACATCAAAAGACCCTAATAATACATGCTGACCCTATTTAAACTACTAGGTTGCACAGTGACATACCTATGGGGCTATAAACAACAGGTATGCTATTAAACATTTGCACAATTACTAAATACTAACACATATCTCTCTATGTCATTTAACATGATCTAAACAATAACAAAAGATAAAAATAAAAACATCACGGCAAGCACTAGCAGACAATTACAACATTTACAATAAAGCTACAACTTAATAGACAGTTATAGCAAGAGCTATAGAACTACAACTATAATAACCTCATATGGCAAAATAAATAGTAAAGCAACTAATGAACAAGCTTCAGAAAATAAAGGCAAAAGAGGACCTACCTTATGACGATGACACACCCAAGCATGAGTCTCCAAGCTATAAATAACAGGGATCGGATCTTCTTAAGAAAGCTTGGACGGTTGAGAACTCTGAGCACTAGATGTGATAGTCGAATGTCTTAACTCCAGTGGCCTCTGCAAAGTCACCCTCAAGATCAACATCAACATCAATAAAAATGTCCTCTAGACCCTCAGGAACATTGGGGAATTCCATTTTATGAAAAAAAAATGGAAGTATAGAAGTAAAAAAAGAGCAAATAGCACCCAAAACATAAAAAGGGTAAAGAAAAGTTAGAAAACACTTAAAGAAGTCTTGACGAAGCCTCCCAAGACCTTTAAAATAACCATTTAAATAAGCTCGGAGGGGGGGAAGCACTTGACCACATGCACAAGTGTGTGACCATAGGCAGTCACTCACACTCCCCCCTTCCACATGCTCTTCTGTGATTTTTTTCACACTTTAAGACTTTTCACACTCACTTCTACAATCCTAAACTTCCATTTGAGCATAATACATGCATTGAACTCAAGCAAAAGTACACTAATAAGGACTCCATTTGTCTAAAGAAACTACATCCTATAAAAGAAGAAAAGCAAGGACAATTCATTGTAAGGATATATTACTCCAAATCATCAAAATAACATCCTCAACATGACAAATCATTGCATCATTATTACATCATCATTACATCACTACTGCATCATTATTGCATCATCATTGCTACCTTATTCATTGCTTAAAAGCACTCTTTCATTACTTAGAAGCACTTTTATTGCTTAAAAGCACTCACTTTCATTACTTAGAAGCACTCTCACATCGCTTCACATTGCTTAGAAGAACTTTCTTATTACTTAGCTTATAAGCATTCACATTGCTTAAGAGCATTCACATTGCTTAATAACACTTTCTTATTGCTTAAAAGCATCTTCTCATTGCTTAAAATGAACTTTCACTACTTAGGAGCATTCTCTTTAGCTTAGTAGCATTTTCATTTCACGTGACACTTAAGAAGGTTATAATCATATGTTCATTCGCGTGATACCTAAAAAGGATATAATCGCTTGTTTATTTGTGTGACACCTAAAAAGGTTATAGTCACATCTCTTTATTTCTTAGTAGCATCCTTATTTTGTATGACACCTAAGAAGGTTATAGTCATATGTTTATTTGTGTGACACCTAAAAAGGTTATTATCGCATGTTCATTCGCATGACACCTAAAAAGGTTATAGTCGTATGTTCATTCGCATGACACCTAAGAAGTTTATAGTCATATGTTCATTCGCGTGACACATAAGAAGGTTATAAGCATATAATCATTTTTTATGACACTTAAAAAGGTTATAATCGCCTTATTATTTCGCGTGACACCTAAAAAGGTTATAGTCGCATGTTCTTTTATATGACACCTAAAAAAGTGATGGTCACATGTTCATTTGTGCGACAACTAAGAAGGTTATAGTCACATCCGCATTTTGCTTAATAACATCTTTATCCACATGACACTTAAAAAGGTTATAATTGTATGTTCATTTACGTGACACCTAGAAAGGTTATAGTCATATCTCTTTATTGCTTAGTAGCATCCTCATTTCGCATGACACTTAAGAAGGTTATAACTACATGTTCATTTATGTGACACCTAAGAAGGTTATAATCGCATGTTCATTCATATGACACCTAAAAAGGTTATAGTTGCATGTTTATTCCCGTGACACCTAAGAAGGTTATAATTGTATGACACCTAAGAAGGTTATAGTTGCATGTTCTTTCATGTGACACCTAAGAAGTTTATAATCACATGTTCATTTGCATGACACCTAAAAAGGTTATAGTCATATGTTCATTTGTGTGACACCTAGAAAGGTTATAATCAGATCTCTTTTTGCTTAGTAGCATCTTCATTTGCATGACACCTAAGAAGGTTACAGTCACATAAATCCCAGTACACTTTACATGAATCACAAGCTTGCATATGTCCTAAATACCACCTTACATGACAACCAAGTCATAAAACAACAGCAACAAACAAAACACAACAATAGCAGTCAAATCTTGACAAGACAACTAAAGATAACCCATAGGTAAGCACCTGTCTCCTTACTAAAATGTTTTTTGCATCTTTGAATTTTGCTTTACATGTATTGACACTAGCACTATGTGGCTATGCAACATACAAGAAGTAAGGGGCAACTTTTATACCTCAAAATTGACTATCCCCAAAAGGGTCAAATAATGAAATGAATCCTTGAGATAACTAGAGTCTGCTCTTCGTAACGCCTTTAAAGTGTGCAACCTTAAAAACCTAATCGACCCCACTAGTGTGCAAAATAAATCACCAAGCCATTAAGTTATGCTTTGACCTTGTGAAATACAAATTATCAAAACAAAAGGAGGTTTTATTTTGAGAAAACTCTTCTCAGAATACTCATCTCATTAGGTTAGTGCATATTTCATTAGAATGGGACTCGACTTTATGAAAAATGAAAATCAATTTTGATAAAATAGAGTTTAGAAACACATCTAAAAAGGCTCCAAAACCTCTAGAAGTGGTCCCAAAATGGTCCAACATAACCTAAGTATCAGCTTGTATCACTTATAAGTGTGCGTAAACACCCCTAAGTGTCATATGCTAAAATTAAGGCTAAATTTAGCAAAATGAACTACAGAAACACATCCAAAAGGGCCAAAAACCCTAGGAACCAACCCTAGAATAGTGCATGTAAAATTTAGGAAGAGCACGTAGAGCATCGAAGTACGTATGAAAGCGCACATATGCACACATGGCCATGCGCCAAGCGTGTGACCATGCACACTTGGCGCATCATATGCTTGGCATAGCCATGTGCCAAAACCTCATTTCACATGTGTGACCACACCCATACCACTCTAGTTTACCTAATCTTCCCTATAAATAGACCCCTTTATGCCCAATTTTAAATGGGGGAGCAAGTAGAAACACACACATACTCAAAAATCAATCTGATTGAAGGTGCTAAAAACCCCTTTCCAAATAATTGTTGCTCTCCCATGGCCTTTCCCTTAGGCTGTTAGATCCCTTTTCCACTAAATTAAGCCTCATCTTTGTCAAATCATGCTTCAAAGATATACGACCTAGCATCATTCTGTAATCATTTTGAACCTCTCGATAAGGAAAGCTTCATAATGTCTCGAAGCTGAAGCTTCAAAGCTTACACAAGGTTAGTTGAGTCTAAGGACTACACAATTATTTTAGCATGTTTATTTTATCACATTGCATTTTATTTTACTATCGCCAGCATTTAAGAATAGTGTTGTGCTTGTGTGATGAGACTAGAAAACTTGCATACTACGTGAATAATATATGCTTTATTATGCTCAACTCATATTATCATTCTATAACCTCTATTTTTGAAATTATGAAATCACATCATAAATACCAATAATATGAAAAGTTTATATCCTAAAATAGAGTCATCATGCTCTCGGTCTGGTGATGACCTCATGCATCCTTTATATTACTGTCATACAACATCATAACATAAATAATCAATGCAAGTATGTGTGATTATCCTATTATTCATAAAGTTAAGCAAGATATGTGAATGGTTGTGTTAATCTTATAGATCAATCATATTAAATTTACTTTTCTGCAATCTTTTCCTTTTCATATGTATTTTATTAGGAAAGTGATATAATAAATAAATTTTTAGCTTTATTATCTTCCACTATCTAATGTACTGTGTGAATGCTATATAAATTGTCATTACTGAAACTAGGGTATTGCGGTAGCCATACACCAAATATTGTATAATGATAAATAGTCAAAAGGCATATGTGATCCCTTGAACTCAGAAATCTTTACTGGGGATAATACTCATTGAGTGACCCGATGTTGTTCCTTTCTTTTTCCAATTTTCTAAAAATTGGGTGGTGACTCCACAAAATCAAAAGCATCTTGTCCCCCCAAGACCAATCATTTATCCCTATTCAATAAAGTTAACATGTCCCTCAAAAATGAAAAGACCCGCTACACGTCCCAAACAAAATAACAAGCATAACTAGTCACTCACATATATAATAACAAGTTAAGCTTGCTAAGGAAATCAACCCAAAAAACATCATTAACATTGTCAAAGTAGCAAATCCATAGCATTAGCCAAATATAAAATATCATTGTCAAAATATAAAATAAAATAAAATTAACATTATACATTATCATCAATATCATCAAATATTAAATAAAAAAACCATCAAAGATCCTTGATGGTCAATAAAAATCATGAATGTCAAATGCATTATAAAAACTTAGTCTCCAAGCATAGTAGATTATCAATGGTAAAATATCATAGCATAAACAAAACTATAAACTTTTGTAAGGTACAACTCCGGACTAAAGGAATATACATCAAAAACTTATGTCAATAACCAATTCATCATAGAGAGTCACATTCCTTAAAATATTCAAATATTCAACCATTGAAAAAATACAATAATTCAATCCTCATTTTTTGAAATACTCACAGTTGCCAAAATTCAATTCTTGCAATTTTTTTATAGCATTTTCAAAGAAATCAAATCATGCCAAAATTGACACCATTATTTTTTTTTTTTTTAAGAATTCAAGTCTCACACACGATTAATAACTCACTTTATATCTCAAGTACTAAACACATGGTTAGCATCTAAATATAGAAACAACATAAATAACCACCAAGAAAGATCTTATCAGATGAAGTATATACTCAAATTCTCCATTATCTATGTCAACATTAATATAGGAACTGAACTAAACCAAACATATAAAACAGAGCTAATATTTCAATGAACAGATTCCCTTTTTTTTAATTAAACAAAATATAGGAAAAAGCTACATTAATATAGATTTAAAATTACTGAAGAAATAATTAGGTAGGTAGGAAGAAAGGTACCTTCAATTGTCATCGCCATTTTTATTTTTATCATAGAAAGGAAGGATCGTCGATGTGTTCACTTGATGAATAAAGGATGATTCCTTGCCATTTTTAATAACCCTTACCATTGTCAACACAAGAGTTCAACAAATCCATCAATAATGCTCAAATAATGCCCTTAAGACCCTAACCCTTTAACCATTAGTTTACCGTTGCTATTTGCTTTGCACACTTTACATAAAAAAATCCCATATCAAAAATCACCAAATGTGCAAACCCATTTTTACTAACCCTCTTTTAACATGATAACCACTTGGCAAATTAACCCCAATCATATATAATATCCATATAAGAATTGAAGAAAACCCACAAAAAGCAAGCTAAAAAAATTAAAATCCTTAAAAATTCTCTAAAAGATTATATTTTTACCTCTAATTAAATCTTTCTATGAAGAAAACTCTTCAATCTCATCATTACCATTATCATAAAACTCCTTCTCTATATTATCTATCTTCGTCACTTCCAATTTCTCAACTTGTTAGTGTCAATTATTGCATACTTATTATATATAATTTATTAGTATTTATTTATATTTTTCTATCTATAACTAGTGTTTTATTAGGATTTTATTTTAGTAGTTTAGTTTATTTCCTTTTTAGTTTCCTAGTTAATTTATGCATTTTTGTATGCTTTTATAGGAATTTTATTTTCCTAAAGAGTCCAGGATTTAAGCCAATAATTATGGAGCTATTTTGTGAAGATATTTTCCCAATTAGAGGAGGTTTTGAAGGTGAAAAATTACTACTTTGGTCCTAAGATGAATTTTGTATTATTTTCTCTATAAAAAGAGAATTTTAGCTCTAGGTTTTTAGGAGCTAAGGGGAGAGACATCTTATAGAATTAAAGATTAAAGCACGCTCAAATGAGTTTTATCTATTCTTCTTTTTCATTATCTTGTTATTTATTTTTATGTTTGTAATTCTTTTAAAGCCATATATGGCTAAACTCTTTTTAGGGTTTAAGTTAGGAGTTGTTATTCCATGATGTGATTGAATACAAAAAATTTTATATTTAATTTATTTTTTAGTTAATTCTATGAGTTTTTCTTCATATCTTGCATTCAATTAAGGGCCCAATCAATTACATATTTATAGGTAAATTTACTAATGGGAGTTAGGAGAATTTATTAACTTTAAACTCATAAGACTTAGACCACTTGGCCATGAGAGTAGGTGAGCTCTTCGAGGGACCATGATAGTAGGCAAAGGTCTCTGGTGGTAAATTAATTGTTAAGAAACTTAATGAGTTTATATTAACTTCTTAACCACGAGAGTAGATTAAACTATAATCTGTACATGCTTAATTGAACTTGAGAGAGCCTTTAGGTATTTTAGAATAATTACCCTTAACTGAAGTCAACACCTTTTGTTTGTTAACATGTTCATGATTGGATTGGGATAGTGAAACTAACCTAGGCTCTAAGCTTTCAATTATTTGATTTTAATTTAGTTTGATTTGCTTTTATTTATATTTTATTTTCTAAATCACCATTTATTCAATTTTCTAGCTAAGAAAATAAGTAAAGATATTGGTACTCAATATACAATCCTTATGGGAATGATAACTCTTTACACTGCAATCATGATCTGTGCGCTTGGGAGTTTTGAATGCAATAAGTTTTTGGCGCTGTTACCAGGGATTTACAATATTGATATTAATTAAATATTTAGTTCTCTTGGACTAGCATTTTATTTTATTTGTAATATTGATAAGTAATTTATCATGGATAATGGTAGATTTTCTTATCAATTTTTGAGGTCTAATGCATGTAATCCTGTATATAATGTAGAACATATGTCATTTAATTATTTTGCATCTTATTTTAAGGTTTGTAATTAGTGTGGAGAGAACCACAATGGAGCATATTGCCCATATTATTCATATTCACCTCTACAAACTCACTATAACCCATCTTGGAGTAGTTGTGTGGATAATACTTGGAATTATCAACAAAAGGAGACTAAGAGAATTAAAGAACAATTATTAAAGATCAAGATGACAAAAATCATGTCTAAAATAAATGCACAAACACAAGCTTTGGTTTTTTTAAATGAAGCTCTAATGAATAATAATTTTCAATTTGATCAAATTCAAAATTCATGCTTCCAAAAATTTTAACCGTGTGCACCTATGAATTATTCAACACAACCAATACAAGAAGAAGAGGAGACTAAGAAGACTAAAGATCAATTATTGGAGATCAAGATGAAACAAATCACATCTGAGATGGATGCATAAAAAGAAGCTCTAATAAGGCTTAAGCTGCAAGCAGATCAAATTGCAGAAATTCAAAAATGATGCTTCAAAAAACTTTAATGTGCGCACTCATAAATTGCTTAATGGAAACACAAGGAGAAAGTATATGGGATGGTAAGAGTACTTTGAGTAAAGATGATGAAGACACTTTGGAGTTATGCCATGATGAGCAAGAAGAATTTATCACTAAGCAAATCAAAGAAGTCTCCAAGTATATGAATCAATTTGTAGAAATTAAGGATGATGAGGTGCAAAGTCACTCAACTCAATTTTAAGATGAGTTGGAAGAGAATCATAACAATTCTTGAAACTACATGAGATGAAGATGAAGATAATGATGAGCCATCTATAAATACCAATGCATATGTTCCATAGCCTATTATAGTCATATACGAGGAATCCATGAAAGGTGTTGGACTGTGTGAGAACCCACATGAGAAGCTTTACATTCTTCAAGTAATTCTAGAACTAAAAATTTGGCATGTGAAGTTCGCACTTTATTACCTAGGTATCAGGAAGCCTAGCAAAAGAAATGAAAGGGAAATGCTACCAAGAACACTTCTTCATGTTCGGTTGCACCCATGATACCACACATTCAAAGGGTCAAGCTAATGACTTTAAATTAGCACTCTTAGGAGGCAACCTAAATTTATTTTATTTAGATCTATAGTTTATTTATTTTTATTTGCATATTTTTATTTTTTTATTTTAGTTCTATTTTTTTTTTTGGTGTTTGAATTTATTTTTATAGGTTTTTTAAGTTTCCATGGAAAATTCAAAAGCACTGGAATTAATTTTGGTTCATCAATCATGCAAAAAGGGCGAAAATCAAAGCAAAAGTTGAGTTTTTATAGGGATCACACCCAAAGGCACGACCATGTCTCAAGCCGTGCCTAGGTACACACATCTTTTTCGAGCTTATGTAGTGTATCACACAATCAACCACATGGCCATGTGCTTAATCGTGCTTAATTTTGCATGTTACAGTGTCACACATTGTTTAGAGCACGGCTTACCACATGGTCTTGTCCTACTTTCCCCTATCACATGGTTGCACATACAACATCATTATGTCGTGTCCATACAGCCCCATCCAAGCATAACTAAACATTGTGGGGAGCATGACTTGTAGATGTCATGTCATGTCAATGCCTTTACAGTATGGGTTGGAACACGGTTTTGTGAAACCGTGTGGCATGGCTTGCAAGTTTTGAAAAAAAAAAAACAGTGTTTGACCATACCGTGTTGTATGTCACCGTATTATGCCACTTTAATTTTATTTTTTTTCCTTTGGATTTTGGGCTTACAAAGCCCATTAAGCACCAAATTTTTTTTGTTGTTCTTTTCATTTCTTTCTTTGTTTCTTTTTTTTTCTTATTTGTTCATTTATTATTATATTTTCTTCCTTTCTTTCTCCCTCTCACATGCACACACCACCACTTTTATTTTAATTTTATGTTATTCTATTTTTTTTCACATAAATTTAGTTGGCAATTAGCATTTATTTTATTTTCTTCATTTGTTTTATGTTACATTAGGCATTATTTTTATGATTATTCTTGGGCATTATTCAATTTTATTTAGGAATTGCATCAATTTTATTTGATTTAATTAAATTTAAATTTTGAGCATAATTTTTCATTTCTATGCAATATCTATTTTTGCTTTATATCGTTTGCTCTTAATTTTCATGAACTTATGCTTAATTTAATTGTGTGTTTATTTATTTAATTTTTAATTTTGTCTAAGTGATGTTCTTAGCGCTTGATTTCTCATGTGCTTATCAATTTCTCATCATTACAAGGCAAAGAGTAAAGCATCACACTAGGGGAGTATTAGTTTTAATTTATTTTATTTTTTTCCTTTGATTTTATTTATTTATTGTTTGTTTGTTTGTTTCATCCTTTCACATTGAGGAAAATGTGAAGCTTAAGTGTGGGGGAGTACATTTACATGTATTTCACATTTAGTTAGATTTTATTTTTATACTTTTATCTTTTATGTTATTTTAATTTTGTTTGTTAGAATTATATTTGCTTTTGCATGTTAGCATATACATATTTAAATTTTTGCACCCTATCCTTATGATGATTAGAGTACATTGAACGTGATTTTCTTATATAGGTTTTATAATATTTTATTAATGCTTAATTTGTGATTTTTAAGTTAGGTTGATAATTTGTAGTTAAAGACTTTTAAAAATTTAATGAACCTAATGCTTACTTGCTTTTGAGTGATTAAATTTTGTGAGTTGATAGTTAAGAAAAATACTTGTACGAGATACTCAATTTTTTATTCTTAGTTGATCTTTGAGTTTAGGATATGAAATGGTAGCTTCATATATATATATATATATATATATATATATATATATATATATATATATATATATATATAATCTCTCTTTTAATAAGGACATATTCCAAATCTACTCCAATGCTCTCAATAGAGCAAGAGTATAAGAGTATCCAAATGACCCATTTAATGGTATCCACACTTAGTAGTATGGGAATAATTGGGGATCACTAATAGGGGAATAATTGGGGATCACTAATAGTGGGAAGATTTGTTAGAGAGAATAAAAAAAGCGAGATGAAGCGTAAAATGCACTCGTTTAAAAAAAGTAGTGTTGCTATATTTTATGTGTTAGAATTTACGGGTTGCTAAGGCTTGAGTGAGTAGTATTTCTTGTTTTTGTTTTTCTTGATTGTCAACTTATAAATTTTCAAGAATTCATCGGTTATGTTTGCTCTTCACTTGGTAAAACTTAAGTATTTGACCTTGAGTTATCAATTTAATTTTGAGTTAAAAGTTTTGTATTAACTAAAGATTATGGGGGATGGACAAGTTAAAGTTTGTCAATGTGCTAAATTTATTGTGATGATAGGTGTTCTCATATGTTTGCTTGAGGACAAGCAAAGGTTTTAAGGGTGGGGGAATTTGTTAGTGTCAATTATTGCATAATTTTTCTATAGAATTTATTAGTATTTCTTTATATTTTATTACCTATAATTAGTGTTTTATTAGGATTTTATTTTATTAGTTTAGTTTTATTTCTTTTTTAGTTTCCTAGTTAATTTATGCATTTTTAGTATGTTTTTGTAGGAATTTTATTTTCCTAAAGAGTTTGGGATTCAAGCCAATAATTAAAGAGTTATGTTGTGAAGATATTTTCCTAATTGGAGAAGGTTTTGTAGGAGAAAAATTACTGTTTTGGTCCTTGGATGAATTTTGCATTATGTTCTCTATAAAAAGAGAATTTTAGCTCTAGGTTTTTGGGAGCGAAGTGGAGAGACATCTTGGAGGATTGAAGATTGAAGCACACTCAAACAAGTTTTATCTATGCTTCTTCTTTATTCTCTTGTTATTTATTTTTATTTTTGTAATTCTTTTTAAAGCCATGTTTAGCTAAACTATTGGTAGAAAATATAATTTGGTTTATTGGTAGAAAAGGAGTCCCTACTCAAAATATTATGGTTGCTTGTAGCTTTGACATGCAATTCATTTTTGTAATAGCGGGATGGGAAGGTATAGAACATGATGGACAACTTTTTCAATATGCTACTCATAATAAATCAATAATTTTTTTGAAGCCACTGCGAGGTATGCATTATTTAGTATCATACTATATTAATTTCTATTTTTTTTTTTTACAATGTTAACATGTGTGTGTGTGTCTATATATATATATATATATATATCTTGGACCTTATAAAGGAATAAGATATCATCTACTAGATTTTCAATGTGGTGGTCGACCAAAAGGGTTAAAAGAGACTTTCAATAGGTGACACTCATCGCTTAAAAGTTACATTGAATGGGCTTTTGGAGTTCGGAAAGCAAGATGGAAGATTTTACAAGTAATGCCCTCATATCTAGTTCATATATAGAGAGATATTGTAGTTGCATCAATAGCACTGCATAATTATATTCAAAGAAAAGCATTAGCAAATCCAGCATTTTTATATCTTGATCAAAATCCAAATTTTGTATCTTATGATATATTTAGTGAGTCCAATGATAATTTACAAAATGAAAATCCTCAAGAAGTCAAGATAGTTCAAATGCATGTGTTAAAGGATCAAATTGCCTATAGTCTATTGAAAGTAAGGGATGATATAAATTGAGATAAATAGTATGTGATTGATTTTGATAATAATGACTTTTATTGTATACTTTTTTCAGTCTCATTATTGATATTATTTAAGATATTTAGTTTAATATTATATTATTTAAGATACAATGATTTTTATTATTATTGTTGTCGTTGTTTTATTAATACTGTTGTTGTTGTATTAGCAAACAATGTAGTAGTCTAATAATGATGTAGAAAGGCTCATACATTTCAACAAATAAAATTTTGGGTTGTTGCATCAAAACAAAATTAGCTTGTTAAAAATATATATATATTTATTTTTTTTAGTTTACTATACTATTGTTGAATAATAATAATAATAATAATAATAATAATATGCTGTTGTTGTTGTTGTTTTTGTTAATAATAATAACAACCATGATCATAATAGTTGTTGTTGTATTACTAATCTTTTTTAGTTTACTATACTATTGTTGAATAATAATAATAGTAATAATAGTAGTTGTTGTTGTTGTGGTAACTAAGATAGCTCAAAAACATTTTACCAAATGCTACTATAAAACAACTATTAGCTATTAGCTGATAGAAATAGTTAAACTAAATAGTACCTTTTTTTTTGTTTGTATTGATGCTTCACATGTAAGCACTTTAACTTGTAATTTTTTTTATCAGTTTAAATATTTAATATTTAAAAAAATAGTTTAAATACATGAATCTTTGTGTTAACTTTAATCTTCATCCCATCAGGTATGTCAATTGTCTGGGATAATAATATTATTTTCATGGTGTTAGAAAACGTGAGAAACTGAGATATATAAATTGGGTTGTGGACTTAACGTTTTAAAAGAAAGTTATATATGAAAGGCAACTGGAACTATAAAGTTTCCAGTAAATAAATTTAAATTAGAAAACTACAGTATTCCATTACAGATTTTATTAATCAGTGGCTATTTTTCACTAGAAAAATTCATCTAATGTTTATTGACTTTTTTTGTATAAGTACAAACAGTTGCACCATAGATTAACTTAATATCACTATTTTGTCGGTGAGAGCTTTTAGTTGTTTTTTACTGACACCCAACAACCTATGTGACCATAATAACTACTCATTAAAAAGCATTAAATACTCCCTCATCTTTCATTTTATTAACACTCTCTTACATGCGCATGAGGTCCGGATGAAATGGCCAAGGCTGAGGCTTAATAGAATTGTCCCCACTACTGCCAATGAGCACAAGATTATGTCAGTCAACTTAATATCACAACCAACAGGCACCTAATTAACTTACGTAAAGTAAATAGATTTGGGTAGCATGTATATTTCACAACAATTTTCATGTGAACCGAGTGTGATTGTGATGTATTCCTAGGTTTCGTGCAGTAATAGTTTTCTTTGGTTTGATAGTCCCAAAATTTATTTCATGGATCAGGACGTTAAAAGAAAATAGAAGATGCACAAAGCTTTGTGTATAATGCAACCAAAATATAAACTAGTTAAGCCACTCATAAATAACTTATTGTTTAACTCGATAAAATTTCATTTAATCTCGTATATTAAAATTTATTTAATAAATAAATTAAATTTAAATTATATAACATTTGATTTGTAAATTCTGAATAAAAAAACTCATAATTTTAATATTTAAAAATTTAATTTTAAATATATAATATATAAATTTGTATTGTAAAAAATATATTATTGGAATAAAATCATAATTTTTATTAAATATATTATAGTTTATTAAATAAATAATTTATTTTTAAATTTTTAAATGTATAATTTTAATTTATAGATTGTATTTTTTTAAAAATTTATTTAGACTTATTTAATTTTCTAAATAATTGATGAATATCATATAAGATAGAAAGATTGGTTTGAGTTTGGCTCGTTATAAACGAACCAAATCTGAACTAATTAAAATTCAGCTCAAATCGACTCAATTACATTTCTATATGTGGAATAAACTTACGGCATTGTGTTCGGTTATTTGTGTCTTTGTTATTCTTCTTGTCATTATATTATAAGGAGATTCTTACCATTTTGTACAATAGAAGATGAAGAAGAGAGTGAAACAATATGAGAATGAAGTGAAGAAGAAAGAGAAGTTGACCCGGCTTGGACTTTTAAAATTTTAATTTTTTTTTAATCAAGGAAAGAGCCAAGAAAGATAATAATATAATTTTAAATTTGTACATATTTTGAAAGAAATAATGCAACTAAGTTACTCAATTTTTAGCATTAAATTTTTAATCTTTTTAATTTTTGTTTAAGTAAGATACATTTAGTCAATTTTTTTATAAAATTATAAATAGGACTTAAATTTCTTTAGGTAAAAAATAAATTTTTTATTTTCTATAGTAATTTAAACAATTACCAGCTTATATATATAATTTATTTATCTTGATAACGAAAAAAATTATTGTCCGAACGGAAATGTCCAGGGGCAGTCATCTACTTTTTTTTTTTTTTTTCGAAAATGAGTTTTGGCATTAATAATCTTGTTGAAAAGAGTAAAAAATTGTTTGGGCATATTCCTCCATCTTTCTCTATTAGTGAACAAGAAATCATTCCTTGACAGCTAATCCGCTGCCCTGGTTAGCTTTTTTGTGAATGTGAGTCCCTGTATTGATGTAATGCATCCCTATACTCACTCGTTAATACTGCAAATTACTTTTTGCCCATTAGATATATTATAATTTACTTTTCATTCCTTTTTATTTAAAAATTAAATATTTATTCTTTTAATTTTTATTCCATTAATATTTTAACCTTTCTGATTAAAGTTTTGGTAATTATTTTATATCAAAAAATATTTAACCTCCTTTATTTTAAAAAAATGAGCAAAATGAATATTTTACTCTTACAAATTAATTCAAATAATATTTTGTAATAAACTTAGCAGTTATAATTTTTAAAATTTTGAAAAAGCTATAATTAATAGCACCCTTGCAAATTAACTATAATAATATACTGTAATAAACTTGATAGTTAGTCATTTACAAGTCCAACAACTTGACAATATTAATAAATAATAAAACTAGTTTATATTTGAGAAATATAATATACTTTAGAAATAATCATAATAATATTTACTATTTAATGTGTTTTTTAATTTATAATTTTAATAAATAAAATTTTTATTATTTAATATTGATTAAAGAGTACGTTAAAATTATATTTTTATTATATTAATAATATATTAAGATATTTAAAGTGTTTATTTTTATAAATTAAAAAAGTTAAATATTTTTTAATATAAAAAAGTTGTTAAAAATTTAATTAAAATAAATAAAATATTGATAAAATTAAAATTAAAAGAAATAAATATTTAATTTTTAAATAAAAAGAAAAAAAATTTAAATTATGCTAAGAGTTAAAAGTAATTTGCTCTTTTATTGACGGAACTAATGCAATGCAATATCCACGATGTCTACTCAATTGTACAATTTGGCCGACAGCAAAGAAAATAACAACTGTTACTGAGTAGGTGACCGTCCAATTCTACAACGACTGATATAACTAATGCATAATTAAACCAATTGAGTAGATAATTAAAAACTGAGTAGTAGATAATTAAAAACTGAGTTTTTTTCGGTTTAGGATAAATCACTTAACATTTTCTTAGAGACATTTACAAAAATATCCAATTTTTAAATGTTGCCAATAAAATACTCCAAATTTTTATTAATTACAAATTTACTTTATTATAATTACAAGAATACTTTTTTTATTTATAAAAATGTATTCATATTTTTTTTATTTTTTTATTTTCATACCCTTTTTATTTTTTTATTAATTTCTTGACGAATTTTATTTATTTATTTATTTTCTATTTTCTATTTTTCTCTTATTTGTTACTTTTTTATAAATTTTTATTTTATAATTTTTTATTTTTTGTTTTTTCTCTTCCCCTTCTTTTTTTCTTTTATATTTTTATTTTCTCTTTCTTTTTTGCTTTTTTGTTTTTTTATAAATTTTTATTTTATCCTTTTTTCTTATTTTTTCTCTTTTTAATTTTTTTATTTTCCTTCTTTTATTTTTATTTTCTCTTTATTTTTTCTCTTTTTTCATAAAAATTATTTCCTTAATTTTCCTTTTTTTTTTTTAATTACTGAAGCATTAGCCAATATATTTTTTTGGATTTTATTTCATAAATTCTTTAAGTGGGTTATAAGAATACACATAATGTGATTGTCAAAATATAAGCAACTCATATGCAATAAATTTTCTGTACATAATTGATTATTCAAGTTCTTAATTTATAAAAGATGTAACATTTATTATAATTGAACCAACATTAGGTTATAATAATAATATTTATAATATTTATAACAAGTTATTAATGTGTAAAAGATGTAATATTTATAATAATAATATTGCAGTTACACGAATTGGGTTAGTTTTGCTTCTCTTCAAATAGATTATAGCCTAATTTAATAATATGTTAGTAAATGAAAGATGAAAATGAGTGTAACTCAGATGGTATAGCACTTGCTTAGTGTGCTTAGTGTGCGAGAGATATAAGAATCGATACTCCACATCTCCATTCTTTTATTAAGTAGTTTTTTTTTTGTTTTTTTTTTGTTTTTTTTTTTAGTTTCTAATCTTTTTTAAAAAGTGTAGGGAAAGATGAATAAGCTTTTGGTGTCTCTAATTCTAATTTAGGAGATGTTGTTGGTTGTGAAAATGGTACTTATGATTCAAAGTCTGTTGAAAGTGTTGCTGGTGGTGATGAGTTAAAGGATTTCTTTTATTAGGTAACATGTATTTACATTTGTTGCTTTTTGGTTTACTTTTAATTTTTGATGTTGTTTTGAAAGTGCAGGAAAATGTGGATGTGTTTTTTGTGCTTCTAGTTTGGATTTAGGAGATGTTGGTCGTTGTGAAAATAGTGCTTATAATTCTGAGTTTGTTGAAACTATTGGTGGTGATAATGAGTTAAAAAATTTTGTTGGGGTATGTTTTATTTTATTATTTTTGTTTCTTTTTAGTTTCTGATATTTTACTTTATGTTTTTTTTAAGGGTAATAAGAAATTATCTGAGAATGTTTGTTTTAATTCTAATAGTAAAGATAGTTATGTTAAAGATGTTGTTGATGGTGATGAAGCATTGAATGATTCTAATTTGGCGTTTCTTTTTTTTTTTTTTTGTTATATTAATTTAGTATCTTTTTAGTTTTGTTTTGGTTTCTAATTTTGCTTTTAATGTGTTGTTTTATTTTTAGGGTAAAGAGACTATATTTAATGATGTTGATAATCTTTTTATTATTATTAATTCTGTTATAAAAGCTGCTTGTCATTTGAGTGGAGATATATTTTTTAAAATTTTTTTTGGTATTTTGTTTATGGATGACTGTAGACACCCGGTCCGATTGGCTTAAGAATCGAGGACGGACCACGAGTGTTCGGTTTAACCAACTCACACCAAAGCCTGATGATGAGAAAATTCAAAGTTTGAATGCAAGGGAAAAGCCTATAATCCTCTTGAAAATAAGCCCTTCTAAACCAGCCAAAACCTTTCTAATCCAAGCCCAAGCCTTGTTGGCCCACTAAGCCCAATGCAGGGTAGGTCAAAGAGGCGACACCTCTATAAAGAGGTTATCGCCTCATAGTAGAGGCGTCGCCTCTGTGGCAGCCACTTGCCTCTGCATTAAATATAGAGGTGACAATGGTGGTTGATGGTGGGCTTACTCCAACTAAAATGCAGTCTCTGAGAGGAAGAAAAAGAAATTTTTAAGGAACAAAAGAGCTAGGAAAAGAAATGATGAGGAGGGGTAGTAGGAGCATGGCTTAGGAAGAAAATTAAAAAGGGAATAGGAGACAAAAAAAAAGAGCTCATTAATTCTAAAAGAACCCAGAAAAAAAGTTTTGAAACTAAAAGGAAAAGGATGAAGAAGAGGAAGAACGTTCATAGGCAAGAAAAAGAGGGAACCAAGCTAAGAAAGCCATTTTTTAGAGGAAGAAAGGAGAGGAACTTGCATTCAAAAGGAGGTCTAACTCACAATCATCTCTAAGGGCCAATCATTTTGGATTAAAAGCTCATTTCTAATAACTCTCTTTACTTCTTTCTTGTGATTTAGTAATCCATTTATATGCTCTTTTATTAAATTAGTTAGCTTTTAAAGTCCTTGTTAGTTCATTTATCTTCTTTTTACTCATTGCCCATTGATTTGCCATGATTTAACATGATTAGTTGAGTCTTAAGTATAAGAGTGTGCTTAGCATCGACATTTTAGTAAGCATTTGCTTGAAACATAAGTTTCCATCATTTTAAGAGTCGTCCAGGCCTGTTAATCATACGATTGCCTCTTCACAGAGGCGTTGCCCTACTATCTTATGGTAATCTCCTCTTCATAGTGGCGATCACCACTTCAACAGGTCTCCACACGGTCTCATTTCTCTTTTCTTATTCAGCATTATTGTCTGGCCTACTAATTGGGCAATCGCCTTTTGGAAGGGGCATCGCCTCATAGTCATGAGGTGATCGCCTCTTTATAGTGGCAATCGCCATTAAGAAAAGGTGACCAATGCCTTTGCCATGAGATTTTTGTAATATATGTGCATGATCTTGGTTTATAAGCATGGTTAGATTCTCAATCTTTGCTTATTTATATATAACTGTCTGTTCCATGTCTTTTAAGTTAATTTGTTAAGTTCGTATGAACTTTTTTTGTAAATTATTTTAAATGCTTTTTTTTTAGAGATTTCATGCATTTTGGGACTAACATTTTGGTGATTGTAGGATCCTTGTGACTGATCCCCTTTGACCTGTTAAAGAAGTATCCCTTAACTAATTCTTTAGAGGTTTTTATGGTTCTAAGAACTAGTTTAGTCTTGGTTTATTTTGGTATATGTATGGTTATTTTTTGTATATTATACTTTTATCACTCCAAAAGCGTTGTAATCCTTAATCCCTTCCCCCTTTTATTTTGAATGAATGGTTGTAAACATTGATTATTTATTTCATTTGTGTGGATGTTAAGACAAAATGCATGAAAAAGATTAATGTGCAAATTCGGATCTAATTATAAAACTTGGCAATTACAATCCGTGTGGTAATAAAGAAATAATCAAATAATTAAATGTAATAATTCACAAAACACAAACAGAGGCCAACCGCAAGGTTGGATGAGCATTCAAACGCTTATACCCAATTTCCAAACCCGATCTTTGATGATGGCTTATAGGAACCTTTGTGGGATCTAGTTTATTGTATTTGTTATATATATATAACAAATACATACATACATACATACATATATATATATATATATATATATATATATATATACATATATATATATATATACATATATATATACATATACATATAATTCACAAAACACAAACGGAGGCCAACCGCAAGGTTGGGTGAGCATTCAAACGCTCATACCCAATTTCCAAACCCGATCTTTGATTATGACTTTTGGGAACCTTTGTGGGATCTAGTTTATTGTATTTGTTATATATATATAACAAATATATATATATATATATATATATATATATATATATATATAACAAATAGATTCATAAAAATTTTCAAATTCTAGAAAAATTAACAAAATCAAGGAATTAATAAAATTGACTTGAAAACACCATAAATGTGACATTTGAGGCTAAAAGAATTTATTTTGGTAAGTTTTAAGACAATTTAACTAGAAATTGGGAAATTCCACCGAAACACTTATGAGATTTTTATCTCAAAATCTGTAAGGAATCAAATCTAGCTCAAGCTATAGAAATTAATCCTCATAATTTATACTATTTATTAAAAATAAAATCCTAATTTTATGGGCTAGTTGGTTACTAATCCTCACTCGAATCCTATTAGGACTTGCTGGATTTTCTCACCAGAAAATGTTATTTACATAAAGCAAACACATCCACATGTTCACAACATTAAGGGGAAGCTAAATACATGTCCAAACACTTGAATGAGTGGTCGAATTAATAAATCAGTTCAAAAATAGAAATTTACGGATCAAGCTCCAACAAATTCAAACAGTGACACCTTGACACGTAGTTGGTCTCCAAAGACTCATGGCAACAAGAGCAACTTGCTGGAATAGGTCACATCCACTGAACGTCGTGGGAGATGGTGGTTTGGACAATGGAAGTTTAGGTCAAAACTTTGGAGGTTAAACTGATTTAATCCGGGTCAATTTTCACAAAATAAAAATTATTTGGATGTAGATGAAGTTGAGAAGCATCTATGGTTAAAAATTTATGGCAAACGGAGGTCGTTTGGTAGGCGATCGAAAAGGAAGAAGAAGTTGACATGTGCTATAGTGACCATCAGGGGAGTTTAGGGGTTTAAGTGAATTTTTTGGTTGAGAAAGAAATAGAAATTACCAATTTGATCCCTATATTTTTGATAAATTTTTAGATAGTCCTTTAATTTTGGAATCTAGATAATTATCTGCAATTAAATGAGTTAATCATCTAAAGGTTAAAAAATTGTCAGCAACTAAATGATCCAACAACCACTCAGCAACCTAACAATAATAGTAATATATATTTATTTATTTAAATAAATATGGGTCATTACATAAAATTAAAAAAAAAGGAGCGAAAAATAAATAGAAAAAATAAACAAAGAAAAAAAGAAAAAGAAAAAGAAAATTAAGAAATGGAAAAGAAAATAAAAAGGAGAACAAAAAATAATAGGAGAATAAAAAATAAGGAGAAAATTCAAATAGAAAAGAAAAATTAAAGAAAAAATAAAAATAAATAAATAATAAAAGGAATACTATAAAAGATAATCAATTAAAATAAAAAAAATAACAACAATAGAAAAATGGAAAAAATTTGAAAGAAAAAAAAAAGGTATAGTTGAAAATAGAAAAGACTGACATATAATTAATGAAAAAATGAAACATTTTAATATAAATAAGCGTGGCCCAATTTTTTAATTTTCTTAATATTTAATTAAAATATGGAGCGTTTTTACTTCTGGATTTATAGTTTTATAGTCCATTTTTCTAATTTTTTTGAGCCTAGCGTCTTTTTCTAATTAAAAAAAGAAATACTACTATTTTGTCGGTGAGAGCTTTCTGCTGTATAATTGGCCGACAGCAAAGTCATCGAGCCAATACAAACTGAGCACATGACTGCCCCCTTCTCTTCGTACAATAATTTTTTAACGATTTAATGATAGTTGTAATTTTGTTTAATGATTTCTTAATTTGTAAGATTTTTCTGTTTTGGAAAGTAACTGCATATCTGTGAAATTTTTTTAATTCTATATTATCTACAAGAGTATGAATAGAGGGGGAATTCTTTTAGATTAAAAAAAATATATATATCTTTTATATATTAATAAAATAATTTTAATTTGAAATAAATTATTACTATATTATCATTAAATTTAATTAAAATACATAAACAACTATAAGGTAAACACATAAATAGTTTACAAAAGTTTTTATTTATGATGCACCACATATTATATATAATTGATTTATATTTTATTATTATTAGACATACACTATTTACAACACATATGAAAATAATTTAAGCATATTTTGCAAAAAAATTATATTTATACTATCTATTTTTTGTGAATATAATTATTCTATTTAAACAAATATGAATAGGGGGTAATTTTTTTTGAAAAAAATATGTATTTTTATATATTGACAAAAATAATCTTAATTTCCTTTTTTAAAATTTGAAATTAACCAATATAATTTTAGTTTGTATTTTAAACTATAAATAGATTTTAAAAAGTAAAATAATTTTTACTATATTTATCATCAAATTTACATAAAATACATAAAAAATTAAATAAATATAAGTTCCATATATACAAACTTTTTTTTTTATGAAAGTTTTACTTATAATGTAATATATATCTTATGCATGGATTGTAACTAATAATTATAATTTTAACTAAAATTTGAAATTAACCAATATAATTTTAGTTTGTATTTTAAACTATAAATAGATTTTAAAAAGTAAAATAATTTTTACTATATTTATCATCAAATTTAAATAAAATATATAAATAATTAAATAAATATAAGTTCCATATATATAAACTTTTTTTTTTATGAAAGTTTTACTTATAATGGAATATATATCTTATGCATGGATTATAACTAATAATTATAATTTTTTATAATTATTATATGAATTATCAATTGATGAAGCTTAAAAGATAGATAGTTGTTTTGAATAAAAAATATTTTCATATTTTTGTATTATATATAAATTTATAATAGGAAAAAGTATGAAAAAGTACCATGTGGTTTTGCGCTTTTAGCTTTAAGGGATCGTGGTCTTTTTTTTTTTTTTTTTGTGCACTAAGGTGAGCTGTGATATCTCACTATTAGCATTTTAGTGACAAATTTTGTAACGATGTTTAGTAATCCTATACGGCAATTGACATGTCGCCATGTGGCAGCTGATGTAAGCTAACGTGTGTGAAGGGATGATGTGGCACCAACACATGGCAAATGATGTAGCGCTGCATCATTTGTCATGTAGGATTACTTAATGACATCACTAATTTGTTATTGAAGTGTAAACGATGGTGTATTATATGTCACCTAAGTGCAAAAGGGAAAAAACACATGGTACTTTTTTGTACATATATTAATCAAATATAATTAGTCAAAATTCAATTGATTTTGTATAGTAATGATCTAAACCAAAGTAATACTTTGTTGCATTTTTGAATAATCTTAATTTTAAAATTTTAATAAAAATAATAAAATATACAAAAATAAATTTAATTCATGTCATCGGTTATTATTAATATTAATCATTACAATATTTTTCATGTTAATATTAAGTATAGTTGCATCCACCTTTATCGATTAAGAGAAGTAGTGACTGCCAATGAGATTTAGATAAAATAGTGTATAATGAAGTCATAAAACCTTTTAAAAAATTTTAGTTAATTAGTTCAATTATTGAAGTTTCAAGGAACTCCATCTAAACCTCATTCAAATCTATTTATATTGCTGGCGAGTCGTTTACTCGAGTTTATATGCCAACTCTTGTAGCTAAAATTATCAAAGGTACTGTACATGTATATACCATTTGTTTGCCTTACGAATGAGGTTTAGACAGAATTCCTTAAAACTTCAATAATTGAACTAATTAAGTAAAAATTTTCAAAAAGTTTTAAAACTTCAATCTACGCTATTTGATCTAAATCTCATTGACAATCACCACTACTTTTCTTAATCAATAGAGATGGATGCAATTACACTCAATATTAATATAAAAAATATTGTAATGATAACCGATGACATGAATTAAATTTATTTTTGTTATATTTTATTATTTTTTAAAAGTAAGATTATTCAAAAATGCAATAAATTATTACTCTGGTTTAGATCATTACTATACAAAATCAATTGAATTTTCACTAATTATGTTCGATTAATATATGTACAAAAAAGTACCTTGTGGTTTTTCCCTTTTGCACTTAAGTAATATGTGGTATACCATCGTTTGCACTTTAATGACAAATTAGTGATATCATTAAGTAATCCTATATGGCAGATGACATGATGCCACATCATTTGCATTGCATCGGTACCACATCATCCCTTCGCACACGTCAGCAGCCACATGACAACACGTCAGTTGCCATGTAAGATTACTTAATAACGTTACAAAATTTGTCACTAAAGTGCTAACGGTGAGATATCACAGGTCATCTAAGTGCAAAAAAAAAAAAAAATTACAGGCCCTCAAAACTAAAAGCGTGAAACCACATGGTACTTTTCTGTACTTTTCCCTTTATAATATATATAAAATAATTTTTTGATAAAAATATTTATATTGTGCAAATTCAAATAATCTATACTATATACAAAAGTAAAAATAGAGAAAAATATATTTTTACATGTAAAATGATATTTATCTTTTATAACCTTAATTTAAATTGGTAAACTTAAATTTGGTTTGTGTTTTAAAATGTAAACTCTTAACTTCAATATTTAAAAGTTAGATGTATAGAATCGAATAAAAAAAATAAAATAATTTTTTACCATATTTATCACCATATTTAATTAAAATACGTGGATAATTAAATAATTATAAGGTTAACATATGAACATTTTACAAAATTTTTATTTATAATATACTACATGCTATATATAACTAATTTAAATTTTTTTATTATTAATAGGTGTATACTATCTATGACACATATGAAACTAGTTTAAGGGTATTTTGTAAAAAGAAATTATATGTATACTATCTATTTTTTTTTTTTTTTAACTATATTGTAACTTCTGTTTGTGTTAGATAGCCGTAAAAAAACTCTCTCAAGTTTTGAAAGAGTCCTGAACCTATCAAACTCCCTTTGTGCCTTCCATTAGCCAGGCGGCGCCTTCCACCTTCGGCCATGGATTACATGTGCCACTTGGATATGTTTTCTCCTTTGCAATGACCAGAAAAGCCATCCTATGTCACCACTATTAAGAGTTCTTCTCGGGATCACCAACTTGTTTTTCTGCTGAGGAAAACGTTGCTTCTAACAAAGGGGATTTATAGCAATCAAGATTAATCAACAATTGTATGAACAAAAATTCAATATTTTCCAGAGTGCTTTTATTGCCAGAATTGTATTATCCAAAGGAGACTCGCCATAGAAACTTGCAGAATTAAAGAAAAACTCTCTTTAGTTTGGAATTTAACCTCTAGCTGGAAATTTATTTATATGGGATGAGGGTATTATAATATTTTATTAAATTCTAGTGAGGAGAAAATGTATGTTTGGAGTCATGGTTCAATTGCCCTTAAACCTGACTTTCTACATTTGCAACATTGGATTTCAAGTTTTGTTTCACTTGGTTTGTCCTAAATTTTGGTGGTGAACGATTTTGAGTTTCGGTTACTATGAGTTTTTCCATTTTTTTGAACTTGATTCCTTGTGATTCATGAAAAGTGCCTTAACAAATATTGTTCCTCTTAGATTGATCTTCATCCTGGAATTTTTGTGTAATTTTTTGGGAATTATTTTGATTTTTGTGAATTTTTTATTATTTTATTATTTTCATAAATTAATTAAAAAAATTATGAAATTGTGATTTTTGGTGGTTAATATTAATTTTAGAATTTAATTTATAATTTTTGTGTATTTTGTTTAATTTTTATAATTATTTTTAGTTTATGTCAATTTTGAAAATATAAGTTAAATATATATTTAATTAGAAATAATTGGTTAGTCAAGTATATTTGTTGATTTTAGGGAATAATATGTTGAGAAAATAATTTTTGAGTATTTATATAATTTGTATTGAATTTTTGAATATCATTAGTATTTTATGTGTATTTTTATATATTAGGGGTATTTTGGTAATTTGGTGATGATTTTAGTTAAATATTAAATTTAATTGGTTTTAATAATTATTTGAGGTATAAAAAAGATTTTTATGAATTATTTACTAATTTTAACTAATTAATACTATTTTTCAAAAATTATTTCCAAATTATATATAAAATACTATTTTTGTAAATAAATGGATTTTTAATAATGTTTAATATGTTTTTGGACTAATTAAGTAATTTGGATTTATAAAATGAATTTTTATTAATATTTGTGAATTATCAAAAAATATTTATTTTTAATAATATTATATTATTATTAGGGTTTTTAAGTAATTATTGGTAAAATAATTACTTTCGGTGTTTTAATACTTAAACTGCTATATTTTGGTACTTAAAGGATATTTTTGGAAATTATTGAATTTTAATATATTTTTATTGTATTTTATTGTGAATTGTGAACCTCGGTCGGTGAAAATTGTAGTTTGGGATCTCGAACTGGGAGTTGTGTGAATTTTGTTTCTAAGTGTATTTTTCTTGTAGGACCGGCTCTACTTTTTTAAGTAGAGAGATATCTGTTTTACAGAGGAGGTTCTGCCGATTTTCGGTAGAATTCTTATAAAACGTGACATCGGTCCAATTCTTATTCTCTATCTGTGTTAGTAATCCTAGATAGAGTTTCTAAAAGTTAAGTTAGATTTATTCTGATTTTTGTATTATTATTTTATTATTAGTTGCACCGAGATCGAGACCTAGTAGATCAGATCCGTCGGACCTGTCTCGAGGAGCGCACAACTGTGAGTTGTTATTTTATATATACATTGCATTTAGATTGCATGTTTTAGAAATACATATTTTAATTGTATTTATTCATAAATCATTTTATTAAATGATCAATATACTTTAGGTATATTTTAGTATACTTTTAATGTATTTCTAAATAATAGCATGTTTTAGTATATTAATGGTTTATTTTTGGTATATTTTATAATTGATTTGAATTTATCTGACATATATATACTCGAAATATACTTAGTTTATTTTAGGTATATTTCTAGTATATATATGGTTTATATTGCCATTTGAATTGATATCATGCATCATTTATTTTCCAAATGAATAATTTATTTTAAAACGAAGGATATTGATAGAACATGCTTTCTAGTGGGTAACACTAGGATTGAGTACGTACCGATGCAACAGATTGTAGGATTGAACTTCTAACTTATTTATGGAAATTATGATTTGATTGATTTGATATTGATGTGTGATGTGATTGATGGTGTTGTCACGACCCAAAACAGGGGCCATGACCGGCGCTAGGGAACGGGAATTCTTTCGAATCCGGAACCCGTAGCAAGCCTAAAAATAAAATAAAGCATGCCATAATAACAGTAACAGTATGATATGCAACAGAAAATAAAAATCATAATATCATAATATCATCCATATCAACTGGATTAATTCAAAACTCATCTCATCACATAAATGTATAATCTTTAATACAAATCCAGTTTCAATATAATACATCTCTTTAAAATAATACATGAAATCCAATACTTTAATTCATAACTACTGCAGTGTCTAGATAAAATAAATAAGACTCAAGTAGACAATTTACATAAAGAAGCCGGGGCGGAAGAAATCCGGCGTATCGACCTACTACTGAGGTCTGAAGAAGTTGACTCTCCTGAAAAATAGTCAACGGAGGGGAGTCAGACCTCACTGAGTGAATTACTATAATATATATACATACACACTAAGTGATAATGCATACAGTCAACAGTATATATATAATATGTATATATACAGGCAAATTCATACAGATGCAGAAAAATCATTTTTATGTATTTTACTGAAAAATCCCAGTTTATGAAGGATCATATAGAACCCTAGAATATCGCAACCTCAGAAAATAGTGTTAAACAACACTCTAGCCACACAGGCTCACTTATTCCAAATATATCCACTTAATCCATTTAGACAGTAGACTGGCCCCGAGACACTAAGTCAACCGAGCTCCAGCAGTCTGACTGCCAGTGTGATTGGCCCCGAGACACTTGGTCAACCGAGCTCCAACAATCACACCTCCAAACCATATCTCCCACATATCAATAATCATATCAAATCAATATCCACAAATAGTTAGTAATATAGCCTAAAGCTATAGGCGTACCGATACGTACTCGGTCCTAGTGCTGCCCACTAGGTAGCACGTTCTATTGATATCCTTTATCATTAAATATAAAACATTCATTCACAATAAATGATGCATGAATTTAAATAAAATAACAATATAAACCATATATATATCGGAAATATACCAAAAGTAAACCAGGTATATTTCGAGTATATATATCAAATACATTCAATCAAATTATAAATTAAGCTGAAAATATATTTAAAAACATTTTAAATATATTTTATTTACAAAACATGCATACAATTTAATATATACCAAAAATAAACCGAAAATATACTTAATATAAACTTAAGAAATAATCAAATTATTTATGCATATTTAATCAACATAAAACATGCATTTCTAAATCATGCATCCTAAGCATATATATATATAGTATAGTAACTCACCTAATGCGCTCCACGAGACAGGTCCGACGGGCCTGGTCCACTAGCCCTCGGTCTCGGTGCAACTAAACAAGCAATAAATAATCGACATCAGAATAAACCTAACAGAAATCCTAGAATTCAATCTAGAGTATTAAACACAGAATCGAAAATTAGGGTTCGACTGGACATCACGTTTTACGAGAATTCTACCAAAAATCCGGCAGAACCTCCCCTATAAAACGGACATCTCTCTACTCAAAAGAGTAGAGCCGACCCTGCAAAGAAAATACACTTCGAAAAACGAGCTCAACACAATCAAAATCCCACGGTCGGACTCCAAACTACAGTCCACCGACCGGGGTCCACAAACACAGAATAATTCCAGATATACCAAAAATATCCTCACAACATAGTAATACATCTCATAGGTAAAAATCACATAATTAACCTTGAAACACTATAAAAACCGATTAAAACTCATTTTATTAGAAAAACCGTATATTTTATTTATAATTGAAAATAATTCACGAAAAATAGTTTTAATTAGTTAAAAATACCAAATATTTTGTAGAAATCATTTTTATACCTTAAATAACTAATAAAACCAATTAAATTACATTTTTAGACAATTTAAGGTAAAATTACCAAAATACCCCTATATATATAAATATACTTAAATTACTTCAAAAATTCACCAAAAATCATACAATTATCCAAAATTAATTTTCTCAACATATTTATCATAATATCAATAATTAAACTCAATTAACCAATTAAATTCAAATAAAAACACATTTAACCTAATTTTTCCAAAATTCCATAAACTTCAATAATTCAAAATAAATACTTAGAAATTCATAAAAATTCCAAATAAATTCCTATAATTCATTTCAACACCTAATTCAACCATAAACTCAAATTTCATAATTTAAATAATTAATTTCCGAAAATTAGAAAATAATATTAAAATATTCAAAAATACCCAAAAATCCAAACAATCTCCAAAAATTCTAAAAAAATTCATACATGAAGATTAAGCTACTAGGAACAACATTTGTGAAGGAAGTTTCCATGAATCAATCAATTCTAAGCTCAAAAAAAAATCAAAAACCCTAATAGGCCGAAATTGACAAAATCGAAACCTAAGCAATTCTAGACCATTTTAGCTCAAACCAAAGCTAGAATCACACTCACCGGAGCTCAAGGAGAAGAAAGAGACCGGTGGTTTCGAAAACGGTGGCCGAAATCGGCGTGATCGACGGTGGATCGATTTTCGGCTTCTCCGGCCAAAATCGATCTCCAGACGCCGGAAACGGCCTCCTCAGGCGGCGAAATTGGTCGGGGAAGACGGTGGCACACCGGACGGCACACCCACGGTGAAGGAACGGCACGGCAGCGACCGGAAATGGAGAAGGGAGAATCGGGAGGAAGAAGAAGGCTCGGGGGCAAAATGGTAATTTTCCAAACTTTTTGATTTTTGACTAATATATGTATATATATATACTTTACACTATATAATAAAATAATATTAAATCACACACATTAAATATACACCACACACATAAAATTTAATATTTTAATAATTTATACTAAATAAAAATAATTAAATAACAATAAAACTAATAAATAATAAATAAAATATTAGGGTAATACTAAACCCTAATTAAATAATTATACACACACAGGCTTCATTTAATAATTTAAAAATATGTATGAGTTCATGCAAGTCCGTAAATATATTTAAAATAATTAATAATACATTGTTTACGTGAAAATTTCCCCGGAAATGCAAGTCTCGGGAAAATTTTACGTAAAACACTGAAAATAATACACCGTAATTAAAATAGGTTTTAAATACATATTAACTCGTAAAAATATCATATAATGTACAGAAATTATTAACACTGCATATCCCGGTACAGTGTAAAAATATTTTTAAAAACACGGGATATTACAGGTGTGATTGCGGGAGCTCAGTTGACTAAGTGTCTATGGGCCAATCACACTAACAGTCAAACTGTTGGAGCTCGGTCGTCTTAGTGTCTCAAGGCCAGTCTACTGTCCAATTGGATTAAGTGAATTTATTTGGAATTAAGTGAGCCAGTATGGCTAGAGTGATTTCTATTATTATTTTGAGGTTCTGATCATGTAAGGTTCTATTTGATCCTTCAAAACTCATATTTTTTAGTATTATGAGATAAAGCGATTTTCAGTATCTGTGTGCTCATGCCTTTATATTTATGTATAATATACGTATGACTGTTTGCATTTGACATTTAGTAATGTGTGTATATATATTATAACAATTCACTCACTGAGGTCTGACTCCCCTCAATTGATATTTTTTTCAGGAGAGTCTTCTTCTTCAGACCTCAGCAGTAGGCCTATACGCCAGACTTCTTTCGGTCCGGCCCTATTATGTAAATCATTTACTTAAGTGTTATTTTGTACTTTTTGTATTTGATTCTGTTGAGAGTTGTATTTGATTTATGCATGTATGAGATTTTAATTCAGAGTGTTACTCTGAAGTATTGTATTAAAAGATTTTATTTATGATATGAGATGTAATATTATTTTATTAAAGGAAGTTAAGGAATTCATTTTATTATTTGAGATTTAATTTTCGCTACATAAATATTTTATTTATTTTATTTTACTGCATGCTTTTCTTTTAAGGCTTGCTACAAGTTTCAGATTCAAAAGAATTTTCATTCCCTGGTGCCGGTCATGGCCCTTGGTTTGGGTTATAACAGTTTCTTTTACTAGTTTTATGTAAAGAATTACTTTTATTTATGGTAGGGTTTGAAGTAATCATAGAATGCTACTTTGGTCTAATCTTTATAACCTCTCTCTGTCTTTTTCTTTGAGTTGGTGTGTGCTTGGGGACTTTAATGCAGTTTTTGGTGCTTATGAAAAGCTAGGAAAAGCTTTGGCCTCTGCTTCATGTAGGGATTTTAGATCTTTTATGGATTACTATCTGTTGTCTAATATATCTATTAATGGAGCTTTTTTCACTTGGAGTAATGGTCGTCATGGGATTAATATAGTGGAATGTTGTTTAGATAGGGCTTTGGGCAATATGGACTTTTTAATAAGTGGTCTGAGATCTCTTGTTCTATTTTTCTAAGGCATCAATCTGACCACTCTCCTCTGCTACTTAACTGTGCATTTTCATATGTGAGACTTTCTAGATTCCAATTTCATGCAATATTGGTCACTCATCTAGATTTAAGAGAGTTCATTGCTTCTTCTTGGGCGGGTTATAGTTTTAATGTTTCTCTTTAGCAAATTATATGAACAAAGCTTAAAAGGTTTTGTTATACTTTATAGTCTTGGAATAATTTTATTTTTCAAAATCTGGTGGAAAATATTTGTAAGTATTCAAACAGTTTACAAGCTATTCAAAATGATATTTCCAATTTTGTATTGGATGAGGATTATTAAAGAAGGAATTGGATGCCCATGCGAATCTGGATCTCACTTTGAAACAACATGAAATTTTCTTAAAGGCATGTAAGAGATAAAAATACCTCTTTTTTTCATTAACAACTGGCCAGGATAAAATCTTAAAAGGGCATTTTACAATTGTAAGTTAATGGTATGATCACTGATGATAAGTAGGCAATTGCTAATCATATCATTAATTTTTATCAGAATTTGTTCAGGGCAGATCCCTTTGTTACTTTGAATATTCAGTTGATCAAATTTGTGGTTCCTAATTTGGTATATAATGAGGATAATTCAAATCTTCTTTGGTGACCTTCCATGGATGAAACTAAGGAGAATGTTTTTAGAATTGATGTTAGCAGTGCCCTAAGTCTTGATGGATTCTCTAGAATATTTTATTAGACTTATTAGGATATTGTTAAATTTGATGTTTGTTATGCAGTTTAGAGTTTTTCTAGTTCTAGTATGATTCCATTTGGAATTAATTCCAATATCATGGTTTTAATACCTAAGGTTAATAATGCAATTACTATTGAAAAATTTCATCCCATTGTTCTTAGTAATTTTAGTTGTAAGATTATCACTATAATTCTTGAAAATCATCTTTCTTTTATTGCCTCACGGATAATTTCATGCAATCAATTTGGATTTTTAAAGAATAGACATATTTCTGATTGTATTGTGGGTGCTTCTGAGGCAGTTAATCTTCTTAATAAGTCTTGCTTTTGGGGAAACATGTCAATGAAAATAGATATTAGAAAGGCCTTTGATATTTTAGAATGGAGCTTTCTTTTATATATTTTAGAAGTTTTTAGTTTCTCTTTTCAATTTAGGGACTGGATTCTTTCTCTTTTCTTATATGCACAGACTTTTATTATGATAAATGGAAAGATTATAGGTTATTTTTCTTGTTCTAGAGGGGTTCATTAAAGGGACCCTCTCTCCCCTCTTTTGTTTTGTTTGGCGAAAGATTTTCTTAGTAGGTTTATCTCTACCAAAGTTGATTTGGGTGATCTTGTTCCCATAATGTATACTTGGTAAACTAATTTCCCCACTCACTTCCTCTATGTTGATAATGTGCTTTTATTTGCAAAGGCATCTCTTTGAAACATTCATGTGATTAATGATGTGTTTTCTTGCTTTGCTCATATATTTGGTCAAGTGTTTAATTGGGCCAAATCTAAAATCTTCTATAGTGTTGTAATTAATGATAAAAGAATTTCCAAGTTGCAATCTATTATAGGTATGTTTATAAGATTTGTTACCTTTTACTTACTTAGGTGTGCCTTTATTTTTGAGGGTTCCCAAGAGAAAGTGGCTGAAGCCTATTGCAGATAGGATTTTTGGTAAGTTTTCTAAATGGAAAGGTAGTTCTCTCTCCATGGTTGGGCATTTAACTTTAATTAATTCAGTTATAACTAGCTCTTTACTCTATTCATTTGCTATTTATAAGTGGCTTTTATCCCATATTAAATACATGGAACGCTGTATGAGAAATTTCCTTTGGTATAGTTCTATTGATGCTAGAAAACTTGTTGTATTCTTTAGAAATTTATGTGTTTGCCAATTAAGGAGGGTGGTCTTGGAATTAAGCAATTAGCTATTTTGAATGATGCTATGCTTAGTAAGATGGCTTGGAAATTAATCACTTTGGATTCCTATTTAATGATTGTTCTTTAAAGTAGGTTTCTTCATCCTTCAGGAGTTGGGCTTGATGTTTATTTTTACTCTTCTATTTAGTCCTCCATTAAAGATGTTTATTTTGATTTACGCTTTGAGATCAAATTGTTTATTGGGGTAGAATTATACTTTGAGATTTTAGACAGATGAGTGGATTCTTCCTACTATTGCTGTTCAATTAGGCATTTCTCCAAAGGATCAAGCTGCATTGGATGATCCATTAAATAAATATTTAATTGATAATTCTTAGAACTTGTCTCATATTTACAATGCCATTGTTAAAGCCAATATTTCTGCCATTTCTTCTCTTCATGTAGAGGAGGATATTTGTGTTTGGACTAAGGTTCATGATGGTGTTCATTCGGTGAAAAATATGTATGATTCTCTTTGTCGGTATAGTGCAGTGGTTCCTTGGCATTCCTTTAGTTAGAAGGAATTTTTGCCTCCATCAAAGTCATTAATTTATGTTTGAGCTTTGCTTAGATTTCTTCCAATGGATAATAAGTTGAGAGCTAGAGGTTTATCTTTTCCATTAAGGTGTTCTTTATGTCTTAATCATATGGAAGATAGTTCTCATCTTTTTTTACATTATTGTTTTTCTTCAGTAATTTAGCAATCTATTGAAAGTTTGTTTGGCAAAAAGCTTCTTCTATCGAGTACTATTATTGATTTTTTTCTTCATGCTATGTGCCATTCTTTTAGCTCTTTAGTGGCGGCATTATGGTGTTCAGCTCTGGCCAATGGTTTTTAGATTATTTGAAAAATTTAGAATGATGCTATTTTTGAGAATCAAAGTCTTAGCATTCATACAGCTTTGCGCATTGTGTGGACATCAATTAAGGAGATAGAATTCTTTAAAGTTGGAAGTATATTTAATTCAATAGAGGAGTTGAAGGTGTTGCCTTCTCTCTGTATCGGTGGCCATCCTAGTAAAGCACTGCTAGTTATTCTAGTTAGTTGGCAGCCTCCCCTAATAAACTAGATCAAAGCTAATACCAATGGAGCTGCTAGGGGAGCCTTAGGAGAGGTAAGAGCTGGTGGGAATTTTCACACATCATGCAATTTTCCACATGGGGCATTCGCCTTTGGTTTTCCTTATTCTTTTGCTTATATTACAGAACTTATAGCTGCAATCAATGCTATTCAGATTGCGTGGGATTGAGGATGGTAGTTTCTTTGGTTAGAATGCAATTTGATTTATGTTGTTCAATTTTTTAGAAGTAGGTCGATCTAGGTGCCTTGGGAAATAAAAGCAGAATGGTTATTGTGCTGGCATTATACATTGAATATGCATTTCAAGATCTCGCATATTTTCTACGAAGGCAACAGTGTTGATCTATTGGCCAAGCATAGCGTCTTTGTTCCTTCATTTTCTTGGTGGAATTCAGCTCCAGAGTTTTGTTTCTCAACCATTTGTAATGATTTCCATAGTTGAACCAATTATAGGTTCCATTCATTTTCTTTAAGGGATTTTTGTCCCTTCATCTTGTATTGACTCTTATTTTTCATTTATATTATTTTTGGACTTTGGAAGTATGATGCAAACGCTAAGAGTGTGTCAACCTAGTTGAGATGCTTGGGTATGTTTCATGATTTCCAATTTCCAGCTTTTTATTCAAAAAAAAACTTTTCTTTTTTATGAATATATTTATACTGTTTTATACAAATATGAATAGGGGTTTTTTTTTTTTGAAAAAAATATGTACTTTTATATATTGACAAAAATAATTTTATTTTTTTTTAAAATATAAAATTAACCAATATAATTTTAGTTTGTATTTTAAACTATAAACAGATTTTAAAAAGTAAAATAATCTTTACTATATTTATCATCAAATTTTAATAAAATACATAAATAATCAAACAAATATAAGGTACACATATATCAAATTTTTAATGAAAGTTTTACTTATAATGTAATATATATCTTATGTATGGATTATAACTAACCATTATAATTTATTATAATTATTATATGGATTATCAACTAATGAAGCTTAAAAGAGAGTTAATTGTTTTAAACAAAAAATATATTCATATTTTTGTGTTATATATAAATTTATAATATATATAAAATAATTTTTTGATAAAAATATTTATATTATGCAAGTTCAAATAATCTATACTATATACAAACGCAAAAATAGAGAAAAAATATTTTTACATGTAAAAGGATATTTATCTTTTATAACCTTAATTTAAATTGGTAAACTGAAATTTGGTTTGTGTTTTAAAATGTAAACTTGTAACTTCTATATTTAAAAGTTAAATGTATATAACTGAACAAAAAATAAAATAATTTTTTAATACATTTATCATCATATTTAATTACAATATTTGAATAATTAAATAATTATAAGGTCAACATATGAACCTTTCACAAAATTCTTATTTATAATATACTACATGTTATAGATAACTTTTTTTTTTATTAATAGATATATACTATCTATGACACATATGAAAATAGTTTAAGGATATTTTGTAAAAAAAATTATATTTATACTATTTATTTTTTTGTGAATATATTTATACTATTTATACAAATATAAATAGCGGGTAATTTGTTTTTTGAAAAAAATATGTATTTTTATATATTGGCAAAAATAATTTTAATTTCTTTTTTAAAAAATTTACCAATATAATTTTAGTTTATATTTTAACCTACAAATAGATTTTAAAAAGTAAACTATATTTATCATCAAATTTAAATAAAATACATAAATAATTAAATAAATATCAAGTCCATATATATGAATTTTTTATGGAAGTTTTACTTATGATGTGATGTATATCTTATGTATGGATTAAAACTAATAATTATAATTTATTGTAATTATTATATGGATCATCAACTAATGAAGCTTAAAGAGAGCTAATTGTTTTGAACAAAATATATGTTCATAATTTTGTATTATGTATAAATTAATTTTTTGATTAAAATATTTATATTATGCAAGTTCAATACAAAAGTAAAAATAAAGAAAAAATATTTTTGCATGTAAAAGAATATTTATCTTTTATAACCACTACAAGAAACTACTAATTTAGTGACAAAATATAACCGTCATAAAATAGCAACTGATTAGCGACAGATTTATAATTTTACTGACCGAATGTTTTAAAAAAAATAAATAGATTTAATTTACTGATGGATTTTGTCGCTACGGAATTACTAAATTGGTAAACTTAAATTTGGTTTGTGTTCTAAAATGTAAACTTTTAACTTTTGTAGTTAAAATTTGGATGCATAGAATTGAACCAAAAATAAAATAATTTTTTACTATATTTATCATCAAATTTAATTAAAATACTTGAATAATTAAATAATTATAAGGTCAACATATGAACATTTCAAAAAAAATTTATTTATAATATACTACACGTTATACATAACTTAATTATATATATATATATATATATATATATATATATATATATATATATATATATATTATTAATAGATATACACTGTCTATGACACATATGAAAATAGTTCAAGGATATTAAAGTTTTAAAAAGAAGTTATATTTATACTATCTATACAAATATGAACAGGGGTAAATTGTTTTTGAAAAAAATTGTGTATTTTTGTATATTGATAAAATAATTTTAATTTATTTTTTAAATTAGAAATTAATAAATATAATTTTAGTTTGTATTTTAAACTTTAGATAGATTAAAAAAAATTAAAACACTTTGTACTCTATTTATAATCAAATTTAAATAGAATATGTCAATTATTAAATAAGTATAAGATCCATATATAAATATTTAATAAAATTCTTATTTATGTACTATATCTTATAACAAATAATTATAATTTTTTACAATTAAGTAATTGCATAAGTTATCAAGCATTGAAGTTTATAAAAGAGAAAAAAATTTTGGACAAAAAATATATTTTTGTATCTAAATTATATATAAATTTATACTGTATATGAAGTCATTTTTAATAAAAAAAATATACTTATTGTACAAGTTTAGATAAAAAAAATATATTATTTGAAGTATCTATTACATGCGAATAAAATAGGTTGAAAAAAAAACTCATATTTTAAGCTAAATACGTATTTTGAATTTTTATACTAATAATAAATAAAATAATTCAATTTATACTTATATTGAAAATAGACTTTTACTTTAAATTTAATAAATATTTTAAATTTTAAATATATATATAATTAGTAAATATATTTAATTTATTTATAGATTTTATCTTAAAATCACTAAAAATGTTAAATATATAAGTAACAGATAAAATGATTGATTTAAAACAGTTAAAAAATTTTATGATTAAAACTTTATTTATGAATTACTTTTATTATTATTATTATTATTATTATTATTATTATTATTATTATTATTATTATTATTATTATTATTATTATTATTATTATTATTTAGTTATAAAACTAAGAATTAGATGATAAGTGTTGCTCATTTTAATTTTAAATTGACCATATTAATAGCAATCCAAATTTTATATATTTTCACATTTATTTTTTTTATTTTTCTATTTCTAAATACTATTTTATTCTTTTAGTAAACTAAAAAAATATAGATATATAAGTATAACACTATGATCTTACCATTTCAAAATGTTTAACTACAAAATCCACTCCAAATATCAAATTTGAAAAAAAAAAAAAAATTTTATCTTTTGTATTTCTATTATATATATATAACATTGCAACTCAAAAATAATTAAGAAAAAAAATTGTTTTTCTATGTCTCATATTTATTTTATTGTTTTTATTTTTTATATTATAGATAATAATGAATATAAATTTTGTAATAATATTCTAAATAAAATTTTTTCACTGATCAGTTATGTTTATTATTTATTTATTTATACATTTTATATTTATTATTATTTTTTTAATTATATATATATATTTTAACTTTTAATGCTTTATAGTATTTATGTTATAAATATATTTATTTAATAATATCATTATATTACATGTTTAATAATAATATTGCACGTAAGGGGGAAAAAAGTAGTAGATTAAAAAATTACACTATTTCAAATAAAATTTTTTGTATTTAAGAAAAAATTTAAATTAAAAATTTAAACAACAGGACTGCACTGTTAAACAGCCTCAAAATGCATTCTCAAAGAGCTTTTGATTAGAGCAAACTTTTCCCTCCTATCTCTTAAACTTATTGAGTTTGAATTCAATCTTTGCAAGAGAAGCAATCATGGCTGCTGAGATTGTCCTAAGTTTCATGGTGGAGGAAACTCTGTCCAGGATTCTTAGGTTCGTCACTAAAAAAATAAAACTTTTTCCGGACGCTGCTAAAGAAATAGATCGCCTCAAGAACTCACTTGAGGAGGTTCGCGACATCTTGCAAGTTGCTGAAGAAAAACAGGTGACTCTGCCGAGTGTGAAAAGCTGGCTGAATCCGCTGAAAGATGCAGCTTACGGTGCTGAAGATGTGCTCGATAAGCTCATGTATGACCATGAGGCAGAGGCTCATCGTGCAAATTCGGTGTTAATGATTACAAAACCCTTTTCTACTCTAACACTTACTCAGCAAGTTAATAAAGTAAATGAATTGTTGGATGAAATTAAGAATCTTGGTAATTTCGGGCTTCAGTTCATCACAAGAGACAGAACTCTTAAGCAGATAATCCACTTGCCAGAGACAGTCTCACTCCTTGAAAGCTCTGTTGTAGGAAGGGAGGCTGAGGTCTCTCGCATTGCCGACTTGTTAGATAGCTCACCATGTGATCAACAACTTGTTACCATTGTTCCAATAGTGGGCATGGGCGGTCTCGGGAAGACTGCCTTAGCTCAAACGGTGTGTCAGCAGGTTAAAAGGAGCAGGCGTTTTGATGTGAATACTTGGGTTTGCGTTTCTAATGGTTTTAGTGACAAGAGGATTTTAGCACAAATGCTGGAAACTCTCAATGGGACCATGGGTGGGCTACATAGCAAAGATGCTATACTTCAACATCTCCAAAAGAAGTTGGAGGGAAAGAAATTTCTTCTTGTTCTAGATGATATGTGGGAGGACAAGTCTAGAGAGTTGGATGCTATAGTAAGGCTTTTGTTATCAGTTTGTGGCAACAGGCCAGGAAATGCCATAATTGTTACTACCCGTAGTGAGGAAGTTGCAATTAAGGTGCAGCCTTCTCCTGGGTATAGGCATGCGTTGAATTTTTTATCTGCGGCTGACTGTTGGTCCATTATTGAGGAAAGGGCTCGTGCGAAGGGAGGCGCATACATCCCTCCAGACTTGGTGGATATTGGTAAAAAGATTGCAAAAAAATGCAGAGGAGTGCCGCTAGCTGCAAAAGTTTTAGGTGGGACAATGGGTTCTAAACTACAAAAGGGAGAATGGTTATCCATTATGAACAGTAATAATGTTTTTAAAGCAGCAGATGAAAAGAATAACGTGTAGGCTGTAATAAAACTGGGTTTTGATCACTTGCCTTCGTATTTGAAACCATGTTTTACATACTGTTCAATTTTCCCCAAAGATTCTCTGATCGAAAAGGAACAAGTAATTCAGCTTTGGATGGCTGAAGGTTTTGTCGAGTCATATGATGTGGGCAGCAAGTATTTCAATGCCTTATTCTGTAACTCTTTTTTTCAAGATGTGAAAAGGGATGAATCAGACAACGTTGTAAAATGCAGGATGCACGATCTAGTGCACGATCTTGCAATGTCTCTTTCAAAGTCTGAAATATTGACATCAGAGAACTATTGTCAGGGAAATGAGTTATCATGCAGAATTCAGCGCCTAAATTTAGATAATCAAGATGTAATGAAGTCTCTGGTGGCTATAAAAGATGATGATACGAAGAAGTTGCAAATTGAGAAGTTGCGCACTATGTTCTTATCAAAGGACGTTCTCTTTGGTGGCTCATGGAAAGCGAAAAACTTGCGGTCTTTAAACTTCAAAGGTTCTGAAATTAAAGATCTGCCATCTTCTATTGGTAGGTTGAAACAGTTGAAGTATCTTGATGTCTCAGAGACTAAACTCAAGGAGTTGCCTGATACCATCACCAATCTTTACAGTCTACAAACATTGAGATTCTTGAAGTGTAAGTTACTTGAGAAGCTTCCTGGAGAGAAAATGAAGAATCTGAGGAGCTTGAAGCATATTGAATTTTCTGGGGATAAGAATATGCCAATTGTGTTGGGGCAGTTAATTTGGCTGGAACGGTTGCCATTATGTTCTGTGCATTGTGAAAAGGGAGGTAGCATTAAGGAATTGAAAGAGTTAAATGAACTAAGAGGGAAGTTGACAATAAAGAATCTTGAGCTGGTGAGAACGAGGAATGAAGCAAAGGAAGCCAATCTACAGGGGAAAAAAAATATAACAGCTCTGAAATTTGTATGGAGAAGTAGTACTGGTGGACAAAGCTGCCGCAACGATGAACAAGTGTTGGAAGAGCTCCAGCCTCACCCAAACATAAAGAGCATAAAGATAGAGAATTATGTGGGTTACAAATTTCCACTATCATTATGGATGAGGGAAGTCCCAGGTGGCAATGATGGTGCTGTTGATAATTTGGTGAAGCTTAAATTGAAGGGCTGCAACAACTGTGAACAAATCTCAAACCTTGGAATTCTTCCACGACTTAAATTTCTTCACATATCTGGTACGGAAAAGGTCAGGTGTTTGGGAAATGAGTTCTACGGCATTGAAAGTGGTGGATGCAGGAGGCAGCTGTTTCCTGCATTGAAACATTTGTCTTTAAGGAAAATGAAAATTTTAGATGAATGGAGGGAACCAGGACCACGAGTGAGTGACATAGCTGTTTTCCCTTGCCTCGAACAATTGTCCATCGCTTATTGTCCTGGTTTAACAGAAGTCCCAGCCAGTGCTCTTGCATCACTTGTTCAACTTCGAATCAAACTTTGTGCTCAGTTGAGATTTTCATCGGAGGTGTCTAGTCTTACTAGTGTGGAAATAACAGAAGATTGTCCAGCTTTTCTGAGTTGTTTTCTAAAAGATATTTCAGGCAGCCTCACCCTATTGAAGAGACTAAAAGTTGATATTTACTCAAAGGAGGCTGATTTCTCTTTTCTGAATTCTTCAATCCAAAATCTCACTTCTCTTAAAAAATTAGAGATATCCTTTAGTTCTCTGCCAATCCAAAATCTCACTTCTCTTGAAGAATTAGAGATATCCTCGAGTTCTCTGCCAGAACAACTCCAACACCTCGTTTCCCTCAAGTCTTTGACAATTTGCTGCTTTAGCAAGGAAGCTTTACCGGAGTGGCTGGGCCATCTTTCTTCTCTTCAATCCCTTTCTTTGCGTTCCTGTTTGGAATTGAGGAGTCGACCAATAACAGTGAAGTCCAAATTAACAACTCTATGTATCCATGATTGTTACAAACTTGCGGACCTTAGCAGTTGTTGTCCCGAAGAGATGTTAAAGATTTCTCATATTCCGGATGTCAAATTCACTTATTCCAACCTAGAATGCAACTCAACTCAACCGAGCTCGGAATACAACGCAACTCTACTGCCATATTCCGACAAGATGAATGCATTATATCCCAAGGAGATGGAAGCTGTTAATACCCTCACACAATATTTGGCAACTTACTGATGGAGGCGTAACAGGTTTCCTTCTTTTTCCACTTATTGCTGTATTAACTTATCTCTTCTACTATGTCTGCCAAATATATTTTCCATGAAGCTGAAGCATCTACACAAGCATCTGGTGATTCTTGGGCCAACAATTAATACCTTTGCCTATGGATATTGAGACAATATTTGACTTTCCTCAACTACTTGTGTTGCAGCATTCAAATCTACTGCCCTTGATTACCGTCATGCACTACCACGTCTTTGGTACCAGGAGAGCTAACGTTCAGTTTGCTTTGAACTCCCACGTCTCTGATGACCTAGCTTCAATGCCTTGTCATCCTCTTGGATCCTTGCTAACTATGACGAGGGTATATTTTTTTTCTCAGAGATCTACTCACGTCCTTCATTGGTATGCCATTGCTTGCCACCATGTCACAGCATGAATTACTATTGTAACGTTGTTCGTTTCGTGGCATCAATATATTGTAATTTCAGGTTTTTTTTCTCTATTGTTAGCTTTATTTGTTATCTTATACCATAATTTTTATATTTTTTCTAATTTTTTTTTTTCAATTATCATATAAGCTTGCCTAGGTTGAGTTTTTCAAAAAGTCCTGTCAACTTGAAGTTAATTATACCATATCTAAAAATCATTCTTACAATGTTTAAATCCTTGTACATATTATCAACAAATGTACCAGGTTTTCTTCAATGTTGTATAACTAAAACTGATGTATTCCTACCAGGCCTAGAGTCAATTCCTGAAGCAAACATGTTACCAATAACATCTAACTCTGGATTTGCAATACTACTCTCCACCATTTCTTTCAATTGTGTGTTGCTTGGATTTTTTCCTAAAATAAAAAGATCAAAATTATTATCCATGCTCTAGTGATCTCATTACTCCCAAAATTCGTAAACTATTGCTCGCAAAAGCCTCCATCCACTTGACCAAATCATTCTTAACATTCCTGTCCATAAATTCCCCGATCAGTAGCTCATCTAGCTCCTTGTCACCTCCATGGATCATGCCTTTATCACCGTCATTTCTTGGATAAATTCTTAGTAATGTAATATTCGCCTGTGGATTGCTCGACATTCTGATTGCAAATGCTAATGCTTCACGATCATCAGCACCACCAAGAAACAGCACAGCAATGTTGCTAAACAACATATATTGACCATCTAATGTCTTTATAAGAGCAGGACTTATTCACTCAAACGTGCAGGGTGCAATGGCCTGAAGTCGAGCATTGAAATTGCACAATGCGACATTTTTCTATGTGTGATCAAGCTTTTCTTCTTTAAATCTCTGGAAAGGAACAATGATCAAATAAGCATGTTGTCGAACACTGGGAATTTGTAAATTTTATATTAACCAAGTAGATACCAAGATGGATAGGCGATATATTAATAGTGAAATTTATTGGATTATTCTAACTATACTAATTAACTACTAACTATACTAAATAATCTAATTATCTAAGTATTAAATTAAATATTATTTGTTAGACCTACAATTCTAAATTAGCCAAAGAATTATAATGAATAATGAACACATGCAATGAATGGAGAATATGACTTAAAATCCTTAAGTGCAATTGTCGTTGTCAAATAAGGGTATTTCCATCTAGAGTCTATAAGTGCTGTTGCATCATTATAGAGATGAACAAAAACCATGAAGTTCCTTACCAATTCTTTAGCCCCTCAAAGTGGATTTCTTGTGTCCAGGTACTTTCCTAACCTTTAAGTGAATTCAATTGTTTTTCCACCAAATTACCCCAACTGTCGTTGTGAATAATTTGACTAACACATCATATATGGTGATCAAGCATATACAACTCAATTAAACACTCAATTGAAAGCAATTCATCATGCATTATAAAAAGATATAATTCATTGGTTCATTCTTCCTTGCAATTCTAACAAACAAAGGTTTAGCCAAGATACATGATCAAGCAACAACAAAAGAAAATCAAATATAAAATAGAAAAAGGGAAAAGATAAGAGAAAAGATAAAATCCTTTTTACTAAGTCTTGGTGCCTGTAGTACTTTTCCTTTATTGGCTTTGCCTTTTGTAATGATGACTAAATAACAAACTAACACCAATTTAGATAATAATAGAAAGAATTTCGTTTAAGAAAGAATTTCATATATATCAATAAAAAGAAATTTTATTCCTTTTTTTTTTCTTTTCCTTTTTCCTCACTAAGACTATCTATTTATAGGCATTCACAATTGACTAGAAGGGACTAGAACTTTTGAGTTGGAATGACTTCACTTCATGAAAAGTCATCTTCTTTTGCAAATGCTGTAACTTCAAGGGCAACTTAGTCCATTAATATTACTTTAACTCTCGAAAGTTCCTTCATGAAAGTTCTAGATCTCTGAGTTATCTTTCCAGAGCAACAAATCATCAAATTTGGATATCTGTAGAAGAAATTATGATTGAAATATAAAAACTGCTCGAATCAGAATGTTCTAGACTTCTACATTATGTCGAGTCGTGACATGGGTGACAACTCGTGACAGAAGCTCTTTGTTACGAGTCGTGCCCATGGTGACGACTCGTGAAAAGCTTCAATTTTCCAAAAATGACTCCTTTTGCTCTCCAACTTGTTCTAATCAACTTTAAGTCTTTTCTGAGCATGAATTGAGCCTAAAACATGTATGTAACCAACATCATAAACCATAAAGATAAAAGAAATGAAAATAGTAACTTCATAGGCAAATAAACACACTAAACATAAGAAAACTTAATGAAATTAAGACTAAACTACTACTAAATACTAAGCATATTTGCATTATATCAAACTCCCCCACACTTAGATCTTGCTTGCCCTTAAGCAAGAAAAGATCCAAGATGAAAAAGTTAACAAAATTATCATCTACTCCCAAAAAGTATAGCATCCTCATCAAGTCATTTTAATCATGAATGAAGTTAGAAAAAGGATAGTTTAATAATTGAACTTCCAATGCTCAATAATGGTAAAATAAACAAGTCTCATAGCATAAGCAACAAGTTTACCAATTTATCTCAATCTACTAAGAATAAAATAAAAAAAAATGTAAAGTCAAAGTTCTAACCAAGCTATTTAGCCAAAATAGTCATATTGCAAACTTAGGGATTCTAGAGGCAAAAGCAACCTTAAGACAATGTTAAGCACACATGACAACTTACTTTTCTCATGACATTTTTAGACATTTTATTCATAAGCATATTTGCTAGATGTACTCTTTCTGAATGAATGCAAATGAGGAGCAAACACAAATGCACACAACTTACTTGAGATTCATCTACTTGTGACATTATACATTTCTTTCCGAATGAATGCAACTAAGGAGCATACTCAATTGCACACAACTTACTCAAAATGCATCATATCACAAGCATTATTTACTTATTTCTTGTTATTTTCTTTCTTTTTTTTATGTCCTCATCCGTTGTTGAAAAGCAAGCGTCTTGTGTATTATGGCTATAGTTTCTCTAAAATTACCTAAGTCGCTAAGAAAACCTAGGCTTAAATCATTACCACCTGTCCTTAAGAATAATTAGCAAATTGACTAATACATTATTTAGACTTTATAAATAATAAAAAGAGATAAAAACATAAACTTAGTAATTATACTACATGAAACTTAAACTTCTACCAATTGACCAATAAAAGTTTAAGAATTTACTATTAATAAAACATATAACTTCAATCAAAATCAAAAAGACTATTAAGGATAGCTACTTATTAAATATGGGAGCAAAATGAATAGCAAAATGAATGCAAATGCATAAAGATGTGGAATTTTAGAACAAAACACATAAACATATATATTACTAATATACTAATACTAATACTAAAATCAATATCAATATCCCTTCCCCCACACTTAAAAGCATGTATTGTCCTCAATGTAATAAAAATAAAGAGTAAAGGAAAGGATAGGAAAGACTCCCCTAGTCGTCCTCCGGTGTAGGAGGTGGAGACTCAATTTGGTAGCCCGATTGAGCAAAGAATTGCCCCATTTTATACTCTATCTTCCTTTGTCTATGAGCAAGTTGCTTTTGGTGAAACTCCATCTCATTCAATTGACTTTGCATAACAAGTTAATTGTTCAAGATTTGATCCCAAATTAAAGGGTGATCACTTGAACTATTGGGTGCACTTTGGAGAGGATATGTGAGCATTGGGACATCTCCAAATGGTGTATAGGAAGGTACATCCTCCTCAGGTTCAGATTCGTCCTCCTCTTCAATAGGCTGCTCATGAACCGACGGTGGTGGTGCAAGTCATCTCCAATATGATCTCATTTAGGACGGGATAATCGGAAAGCAGAATCAATAATTTCACCATGAACAAATGCTTGTTTGGTGAAATAAGAACACTCAATAGTTTTGGTAAAGTTAGAAAGATCAACATTGAAAGCTTTAGCAATAATATTTATCACATGACCATATGTTATAATTGCATCCTTGCGAGGGGCACATGCCAATAATTGGTTAAAGATCCAATATGTCCAACAAACTTATTTCTTATGATGGACACACCATATCAAAAACAACTCTTGGGCAGACTATTGAATTCAGTCTTGTTGAAAACAACATATGCAAGTACTTTATGCAATAACCAGAATTTTAAGTCTTTGATGAACATTGCTTTGCCTTTCTTAGGTTGAAGAGGGGTTTGCAAATCAGTAAGGAAAGTCCAAAATTCATTCACATTAAAAGTTGGTGGAGGGTCACAGAATCCATCTTTCTTAAAACCAAAAATACGTTGCATGGATGAATAAGTAAGTTGGTGCATATTCCTACTAAATGAAATTCTAGAATTTGTGAATTAGTGGGGTTGACATCTAATGTTGTGTAAAATTCAGTAACCAAATCAATATATGTATCCTCATTTATAGACATAAACTTTTTAATTCCACATTATATCATCTATTTGTCAAAGGACTCAAGCATACCAACATCTTTCAAAAGAGAATTTGGAACATACTTAAAAGAGGTGATTTCCCTAAACTTGATTAAGGAAAACTTAGCACCTTCTTCATGAGTGAGGATAGGAAACTTAGCCTTGTAAGTTTTTGTGAGATTCTCCTCTTCTTGAGGTTGCTCCCATATGAGGCCTCTTGGATGTTGAGCCTTTTGTTCTACCCATGGTGAAAAAAGATATGGTTTGTTTTTGTTGAAAAACTATAGAGATGGAAATATAAAGATGGTGATTCAAAAAAAAGAAATATGGTGAGGGAGAGAATGAGTGGTTCAGTTATGGCTAGGAGAGTGAAAAGGGAATAGTGAATAGAAGTAGTGATGGGATGAGAAAGTGAGAAGGAATTAAGGATGTGTGTATATATATAAGGCAATGAAAAAGACACAATATCAAAAAAAAGATATATTATTATGCAGGCTAAAAAAATGAATTCGAAAAATGGGTAGTCAAACATAGAATATTTATAGAGTTGTAGGGTTGTAAGTGATAGGGTGTGTATTGATAGAGACAGGTCATATGGGTTAGTGAAAAGGCATGTAAATTGGTGAAAGGGTGTGACTTTTCTTGGAAAGGGAATGCCTTTTTTTTTTGGAAAAGAAATGACTTATCACTAATATATGTTATTTTGGTTAGGAAAATAAATGTAAAAATGTGTAAAAATTGAAAAATACAAACAAAATAAAAACTTAAAAATGTGTACGCATGTGAATGTATAAAATGTAAGGTGTAGGGTGGTTGTCACAAGTCGTGCCCATCGTGTTGACTCGTGATGATAAGGCTCTATTCTTCGCCTTTGTTCCCTGTGCAAAACACGTATGGTTAGATCAATTTCAGGATCAAAAAGTAGGTTACTATCACTAGTACTCCTAGTAAGCATATAGATTCATAATTAAACAATTAATGAAAATAAAATTTAAAAAAAAAATTAAAATAGAAATAAACAAAAAATAAATAAACAAAAATAAACATAAAAATAAATAAAAATTAAATCAAGGCCTAAAACAACCTTTCTCTACGTTAAGTTAATAAAAATTTTTAAACAAAATCCCCGGCAACGGCACCAAATTTTGAAGTAGGTTAGAATTGTATACCCTAGTCTCTAAGGACTTAGATAGAGCAAGCATGGTGTCGAACATTGGGAATTTACAAATTTTATATTAACCAAGTAGATATTAAGATGGATAGGCGATATATTAATAGTGAAATTTGTTGGATTATTCTAACTATACTAATTAACTACTAACTATACTAAATAATCTAATTATCGAAGTATGAAATTAAATATTATTTTTTAGAACTATAATTCTAAATTAGCCAAAGAATTATAATGAATAATGAACACATGCAATGAATGGAGAATATGACCTAAAATCCTTAAGTGCAATTGTTGTTGTCAAATAAGGGTATTTCCATCTAGAGTCTATAAGTGCTGTTGCATCATTATAGAGATAAACAAAAACCATGAAGTTCCTTGCTAATTCTTTAGCCCCTCAAAGTGGATTTCTTGTGTCCAGGTACTTTCCTAACCTTTAAATGAATTCAATTATTTTTCCACCAAATTACCCTAACTGTCATTATGAATAATTTGACTAACACATCATAAATGGTGATCAAGCATATACAACTCAATTAAACACTCAATTGAAATCAATTCATCATGCATTATAAAAAGATATAATTCATTGGTTCATTCTTCCTTGCTATTCTAACAAACAAAGGTTTAGCCAAGATACATGATCAAGCAACAACAAAAGAAAATCAAATATAAAATAGAAAAAGGGAAAAGATAAGAGAAAAGATAAAACCCTTTTTACTAAGTCTTAGTGCTTGTACTACTTTTCCTTTATTGGGTTTGCCTTTTGTAATGATGACTAAATAACAAACTAACACTAATTTAGGTAATAATAGAAAGAATTTCATATATATCAATAGAAAGAAATTTTATTCCTTTTTTTTATTTTTCTTTTTTCTGACTAAGACTATCTATTTATAGGCATTCATAATTGACTAGAAGGGACTAGAACTTTTGAGTTGGAATGGCTTCACTTCATGAAAAGTCATATTCTTTTGCAGATATTGTAACTTCATGGGTAACTTAGTCCATTAAGATGACTTTAACTCTCGAATATTCCTTCATGAAAGTTCTAGATCTCTGAGTTATCTTTCCAGAACAACTTGAATCATCCAATTTGGATACCTGTAGAAGAAATTATGACCGAAATACAAAAACTGCTCGAATCAAAATGTTCTAGACTTCTACATTATGCCGAGTCGTGACATGGGTGACAACTCGTGACAGAAGCTCTCTATTGCGAGTCGTGCCCATGGTGACGACTCGTGACAAGCTTCAATTGTCCAAAAATGACTCCTTTTGCTCTCTAACTTGTTCTAATCAACTCCTTGTCTTTTCCAAGTATGAATTGAGCCTAAAACATGTATCTAACCTACATCATAAACCATAAAGATAAAAGAAATGAAAATAGTAACTTCATAGGAAAATAAACACACTAAAGATAAGAAAACTTAATGAAATTAAAACTAAAATACTACTAAATACTAGGCATATTTGCATTATATCACATGTCTATCTTCAACAAGATTTCGAGTGATGTTGTGCATTGTCTTGTATGGTGCTGCCATAGCTGATGGATGTATTGAGACAAGACCACTGGAGTTACTTGAATAACTAGAGAATGCACGAACTAAACCAGGTAGGATAGAATACACAATTAAATCAGGTGGGAAAGAATACACAATTAAGAAAAGATGGTTTACATCAAAATGTCATATCTTTTACATTAATTACATATCTACCCAATCTATTTTCAATTATACTTTTTTTTCTTTTTCAATTTTACCTATTTTTCCTTTGTTCTCATTTTTTTTCCTTTTATTTTATTTTTTTTTGTTTGGATTAGTTATCTTTTTATTGTGTTTCTTTTTTTTTCTCTTCATTTTTTCTTTTTTTTTTAATATTTATTTTCTCCTTTTTTTTTCGATCTTGCATTATTTTTTTCTCCTTTTTATTTTCTTATTTTATTTTTATCTTTTCTCTTTATTTTTTACTCTTGTTCTTTGTTTAATTTTCTTTTATTTATTTTTTTTATCATTTTTTTCATATTTCTTGGTATCCTTATTTTTTTATTTTTAATTTTCTTTCTTTTTATTTTTTTTTAATTTTTTTCTTATTCTCTATTATCTTTTTTTTTCTCTTTTTTATTTATTTTTATTTATTCCTTATTTTCTATTATCATTATTTTTTCAAATTTTTCCTTTTTTTTTTATTCTTAAAATTTTTGAGTTTTGAATTTGGGTATTGGTGTGTGTGTGTGTGTATATGCAGTATGCTCTATTTCAGAGATTGTAATTAACATATTTAAATTATACAACTCATATTAGTTTTAATAAAGAATTAAAGTTTTAATATATTTTAGGAAAATATTTTGAAATATAAATTTGTATATTTATATATATTTATTAGGTTGTTATTATTTTATTCATTTTATGCACGGAAATAAAGTAAAATACACAAATAATAGAATAGAAATAAATGAAAAATATTTCAAGTTTCATGCATTTGAAAAAAAAAATGGGCACTTGGATTTAAATTAATTGATATGCATATATCAATTATTTTTATTTTAATTAATTGAATACAATTCTATTTGAAATTTATTACTTAAGACTAACTATTTCTTTGATAATTTTGTTAACAATATATACTTACTCAAATTACCAAATTTAGATACTATTTTGAGTTTCAGATACGAATAATGTCACATTTGTATCCTCGAACATGCTAAATTGAAGATTTATTATTACTAATTAAGAAATTAATTAAGTCCCAAATTGATGGAGTTGATAATGGAAGGGCTTAATTATAAGAAATGAAAGAGATAAGGGTCCAATTGAAAAGAAAATTTAGATTAAGAAGGGTATAATTGAAAAAGAAAGAAAGAAATAAGGGTGTAATTGCAAAGAGTACATAAGGTATCAAGTGAATTGTATGAAAATGAACACATATCTCTTTGTAAATAAAAGTAATAATAATAAGGATAAAATAAAGAATATTTGGGTGTATAATTGATGAGGTGTCAAGATGCAAGTGAGTCTCTTCTTAAACTTAGACATTCGTTAAAAAAAAAAAAACTCTTCCCCGCATTAAGAAGAGAAGAATGTGAAAATAGAATAAGAATGGGAGGCAAACCATCTTGCATGTAGATGGAGAGGAGTCTTAAGTCTTTATTTCTCCTCTAGAAGCAATAATCAAAAATCAAATCACTTTGGAAGTTGATGAACGAGTGAGATAGATCAGCAAAGAGGTTGTAAAAAAAATAGAACAAGAGCTTTGTATTGGTTGAGTTTTGGGTAGATCAAGAAATCATTAAGGTCAGAAACATTAAAAGATTAAAAGGATTAATGTAGATTAAAGTTACATGCAAAGAGATTCAGATAGAGAATTAATACATAATTCTTCAAGTTTATATGTTGTAAATGTTGAGTTTGAGCTAAAACTAAGAAGTTCTTTGTAAATGATGATTAAGAGTTGCTTGTAGCCCCAGATTAGAGTTTGTTAAAGTAGTAAAGGGATAAAGAGAAGGCTAGCTTTGAATGTGACTGGTTTTCACTGAACCTTTGATACATTTTTAATTCTTGACTCTGTTATACTCTTGAGTTTCAGTGTTGCTCATCCTTCTGATACCTAAATGCTCATATTTTATCAGTCAACGTTGATATCTACCTCATTTTGTTTCGTTGAATTTGAATATCAAATGGCTTAAGTCATGTTGCTTATCCATGTTAATTCTTTCGGGTTCTAGACGTATAACTTGCTTTGAAACATGGTAATTATCTGTCTCAAATCACCAATTCTATCATTAATGAAAATGTTGCTATGATATGTCAAAATTGTTACTGAAATTAAATTCCTAAGCAGCCCAAAAGTCACTTGATTTTGTGTTAAATCCTTAGGAATCTGTTAGTACAGTCCCTTCAAAACATGTTGAGATAAACCTTCTTGAATTACTATGAATCTTGAAATTTTTGTTGACAATTAATTATTGTTATACATGTTGATTAAAGTGTAGTATTCTATGAGATTAAAGTGTAGAATTATGTGAGAAGAATTCTGTGAGATTAAAGCGCCAAATTATGTGAGATTAAAGTGCAGAATTCTATGAGTTGCAAGTGCAAAAATTGCTACTTAAATAATTTAATTATCAATGCTTTGTAACTGAAAAAGGAAATAAAAGAGAAACATGTTTTTATTGTTGAAGCATTCATCTATTGAAATAAGAAGGTTTTCCAAGGATATGTATGATTATGTTGGAATCTCATGAAGCTGATGAGTCTTACAAGGTATAACTAAAATGGCCTTCTTATGGCTATTGGGTTGATTGGTTATTGAACCGTAAGTTTTGCAAGATTGGTGATGCTTTTCTCAAGCTTAAATTGATTTAAAGTTAAAGATTAATTGTTCTATTTTTTGTTATAATTGGTTCGACCGTATTCTTGTAAAATGTAAAAATTCATAAGCTGAATAATGAACACAAGTTGAAGTTGCATTAGTTATTATTATTAATCAAGTGCTTTGGAATTTGTTGGACTTGTAAGACCTTAATCATAATTTTACGTACTTGAGAATTAAATACTTAAACTTGAAATTGTATTTTGGAAACTTAATATATATATATATATATATATATATATATATATATATATATATATATATATATATATATATATATATATATATATATATATCTATATATATATATATATATATAGTAATTTCTCTGGGTTTTATTACATATGGACCCCCCTGGTTGCACTTGTTTTTAAAGTTTATTATAAAGTTATAATGTCTGCATTCCATACAAAAAGTCATTTTCATAGTAGAAAAGGAGAAACTCTTCTTCTGCAAATATATATGATTATAGTCAATGTTGTAATTCCCAAACCCATCAAATAGAGCCAAGTTACACTTCCCCAAGAATGGATCTTAAAAGGAGCTACTGAACCTAAAATCCAACCTGAAGAAACATCTGCTCCTAACACTCAAATAAAGCATATCACCTAGTTCCAAGATGGTATGGTAAAATTTTCATTTAATAGAACCTTTTATAAATTAAGATTCTCTTATGCATCTTCATTAGAATCTCTTGATATAGGATGAGTTTCATAAATTCCTTATGTTATAAACCTTCCTTACCATTCTAAACCTCTAGGTACTCACCAAAAGGCTATGCACTTACCTTAACAACCAAATTAGGCTAATCTTTATCTAGATTTACCACCAGTCATAAATCCACCATATAACATATGTGCTCGATATTCCACTTCTGACCTACCCTCCTCTTCTATCTAAAATGTGGATGTTTGATAAAACCTTTTCCAGCTCAAGATTCTTTGATGCATCTTTATCAAAATCTCTTGATCTAGGATGAGTTTCATAAATTCCTTCTATCATAAACCTTCCTTAACATGTTGAACCTCAAGGTACTCACCTAAAAGCTATACACTTACCAATCTATGAGCTACTTTGAGTAGTCGCAGGAGTCAAATCATTTTGAGAAAGGGTTTTTTTTAAAAGAAGAATCTCCTTTCTCAAATTTAAAAATAAGTTGAGGAGCCTTATCTAAGATGCCTTTATTGCTGTCATTTTGAATAATGGTTGGAGGCTTAAGAGTATTTTGTATAGCTTTGAGGAGTTTAGGAGATTGGGAGATAGAATCAATCTATAACTGGAATTCAGATGCTTTATCAGAATCTGCTATATTCTGTTCTTAGTTAACTATATCGAACCATGACTTTATAGGTTTTTCAAGAGAAAGGGGAGGAGGAATAGAAGAAGTTTCCCCTTTATCTTTATCTTTCTATTTTTTCCAAACCATCTTTATCTGTTCTATAAAAATTCTCTAGTCAGAAAGTCTGGTAGAGAGTTTTTATCTCCTTTAATAAATTTTATATCAAAATAAACAATACTCAAAATAGCTTGCCATTTTGCAAAAAATCTATTTTGATAGAGTATTTTGAACATCTTTTTGCAAAATTTCTTTAATAGATTTGCAATCAATATGAAGCAAAAACTTTTGGTTAAGTAAATTAGATTAAAAATTTGAGATGCATATGACAATAGAAAGGACTTATTTTTTTATAGAGGAGTAGTTTTTTTGTGTATCATTCTAGTGTCCTGAAGTATACTGAACAACTACTTAAAATACTAGCCTCTATTTTTCCATCTATATGCATTTTAGAACTATTAGTAGAGGAAAGCTTTTATGTGGTATGCTCTTGAAAATGATGTGGAACCATGCTAGTTTTTATACAATTTAAATAAACTCCAGTGTCAAAAAGAGCAATGGTATATAGTTGAAAATCTTTGTAAAAAATAATAGTGATTTTTATAAGATATTTTCTTGAAGTAATTTGATTTAAGGCACAGAGAAAATCATGGGGTACTTTATCAAGATTAGTTAAGGATCCTAGTTCTAATTCTTTAACATCATCACTATCACTAGACTCTTCAACTAGTTTGGTGACAAGGAATTGGATTAACTCATAATCTTTTAGCTGTTTTTCTTTCAATTGCTTTATTTCAGACTTTATGGTTTTGATTTCTCTTTGAAGTTCTTGGATATCACCTAATGATTTTTTACTAAGCTTTTTCTTATTAAGAATGGTAGTTAGGTCATATATTCTTGTACTAGTGGAAGGTAACTCAATATCCTTAGGTTCAAGCTCCTTTTCTAGATATTGCCTAAGCTGTTCGAGATATTTTTTCTAAACCTTAGGGTCATTTATATGTTGTATGATATCAAGGATGAGATTATGTTCTTTAGTAAGGACATTGTGTTGCTTTATTCCTATATTAGAATCTATACTAGAATCAAAAGAAGGAGAAGAAGAAGTAGCAAGTTCATTAATCTGAGGAGTTAGGAAACTTTTAGAATTAGACTTTGACTTATCTATAAGAAGAACTATAAGCCTATTAAGGGTAGCTTCTTCTAATCCTAACTCATGGATTTTTTTAGAGACTTTGTAATACTTAAAGATATGGCTTATTTTACCACACTTAAAGCAAGTAATGTCTTAAAGATTGATTTTCTTAGCTTTATCTGGTTTGGGTTTCCTAGAAGTCTTTATGTAGGGCTTTTTATAGTAAGCTTCCTCCCTATCCTTTCTTTTGGTGGATTTCCTATATTTAGAGGAAAATTTCCTAGATGAAGGTTTTGAGGATTTCTTACTGCAATCTCCCTTACATGAAGGATTTTGGGTGATATTATAGTCCAACTATTTATAGAAAGATCCTAGCTCCAGTCTAGTCTTTTTCATTTCTTTCTTAAGATGCTTTTGAAGTTTTAAGTCTTAATAGATTTTAAAACCTTCTCGTTGAGTAGTACTAATCAGTTCACCATAGGTAAGCTAGTTGTAAGGAATGATATGGGTTTCAAAAGACTGTCTAATGGTATTCTTGACACGTTCTCCTAACAGGGTAGGTATACCAACAAGAAACTTTTCTTTCCAAAAAGGTTGATTGAAATCTTCCTTAAGCATAACTTTGGTAAGAAAGGTTAATCTACACCATTGGAAATCACTAAGCTTTTTGTTCCTAAGGTTAGATAAAAAAAATAAGCATTTTTATCTTTAAGGTGAGAAAAATCTCTTATAAAATGAAGTATTATAGTTAAGATAAGAGTAGAAATAGCATCCTGAATAAGGTTTCCTATTTGGTCAAGAATAGGTATTCCTTTATCATCTGTTTGGATAGCATGAAGAATTTCTTGTTGTTGTTCTTTGGTAAGATGGTAATCCAACCAACCTTTTAGTTGGCCAAAAAAACCAACTATAATAAGCTCAATAACATATCATCTATCAGAGATTCCTATTTAGGCTTTATAAGCAATAGAGGCTATGGTCATTTGCTGAAGAGAATTAAGAATTTAATATTCAAACATACCATATATATTCCATTCATAGACAGAATTGGCACTAAACTTAGGCTAGATAAGAGTATTAGGTTGACAATCTAACTCAAGTTTGGGAAGTCTAGTTTATAATCCACATTTTGGATAGAAAAGGAGGGTAAGTTAGAAGTGGAATATCGAGCAAGGATGTTATATGGTAGATTTATGACTGGTGGTAGATCTGGATATAGATTGGCCTAATCTGGTTATTGAGGTTAGTGTGTAGCTCCTTTTAAGATCCAGATCAGGCCAATCGCTATTTAGATCTACCACTAGTTATAAATCTACCATATAACATCCCTGCTTGATATTCCACTTCTGACCTACCCTATTTTTTTATCCAAAATATGGATTATAGTACACATATGGCCAGACCTATTTATATAGAACCCATACATGAAGAAAACCCTTCTCCTCCTACTTCTCATACTGCTTTAGCCATAACAAAAAATATGGCTCATGAATTATCTGTTTTGGATAAAGAATGTACTCTTGATAAAAATCTTTTACATAAAGATGTTTATGCCCATTATATAAAGAAAAAGAAATTGGTTTTTCCAGTATTTCTTAGAATAACGAAATGATCTTCAAAGCCAATTTTATAATTTCGTCCAAACACATAAAGTTAATATATTATTTTTTGAATGGTTTGAAATATATGCATCAAAAAATGATATTTCTTATCATTTTAAAGGTTTGAACCCTGTCACTATAAGAAAAAAGGTAAGTATTTAGGAAGCATCAAATAGTCAACAAATAGAGTCTGAATATCCTCCTCTTAGGAAAATTAAGATCTTTGTCGGTAATGAGACCATAGAAGCTTGTCCTTAGAAGAAACCACAAGATAGTGACTCCTAAAACTTGAAATATATAGTCTCCCAGAATAATTTTACCAATGTCCATCTTCATAGCATAGGTAAATAATTATCTAGGCTTGAAAACTAGACTTATAAAGTTGTTGAGTCTTTTGACACTATGGCCATGACTAATAAAAAGCTTAAGAACCCTATGTTCAAACCTTATCATATCTCTAGTAGTGCACAATAGGAAATTAGGAGTAACCACACTGAATTCTTACATGCAGTTAGGGAATAGCTAGTAGGCTTAACCTTTTAAGTTATAGAGACCCAATTTTCCCTGATACTCCACCTTTTGTCAACCAAACTGTTAGTGTTCTCGATAAAAATATAGATTTTTTTCTTCTAAAACTGATACTTTTCAAGAACAATCCTTAAAAATAACATAATGCTTTGATACCAGTAAGTGCTGAAGGCTTATTTTATATATATATATATATATATATATATAAAGGAGCATAATACCAAAATTTGCTATCAAAGCACTTACAACAAAACTAAGACCCAGAGAGGTTGTAAAACTATTGGTTTAGCTTGTGAGGTTGTAGTTGTAGAACCTATTTTTATAACCATCCCTTTACCATGAATCCAATTTTTGGAAGAACCACTTCTTCTTCTTCTTCCTCTGCTTCCTCTTCTACCAAAGCTCTAAAGAACATAGTCAATAGTGATGTAATCATTATTAAAGACTTTGATTCTTTCATTATCTTTAGTCATATAAATCACCCTTACTGCCAAAAGTAACATACGCTGTAAAATAGAGAGAGGCACTTTAAGGCTTGTTATTAATTATAAAACTCTAAATAAAGCTTTGAAATGGATTAGATACCCTATTCCAAACAAAAAATATCTTCTTTAAAAACTCCATTCTGCATTTGTATTTTCAAAATTTGACTTGAAATCTAGATTTTGGCAAATACAAATCCATAAAGATCATCATTATAAAATTGCTTTTATTGTCCCTTTTGGACAATATGAATGAAATGTCATGCCATTTGGTTTGAAAAATTCACCATCAAAATTTTAGAGAATAATGAATGATATATTCAATCCTTATTTTGATTTTTGCATTGTTTACATTGATGACGTGTTTATTTTCTTAAACTCCATTGAACAATATTTCAAACATTTAAAGACTTTTCTCTATATAGTTAAATAGAATGGTCTTATGGTCTTTGCCAACAAGATTTCTCTTTTCTAGACTAAAGTTAGATTTTTAGCACATTATATCTATTGTGCCACCATAATTCCCATAGAAAGATCTTTAGAATTTGGCAATAAATTCCCTGATAAGATTCTTGATAAAGTCTAGTTGCGTAGGTTCTTAAGAAGTCTAAATTATGTTTTAGATTTTTGTCCTAATATCAATAGGATCGCTAAACCTTTGTATGATGGATTAAAGAAAAACCTTATCCCCTGGACTAATGAGAATAGTAGAGTTGTCCAGTACATAAAGAAACAAATCATTGAAATTCCTTGTCTTCATCTGGCTGACCCAATCCTTCCCAAAATTGTCAAAACTGATGCTAGTGATATAGGATATGAAGGTATTCTGAAACAAGTTTTATGTGATAAAGAAGTAGTTATTCAGTATACTTCAAGACACTGGAATGATACATAAAAAAACTAAACCACTATAAAAAGCTCTTTCCATTGTCATGTGCATCTCAAAGTTTTAATTTGATTTGCTTAACTAAAAGTTTTTGCTTCGTATTGATTGTAAATCTACTAAAGAAATTTTTCAAAAAGATTTTCAAAATATTGCATCATTTCTATCAAATGAAAGTTTTACCCTACCATCCTAAAACTAAGTGATATGCTTTATTTGAGTGTTAGGAGTAGGTGTTTCTTCTTGTTGGATTTTAGGTTCAGTAGCTGCTTCTAAGATCCATTCTTAGGGAAGTGTAACTTGGCTTCATTTGATGGGTTTGGGAATTACAACATTAGATTTAGTCATATCTATTTGCAGAAGAAGAGTTTCTCCTTTTTTACTGTGAAAATGACTTTTTGTATAGAATGCAGACATCATAATTTTATAATGAACTTTAAAAACAAGTGCAACTGGTATGGATTCATCATGCATAACATAGTTATGGGTTTAGATTTATAAAACTAGAGACTTTAAAAGATTAGTATCATTAAGAGAAATAGTAAAATTAGGATAGCAGTCAAATGATATAGGAGATAAATAGAGACTGGATTCTACAGTTCCTAAAAGAGAATCTTAGAAGTTTTTTAATCTCATATATCTAAGGGTAGCAAGAATAGAAGTGTTCAAACCTTCTCTATCTAAAGGCTTTATACCGACTTAAACAAGACCTATATGGATATATCTGAAACCTTTTTCTTTATGTTTATTTAAGGAAGTAGGAGAGAGTAACTTTATGTAATCCTGAGATTTAGAAAGCTGGATATCTCTTTCTTTAGTCTTTATAACATAGTCAGATTTGAAGAGATTAAGTTTAGGAGTTTTGTAGACATGATATTTCTTATAGTCTATGAGCTTAAAGTCATCTATACATTTATCAAAGTCTTTAATGGTGATTTCATCACTATTGACTATGTTCTTTAGAGCTTTAACAGAAAAGGAAGCAGAGGAAAAAGAAGAAGAAGTGGTTCTTCCAAAAATTGGGTTCATGGTAAAGGGATGGCTATAAAAACAAGTTTTACAACTATAACCTCACAAGCTAAACTAACGGTTTTATAGCCTCTCTAGGTCTTACTACATGGACCACTCATGACCAAATGACTTGCTGTAAAACTACCACGTAGACATTATAGTAACATGTAAACAATTTCTGTATAAATCACTCAATCCCCCCAGGCTCTAATATAATTCCTGATACATGAAAAATCCATCTTCAATGGTTAAGATATTTTGAATTGAATTTTTTATAAGAAATTTTGAAGATGGAAGTTTTGATTGAGATAAAATAATCTGTGAGCTACTTTAAGTAGTCACGGGAGTCAAATCATTTTGAGAAAGGGTTTTTTGAGAAGAAGAATCTTCTTTCTCAAATTTAGAAATAGGCTATAGAGCTTTACCTAAGATGCCTTTATTGCTGTCATTCTAAATAATGGTTTGAGGCTGAAGAGTATTTTATATAACTTTGAGGAGTTTAGGAGATTGAGAGATAGAATCAATCCATAGTTGGATTTGAGATGCTTTATTAGAATCTACTATATTCTGTTCTTGGTTAACTATATCAAACCATAACTTTATAGGTTTTTCAACAGAAAGGGGAGGAGGAATAGAAGTAGTTTCCACTTTATCTTTATCTTTCTATTTTTTACAAACCATATTTATCTATTATGTAAAAATTCTCTAATTAGAAAGTCTGGTAGAGAGTTTTATCTCCTTTAATAAATTCTATATCAAAATAAAAAATACTCAAAATAGCTTGCCATCTTGCAAAAATCTATTTTGATGCAATATTTTGAACATCTTTTTGCAAAATTTCTTTAGTAGATTTGCAATCAATATGAAGCAAAAACTTTTGGTTAAGCAAATTAGATGGAAACTTTAAGATGCACATGACAATGGAAAGGACTTCTTTTTTTATAGTGGAGTATTTTTTCTATGTATCATTTAAGTGTCCTAAAGTATACTAAACAACTACTTCTTTATCACATGAAACTTATTTTAGAATACCTCAATATCCTATATCACTAGCATCAGTTTCAAAAATTTTAAGAAGATCTAAGGGTGTTAAAGATCACTTGAAACTTTATCACATGTAAGATACAAAGATCTTCAGAATAAGAGATTTTTGGGTAAAAGGAGAAACTTAAAGTCATTTCAGGGTGTAAGGGTGATGACTTTCTTTTGGCATATACGTGTCTTGCTTCTCTTGTGGATTTCTTTTAGTATTATTTCATTGTACCACAAGGGTGGGGTTTTACATTCCACTACCAGGACTTGGTAGAGAGCCCTCTTCATAAGAGACAAGACAAACACAAGTAGAGGCACTTGATTGATGTCAGGATTCCATCTGCTCCACATCCTGCTGTCTATGACCTATCTTCCCCTTGATTCTAGGACTTACACCCCTTCATTCCTCTATAAAAGGATCCTCTTGCCATCCTGTAAGGATATATAAGTTTTTAGGAGAGAAAAGATAAAAGATATAGCTCTCTCAATTGATATAGTTCTAAAATTTGTATATCTAATAAAAGATATAGTATTTTTAATATTTTCTTTCCTCTGCTATTTTTTGGAAATAGAACATAACAAACCTTGTAACTTTCCTTTACTTTTCTGGATATAGAACTTGAACTTTGTAACCTTCCTTCACTTTGAATATAAAGAGAAAGCTTCTTTAACGTAAGTTTTATATAGATCTTTAAAATTTATGTTTATTTAATTTATTTTCCTTACAACTTTCTTTACTTTCTGCAATTTTCTTTAAGTCTTTTTATCTTTATTTCATATATAGTTTAAGTAGCATAATGTGTGCTTTGTGCTTGCCTAAGAAATTAGGATCCTACACATCAGAAACTCTGTGAAATCTCTACTGCATCTTGGTTCGGTAACCTTAGTGTCTAACCTGTGACTAGAGTGTGAGATCGGCATTGTGATCTTTCATTATTATATTTTTCTTTCATTTGTTTCATCATCTTTTCATTCATATACATGAATAGTACAACCTTAGATCTTCGACACTTATTGGTATCAGAGCCTAGGGGTTGAGTGATTTGTACATGAAATTTTTGCATGTTACTATGATGTCTATAGAGTAGTTTTTACAGTGAGTCATTTGGTCACAAGTGGTCCTAGTAGTTAAACCCATAGAGGCTGTAAAACTATTGGTTTAGAATGTGAGGTTGTAATTGTAAAACCTATTTTTATAGCCAGCCCTTTACTATGAATCCAATTTTTAGAAGAACCACTTCTTCTTCTTCTTCTTCCTCTTCTACTAAAGCTCTAAAGAATATAGTCAATAATGATGAAATCACAATTCAAGACTTTGATAAATGCATAGATGACTTTAAGCTTATAGACTATAAGAAAGATCATGTCTATAAAATTCCTAAACTTAATCTCTTTAAATCTGACTATATTATAAAGACTAAAGAAAAAAATATCCAACTTTCTAAATCTCAAGATTACATAAAGTTACTTTAGAGATATAAGATTCAAAAACTTCTAAGATTCTCTTCTAGGAACTATAGAATCCAGTCTCTTCTTAGGTCCTATATCAATTGATTGTTATCCCAATTTCACTATTTCTTTTAATGATGCTAATCTTTTAAAGTCTCTAGTTTTATAGATCCAAACCCATAATTATGTTATGGATGATGGATCCATACTAGTTGCACTTGTTTTTAAAGTTCATTATAAAGTTATGATGTCTGCATTCTATATAAAAAGTTATTTTCAAAGTAGAAAAGGATAAACTCTTCTACTGTAAACATATATGACTAAAGCTAATGTTGTAATTCCTAAACCCATCAAATGGAGCCAAGTTACACTTCCCTAAGAATGGATCTTAGAAGGAGCTACTAAACCTAAAATCCAATAAGAAGAAACACATGCTCCCAACATTCAAATAAAGTATATTACCCAGTTCTAAAATGGTAGGGTAAAATTTTCATTTAATAGAACCTTTTCCAGCTTAAGATTCTCTTATGCATCTTCATCAAAATCTCTTAATCTAGGATGAGTTTCATAAATTCCTTCTGTTATAAACCTTCCTTACCATGTTGAACCTCTAGGTACTCACCAAAAGGCTATACACTTACCTCAATAACCAGATTAGGCCAATCTCTATCCAGATCTACCACCAGTCATAAATCTACCATATAATATCCCTACTCGATATTCCACTTCTAACCTACCCTCCTCTTCAATCTGAAATGTGGATTACGCTATAAATATAGCTAGACCTATTTATATAGAACCTAGACAAGAAGAAAACCATTCTCCCCCTATTGCTTCAACCATAATAGAAAATATGGCTCATGAATTATCTATTTTGGATATAGAATTTACTCCTGATAAAAATCTTTTACATAAAGATTTTTATGCATCTCTTAATAAAGACAAAAGAAATTGGTTTGTCCAGCATTTCTTAGAACAATGAAATGATCTTCAAAGATAATTTTACAATTTTTTCCAAACACATAAAGTTAATATATTATTTTTTGAATGGTTTGAAATATATGCATCAAAAAATGATATTTCTTATTCTTTTAAAGTTTTGAACCCTGTCACTATAAGAAAAAAGGTAACTATTTAGGAAGCATCAAATGGTCAATAAATAGAGTATGAACATCCTCCTCTTAAGAACATTAAGATCTCTATTAGTAATGAGACCATAGAAGCTTGTCCCTATAAGAAACCACAAGATAGTAAATCCTAAAACTTGAAAAATATAGTCTCCTAAAATAACTTTACCAATGTCCATGTTCATATCATAGGTAAACAGTTATCTAGGCTTGAAAATTAGACCCATAAAGTTGTTGAGTCTTCCAACACTATGGCCATAACTAATAAAAAACTCAAGAACCCCATGTTCAAACCTTATCAGATCTTTACTAGTGCACAACAAGAAATTAGGAGTAACCACAATAAATTCTTACATGTAGTTAGGGAAATGACTCAGAAGGCTTGACCCTTCAAGTTCTAGAAACCCAATTATCCCTAATACTCATACTTTTGTCAACCAAATTGTTAGTATTCTCAATAAAGATATAGATTTCTCTTCTTCTGAAACTACTACTTTTCAAGAACAATCCCCAAAAATAGCTAAACTTCATTGGCCTTCTTCTTACCTTAGATATACACAAACTAGACATCCTAAACTTGAGTTAAATGGTCAACCTAATACTCTTGTCCAGCCTAAGTTTCGTGCCATTTCTGTCTATGAATGGAATATAAATCGTATGTCTGAATATCAAATTCTTAATTCTCTTCAGAAAATGACCATGGCCACTAATGCATATAAAGCCCAAACAGGAACCTTTGATAGATTTGTTGTGGAGCTTATTATAGCTGGTTTTTCTAGTTAACTAAAAGGTTGGTGGGATTACCATCTTACCAAAGAACAACAATAAGAAATTCTTTGTGCTATCCAAATAGATGATGAAGAAATACCTATTCTTGACCAAATATGAAACCCCATTCAGGATGTTATTTCTAGTCTCATCTTAACTATAGCACTTCATTTTATAAGAGATTCTTCTCACCTTAAAGATAAAATGCTGATCTTTTATCTAACCTTAGGTGCAAAAAGCTTAGTAATTTCCAATGGTATAAGTCAACCTTTCTTACCAAAGTTATTCTTAGGGAAGATTCTAATCAACCCTTCTGGAAAGAAAAGTTTCTTACTGGTCTACCTACCTTGTTAGGAGAACGTGTCAGGAATACCATTAGACAATCTTTTAGAACCTATATCATTCCTTACAACCAGCTTACCTATGATGAACTATTTAATACTACTCAATGAGAAGGTCTTAAAATTTTTTTAAGACTTAAAACTTCAAAAGCGTCTTAAGAAAGAAATGAAAAAGACTAGACGGGAGCTAGGATCTTTCTATAAATAGTTTGACTATAGTATCACCCAAAATCCTTCATGTAAAGGAGATTGTAGTAAGAAATCCTCAAAAACTTCATCTAGGAATTTTTCCTCTAAATATAAGAAATCCACCATAGTTCCCATAGAAAGATCTTTAAAATTTGGCAACAAATTCCCTGATAAGATTCTTGATAAAGTCCAGTTGCAAAGGTTCTTAAGAAGTCTGAATTATGTTTTAGATTTTTGTCAATATATCAATAGGATCATCAAACATTTGCATGATAAATTAAAGAAAAAACTTGTCCCCTAGACTGATGAGCATACTAGAGTTGTCCAATACATAGAGAAACAAATCATCAAAATTTCTTGTCTTCATCTGGCTGACCCAACCTTCTAAAATTATTGAAACTGATGCTAGTGATATAGGATATAGAGGTATTCTGAAACAAGTTTCATGTAATAAATAAGTAGTTGTTCAATATACTTCAAGACACTAAAGTGATACACAAAAAAACTACTCCACTATTAAAAAAGAAGTCCTTTCCATTGTCATGTGCATCTCAAAGTTTCAATCTGATTTGCTTAACCAAAAGTTTTTGCTTCGTATTCATTCAAAATCTATTAAAGAAATTTTATAAAAAGATGTTCAAAATATTGCATCAGTTCTATCAAATGAAAGTTTCACCCTACCATCCTGGAACTGGGTGATATGCTTTATTTGAGTGTTGGGAGTAGATGTTTCTTCCTATTGGATTTTAGGTTTAGTAGCTACTTCTAAGATCCATTATTGGGGAAGTGTAATTTGGCTCCATTTAATGGGTTTATGAATTACAACATTAGCTTTAGTCATATTTGTTTACATAAGAAGAGTTTCTCCTTTTCTACTATGAAAATGACTTTTTATATAGAATGCAAACATCATAATTTTATATTGAACTTTAAAAACAAGTGCAACTAGTATGGATCCATCATCCATAACATAGTTATGGGTTTGGATCTGTAAAACTAGAGCCTTTAAAAGTTTAGCATCATGAAGAGAAATAGTGAAATTGAGATAGCAGTCAAATGATATATAACCTAAGCAAAGACTAGATTCTACAGTTCCTAAAAGAGAATCTTAGAAGTTTTCTAATCTCATATCTTTAAGGGCAACAAGAATAGAAGTGTTCAGACCTTCTCTAACTAAAGGCTTTATACCGACATGAACAAGATCTATATGGATATATCTAAAACCTTTTTCTTTACATTTATCTAAGGAAGTAGGAGAAAGTAACTTTATGTAATCCTAAGATTTAGAAAGCTAAATATATCTTTCTTCAGTTTTTATAACATAGTCAAATTTGAAGAGATTAAGTTTAGGAGTTTGTAGACATGATCTTTCTTATAGTCTATGAGCATAAATTCATCTATGCATTTATCAAAGTCTTCAATGGTGATTTCATCACTAGTGACTATGTTCTTTAGAGCTTTGGCAGAAGAGGAAGCAGAGGAAAAAGAAGAAGAAGTGGGTCTTCCAAAAATTGGATTCATGGTAAAGGGATGGCTACAAAAATAGGTTTTACAACTACAACCTCACAAGCTAAACTAACTATTTTATAGCCTTTATAGGTCTTACTACAGGGACCACTCATGACCAAATGACTCACTGTAAAAACTACCATATAAACATCATAGTAACATGTACACAATTCAAGTACAAATCACTTAACCCCCCTAGGCTCTGAAACAATTCCTGATATATGAAAAAATCCATCTTCAATGGTTAAGATATTTTGAATTGAATTTTTTATAAGAAATTATGAAGATGGAAGTTTTGATTGAGATAAAATAATATATGAGCTACTTTAAGTTGTCACATGAGTCAAATCATTTTGAGAAAAGGGTTTTTTGAGAAGAAGAATCTCCTTTCTTAAATTTAGAAATAGGTTAAGGAGCCTCACCTAAGATGTCTTTATTGTTTTCATTCTAAACAATGGTTAGAGGCTAAAGAGTATTTTGTATAGCTTAGAGGAGTTTAGGAGATTAGGAGATAGAATTAATTCGTAGC